>JAKKIB010000178.1:8362500-9562500 GCA_023089585.1 Melophagus ovinus
ATTAACTATTTAGTAATCAACTCGATGGCGGACGTAATTTTAATTAATTATAAAGGTATGCCACATAATTTAATGCATTGTATTTTAAATGACTAAATCAAGGAAATCAATTTAATAAATCTGGATATTTCAAATTATCAAATGTTGTAATTTCACAAAATCATAAATCATTAATTCAATATAAAATATTACATTGCATAATTCAAATTAACTTAAAAAGCAAGAGAGTCTAGATATTTAACAAACTAAGGAAATAATCTCGTTAAAATACTAATTTTAAATAATTAGTCCAATAATTGCGCATGTAAAACCTGAATGAAACTTTTCCTTTTTATTGCCAAAGATAGTTTCCTTGAATTTGAAGTAGCAACATTAGTCTTGTGGAAACGTAACACAGGGATATATTTTGAAGTTATTTATGGTCGAAAAATCTACCTGCCGATGTAATTTTTCTTTTGTTTGTTAAATAAGGCGTCATGTTCGATTTATGTATATTTGAAATTCAAATGATTCTGATGTCGTAACACAGCACCAATAAAACCTGTCACACTTTTCAAGTAGTTTAACGTAAGCGTGATATGGAGCACCGTGCCCGGGTACTTAATTATCTCAAAATTATGTAAAGCTATAGCGAGCAACGGCGAGTGGATCTACTAGAAACTTCCACGAATGCTGAGGTCCATATTCGCAATAGCTTTCACTACTTATTTAAATTTCCAGATCTACAATGGTTCAATAATAATACTAAGCCGTATTTAGCAGTCTTGAATGAGTTGGATTGGATTGCCTTGGCTGGCTGGTAGGCAAAGGCCAAAGAATAAGGCAATTTTTTCTGCATTTTTTTTTTAAATTTCTCCTTCTTTTTGCTCTTTTCCTCACAAAACTTCAAGGAAAATAAATATTTTGTAAATAGTTTATTAATGGCATTAAAGAATTTGTTTCTATCTTTTCTTTTGTTTTTTTTTTTTTTTGTTATTGGTCTTCTATAAGATTGTAATGAACTTTTAAGTGTTGAGTATAGAAAACTTAACAAAATCATCATCACAAGTTATCGTATTATTAGTTATATCATCAATATTATTATCATTATTATCATCATTATTAGAAACTGATCATCAAACATAATCATAATAATTTTGCATGGTTAACTTTCACAGTTGCAATAAATCCAAATCAAAAACCAATAAAAGAGGAAATATAATTTTTGTTGTATTCTTTTTTTCTTTTAGTGGCTCAATTCGTTTACTTACTTGTCCAATATATTTGTACATCTATCTGTCTGTTTGTTTGCTTGGCTTTCATGACTTCTACTTTTACAATTCCTCAAGTATCATTATCATGCCATTAAATGTATGAGAAATGTGGAGCCAAACATGCCATCATCTAATATTTTAATATGTTTTTCGTTTTTCTTTTTGTTTTATATGAAAAAATGAAAATGAATACATAGAAACATATATCAAAAAATATAATTATCCAAAGTTGTTTCCATTTATATGAGTCTTATTACAATGAAAGTATAAATAAAAAAAAAAAAAATGAAAAAGGAAGAAGAATGAAACTCATCATGAATTTAATGAAGAAGATTTAAGTATTTAGTAAAATAGAAGAAGAAATAACAGCGATTACTAATTTATTAACACAAATCCAAAAACAAAAAAAAAAAAAAAGAAAATACGCTATGCAATGCGAGTTGACTCTAATCATCATTTTCAACTTAAGACTCAGTAAAAATTCTGTTCTTTAAGCCAGATTATTAAATAACTTACAACTTGTTGAATGGCATCAAAAATCCATAAAATTAAAACAGGAAAATGGAAAGGTTTTTCAAGAAGCCGTTTAAAAAAAATTAGCCGATACGGTTTAAAATTTTACCTAAAATGAGTTATTTATCAAAATTTATGTGAAAAATTGTAAAAATTTTTTCATATTAAATCTTATTCGAGCGATAGAACTTGTTAGGCGGCAAATCTTCTAAGAATATTGTTCAGTAGAGTATGGAACTGATAATAGCACCTCGCTTATTAAGCTTGTTAATTGGGTTCAAATAAGAATACTTGCTTAGGCAGACTCTAAAAATTTAACTTGAATTTTATCAAATAAATATTACCTTTGGAGATCTTAGAACCAATTTTATAGTTTCAATAAATATCAAGCATAAATTTACTCTCAGCTGAGGCAATAGACTTCAAGAATGATCTCTCGATTTTTTATTTAATTTTAACTAATGTTAATTAAGTGTAATTAATTTTAATTAATTTCAATTAATCTTAATTAATTTTAAAAATTTTTTAATTAAAGTAGATTCAATGTCAAAATTCAAGATTCTCTTATGAGAAGTAATTTAGGGTATTCAAAATACCGAATGCAATCGGCTTTCGTATCATAAAAAGAAAATTTATTACTGTCGTTTTTTGTTTTTTGTTTTTTTTTTTGTATTACTAAACTTTTGCCAAGAACATAATAATAACAACAATACCAATAACACTAACAACAAATAAGGAGAGATCATTATTAAACCATTTGCTAAGATGTGTGGATTAAGATGAAATTAAAAAACAAAAAAAAAAACAAAAACAAAAACAAAAAAAAATAAAATATAGAAAAAAATGTAAGGAAAAAGAAAATCACTTTGCTTGTTTCATGATAAATAACCATTTCATGTATGAACAATAAAACTGTATTAAACAAAAAAGAAAAAAAGGAAAAAAGCAACATGAATAATAAAAACAAAAACAAAGACAAAAGGAGAGAAAATAAAGAAGAACACAGAACAAATGTAAAAAGCAAACAACACAAATATTATTTTTATCCTTCTACCAAAACAAAAAACAAAAACAAAAAAGCCACAACATCAGCAACAAAAAAAGTTAAGCTAGTCCGTAAAAAAATAATAAGTAAGCAGCAGGCAGTCAAAGTAATCAAAGAACAGTAAGAACAATTTCTGCACGCAGTACAACTCATCACGTTCGATCAGCAACATTTTTAGCTGCTGGCCTGTATCACGCATCTCAAGAAAGTTACTCTTTTGCTTCGATCATTTATTCAATATGAACTTACTCTCCGCTTGATTGCTTCAACTTTTTTCACTTTTTTTCACTTTTTTACTTTTTTGTTTTACATTTTATTGTTTTCATCGTGCTTCTTTATTCATATGAAATTATTACTGATGTTAAAGTTTTGTTCTTGTTGTTGTTGTTTTATTATTATTATTATTATCATTCATTAATACTTTTGTTGGTTTTCTCTTATTACTTTAATTTGTTGAATCTGTGCTCGCTTTCCTCTCCTGCCTCATTATTATTATTATATACATTATACTTGTCTCTCTTCTTCTTCTTTTTCTTCTTTTTTTTTTAAATTTTTTATTTTTCTTTGTGAATGCTGTTCACATTCACGAAAATCTATAAAGCACATAAAAATATTTTTTTAATATTTTTTTAAAGCCCTTTTGCCTTACAGCATTTAGATCAGGCTCAATTTTCTTTTATTAGTCTTTCTTTGCCAACAAACAGTAACAGTAACAGTAACAATAACTATAAGAGTTGCTGCAAGAGAAGAAGTAGCCACGTAAAATTTTTACTTTTATTCTCATTGTGCTGTTCTTTTGCTTTCATTTTGGAGCGAGCAATCAAGAAACGAAAAAGTGTGGGCTTTCGATTTTCAAAATTGTACAATTATTTTCATTAATTCATCGGCAAAGTAACAGTAACGAAAAAAATAAAAAAATAAATATATAAAAATTGGTTTCGTGTACGTTAAAGTTATAAAACACATGCAAAGAAAGTGAAAAAAGAAACAAACATTTTAAAAATGCTATTTGCATAATAAAACTGGTTGAACCAACTTATGGCCCTTGGAAAATATTGAAATATATTTTTTTGCATATACTTCTTTTTTTTTTTTTTTTTTTGGGAAATATTAAAATTTCAACAAATTTCTCTCGTAACACAAAAATGTAGCGCATTTCTGTAGCTTATACTTGTTGATAAATTTCTTATAAACTAATCGAGAATTATGTTGATTGAAAAATAGTACGCTATAAATCAATGTAAATTTTTTTATTGTTTTCTAAAAATTCTTACAAAAGTGAGTCGTGGCTGCAAGAACTTTTGTTTTTTTGAAATTTATTTCCTTCTAAATTCTGATCAAATAAGACCGTTGTTTTAAGACTATTTTTAACAGTGTGATTTTTTGTGTGATTTATCTTGGCTTGAACTTTAAGAGAATCAATTATATTTCAATTTTATGATATAAGTATTAGATGAGATTCGATTAAGTTAGATTAGATTGGCATAGTTCTTTATAGGCATACTTGATTCAAATTTGGTCTTGCGTCTTGAAAAACTTTCTGAAAATTTTCTTAGCAGCGGAATAATAAACTTATCGGGAAATTTTATAGTATCTATTCCGCAGTAAGTGAACTCTTGCTTAGATTTTTAAAGTTGAACCTAATTTTGTTAAATTATATAAATAGAATTAACTTGACTTTTAGATTTGCTTGGTCCAGTCAAAGTGGACTATAGTCGACTTAAAATTTACATTTTAGAAACTTTTATTACAGATTCAAAAAATTTCTATATTTTTAAACAATTTTTTCTAGCATTTTCTTCTTTGCGAAAAAGTTTCGCGCATTCAGAAGAAGCAAATAAGTTTGATTTGTCCAAATTATTATTGAATTTGGACAAATCAAACTCATTATAGCTCATTATATTTAATCAAAGATTTTGAAAAATCTATGGTAGATGGAATAATCTCTGCTTCATTGTGAAAACCGTGGTAAAAAAATGTTCACTTTTGCGAATTGATTTGCCAGGCTTTGTACTTATTCTGTTTTGCTTTTGATAGGGGATTGGAACAAAGTTCCAATCCCCGCGTTCCGCGTACATGTTAGAAACGTACAATTTCATTAATCGCTTGATTGGAGGCGTGGCAGCTTCCTTTTTCTAGTATGATGGACTAAAGTTGCATTTCTAAGCTTTTGAAAATTTTGATGTAATAAATTCAATAATTTCGATTGATCCTCTTAAAGAACTGATTTGGAATATATCGCTTGTGTTCGGGTCTGGAAAATATCTCGTGGAAGTCTATTAAAAATTTCCAAAAAAAGACTAATAATAGAAGCAGAAATTTCAAGTTTGCAAATTAATCAAATAAAACGTTTTTCAAAATATAAAAGCCATGGATTTTCAATGCAAAGAGGTCAAATTGAAAAAGAAAACGAAAATGAGAATGAGAATAAAAAGTAACAATATTTATGAAAATTGTCCATTCAAAGTTCAAAACAATAAGAGATTTTAATGAATACAAAAAATTTAAAAAAAAATAAAAATGATAAAAAAGAAACAATAAAAAAGTGAATAAAAAGCTAAAAAAAAAAACAAAACAAAACAAAAATCAGCAACAACAAAATGAAATGATAAAACTTAAATAAACAGCAAATTAAGCTTTCCGGCAATTAGTTAATTGTATTTGACCTCTTACTATTTTTATTATTATTTTTATTATTATTATTATTATTATTATTGTTATTATGAATAAGTAAATGAGTTGCGGCGTCGCTACAAGTTGTGTGCATTAAGCGTGGCAGGCCAAGACAAAAAAAAAGCAATTGAGATAAAAATTTAAGGTAAGTGCAATAAATGCAGCAAATGAAATGGCAAAGAAAGCTAAGGAAAAGATATGAAAAGAGAGGATGAAAAAAAAAATTTTATAAAAGAAAATTTTAAAAAAGAGTAAAAATTGTATGAAAGAAATAACTTGTTACAATTATCACAACAACCATTAAAAGCAACAACAAACGATAAGTAACAAACAATAACAAGCAACAAACATTCAGAATAAGTTACAAGCAGCAAGTAAAAGGCGGCCAGTGAAAAAAAAAATAACAATAAAAGGAAATAAAAAACAAAATAAAACAAATATAATAAATGGCAATTGTTCAATTACTAAAGCAACAAACAAACAAATAAACAAACAAACTGGGAAACAGACAAACAAACAGACCAGCAAACAAATAAACAATTTTCAATAACTCGCAACAATAATTTCATTGTTGTTGTTGTTATTATTATTATTATTATTATTATTATTATTATTATTATTATTATTATTATTATTATTATTATTATTATTGTTGTTGTTGTTGTTGTTGTTGTTCATGATGATGATTTGAATGCATGCAGCTAACAAATCTGATGATTGAGATTCAGTTTGGTTTTTGCTGGTTTTTGCTGGTTTTTGCTTTCGATTTGGTTGATATTGCTGGCGTGTAAATCAATTTTAAATTATGCTGCATTGAAAATCAAATTGCAATTGAGTGCAAGAAATACAAGAAATTGCTAAAAAAAAAATCAAGAGCAAAGAGAAAAATGAGAAAGAAGGACAAAAGTAATGGCAAAAAGTCACAAGTAGGAGAAGGAAATCGTTAAGAAAAAAGAACAAGAAATAATTACGTTTGTAAATATGTATGTATGCATATGTTCGTGTATGTATGCGTTTTCTGTTTAGACGTGTGTGTGTATGTAAAAAGTTCAGGCGGAGGGTGTTACAACAATTTGTGTGTGTGTGTGTGTGTGTGTGTGTGTTTGTTTGTTGGTGAAGGAAATAGTGAATTGCGAATTAAGTTTCTTGATTTATATTTTTGTTCTTTGCTTGTTTGTTTGTTTGCTTGTTGTGTTTTCTTTTGCGTTCACATCATTTCACCAGATTATTTACTTTAACTTCAAATCAAAAGACGTTGAGTGATTTAACAATTTCTTGTTGTTTTTTTTTGATTTTAAATGTCTTATAGTATGCATATATTTACATACACATAGACACACACACACACACACATGCACAGCTCACATGTATTAATGCCCTTTTTGTATATGGAGAAAATTACATAAAAAAAAGAAAAGAAGAAGAGATTTGATCAGGTTGTACGTCTTCCCTATAGATCGACATTACTTGACTTGACTTGACTTGACTTGACTTGATTTGAGTTGAGTTGAGTTGACTTGAATAACGACTCACGACGATAATCATTTAAATATAAACGTAGGAGCAGAGATATACAAACACACACACACACACACACACACACAACACACACCACACACACACACACACACACACCACACACACACACACACACACACACTCACACACACACATTAAGAAACTAACACACAGACAGAAATTTAGACAGACGTACAGCTAGAGAGTAAGCAGATGGAGAATGTTATGGCGAAAATGCCCATAAAGAAGATCTAGAACTGGTTTTTGTATGTTTATTTTTTTGTTGTTGTCTTCTTTTGTTATTGTTTGAAATTTTCAATGTTCTTGTTGCATGACTCGTTTCCCTAAAACATTTTGCCACGCTTTGCCGTTTGCTACTTTGTTTTCTTTACTGACTTTGTTTGTATAACAAAAGTAATAAAAAAACAATCACAATAATAACAATAGCAACAACAACAAAACAATCAAAATTGTATTAAGGGAAAAGAAAAAATAGTAAAAAAAAGAACTACTTAAGGCCTTAAATTAAAAAAAACGAAAAAAAGGTAAAAAAACAAAGAGGAATAAAACTAAGGGAAGAAGAAGATACAAGAAAAAAATCAAAAAACAAATTCCAGTCGAAAAGAAAGAGTGAAATTGTTATTATGAGAAGTTAAAGTAAAATAGTAAACATCATAGATCGCGCTTCAATTTTTCCAAATATTTAAAAAAAATTTTTAATTATTGATCTAGAAAAAACA
This sequence comes from Melophagus ovinus, assembly GCA_023089585.1. Lineage (NCBI taxonomy): Eukaryota > Metazoa > Arthropoda > Insecta > Diptera > Hippoboscidae > Melophagus > Melophagus ovinus. The sequence continues at coordinate 8,370,243 of JAKKIB010000178.1, forward strand.
GTAAAATAAAAATAATTTAATATGAATAAAAATTTTAAGTAATCAGTTCATGCAATAGACGAAAAATCAGAAGTGTTTTTTCTAAAAAAAAAAAAAAAAAAAAAAAAAAAAAAAAACTAAGAGACTTTCTAGAAATCTTTTTCACTCTAAATGGTTATGCTGATTTGAATTGCTGGAGCAAAATATATTTTGAATTGAAAATATCTTCGTTATAAGAAAATGAGTGTTTATAACCATAGTTCCTAGACTATCCATTTTTCATAATTTTCTTGATAAAAAATTAAATTGCAATCTGTAAGTTGATCGTGATTATAAATCGACAAGTCTTGTATAGAACGACGTGGAAATTTCCGTAATACTTTTCCAATGTGTTTCACTTGCACTTTCAAAATAGTTCGCTTGTCTCATAAAATTTTGTATACTAATCATCCAAATATTTACCCTATTATCGAAAAATTTTAACCACGTATATTTTTCAGTCCGTCTCCTTGAGAAAAAAAGAAAGTGTAACTTTGAAGATTTTTAAGTTTGCGTGGGCGGGTTTGCTTAGCATTTTGGAACGGCCTTACCAGAATTCGACGAAAAACAAATCTGATCAAAATTGGGTGGGGGTATATCTTGGATAAGTACCACCCTTTTGGTAATTTGGTAATTTACGGTACAGACGTATAATATAAAGTTGTAGAAAAGGCGTTTCGATTTACGTTACACAAGGGACCTGCCCTTTATGACATTTTTTCCATAGCAATCTTCTTGCAAAACTTCCAATATTCTTGCCAAATTTAGAGTCAATATGTCAAATTTTTGCTATTCGGAGAATTCTAACTACACACAGACAAAGAGGCAGCCAGACAAATTCAGAATTTGATGTTGATCAAGAATACTTATACTTTGTAGGCTCTCTGAGGCTTTCTTTTGGATGTTGCAAACAGTATGATAAAATGAGTATACCAACAACTCCTGGGTGGTAAGTCTAAAAGATTAAAAAACTCTTATGGATTGCAATGTAGGCGTGTCATTTAAACGTTTTGGGCTATTTTTAATGTAAAAAGAGGGACCGATGGACGGATCGACTAAATCTTTGTAATTTCATTCAAAACAAAATTTCTAATAAATTCTACAGCGATTGCTTCTGCAAAGTTACAAACATTTTGACAAATTGATTATACTTTTTATTATTGGCATCTGCTTAAAATAAGTAATGTTGAAATCTCCGCCAATGATAATAATAATAATGATAATGATCATGACGATGACGATATTGATGACGATTACCTGCTGTTCCTCTTTTTGCTTTCCATTTTTCTGCCTACAATTCTTCTTCTTTAAAACGTGAAGACGTACACATACATACATACAAGTTCACATATACGTAAGCACACACACAAACACACATTTATACGAATTAAATGGTTTAGGAAGAATCTTACAAAAAAAAAAAAACAAAAAAGCAAAATTCCATAAAAAAATACAACAAAGAAGCAAAAACAAAAAAATCAAATAAAATAAAATAAGAAAATGGAAAATAAAAAACTATTCCATTTGCGTTCATGCTGTTCGGCCGGTATGGTTTGTGCTGTTCAAGTAAAAATGAAAATAAAGAACCAAAAAAAAAAGGAAAAGAAAAAAATTAAATAAAATAAAAAAGCAAATAATGAGAAAGAAAAGCTACACAGAAAAACTATCTCAATTGTGACTGCAACACTATTACAAAGGCAATAACAATAACAACAACAATCATTAGGCGTGCAGTAGTAAATCTCAGCAGCAATTGAAAGTTTGTTGTTATTGTTGTTGTTGTCTTTAGTATTGTTATTATTTTATAGCGTTATATTGTAAATGTTGTTGTAAATATTATGCCATAAAACAAATGTTTCTTAAAATTATTGTACAACATTTTTGCTTTTCAAAATTTTTGTTTGCATTTGTCTTCATTCTGTTTTACTATTTACTTTTTCTTGTTCTTTCTTTAATTTTTGTTTTATTGAAAATAACGCTACGGCCCAATAAACAAAAAGAAGGAAGCAAATGGAAAAAAGTAAAATAACATTTTCGTTCACACTGCCCTGAACAACAATCGAATGTACGTTTTATTCAGATTGGCTTCTTATTAAAATTATTCAGTTAATTCTTTGTATTGTTTATGTCCTAAATCCTGGCAACTAAACTGGAAGTTTGTACAAATGTATGTAACACTTACGATTCATTTGAGATAAATGCATTTCTTTTAGCTGTCTGTCAGTCCAGGCAGTTTTTCGGTATGAAAACAGAAAATTACAAAATTTTAAGAAGTTTTGATGAAATTTGTTAAATAAATACTTTTTGATCCGAATGTCGTTGGAAATTATTGCAACTTTTCTCTTTTTCGGATTGGTTTTTTTTTTTTTTAGCAAAAATTCATACAAAATGATCTTGAAAATATTTTCAAATAGTTTGGTCCATTTTTTGAATGTTATTTCCGGCAGTGTTCTTTTTCGGTCATTTATACTTACCACTTTTTTTACGACTTAAGGAAATGTACTAAAATTTCACAGTTGTGTGAGATTTTTTTAAGTTAACTTGATGTAAATCAAATCGTTACATCTTTCGAATACTTTCACAAACCATGGATTTTCGGATTTTTAAAAAAATTTCTATCTCTATTTTCAATTGATTAGAAAAAGTGTTAATTGAAAACCGGTAAAAATTCTCTTTTTGATATGCAAGAAATTGAAACATGAAATACAAGACACAAGGGGTCTTATTTTGAACCCGCCATTGTGGATTTTTTTTGCCTACTTTTTTTTGGTTTTTCTGACTTTTTTAACATTAACTTGACTTCGGTTTCTACTATATTGCGATAAGCTATAGAGATATCTAAACTTTATGATACCTTGATCGTCTGTGGCCATAGAAGTTTCCATGTCCATGAGACTTGTTAAAATTTTAATTAATATCAAAATTTTAGAAGAACTTAAACGTTTCAGTTTCCGAACTTTAAAGCGATCTATGTCTTAATTTTTACGTCATTGATATAGAGTATCCTTTTCACTTCCCATTATCATCTTACTAAAACTAAAATTTATAGTTGCTTTTGTTGATGCCATTGCTGCTGCAACTGCTGCTGCTATTGATAAAGATAATCATGATCTATTGTTACTTGGGCTTCTATTTCTATAATCCATTGATTGTTGTCTACTGTTGCCATTATTATGATTATTACGTTACTTTTGGTTTAGTTATCAATTTTATATCGGCAAATTGTAGACGGGCAAATCGTTTTACTTAATAAAAAAAAAACTTTAATCAAACTATAGTTGTTATTGCTATTGTGGCTGCTGCTGCTCATGTTGTTCTGATTGTTGTTGTTATTATTATTATTATTATTATTATTATTATTATTATGGTTGTATTGAATAATCGACATTTGAAAGTACCATTTTGGCAGATGGAGGCAAAAATGCAAAAAAAAAGAAAAAGTGAAATCATTTTCTTTTTCTTCTTTCTAAATTATTTTCATTAGCATTTGGTTGAATCAATTTGAACAATACAAATTATGAAATATATGAAGCATGAAGAAATATTTCAATTCAAATTACACAACGAGTGAGATTGAGAGAGAGAATGATAGAAAGAGATAGAGAGATAATTATCTATCTCTTTCTTTCTGTTGTTATTGTTAATGATTTTCATTTTAATTTATTGTTCGGTTTCATAATTGCAACAACAACAAATTCTAATTTTTCAAATGATTATGAAGCAAAATCTGTTGCGCAACCATTACTGTTACAAACAAACAACAATCATTGGTGTTGTTGTTTTTATTAAGCATTTTGTCATTAGAGTAATATATTTCAATATAATTATCATCATTAGATCATTATATTACAATATAAGTAAAATATCATACAAAATCATAATGGCAATACAACAAACAACAACAACAACAACAACAACAACAACACATAAAAGACAAGCAAAATGAATGGACAACAAAATAATTGTAATTGTAATGGTGATGATGCTATTTGTTCATCATACTAATGATGTTGTTGTTGGTTGATTGCTGCTGCTGCTGCTTGAAGATCGAAATCTGCAAACAATAAATGTCACAAAATTTGCCTTTATACAATTATTATATATATATATATATATATATATATATATATATATATATATATATATATATAAACGTATATATAAGTTAATAATATAAATAACAAACAGTACAGTTAAATGGTCAAAACAAACTGTACAATTTATGTTTAGGCTGAAATTTTATTATCATGCCACACAATCTGTTACTAACCAAACTCAACGTCATTTTATTCGTTTCGTTCATAATTTTCCTTATATAATTATTTCATAATTAAGCTATTCCTATATCTTCTCTTCTTCTACCACTTCTTCTTCTATTTCATTTGCTTTGTTTACTCTGTAAGTTTGTGTGCGTGTGTGTGTGTGCGTGTGTGTGTGTGTGCGTGTGTGTGTGTGTAAGGAAATCAAAGTTTATAGAAAAGATTCGATAATGATGTTATTATTTATATATTTGTATGCAAGATGAGACCATTTACCTAACCATAATTATAAATTTAATGGTATTATAAATACATATAAAAAGACGTGTGAGTTTGTATGTATGCATGTGTGTGTTGTATGTGTTTGTATCTGGCCATAACATCGCATAAGATAATAAAATCTAAAATAATGTAGGCTAACTTGTTTAATGATTAGTTGTCTTGAGTCTGAGTCTGAGTCTGAGACTGAGTCTAAGATCGTATCATTTTGTTGATTTCGTTGCTGTTGTTACTCTATGTTTAATTTCTTCCTCCACCTTTCAATTGCTTCACTTTCTTACTGTTGAATTTATGTGTAATTTATCATTATTGTCATTATATATGGGGACGTATTATTCTACCTCTTGGCTCATCACATATTGATTGCGTTCTGTGTAATTATTAATTTCTATAGTAATTATTTCATGCAATTGAATACATTGAAAATTTGTTGACAAAACTTACAACAAAAATAAATAAAACCGAAACTTTAGAATCGATCTGAGTCGACATTTATATAATGCTTATTTTTAAGCTAAATGTAATAAATGAAAAGTGAAGAAAATTGAATAGAAAAATAAATATATCTGAAATCAGTTAGTTTCAACAGATGATTGTGTACGGTTTTTGAGGGCCTTATGTAAAAGGGGGTCCTGGATATGGTTTAATCTAAGCCCAATAAATGGTCCTATCTAGATTAAATTTTCATTAGAAGTTATCGAAAGTCTTGAAATTATTTTCATATATTCTCTTAATTTTTTCAGAAGGAGACTCTTTGTATGGGCCTTGAAAAGTTAAGAAAGTTGTATAGAAAAATTAAAATATCTGAAATCAGTTTAGTCACAACTTATGATTGTGTACTGTTTTTGATGGCCTTCTGTAGCAAAGGGTCCAAGATATGGTCCCATTTGGAACAAATTTTCGTTAAAAGTTATCGAAAGTTTTGAAATTATTTTCATATATTCTCTTGATTTTTTCAGAAAAAGTCACATTTCTATAGGCCTTGTTTTTTTGGGTTAAAATTTCATGCAAGCATCTTCAAAATTGTGTCTCTTAGATTGAAAACACTATTTTGAAACTTCTGAAAGACTCTTTCATGGACGGATTAGAAGATTTAAATCGTTTCAGAAAGGGATTTTAAGTTAATTGATCAAATAAAAAATGCTTCAATCTTAATGTTACAAACATCTCAAAAATTTATAATATTCCATTCTATAAGTGGTGTAGGGTACATGTATATATTACCATTATTATATGCCGCAATAAAATAAAAAAATCGCGATAAATGAAATGAGATAATATTCTTTATAGATATTTTTCATTTAAAATTCTTTGCAACTTAATTACTGCATTATTACAATAATAAACTTTGTACTTTGTAATAAAAAAAAAGAAAAAAAATTAAAAATAACTAAATAAATAATTGGTTAGTAAAAATAATAATGGCATAATTAGTTGTTGCGGCAATAGATCGATCCACATTGACTTTTACATAATATACAATTATTTCAAGTCGAATATCAAGAAAATGTGTAAATTTCAAATTTGAAAGGCTTGTTATTTGCGAAGGAGTTCAAAAAAATAGGATACTTATAGACCAATTTGACCAAAGAAATTGTGGTTCTCCAAGGATTTTTTTATTATATGTGGAAAAGTCTGAAAAATCATATCGATTTTAATTTTAATTAATTTTTAAGAAAATAAAGTTTCCTGGACTGAATTATTTTGGTGTAAAATTTCTTGAAAATGATGTCGTATTTGGCTTTACTAAATCGGGATACCTGATCGGCAGATCAACAAACAAAAAGGCTAAAGTCTCTTTAGAATGTAATTTCGAATGATTCAATATAATAATAACGCTACATCATAGATCCCTTGGTAGGGCGAAGCAAGATCTTAATGTAAAATGTGAAGCCTTCAAATTTAAAAGAGTTTTGGCTTAATGCAGAGTTCTATAAAAAAAAAAATGCTTAACGCTCATTTTAAAAACCCAATTTCTCTTAAAGTTAAAATTTTATGTTAATTTATACACAGAGGATAATAAAATCTATCATTTTTATGCAGAAATTTTTGAATTTTTGAAATAAAATTAAATTTCTTCATTCTAAAAAACAATTTCCCAATACCCATCTAAAATGAATTGTTCTTCAATAATATTAATTCTGTTAAGATAAAATAATCCAAGGATAATATTCTTAGGAATTTTTGTAAACAAGGAGTACTTTATAAACAATAATTAAGCCAAAAGTATTTTTATACAAAGTCAAATTTGAAATGCACAAAAGTAAATTTTACGATTCTCTTTGAAACTAGAAAATCATTTCAGTCGAATTAATCATAAAAATAAGGCATTTAACTTTAACACAATCAACGTTATAACGTTTTAAAAGAAATGAATCACAAAAAGCAAAAATATATCTAACTCACAAATGTTTTTAAAGATTTTACTCTTATGAATTCTCATGAATCATTTTATAATAGCATGGTAGATGGGTTTCTATATTCTATGGCAATATAAATATGTATCTAGAAATGCAGTATAACCACATAATTTATACGCATCTCTCTGACAACAATCTCAAAAGATTTGTGCGTGCGTATGTTATCATAAATCAATCAATCTGACAATTAACAGAGCTTCACTGACACACAACATTTATTGCTAACATTTAAATTACATTCAGTTTAGTCGACTGTCGACTTGAGCTCTCGAACTTATACTTGACTTTTATACTCATTCATATGAAATGAATAACTAATAAATGTATAAATGATGAATAAATCGTTAGCCCAGCAATCTCAACGTTATGAATAATCTATATATTTTGTATTTTTTTTATTTTTTCATTACAGTTCACCACAACAGAAAGTATATGCCGGCAACAATCGGAATGCTTAACGGTAAGTCAAATTTGCATAGAGTATAAAAAAAGTATTAAGTCTTTAGGTTTTATCAAATTAATCAAATATCGGAAAGACGAAAGTAAAAGAAGAGAACATGAAAAACAGTAAATTTTTACCATTCTGGTCGTTTAATAAGCAATTAACACGAGCAATGTTTTCAAAGTAGAGCGCGGTACCTTTTTTCTTCAATTTATGACTTTTGTTCAGATAAATCAATTTTAGGTATTTTAAATAATTTTAGATGCTGTAGAGCTTCCTGCGTGTTTTGTGGTTACTTAATTCTTTGTTAAGGAAGCGCAACCATGATTAATGATAGTCCAAGCTTAAACTAGTCCATTTTCCAATTCATCTAGGGGTGATTGCTTAATTTTACTAAAGACCCTTTCAAAATAATTATGCAAACTGTAAAAATCGAAAAAGTGCATAACTTTAAACGGTTCAAAAGATCTTTTTTATATTTCGAAGAACTTTTATAATAATTTTTGGAACTGTTTACATCTGCGACTTACGAAAAAAATTTTCTTTAGAGCAGCTCTATTAGAGAACTATAAAAAAGGCCAAGTTTTTCTCGAAATCTTAAATAGCCAATATTTTCCCTACAACACTGATGTTTTACATTTAAAAAAAAATGAAGTTTGATACGTTTGTTCCATTTTGAAACATTTAACTGCGTCGGTTAGAAATCTTCAATATTTTTATCAAGTTTTTAAATTCCTGCCTCCTCAGTAACAAACTGAAATTTTGAAACTGTAAAACTTTTTTATGCAAACATTTTAATCAACCGAATGTGCATTCAATTTATGGATGATAAGTAAAAAAGAAAATCAAGGCACGAAACTGAAATAAAATCAAAGGTATTAAAATCAGTAAGAATAACACAAATGTACAACAAACAGTACAAAAAAAAAAATAGACAAAACATTGAAGGCAATAAATGGACACTACAAATGAAAATGCAACTAAAATCTCACAAACAAGTTGCATGTTCCAAACAAAAAAAAGGGAAGAGGAACTATCAATTTCTTTCGATTGGAAGAATCGAGAGCAATTTGCCTTAAGCGATTTTTTTTAAATTCCAATGGAAATAGCTTTGTATACAAAGTCCATCTGTTTGGTTCTGCCTAGAATAATAAATTATTTGCACTTTGTAGAAGTAACACGTATAATTTTTAAATAACAGTCCAAAGAAATAGAGCGATTCTTAAGCTTGAATATTGAGCTTGTAAATTTAAAAATAATTTAAAATCTGATCAACTTTATGGTTAAGTTAAAAATTAAAATTTTTTTTATCTATAAAACAGATTAAAATGTGTAATGCTTAACTAGGAACCAGACTGCAAGCATATAAGAATAGTTCAGAACAACCTCCTGTAAATAACGCTATAACGCTATTTAAACATCTAAAGTTCAATGGTCTGTGGCTAATACTTTTTAATACTTAAAGCAAAGCAAGCGACATCAAATGTAAAAGCAAAACTCTTGAAATTCTTAAGTGCAAACAAAAAGCCGGGCTTGGGGTTCATATTTTTTTTTTTTAGAAACCCTCAATTTCTTTTAAATATAAAATCGAAGCGTTAGTTACTAACAACTAAGTGAATTTAAGCGTGTGCAATGTAGATAAGGAAATGAATAACTGTAAATAATATTCAAAATTTCTGTTGATCAAAGTTGTACTAAAAAGTGTCTGAAGTTGTGCCATTCACATGCCATTTAAGAGGCAAATTCTTAATAGAGTGCAATGAAACGTTGATCGATATTTGAATGCTGCAATTGAAATTTATTATGATTAAAGAACCACTCACCCTTTCTACTTTCAATCCTTTATAATGTTAAAACTCTTGTTATTATTTATACAAAAAGATTTGTTGTTTTGTTGATTTGGTGAAACGTGTTGTTGCTGCGGCCGCTTTTACTTTAGATTGCAATTGCATTTCGCCGATATTTTTTTCCCCTTTTTTTTTAAATTTTTTGCTTTTATGTTTTGTTTTGCTGCTTTCTATTTTACGCTGCTTACATACAATATGCATAAAAACATTACCATAAATGCAAAGATTACCAAGACTGACTTTATTTGATTGGAGAAAAAAAAAATTGAAAAATTTGAAAAATTAAAAAAAAGAGGATAAAGCAAAAAATTCTATTTATACATAAAAAATGTGTGTGGTGGTGGCGTATTCTTGTATGCATATTGCCAAATTCTAAATAGTCAATACTCTCAACTGTCTGCCATTAGAGGCTAACCTAGCTGAGTGGTTTATTTTGGTCATTTAATTCCAAAAAAATTCCCATAATTGTATCAGTCTCAATCAAATCGATAATAAAAAATTGCACACAGAGTTTAGAGTTGCCAACTGCATGCAAAAGTTGCAACAATTTCTCATTTAAGGCATTTCAAAATTATATTTTATATGCTCATCTTTAATGGAAAAATTCCTAAAGGATTTTAAGAGATTTTCGTTTCTTTTTTGTTTTTGTTGTTTTGCTTTTATAAAATATGGCAATCCTGGCATTATTGGTTTACCAGGCGCTTTTGATACGCATACAAAAATCATACAGTACGCACCTGAACGCCATATTCACATAGAATGGAATAACTACAGCAACAACAAAAAAATCTTTAATAAAAATTGCTTGTGTAAAGAATCTTTAATTGATTTATACTTTGCATGGTACAATCATACAAAGAATGAAATAAAATGTGCTATCCAGTGCCTGCGGCATTGGATAAATTTAAATAAGAAGTGAAAAATATTTTCTAAAATTCATTTTTACATGAATTATTGAAAGCACCAACAATTTAGCAAGAATACAATGAATTTCAAAGATCCCAAAGCAAAATTATAAAGAGAACGTCAAAAGTTATATTCATTGACGAGTGTACTTCGTTTACTTTTAAAAATGCTATTAAAAATTTCTATTATTTTGATGAACTGTGGCCAAGCTTTGTATCGCAATGAATCATTTACATAAAATCGCAGAAAAATGATCAGAAAAAGGTCCAAGGAATTGGCTCTTATGATCAAAATTTTCAACGTATTTATGAAACATCACAGAAATATATAAAGTCGCTATTTAAGAAAAAAAATGACTTTAAGAGCGTTGGATGAAGAGACATCGTTAAATCGTTTCAAAAATGCCATCAAATCAAATGGGTGGGACTACTTCAAATCGTTCTGGTATAATTTGTACAAAAACTGATTGAGCAAGTACATGTTTTTTTTATGGTTGTGTAAAATTTTTTCAATTTTATTTTAAAAGATAGACTTTAAGAGTAACTCTCAGTGTTGCATTTTGTAGAAATTATGATACTGCAACTTAATATAAAATGGCGCATAAACCATCAAAAAGTAAAAATGATCAAATAAAGTTAATTTATAAACTTTTTATAAAATTTAAGTTGATTTGTCTTCTTTTGTTTTTGGGGTTTTTGTGGAATTCATCGTTAAAAATTAATTTCATTCGTTGAATATTTTTTTTGTGACATTCGTGCAACCATACGCATATTATTTAACCATGTGGGCAAGCAATGTGTCGCATTTATGAAACTGCACATTAAAGTTTAATCTGCATTGACATTTTTCACCTTGTAATATATTTTGTTGTAATTGTTGTTGTTGTTGCTGTTGTTTTATATGTTTTTATGCATTTTTGTGCTTTTTTAATGCGTTTTTTTTTTACCAAGCACGCATACACACACACATATACATTTAATGATCTTATCATTAGCTCTATTATATTTACATATGTGAATGAATGAGTTAAAGCAATAATAGCAATTGCTACATCAGCAACAGTTGCAGCAAGAATAATAGCAACAATAACAATAGCAATAAACATAATAACTCATAATTATCATAAGCATCGATGACAGTGTTGGCTGTCATCATCATTATGATGATTTGTATAATTTTCATTTAATGTGACAATAGCAGCAACAATAACAACAGCAACAACAACAACAATAGCAACAATAGTAGTAGTAGTAGTAGTAGTAGTAGTAGTAGTAGTAGTATAGTAGTAGTAGTAGTAGTAGTAGTAGTAGTAGTGGTAGTAGTAGTAACAACAACAACAACTACTTAAGTACTTGTACTAACAGTTACTGGTTTTGTTAAATGTATAAATCCCTTATAAATTTACTTACACACACACAAACGCACACGCAACGCACACACACGCATCCAACATTCGACACTTTAAAATGAGTGAAAACATTGCAGTCGGTTCAAGATGATTCTTAAATATTCTACCTCAACGCTTAAATTTCAAACAAAATTAAATTAAAATTCAAGAAAGCGTTATTTTGGATATAAAAAGTTTGTTATTTGGGAGAAGATTCAAAAAATGTACGATTGATTTGAATCAAATGTGGCCCATTTATTAGGTTTGTTAAATAATAACGCTGAACTGATTTTCATTTCTTGGCCTTTCTTTCAAAAGGAGGCATAATTTCTTTTTCATTTCAAAAAGATTCATTTTTGAACTCAAAGAAGTCTCTCTCCCGATCTCTTCCAAGCCTACATCATACAGACAGATGGACGGACAAATGGATAGAAATTACTATTGAGTCCATCAATATAATTAGAAGTGAACATATACCAGATCCTTCATCTTTGATATAAAGACTGCCTTCGATGCGGCTTCTATTTGGACAAGAATAGTTTTTAAACAAATAGAACAGTTTGAAATACTTTAAAAAATTATTCTGAATCGATCGATATAATGCAAGATGGGTCCATTGAAAATCTTTCTACTTGTTATATACGATTATGCTCAGCATGGCAATTGGTAATGTATCTATTGATCCACAATAAAATAAACTTAATATAACATTTTTATTCAAAGGACCTAACAATGAGAAAAATAGCAGGATAAATTGAGTGAAGAAGCAAGAAAATCAGTTGAAAATGAAAAAAAAATTCTGCTTCTTTCCGGTTTTTTTTTGTTTTTTTTACTACTTCTTTTTCTCTGTTGTTTGCGTTGTTAAGTGCATTTTGCAATTTAACTTTACCTTGCAACTTTGTAAGTGCATAAAGCCTTTTTAATTTACATTTAACATGCATGCAAAAACTGCAGGGAATGCATTTGCATTTGCAAGCACAATCACATTCATATTCGCATTGTTCAGGCAGATTAAACACTTAAAGTTGTAAAAAGGAAAAACCGAATAGAAAAAACAAGAAAATGTATAGTGCAATGCAACGCAATGCAATGCCACGCACAATAAAAGGAAAAATAATAAAAAATAATATTAACAACATTAAAAATAACAACAACAGCAACAATAATAGAAACAACCAGCATAAAGAAGAATGCAACACTTGCTTGTTAAGGTCTAAGGTTAAAAATGAATGACAGTAAAAAGTAAAAAACAAAACAAAAAAAAAATAAAGACAGACGTATAGACACACATGCACCCAAAAGAAATAGACAGGCAAACAGACAATCAGACAGAAAGACAGACAGAAAGACTTGTCAGACAAGTTGTCTTACCTTGCAACTAGTTGCATTTTTTTTGAAAATAATAACAACAATAATACTAATAATAATAATAATAAAATGATGATGAAAGAAAGAAAAAGGAAAGAAGAACAAAACTCATTCATAATTTGTTTACTTTATTCCTTTTCTCATGTAAAATTTACTTGTGCGTGAAGGTGTTTCCCCATTGGCGGCTTCTGACTTTCTTTCCTGCCTTCTCTCTGGCTCTTTCCATACAAATAATGCCTTTTTTCTAATCATTTAACGTGTTTGGAGAAATGGAAAAATTTTCTTTATTTTACCTATAAATGAAAATGTGTGCAATAAAAAACAAGAAGAAGAAGAAAAAGAATTTATATATAAGCACGTCTTGCGTATGGTTTTTTTAAAATATGTGTGTGTGTAAAAGTTATAACCGACATGTTTTTATAGTAAAATCGACCTTAGGAAAATAACAAAATATATAAGAAAAATAAAGCAAAGTAAAGAGAAATTCTAATAAAAGAAATAAGGAACAAAAAACAAGTTAGTAAACAAAACGAGCAATAATAATAATGACACCTTAACACACTTTCATAACCGGCAGACAACAAACACAAACCAAGTTACGTAGACACATCAAAAAATACAAGAACCAAGTAGGCAATAAAAATAATATTAGCAAAAAAAAAAAATTTCTAATAAATGCGTTTCTTACTCAAAGCAACAAATAAAAATTGTAGCAACAACAATAACCCAGAAAAAAAATTTCCATAATTTACCAAGCATGCGGCATCTTAAGCTCTTTTCTAAGATTTTCACATAATTTACCGTTACTCTCCTTTCCACTTACGGTACGCGTCCTTATTGAACAACCTGATTTAAGGGGAACATTTTATGGGAAGTTCGTTATGGAAAAAATGTTATTTATGGTTTATATTGTTTCGTTAATTTCTTTATAGTTTGCCTTAATTAACACATAGGTCATTAAGTCACCGATCTTTTAAAAAATTTTTTTTCATATGATATAGATAAAATCTACTTTTAAAGTGAGTATTTAATATGCATAACAGAAATTTTAACTATAACGCTGAGCCTATTAATTTTGACTTAGAATTCATTTATATGGCAACTAATTGTACTTTCACCTTCACCAAATACACATCTAAATTTTCTATTGTGTTTTACTTACGCAACTTACGCAGTCAAAATCTCTCGCCTAAGTTGCTTGCCCAAGGCTTTCATTCAGAAGTAAGGAATGGTTGTGAATGGTGATCTATCTAAAGGTATCTAAATTTCACACTGTGTACTTCAATCGGGGGCGACCAATCCCGAGAAGCACCTGCTCAATTGGGAGTGGCTCATGAGATGGTTTCTGATCCATATCCATCAGGGGGCATCATGAGTTTCACGAGATCAGATCCAAAGATTTAGTTTGGTACCACGGGATCACCAGTTTCATATTTGCCCATGTGGTGATGTTGGAGTTGGCTTCGTGGGGGCTGTGGTGCCCATGTCGCGGGCGTAGCTCGACCTAATTATGTTTATATAGAGTTCCACAATTATGTTTCTGTCGAGCAAGGTGCCATTTCCCGAATAAAATGGCTAGCTGGGTATTCTTATCGGGCTAATGTAATCTAAGCCAAGGGGTAATAAGAAGGCCCCGAATCCTTACACCAAGGATTAAGCTAACTAGATGAGGTGCAATAGTGGTTTTAAATTGGAAGCTAGTCGTGACGGTGGCATGCACGTGATGTGTCGTGTCTACCAATGCTAGCGATCAGAAGTATGTTTATACCATGCATTTGAGCCTTCCAGGCAGGTATGCAAGTAAAACACTAACTGTATGTGTACTTCAACCTTAATACCAATACAAACTATTGTTTCATTAGTACCAAGGTTAATGTTTTGGCCGATCTCGTAGAACTCATCCGTTCTGGTAAAACTTAACAAAGGGGCCTTTTACCTCTTAAGAAGTTACTTTATGAGGCTCTGTACATCCTTTTCCTTGTTTAAACAGATATTTTAATGGACAAGCACTTATCTTTATAGTTTAAGAAGGGGAGTACCTTTAAACCAGTTTTAGTTGGCTAAATTTATTATCTACATTGTATTTCTAAATGGACTCGTAAATTCTTACAAAAGGTTCGTATATTTTAACAAAGTATTAATTGAAAGCTTCTTTAAGTATCTTTATTATTTGAGACATCCATTAATCAAATTTTTTATACCAATGCTGTACTAAATACCTTAATTCGGTGGTTCGCTATTTTACTTCTCTGGAGTAAAATAAAATCGTAAAATTTCAAAATTCACAACACTTTCTTAATGATTTTATTACAAATTCAATGAAACGAAAGCGACTGTTAAGATTGAAAAATGCTACTCTTACTTTAATCTGTTGACATTTGTTGTTGTTAATTCAACAAATTACGAAATGCAACTGTCAGTAATATCAAAAACTTTTTTATTCTTTATTGCGTGCGGTAGATGAAGTTAGTTGTTGCTCAAATATGACGATGGTAACATATCGATAACAACAATTTTTTCATTATTAAAATTTTATTATTAAACAACTTAATTGTATTTTTAATATAACAATTAACAAAAAAAAAGAAAAAAAGGAAATGCCATAACGGCTGGTCCAAGTCGACTAACTTTTAAACTTTTCTGTCAAAAATAGAAAGAATAAAAAGGATTAAATTAAAAAGTTGGGCAAAGTCAAACGTGAGAATTTTTCATATGAGAAAGGGCCTTCAAGCTTCAAATTTCCTTAAAAAAAGTTCTACTTGCCAGCGTTTTTTTTTTTTAAGGAATGTAATAAAAATTCTTGAAACATCTCAAACGAGAATTTTTTTCAAAACAAAACATTATGAATTATAAGGAAAGTTGTATGATAAGAATAGTCCAATTCTATTTATTGGATTGCTTGGATTAAAGCTTTTTTGTGAATGGCATATCTTTATAGCAAAATCATAAGGTAATGGAAACGAAATACCAGGGAAATAAATGCACAAAAGGATTTTAAGCTTTTTTTAGAATAAATTTGATTCAAATTCTTTTGGATGTTACATATAATTGCATTAACTTATTATACATTGCATTACGAATGGCAGGGGCTGTAAAAAATTCATAAAGTCACCTCACATAGATCATAATTGTTGTTATTTAAAAGTAAAAGGAAAAAAAAAACAAAATGTCGTTAAAACGAGTAAAATTTTTACTCTTTGTTGTAAAAATTGTACTGCTGATGCTGGTACTGATACTGTTGCTGAAGGCTCTTGTGCTTTAATAATAATCATAAACATGGTTGCTTTAATCATTACACATACATATATACCCACTTATACACACACATACACATATTCATGTATATATATAAAGATTTATGACCTACGAAAAACTGTCATCACGGAAATGCTTTGATGCGTTATTTACAAACAAAGAAAAAAACGAGACTTATATTAAGAATTTTTGTGCTACAATTGCAATAATAATAACAATAGTTATTATATATATATATGTATGTATGTATGTATGTATGCATGTATGTATGTGTGTATATAAAACCACTGACATTGTCTGTCAAAAATTTCAATATTTCAAACAATTCCCGCATCATCAGACGTTGTTGTGATAAAGTTATGCGTTTGAGTAGCTTCGTCAAGAAAAAGGAAAACAAAGAAGAAGAAGAAGAAGAAAAAAACGATAATTGGAGCGAAATTTGTACACATAACAATAACCAATGTTTTCATTTTATTTCATTTATTTTTATTTTATTTCGTTAATTTCATCATTTTAATAAGACAGAAAGACCAATGAACAAAACTGAAGAATTGTGAAAGATGAAGAAGAAGAAACGGCAGACAAGCAGACAAGAGACTGACACAAAAAACCATAAATAATACTTAAGATGAGCTGCAAACAACAATTAAAAACTTCAATTGAGTAGATTCCTTATTTAAGCAGCAACCAAAAGCAGCGAATGGAAGGTCAACAAAGAGACTTTAAGAAGATTTCTATAGAACAAAAGAAAATTCATCTTTATGATCGTCAACATCAATTTCAGTTTTACTTTTTTTTCTATATAAAATTTCAATAAATAGTGTTCCCTTTTTTGGTGCTGAATTTTTATTTTTTATTAGGCTGGCGACACAAATGGATTTGGAATATTTTGATATAAAACATATGCCAAAGAAAGTTTTATATTTCGGCGAGACTGATTTCTAAAAATGTCAAATATTTTTTTCTACTTAAACTAGGAGGATCGAATTTGAAATCTTCAAGGTAACATTAAGACTTGCGAACTGAGGGCTGATAATTAAAAAATGGGTAAAATGTTTATTGTTTAAGCAGAAGCTGATAAATTTCTGTAAACATTTTACAATTCTTTAACGTCAGACGTTACTACTCAGACGTACTATTTCAATCATTTGAGCACTCTATTTAGAGGATCAATTTGTTGTTGGGAACAGTAAAAATGATGGGCCAAATTCAGTTCCTCATACATTTTTAGTGTCTTACTCATTTTATTCTCACTCTTCCTCTCACTCCAGCTGCCTGTCTCACGTAAAATTTCCATAAGATCAAATCGATTTTCTATTAGAGGCATAATTCAATTACATCCAAAGCAATTAAAATAGCTTAAGATGATTCAATCGAATCAATCAATAAAATAGTTTGCAAAAATATTACCTGGAAATATCGTGCGATGTACTTTATGATCAAAAGTCTCCATGGGCTACTTCATGGAGGCTTTTTTTATGACTTAATCGAAATATTTCAAATATCGTGGTTTGGAATATCGGTTCCAGTGATGCCTTTCACGGAAGTAGCGGTTTCAGTTTTGTAATTTCAAAACCATTTAAAAGACTTTTTTTCAGATGTTCAAGTAACAAAAATAGGCAAGAATTGGATAGTAAAGGACCCTTTTCTTCTTCTTTAACATCTCAATCAGTAGTTGCCAAAATTAAACGTAAATTCAGTCAAACATAATTTACCTAACAAAAAGCGTATTATTTTGAATAATTTAGATAAAAAGTTACTTTCGAAAATTTTAACTTACACTTTCAATTTCTTATCAATTTTTTCTTTTACCAATTTATTTTTAAACAAAAACTAGTTATTGCACTTTCCTCTTATTTTCTATTTATTCTCTATTTAGAGCAAACATTCCATTCGTAATCATTAAAAAGAAAACTCTTAAAGAGAGTAGTTTTCATTTGTGTTTGCCATGTGGGCCATAAAATTTCTACAATGATTTGCAGTTCAACAATTGAAAGAATTTCTTGTAAAATAAATCAGTAAATAAGTTCAAATTTTGTTGTTATTTTTTGCTTGTTTGGTGTGCGTATATGTGTGCGGTTTAGCCACACTTATTTAGAATATATTCCGATTTATACATAAATATCTAAATGTCCTCTTTTTGATTGACGGCCCATTTGTCTAACTCTATAAAAGTTTTTTTTCTTTGCTTTTTCTAGCAGCAATATTTTTCAAAACGGTTCACCTCTTTTATTTATAATGGGTTTTATATTTTCTATTTCATCTAACGGTACTTTAGTGTACAATGTCAAGTATTAAGCACGTAGCACGCGTTTAATGTCTATCCATGTCCATGTCTATCCAAATTGCGCCACCCAAAACAAAACATCTCAAACTATCCAAACAACAAAACAAGCAACCAACCAACTGTGTAAGTTAAAGTGACTGATGGGCATGCACGCCATGCACGCAAACATTATGTCTGCTTTAATTTTTTTTTTTATGTCTCTTTATTTATATCGTGCCAAAACATATTTATTTATAATATATAACATGTCACTTAATAAGTTAGCAGTCTAATTAATTACCTCACTTTAATGCAAGTCCTTGTTTTCATTCAGCACCTCAAAAAGTTTTCTGTCACTCCTTAAAAACAAATTTTAGAAATTTTGTAACTCTTTCGATTTTTGAAGAAATTCTTCAATGTTGACTTGAAATTTTTTAGTTCTACTTTAATGATACTTTTCTGCTTGTTTGATTTCCCTATCGTAACGTACTTCATGATCGAAAATAGATATATTTTGAATAAGACTTTCTATCTAAAATAATGGTTCTCAAATCAGCATCCAAATATCCATCGATTGCTTTGCCACTTTGGTTTTTTTTGTTTGGAACTACTTTTAAAGCCTTTTATCGCGCTTACATATCTGATAACCATAGGAGTGTTTTAATTTTATAATTAATATCAAATTTTGATTCATAACAAACTGTGCTTTGAAATATTTCCGAGGTCGCAAAAGCTAAAAAAATTTTTAAGAGTCAAACTTAACTCAATTTATATAAAAATATTTTATTTTTTTCTATTTAAGTTTTTTTAAAAATTTACAAAATATATCTAATGGGTCAAAAGCATTTCTTTTAGGTATAAGTTTTTTTCTGTTTGAATTTTACAGGCTATATACAGTCCCTGTATTCATGTTCAGACATATCAGTTGGTTTGTGCATCGGCCAGATTGTCTTTGTATACCATTAGGATTTTAAAGGAAAAGGCCTGAAAAGATTTTTATACCTTTTGGTATTAAACGTGGAGCTCAATTGATAAAAAGTGTCCCCTTAAAATGCAAGTTGAAAAAATTCTGCCACGCCCTTTCAAAATTAGTAAACATTAAATGGTGAAGTTATCAACTTTCTTTAGGTTTATTTCCCTTAAAAATTGTCCAAACAGCAGACCTTAAAAAGTCATCTATCTATTTTATGATAATTGATTAAAATTTAATTTACTGTTAAAAAAAATTTCGCCGAAATTCAAAATTTGAATATTCAAGAATTGATTCCGACAAATTATGTTCGACCTATTTGGATATCTCTTTCTTTTTCATTTTTTTTTTTTTTTTGAGTGAAATATGAGAATAAATGAAGTGAAACGTTTAATTTGGCCCGAGTGCCAATTTATGTTGAATTTTTGTAATGTAGAGTACTAAAATAGAGCTTGAACAATAAATGAATGAATGAATGAATGAATTTGCAATGTTTGTATGATAATTCATGTATTGCAATACAATGCAATGCAATAGATTAAGAGCGTTGTCATGGCACATAAAAACTCATAAAATGGAAGTGAAAATCAAAATGAAACTGAAAATAATAATGAAAAAATAAAAATGGAAGAAGAAATAAAATCAAACGAAATGTAATGAATTTGAGTGCTCAGACATTAGCAAAATTACGAAACATAAAAGAACAATATTAAAACAAACAAAAATTATTATAGATTGTTGAAGGCGACAGCCAGCAAATCTTACAATTGTAATTAGATAATTGAATGTTTCAAGAACTTTGATAAAATTGTGAAGGGCTCGGAAAATGACAAAGATCTTAGTTTAACTTTTTTTTGTATATTTCTAAAGACAAATATTCAAAAAATTGATGATTCGCATCTAAAGAATTTAAATGTCAACTAGTCCAAAAATAATTGATTTCTATTTTTACTTCTCAACAATTATTTCGTAAACATTTTAATTGAATTTAGAAACTATAAAACAAGAAATTGCTTGATGAGGCCGAATTGAAACAAACATTTACACAAATTGAATACACTACCAATTATTAGTATAGAGCACCAGGCAAAATCGCAAAATCTCTATTTCAAAGGTAAAAAGAGTCGAGGTGATAATGAACAATTCCCATTAACTAATTGTTGTTGTATAAGTTGCTAAATTATTCAATGATACCAAATTTTATGATTTTCGAAATAAGTGGAGAAATAAACCAAAAAAAAAAAAACAACCAAGTTAACTACGTATCAATTTCGGTACCTTTTGATATGGCTCAGGGTGAGATGATGTAGGCATTTTCAAAATACAGCTAATCTAGAGATTTCATTTGTTATCAAATCAAACGTTATACATTTGGTATTGTATTAGAACTAGCACATTTCTTCTGGAAAGATTCTTGAAACATTAAAGTTTATATTTATGTAGGAAAGTTTTATTTAGATGGCAGCAAATGTTGTACAATAATTTTTTAACTATTTAAATCTTGAAAATAACAGATTTTTTGCACTTTTGAGCTGCTAATTGAACACGCTTAAAATCTATAGATAAACTTTTTAAACTTTTAATATGAAGAATCTTGGATAGAACTTTTTTTTATCTATAAAATGTTTTGCAAAATCATATATGAAATAAATCTGTGAAATTTTTCATTTTTTAATGATAACTGGACAAGCAAACAACTTTCTTTTTAAATTCCTTCACATGTTTCACTTTGGGCGTGTCTTTTTATCATTAAAGCTTATTTTTAATGCAGATATAAATTTCTAATGATTAAACATTTTAGCGTAATGTTTAATTGCTATTCAAATCTGGGCCATATTTCTAAGAAGCGAACGGAAGGAAAAATGCATCTAGATGGAGACAAAGTTTAAAGATTGCTGTTTTAGGTTTTGTAAATATTTTGGAAAAATAGCAAATAAATTGGAATTTCTTGATTGATTCAGTTTGCCAGAGAACAACTTATCAAATTGTGACTGAAGATAAAACATTCAACATTAAAGAAGGTGCTTGGTCATGAAACAGTACTTTAATTCAATACATGAAAAAATTTTCGAAAATAATTTAACTTTAACTTAAATAGGAAAGAATGTTCTCCAAGCATTTGCTTGTGGCCCACCTTTGCATACATTTGCATTCAAATGAAAATGCTTCATTTTTTTAGTAGAAAAAATAATAAAAAATAAAAAACGCATTTTAACTCATTTTACTGAAATTAAAAATGTAGCAAAAACTTTATTACTCTACTTTCATTAAATTAGTTAGATAATAACTATTTCATGATGTTATTTATAAGAAAAAAAGTATGAAGAAGTAGAAAAATTGAAACATTTGTGCTCTATAAAAGTACTTCTATTAAATTTCTAATTATTGTATTAAAACACAATTAAAGTGTAAGATTAGAATAAATTACTACTCCTTTATCATTGAAAAAAACCAAAAAAAAAAAAAAAAGAAAATAAAGTAGTAGAAGAAGAAGAAAAAAGCAGCAAAATGACTTATAATTAAGTTCTACTCCTGCCTGAAATAGAAGCGAAGGTGCAGTACATGAGTAGAAATTAAACAATATAAAACTCATTCATAAAGGGTAATAAATTTTCATTAAACTCTTCATGTTTTCTTGTTTATTTCTTTCCTTATCATTTTGCGTATCATATCGCTCCATTTTTTTCTTCTTCTTTTTATTGCTTTTGTTTTGTTTATTTTCGTATAATAAAAAAGTCATTTTCTTTCATTATCTCTCAGTTGTCTGTGTAGCATTTTTCGTTTCGTCATGCCTTTCATATCATTGAAGTCAATCATACCGACATATAATTCTACGCAATTTTGTAACTTTGTATCATCATCGAAATTTTAAACGACATAGATTTAAGAGAAACTTCCCTGTATTTACATTTGAAATGAAACTTTCAAAAAGAGGCCTTACACTTTTTGTAATCTTGATTTCTCAGTAATAAGCTCAGAGTATCAAAACTTTGATCATAAAGTTGTACAGTACTTTTAAAATCATCGTATTATTTTTTATTCACTTTGCACTCACGTTACGAACTTATAAATTTTTATACACATTTTTTTTTTAAATTTGAATTTGAAACTTTTCATTTAGAGTCGAAAATTTTATACCATACTTCATTAATTATATATAATTTTCGTTGGGCAAAATCAAAGAGCCCGCCAATTCATAAAGACAAAACCAACCCAATCTAATGTAGTTTATTCTTTTGTTATGTGTTTTTGCTTTTTATAATGAGATAAAGTGAACAAACAAGAAATAATGTTTCATTCCAAATAGTCATATTTATCCCTCAATTTATTACATTAATTAACGTTTATAGTCTATTTAGAGTTTTTACAATTTACGTTTGACAATAATTACCAATAATAAAATATAAATATATTATTGAAGTATTTTCCATTCCCTGATATTTGAATGGATTCATACTGCATTCACCAAAGTGAGTAAGATTTTTTCGAAGACCCTACTTCCAGTGCAAGGCATTACTTGATAATTTGTCTAACCATGTTTTTTATGTTTCAAGTTCAATATTTGAATTCAATCTCGCTCTTCGTAGAGAATGCTACGAATCATCGTGTGTTAAAAAAATCATTCCGTGGCCACATTCTTACAATTCCTTCTTAGCAAAATTTCCTATGAATTTTAGAAAAATCTTTCCATGGCAAAACTCTTACAATTCCTTCTAATTTCCTATGAATTTTATTTCCTATGAATCTTAGAAAAATCGTTCCATGGCCATACTCTTTCAATTGCTTCTAAATTCGCAAAAATTTCTGGCCAAATTGCTTTGCATTTGAAATCTAGCAAATTTTTCTTGCCGTTTTTAGAAAAAAAAATACAATTTGTTAGAATTAAAAAGTACCTAAAATAAAACCAAGATTACATAAATATCAACGCTTATCACTGATATGTATTTTTAAGTTATTAGGGATGTGAGCCCGTTGCCACATATTTTACGTTTAATTAAATTACTTTTTAAAGAAATTTTAATTTACATAAAACTTTTCGCATATTTTATTGCATGCTACACCTCTTAGAGTGATGTGATAACAAATAGAGTTTAAGAATATGCATTAGAAAATTTAGAAGAAGAATTCTGGTCTAATTTGTCTTAAGTTTTTTCTCCCTAAAATTGTGCAAGTCTATTTAATGTGCCTCCTTAACGTTTTCAAGTACCAAAAGTTACATTTTACAAATTTATGTTCTGGTTTTTTGAAGTGCCATAATGAAGCTCTATTTTAAAGAAATTCATATGATAAAGATGTACAATTTGGCTTACTCCATTAATAAGTTAGATCTGGATCATATGGATGACCAATTTTTTTTTTAGAGACCTTTTCTCAAAAGGAAGTTTTACATTTCCTTTGACTTTGAATGCATTTTTCTTCTATTTTGCATGGCCTGAAATTAGTGTAAGGTATTTAATTGTTCCTTCCAATCTAACCATAAAATTTTCTTCGAAATGGTAGATTTGAATAACTTAACGTTGTATCGAATGCAGAAGAAAAAACAAATGAAATTTTTCAAATTACCTTGAAACAACAATTCGTTAGGTTTGTTATTGTGAAGTTTTAGTTTATGAAACAAAAAAAAAAAAAAAAAAAGAAAGAAAAAACTTGATTTGTATCGGAAAGAGCAGCACGTCTTGTTACCCTAACTGCGGTTTTGTCTATGGAAATGGAAATGGAAATTTAAATGTTAATTTAAGAGAAGTGAAGTAAGAAGAGAAGATGATGATTGTTTTTATTTGTATTGTTGTTGTTGTTTTTGTTGTTAATTTTATTATGCATCCTAATAACACCATCAGCCATAAAGACCACTGCATAAACCACCGCTTTACAACAATAACACTAAATAATAAGAATAAAAGCAAAAAAAGCCACTTTTTTCTCCTTTTATTTTCTCTTACTCTGAATTTTGATGCTGAATTTACCGCACTGCTGTATTGCTATGTTTGTGTTAATGGTAAATAAAGATTGTGTATTGAAGTAGAAGTATGTATTCAACCAACCTTGACACTTTTGTTAGGCCAGTATTGTAAAATGTAGCAATAGGAAAAATCGAAAGCCGCATAAAACAGCCCTTAAAAAATAAACAAAAATGAAATATTTGACTGCTTGTTTGATGAATTCGCTACTTTTTACCTGTTTTCGTGGTTCTTTCTAGTTTTCTTGTTTTTCTTTTCTTTTTAGTATTCAAATGCTTTAACTAACTAAAAAAAAATCTAAAAAAAAAATTTCAAAAAACAAGGCAAAACAAAAAACGGGAAAAAGTGGTAGAAAGGACTTTTATCCATATTTTTCGTTTTGTTTGATTTCTTTTTCATATATAAATTTTCATAGTTGCGGTTTACCTTGTAAAATATTTTATCTCAGGTACATAGAACACAAGCAACTACAACAACAAAATCTGTGGCATGCCCAGAAAATCTGGTTACGTTATGTAACCTTAACCAAAAAAAAAAAAAAAAAGAAAAGAACTCACCTTTTTTTGGTGTTTTTTTCTGGTCTTGTTTTTTATTTTTTTGATACATAAATAACTCAGACCTTGTATCCAATGTTCAGATATAATTTGTGCAAAATGTTACATGTTTTTCGTGCAGGTGCATTGCTCTATATTTGATCCATATTTCAATGAAAACAATTCTCTAAAAAATGGAGCTCATTTATTTTATACACAATTTCTTTTTTAACTTTTTCTAAAGATTTATATCAGTTATATTAGATTTTTGGGAAATGAAACTTCAACAAATAATTAAATCGTTTTGAAAATTTTTATATTATGTAACGCTGAAGTTTGAAAAATATTTTACAATATTTGATCAATTGATTAAGTAGTTTTATACCCCAAATTGCAAGGCTCATAACAAAAAAAGGTTTTTCTCTATGCCAGAGTATTTTTTAAATCAAACCAATTTATTATCTAGCAATAATTAATGTAAATACTGAAATCGAAAGTTCAATTTTTTGTACAGTTTTTTTTCTTAAAAATTTATAGTATAAAAAATTTCTGACAATGGAACCTACATTCTACTGTCCTTGTCCTTGATTGGCCTCATTTCACTCAAAAGAAAAATTACATTAAAATTTAAATTAAATTAAAAAATTATTTTAATATCAAAAAATTTTAAATGCGTAACGTGTAATTATGAACCCGTTGTCCGTCCATCTGTATATTTATCGTTAGATAGGCATGTTCAAATCAAATACGAAGAATAATTTTTGTCCAACATAAAGTTTTAACTTGATAATTATTATTCCTTTTTAGGAAGTTACAAACACCGAAATGAACTTCTGTGGATCCATATTTGTCCATGACTAAATTATTAAGAAGAAAATTTAAATTTTCTGATTGCAATGAAAGAGACCTCGGATTTTTGAACAAAAAAAAAAAATAGTCAAAAATTCTTTAAAGTTTTTTTTTCCTTCAAAAATTTAAAAACGAATTAGATAACAAAGCATAAATCAATATATATAAATATATGTATATATTAACTTTACAAACAGATTCAGAAGAATGGTCTAATTAAAAGTAAATTTATATTCTAATGCCGTTTGTTGTCTGGCTCTCACAACATTTTCTTTTTGCCTTTTCTTTTCCTGTTTAATATAATTTTAAATGACAGAATTATAAATAAAGCTGAAAATAACTTGAAATACAAAGACAAGGACTTTCTCTTAAGGATAACTGTATGTATATATGAAAATATATTTATTACATGCCAGACGATAATGTTCTGGTAACAATTCCCAAAAGAAAGTTAAAGGCAAAGAAAAACTGTAAAAGCAAATTCGAGCAAAAGAACTACAGAAGAAAAAATTATTATAAAGAGAAAAAGAAAGAGAAATGAAATGTAAAAAAGAAAAATGGAACTGGAAAAAATTGAAAGAAATTAAATTAGAAGAATTCCCTTAAGCGAAATTCGCGCACAACTGAAGCGCTGGAACTTTTTTTATTCTGCAAAAGACAACATAAAGTTGAAATTTATCTAACAAAGGAATAATGGCCAAAAGAAAGTGTAATTTTTGTATTTTTTCGTTTTCCACATGCATTAAATTGTAACGTTTCTGTTTTCATTGAGATTTATTGAATACAGAATTTCAAAAAAAAGTTGGAGGAGTTTCTCCAAAGTCAAATTAATTACAATTGATCTTTTGAGGATCGCATTGCTTATCGCATTTCATAATGTGTTCTATTTTAAAAACGGGAAAGTTCTAGTCTGCGCAGTCTAGCATGGGCGAGCCTTTTAATCGATTTACAATGCATTCAATTTAGTGCCATATTTAAGGTTATTCTTTGAATTTGAATTTAGATGTCAAATTCTGTAATGTAAAATGTAATGTAAAATATAATGTAAAATAAAGTGTTACGCTTACGGAGTAAATGAAATAAATATTCAAAAAATTAGAATCAGATGCCACTTTAGAAGTAAAGTTTTGGGATAACAATTTTGTTGTAGTAAAAATTTATAGTATTTTCCCAAAAGTGGAACAAATCTTAATAAAAAAAGAAATATGTAAAAATATATGTAATGCAAAAGTTGTCCACTTTAAAAGTGAAGAAACATTGAACTCATTTTTTTCTAAATGATTTCAGTTTCTACAGCATTCGAGACATTTAAAATGATTTGTGTTTCTGCAAATTATTTTGAATCTAACAAAAAAAATTTCTTTTTCTATAACGATTATATTTTCAAATTTATATCTCGTTATTTATTATTCTTTTAATGCTTTCGAGTGTGACTGTTTCAGTAAACTTAACAAGTGAACAGATTGAATAACGCAATTTTTTATTTTTACATTTTTGATTCTTTAATGTGGAATCAAAATACCTGAATGGGGAAGTAAATGAAATATTTAAAAGCTTTAAGTGACAGCTAATATCATAAATATATATATGTATATAAGAAAGAAAAAAGTAAGCAATAAAATCAGAGACAACGAGACAAGTGGATAAGTTAAAAGTCAAAGTAATTTCTTAGTTGATTGAATTGGAGCAGTTAAGGCTTCAGTTAAAATTCTTGTGAAATTGAACAAACTTTGACTTGAACTATAGAAAATGCTCGATATATACACAGAAATAGAGAGATAGAGATGAAAATGCATAAACATTTAGATAGTTCCCTTATTATGACTGGTTAGTTCGTTGGCTAAATGTGGTGGTTGTACTTCTAGTTCGTTCTGTTCATTCATTTATCGAATGACTGACGTCGAAATTTGTATTGCACGCTTCTTAAATGTTGCTTTGCTTTGCTTTTCTTGCATATGTTGTTTCACAGTTTTGTTTCTGGACCTTGCAGAAATTTTTTTGCTAAACTCATTTGAAATTATAAAAGATTGAAGGTAACATTGCGGCAATGTAAAGAGGGGTCAATGTTTCTCTGCGCTATGCAGATAATAATCCGAAGTAAATTTTTAGGAAAATCAATGCAGTGAAAAGAAAGAAAAATTCAAAGTAAGACAAAAGGCAAAGAGCCAAAGTAACATTTTGCATTACAATTTACAATGTTATATTTTTAACGAGGTCATCCCATATGACAATTAGCTGGTCAATTCCCTAAGCAAACCAGTAGATTGAGTGGCTTTAAGCTGCATAAAAAAATTGCTTAATGAAGAAAATTCCAAATAGAGTAATTGCGGTTAGTTTTCTGAAATCGAAAAATTTTCTTGCTTGTGGAAATAGTTTCTTTAAGGAAAATGTGCTCTATTAAAAATGGAAAATTCCAATATTATCTTGACTTCTCAATCCAATTTTCAATTAAAATTGTGGGTAGATTTTTCCTTAAAAAGGGCACATACAAAAATCAGGCATGGTCAACTTTCACTTTACAAGTTCTTCAATTAGTATTTTGATTAAAATTGTCAAATAGATGGCATTGATTTGTTTGTGCCTTGCTCTACAAAAATTATTTATTTTACACTTAACGAAAGTGTTAAAAATTTTGTTACAATTGATAAATTTCGCCCACAAATATTACAAGTACGCAAAATTCTTTAAGCAGCCGTTTTTGCTTTATAGTCCTACAAAAATCACTGAAAATTTCCATAAAATTGCCACGTATTCATTTTTCGAAACCTTTTCTACGCACCAGCCTTAAATCATTTAAATTATGATTAATAAAATTTTATACAAATTAGATAATTTCAGCTTAAATATTAGTCTAAAATTAAGTGTTCAAATTTGGAACATTGAGATGGTGATTACTCAATGTTTGACCGAATTGTTGTTGTTGTAGTTGTTGTTTTTTGTAGTTTATTACAAGCTATTTGAATAATGTAAAAGAAGCAAAAAAAGAAAAAACAAAAACAAAATGGTTTCTAATTAAAAAAGCCATCAGAGAAGACAAAGATACCCATGATTTATAGATAATAAATATAAAACCATATGGCAATTATGGTGATTTATATATAAAATTTATGCACATACATACATACATACATACATACATACACATATATTAACATGTATAAATATTCATAATAAATGAAATAATTACTTAAAGTAAAATGTATGATAAAGCGTTGGTATAAAGTGTAAAGAGTGAGAAAAGTGTGGTACCAATGTATTCTCCGATAATTATAAATGGCCAAGAATGCCTAAAAATAAATAAGTATTAGTAAGAAAAACCAAATAATCAATATAAAGTCATCACTTGTACTTCTTGGTTGAACAGTATAATAAAAATTGAAATTGAAAGATTGACCAAGATGGTGATGGAACCACAAAAGATTATAAAATGTGTCATAAGAGACATTTAATGGCAACTTTTTTCTATCAAATGCCAATCAAAAGATTTGCTACATATTTAAAAGTATTGCCATGATCAAAGGGGTACATCTGGGACACTATAAAATTTTTTAATCGGTACTAAATTCTAAATGGATCTAAACCTGTTTGGCAAATGATTTTTCCATATTATTTTTCTTGTTGGTACTTTTTTAATTACAAGAATTGCGATCTCTACTTCAAGTTTAGCAGCAATGTTGAGAATTCAGTTGCGCTATTAAAACGGGTTAATTCGATTAAAGAGCACGTCCTTTTTAGGTTTACTTTGAATACAATATTACAATATCTTCGAAGGTTTTAAAGAGTTGAAAATTTTGCCACGGCCAATTAAAATTTTTTTGAATTATATAAAAATGTTTGAACGGCTTATCGGAACATTCATTATCCCAAAGAAATGATTCAGAGATTCTTTAAAGCAAAGAAATTCTGTGTCTGCTTGTAAAGCAGACAGAGTTGTCTGAGTTTACAAGCTCAGTCTGTCCTTCCAAAATAAAAATGCTTAACTTTCTTTATCGGTTCAAGATATACAAAAATAAAAAAGAAGTCTTGGTTTGGTTTATACCAAAATTTTAGCCAAAACAAAAAAAAGTTCACTTTGAAAGAGATGCTGATCAGATTTGAGTTATATATATAACTTGATGATAATTTGAACTTAGTTGAATTAATTTCAATCGATATACTTAGAATAAAGGTGAAAAGTATTTCCTTTAGAAAATATTTAGAATTTAGAAATGAAAATATAGCATGAACAAACGATAATAAGTTACAATGCAATGGCAACATACATACAAATGAGAAGAATGTCATGCATTAAAATAGACAAAGAAAGAAAGAAAGAAACAAAGAAAGGAAGAAGGGTAGGCAGGCCTTGACTAATAACGATGGGAATAACAGTAAACAATGCAAATGAGAGAAAATGGCTTGAAATCAATTATTAAATCATTATTATTACTTCTATCTACCAACTCGTCTCACTCTCACCTACTCACCAACTACTCACGTCTCACCATAAATGAAATTGAATGAATGAATGAATTTTCAGTTCAGTATTTGCATTGATATTGCATTTGTATGGGTCATCATTTTCACTATAAAATGCATGCTATGTATGCATGCCTTTATGTTTATGTGTATATGTTTATGTATATGTGTATATGTATGTGTGTATGATGGAGCATGTGTACGAATATTAAAACTTAAATTTATGTGCTTGGCTACAATGAGTAACTGATTACTTTTTTTTGTAATTGATTACTTTTTTGTGGTTATTTTGCTTTAACTGCTTTTCCACACTCTCTGATATGATTCTTTAACTTTTTTATGAAATTGCAAATGAAAATAAAATGAAATGCAATGAAATAATGAATAGCCAGCAGCTATTGATTAATATTCTTTAAATTTATATATATATATGTATATATGAGTAATAAAAGTCATTGTTATAATATTAATATTCTTGAATAGTTTTAGTTTGCTAATTTCAAAATGCCCAAAAAGCTTACACTTGCTAAACAAATAACTTCTTTTGAATTGTACTGTACAAATAGGTGAAAGTATTTACATGGGTATAAGTAATTTGAATGTAAATACTTAGACGGTGTATAAGTATTTATTTGTAAATACGTAATTACTTGTTTGGATGTAAATACTTCAATGGATGTAGGTACTTATATGGAAGTAGACACTTAGATGTAGATGATGGGTATAAGTACTTATATGAATGTAAGTACTTATTTACTGAGTCTTACTTATATGAGTCTATTTACTTGTATATACGTAAGAACTAACTTAAATGTTTATAAGTATTTATACCGATGTAACTATTTAGACGGGTATGAGTACTTATATGGGTCTAAGTACTTGTGAATAAGTAAGTACTTTTGTGGGTGTACGTACGTACTTATATGGGGATCAGTATTTATAACTGTTATAAGTAGTTATGCGGATGTAAATACTCTATAACTATTTATTAGGGGTAAGTACTTAGTGCTCAATTTTTGCTACATTACTACAAAATGTCCTCTGTTATGTTATGTATGTTGAAATATTGAGGACGCCCAGATTGATAGGAGCAGTATATTGTTTGATAGAAGATCATTTATTTGTCCTTGTAGTGTCGCAGTACTTATTTTCCGTAAATCATTCTATATGCTTATTTTCTTTAAAATGTCTTCAAGTACTTTAACAAAATTTTATTAAATGGTTAACAGAACTTTGCAAGATATATTGGTTTGTGTCTTTGCTAGTTAAACTCCTATTTATCTTCACATACTTTATATAGGATTACTTGAATCTTGTAAAATGATTCTAAATTGATAAATGATATTAAAAGCGATCGCTACTTTTATGTTACATATTTTTGTGCAAATTTAGTGGGCTTCTTCTTCAATATGCTTCACTTAGGGGACTTAGAAAAAGATTTTTACATTAACATTAATAGTTGACAGCAACAGCTTTTACAGTTGTCAATTCTCTAGAGCTAACTTTTCTTTTTTTTCTTTTTTTTGTTGGTCTTTTTTTGTTTGTACAATTTTCTACTAAATAAACATTTCATTTGAAGGCAGAATATAATTAATGGTTTTCGTATAACAGTAACAATTACAATAAGCCATAGAATGTTTTTGATGTTCATCTGTATCAGAATCTGGAGCGTTTAATGCTAATGACAGTGCAAATGAAATGAAAATCTTAAATAAAGTAATAATAATAATTAATAGTCATTTATTTAGAAAAATAATTTCATTTCATTTAATGAATTATCATCATTTTGGTTTTTTTCTACTTGATACAAATGCTCATACAAAAAGTATATTTCGTGTATAAATTTTAAAAACGAAAGAAAACTTAGTTTAATAAAAATGTTAAGTGTAAATTGATTAATTAAAGATTTTATTTTCTCTTACTTTGCTTTATTTGTAGTGGAGAAATGTATTTCATAGAATACAATCCAAGAACTACGGACTCAGCAAATTTTTAGCAATTTTTGTGTCAATTAGTGTAGCTTTGCCGAACAAAAAAAAAATTTAAGTATATTTAAAAAATTATTTTAAAAAAATTACCACCAAGCATGAGTAAAGATCTCTCGCTTTAACGAGTTAAAAAGAGGGGAACAAATCGCTTAAGTCAAGGCCTTCTCTACTAATATAAAAGTAATTAGGAAGGCACACCAAATGTGAAAAGTAAAAAATGAAAAGTATTTGCTTTACTGAACTTCTAAAATTGGTCAGTGTTAAGAAATCCAAATTCCCTTCGGAAAATTCCCTTTAGCTTCTCAAACAATTTTGATTTTCGAATGGATCACGTTACTGCTAGTTCATGATACAAAATATTTAGAAAATTGCTAACTTACGTGTGTTCTTCTATTCTCTCTAAACGGAAGTCATCATTAAGGAAGTTCTTGATTTAAAACTAGGCGATGCATTCTTTTAGAGAACGTTCCTTCGAACTTGTTTAATATTTAACAAACTTATAATACAAATTCACGATTAAAAAGTGTTAACACTTTTATACATTCTAAATTAATGCCAAATATTTAAAGCACAATAAAATAGTGTTCCTCTTATTTTGTATCTTAACTGCACTTAAATCTTGAAATTTTTTAATAAATCAAAAATTTATTAAAAACCTTCTTATTTCTTTCAATTTTCTCCTTTTTATTTATTTCTTTCGCAGACTTCTTGTGAACAATCTTCATGTTAATACATTTCAATGAACTTTAAACACATGAAAGTTAAATATGCCAAAAGTAAATTTTGCCTTCAACATTTGAAGGATAATATCGCATATTACGTAACTACGATAACAAGTGAATGAACTTTATAATTTTATCAGCATATTATTTTTTACTTTTTTTTTTTTGGCATATATTAACACTTTAGTTGTGCATGTTATTACAAATGATTTTTCATAGTTTACTTGACTTTTTCATACATTATTTCATTTACATGATACGAGGTTATTATATGTTTATTTAGATGTGGGTTGCATTTGGGATAGATGAACCTTTTTTCGATTAATTTAGAGTCACTTGTTGTAGGGATTTCAATTTGTCTGCCTATGTGAATTCGTTTTCAATCTAAGATTTGAAATTTTTGTTAAAAATTTTATTTTAATTAAATTTGGTGCACCAGAAAGAGAAACCATTTTTCAAAAATGCTTAGAATTGAATACTTTTCTCGACACAAATTAATATAAGAGAAAAATATGGAACTTCTAAATATATAAATGAAAAAAGAAAATTAGTAAGTTGCCATACTAAATAAATCTGGCAAATTTGCATCATATCCATTTTTGAATCCCCGTACCCCATGAATCCATTCCTTGAAATTTTGTCAAATTATTATACAAAAATTGGATTTTTTTTTTGATTTTGCTAACTTTTGCTTGATTTTATTGGTTTTATAATAAGCAAAGTGGTATAGGGTATATTAAAGTCGGCCTTGATCATCTATAATGTTTATATTTGTTTTTCTTTTTTTGATTTTCGTTTTAATTGTTGTTATTGTTTGATTTTATTATGATTATTTTACCAAAACTATTACTCATGGCATAGTTATCGTTATTGTTACTGTTACTGTTGCTGATACTGTTATTGTTATTGTGGCATAAGTGCATTTTGATGTCATTGGACGTTTTATTGCTTTTATTATTATTATTATTATTATTATTAATAAAATGGAAACAAAAGCATATAAATAAAAGAGGAAAAAAAGTTCTAACTTCCTTTATTTTTCCATATAAAAACAAACGCCAAAACCAGGCCCAACGATATCTATCTCTCATTTTCTCGCTCTGTCACTTAACAAACTTGTTAAGTTGTACGTTTACAAAGCAATTTGTTATTGCATTTCATTATTATTATTATTATTATTATTATTATTATTATTATTATTATTATTATTATTATTATTATTATTATTATTATTATTGTTGTTGTTTTGTTTTGTTGTAGTTGTTGTTGCTGCTGCCTTTATACAAAGTAATGAAATATATTTCATTTTGCATGAATAAAATCTATTTATATTATAAAGCAAAAAAAGAAAAACTGGATCCACCTACTTTCTTTATCCACTCTTTAATCAGAATTAAATTTTTTTTATAAAATAAAGTTCATGTCATTTTGGTGGATGATGCCTTTCAAAAAGTATAAATTTTCTATAAACCTAGCGGCCTTTTGAAAATATCGAAAGATTTGCAATGCAGTTTTCAAATTTCGACCAATTTACATGAAACTTGTTTGTTCATTATTTGTACATTACATTGAATAGAAAGAAAACTAAGATCGAAAGTAGCGCCCGTGCCCTTCCAAAATTGTAATACATTAAATAATACAAATCTTTCCACTTAATCTTTTGGTTTGTCATTCAGGATTTTTCTTGAACAAAAACTTAAACTTTCATGTATTTCCACTGAAATCTGTTAACAAGTTATTGGCTATTTCTCCATAATAATTCGGGCACGCTCTTTCAAAATTTTATAATTCATCAAATTTTTCATTCTGTTTTCTTTTTTCTGCAACTATTTTTATTTATTTTTATTTAAGATGAAAATTCAGTCACAAAAATGAAGCAGTTATTTGCCACACCCTCTTAGCTCATTGGTAGGATGTATAAGATTTTTATTTCAACTAAGTTTCTTAAATATATTGAGCCCCACATAACGATTTAAACGTCCATGAAAATTTGTTGTCAAAATACAAAACGCAATTTTGAAATTACTTGAAATGAAATTTAAAATATGATATGGACGTATGATTTAGCTCAGAGCAGCCCTTGAATAATTTTGGTTTAACATCAGTCGATTATTACAAGCACGCCCTATACACAACGTTTTACTTTATAAAGTTTTTTTCTGGCTACTTTTTTATAAAAATATGCTGCAGAGTATTTAATAAATGGCTTTGACCGACTGCACTCTACATTCTTCTATTTTAAATTACATTTTGATGTATAACACACAAATTCAATTTCATTTAGAAATTTTTCAATATTAATAATAAAAATACAACAAAAAAAAATAATAAGATGCATAATAATAATAATGCATAATAAGAAAATATAATTTAAATATAACAAATAAAAAGAAGTCATATTAATTTAAGGCGACTGTAGCCACCGTATGCAGAAAAAATTTTCATCATGGAAATCGATTTTTTTATGTAAATCGAAAAATTATCACTTCTAAAATGAAAAGCAATGTAACTGAGAAAGGAGCTACATTAAAACATTTCGGATTTTGTAAATCATTTGCCTAAAATTAACTTCGCACAAAAAAAAACCAAGAAAAATGAATCAACATAAAGAAAAGAAAATAAAATAAAAGTAAATAGATTTTATGTATTTCGCATATACATACAAATAAATAAATAATGTATATGTATGAAGTGTGTGTGTGTGTGTTTATATGAACAGTTGAAATAAGGATAATGGGGCAATGTTGTCGTTGATTCGCGTAAAAGCAAAAACCAACCACTAAACAAAACGCATAAATTTTGCTTGCAATTTTTTAGTTGCGGACCGACTGACATAATTTTTCTTCATTCTCTTTAATTTTCTTCTTTTTGACTTTTATTTGTTTATTTGATTTTTCTAGCTTTGTTGTTGCTGTTTAAAGTAACAATAACAATAACAATAACAAAAACAAACAATGACAATATAATTTAGTGGAATAGAAAAGCTAAAGAAAAACTGATGAAAAAACAACAACAATCAAAACAAAAAAAATCAACAAAATGTAAATTTATAAACAAAACAGAAAACACACAATGAAAGCAAAAAAAAAATGCAAATAAAAGTATAGAGAAAAAAAAAATTGCAATCTCAGTTGCCCATTATATAACATACACACACACTTTAAAACAACAATAACAATACCAATAACAATAAGAACAACAAGAATGAAATTTTTATTGCCTGTGTAGTGTACATAAATTCTGTGCAATCGCTTGCATGAATGGCAGCGATATGAACGAAATGAAATGAAAATATTGCTAGAATGAGACTAACAGAATGTTGAATTGATAGAATGCTAAAATGATGGAATGATGGATGAAAAAAAATGTGAATGAATTTGAAGTTGAATTTGAATTTGAATTTGAGAATATATTGTTGATTATTTATTTTCTTTTATACATACATACATGCATACATACACACATACATACATACACGTA
This sequence comes from Melophagus ovinus, assembly GCA_023089585.1. Lineage (NCBI taxonomy): Eukaryota > Metazoa > Arthropoda > Insecta > Diptera > Hippoboscidae > Melophagus > Melophagus ovinus. The sequence goes on from JAKKIB010000178.1 coordinate 8,406,648, forward strand.
TACATATACATATATATAGAATTAAAGAGACAGACTGATGGAAGGAAGGAAGGATGAAGGAAAACGCAAAACACAAATGAAGCACGCAATTGAGCCTGCTTTTTTTTCTCGTTTCTATTTGTTTTTTTTTTTGTTTTGTTTTTCTTTTTGTGTATTTTTTGCATATATTTTTCCTATTTATTTATTTATATTTTGTTTTGCTTCTTTCATTTTAGTCCCGCAACATTTGCAGCTCCAGATTTACCAAGCCATTGCAAAATGCTTGGACTTTCTATCACAAATAATGATTTTTTTTTCTGTACCACTAAAGCAATAAAGAAGTATGAAGCATAAAGTAGAAAAAAAATGATTGAATGTAATGAAAGTAGTAAAAAGGAGAATTGTAATAATACACACTGGGATTAGAATGATGATGATAAGCAATGAGACGACTGTTTTCTCACATACTTAGACTTCTTTATCACTTTCTTACAATTTTCTGCTCATTTCATTTCAATTCATTCCAATTCATTAAATTTTGTTACATTTAATTTGTTTAAACTAAACAAAAAAAAAGTATAGAAAACAACTTTACAATATTAGAAAATTTTTTTTAAAAAATTATACAAATTTTGTGCATTTTATAAAATTTACTGCATTAAATAAATAAAATATTCAAATAAATTATGCCAAAATGCTTAAATATTTAATATTCATTTGCCCTCTGTAAAACTTTTTAAATTAACCAAAATTTAAATTAACCAAAATGACAAGAAATTTTTAAAGCTTTTTATTTGGGTTGAGAGTTCAGAAAGTGGCTTCATCTGGCTCAAATGTGTTAGACATGTTTAGTATGTCGAATAACAAACTGAAAGCAATTTTTCTTAGAATAAAAATTTAAAATTAAAAATTGTCCACTTTTTTTGTCATATATCGAATTTTTCCCAAAACAGGGCTTATTATACCTGAAATGGGCGTAAAAGTTATCCACAACGTGGTGTAATTGATTCAGATTGAAGTGAGTGTAAAAGTTGTCCTAATCGTGCTTTAATCGAATCACGCTTAAGTGCAATTAGAGAGTTATTCTGAATCGATGAGATGGATAAAAGTTCGATTGCAAACGTAATGTGGTATATTTATGATTGAACTTTATACGAATTTTCGCGTAATCGTAATAAATTTTAAGAGTATCTATATGCGTGACTTTTTAAAGAAAAATTCGATACATTCCCTTGAATATCAATTTAGTTTTTCCAAATAAAAAATACAAAACAAATTATCTGTTTTTTAATGATATTTTTCATTGTAAAAAGTTAGACCCTGCAAACACATAACAACACCCGTTAGCCCTGATAGTCATTCATTCATATAATTTTTAGAACCAAAAACTGAAAAAAACAAAAATATTTCAATTGATTCGTTTTTCGATTGACATGAAATGTTTGTGTCATTTTTTGAAAAAGGCATAAATTTATATGAAAAATAAATAAAGAAATCAAATTAATTTTCCCACAAAATTCAATTAACTTCAGTTACAAGATAATCAATTAAAACAAAAAAAAAAGGAAAAGAAAAACTCAAATAACCAAAAACAAAAAAATAAAGGATTTTCGTTACATGAGAAAAAAAGTGATTTATAATATAATGTTGCAACAAAGAAAACGATTGTAAAAATTTTACTCATTATTTTTTAGCATATGAAATTCTCTCTCTGTGAAACTAAAAAATTTTTAGATTTATCTTATTAAAATTAATAAAAATTTCCTATTGGAAAAAAAACGTTTGAATTAAAAAAAAAAAACGAAATATTTTTAAAGTTCATTGCATTTTACTGCTCTTCAACAGATGTTTATAACAACTACCAGTTTATGTAATTGGTCATGGTCCATTCTTAAATATCCTACTTTACTTTACTTAATGCGAAGTCAAATAAGACAATTACAAGCCAATAATTTTGGGAAAGTTTATAAAATTTAAATTATGTAAAAATGTCATTATATGAAAGGATGTTCACAAAATGGATCTATATAGACCAAATTTGGTACATACATATTCCACATCAAAAGGCAAAAGAAATTTAGCTCTAATTTATATTAAAATATATTTAAAGTTGTAATTTTTTTTCATAAAACGAGTTTCTTATAAAAAATTAATTACATATGGGGCGTGGTCGGGAAAATAGTCCAATCTTAAGCATTTGCAACTGGTTTCGTCTCTCGGTCAAAATATACCTTCATAGCAAATTTCATTCAAATATCCCGAAAATTGAATTCTATCGGTTGATAACATATTTGCGTGGACAGACAGACAAGCTTAAATAAGAATAAAAAAGTGAATCACTCGACTTTTTGTTTTTGAGTTTTCTTTAATCTTCATTGCCTATTACAATCCTAAAAATTCATCAACAATTCTAAACATTCTATTGGATTGTCTATCTACAATTAGGAAGATTCGATCAACAATCAATCCGTAATAATTTTGGGTATTTAGGATTTGACTTAAATTAAATGTAACTTTCTTACTTAAAGCATCTCACTGTTAATATTTCTTAATTTATTTTTTGCATGAACTGACATGTACAAAATGTATACTGCGTACAATGATGATAAAGCATATTATGTGAACGAAAGATAATGACATGACCTGACATGTCACAAACCAAAAAAAGAAAACTAAACTGAAAATAGAAAAAAGTAACAGTTAAAATTTTCTTTTCATTTTGAGGTTTCATAGAAAGAACATTTATAATATTAGAAAATTGTGAACAAATTATTACAAATAGTTTTATGTTATACAAATATATAAATAATTAATGGATTCAACTTCTCAAATTGTAGACATTTTTATTTCTCTATCATTTCATTTCATTTCATATCACTTCATTTTATTTAGTTCATTTTCTACAGCATAATTATCGTTACATTGATTATTATTGATATCATTAAGGCATTAATTTGATTTTTACTTTGCTTGACAAGTTTGACAGGCGTTAATATGTATTTACGTATGATTTAATAGACGCTTTGATTACTTTTACAATTCAATTTTACAATTACATGACAAAATTGATGGTGCAATCATTTTTAAAAGTTTTGCATACGTAAAATTTCTAAATTGATGAGACAAACGCAGTACTATTTTTATGTTGCTGTTAATAGAAATTTAATTTTGTCTCAAGTAAAATTTGTCTTAAAATAAAAGTTAAGCAGATTATTGAAATTTTTGAATCAAAGTTGAAAATAATATTGGGGCGAATTGGCTCAATACAAAATTTAGATTTTTTTTATAGTTTTTTTTTTAAATTTAAAGTAAAGAAAATAATTTTTATAAAATACACACAAATTATTTTGACTATAAAGTGTTTACGCAACGGGGCGTATGAGTAACATTTTATTATAATTAAATGCCTTTAAAGCAATATAAATATTTAGGTTTTGTGAAGCTTTGCTAAATTGTTTGCCATATAATAACAATAAAAATAAATTTTAAAATAATTATGTGCGTTAAAGGTCACAATAGTTAAACCGCTGAGTCAGCTGAATGATGAAAATATGAATTCTCATGAAAATTGTTAAAAAAAAAATTTTTCACAATTTACTTTGACATTCAAGCAAGATGTTATAATAAATGTTATTAGTTTTAATATTACTCTCACATTAAAATCAATATTGTCTTCTGATTTTTAAACAGCATCACATCTACATAAGAATATAAGAAGATATTTTACTTTCTCTTTGATAGAAATAAACAATTTTATTAGAGTTCTTCAATTTTTCAATACCTAGACATTTTCATTATTTCCATATTAAAAATATGTGTAAAATAATCAATAATCATTTAATAAGTTTTTCTATGATCCGTATAAAATAAGAATTTTAACAGATTTATATGAAATTTTTCGTAGTTAGAATTTTTACATAAAATATCAAAACATTCGTCTAATTTTCACGATTGTGAGTATGAAAACCACCAACATCTTACTTAAACATTTCATCAATTATGTAAGTAATCCCTCTAAAGTAGGCTTAATGTATCAATAATGTTTTGTTAGGACTTTGAGACGTTCGTCTATTTTAAATTATAATAAATGATTGTTCATAACGAATATGACGTGGCATTATTTAATCACTTAATTATTTAAAAATTAAGTAAAGATGATTATTTATACATAAAATTTATTGGCCCATGGATTTTAAATAAAGTAATGAAGATAAATCGTAATAATTTTTAGCTTAAAATCAATATTCAGTCGCATTTATTTTTATATTTATGGAAAATATTTGCTTGAGCAGCTTTAGGCCTTTCTTACGAAGTAACTTTTAAATAAGTCACACTAATGATACCATCTTATATCGCCCTCCTCTCTTTTCATTACAAAATTGTTTCCCATGGAGTCAAATATCAATAAGCATAATAAGAAGGAATTTTCATAATACTTTTTTAAATTGGCGGATACATCTTTAAAGACTTATTTTAATCACTATTGAACAGTTTTTTCACAGAATTTCAAAAATTATTATGTAAACAACCCTCGTAGTTTGATTAAATATAAAATTAAACTCGCCTAAAACATAAAATCGATAAAATTTGTTAAATGAAAATTATTTTTCATTGATATTTTTTTTATATTGATTTTACTAATAAATTCCATTCACATTACGCTAAAAAACCAGCGGTGGCGAAAGAGTAAGCTTTTACGCATTTAATTTTTAACATTTAGCTTTTTCATACAAAAACAAACAAACTGTGTTTTTTTAGCATGCGCCACAGAATTTTAATTATTTTTCAAAAAAAAAAACCAATTTTTTACAAAAGAAAATTTAATATAAACTTTAAATCACCTTTAAACAAGTGTGACTTGAATATTAAATAGAAATAGAAAAATAAAACAGAGAAAACCAAAACAGTAAGAAAATGCATTTTAAAAAACAAGAAAAAAATGTAAAAAAATTTTGCAAAATACAAAACAACAACAAAAATTACATCAAGCTTGTATCAAATTGAATTTATAGCAAACAAAAAAAGAAAAGTGAATATTGGCCGTAATTCTGTTTAAAAAAAAATTTAATAAAATGAAATAAGAAACCAAAAACAAAAAACAAGCAAAGCAAACAGCTTTAAATAATATTTGAGAAATTAAAATCTAATCACGAAAATTAAATGCTACAAAATTACGAAATACAAAAATAATAAAAACAAGCCAACCTAAAAACAAAAAAAAAAACAACAAGAAAACAAATGAAGCAATAATTTTGAAAGAATTCGATTAATAAAATCAAACACAAATCAATTGATTGAGTGCCCTTTAAATCACCTTGTACAAAAGTTTTAAAAAAAATGATAATAATAAGAATTAAAAAAACGTACAATAAATAAAGTAAATTGTTTTATAAATTACGCTACACCAGTTTCATTTATATTCGATGAAATTTATTTCAATCGAAGAAAATTTTTCTCTTGTTCTCACGCTCATTGAAAAATTACATTGTATTTTAAATTCCGTAAAAAAGATTTCAAATTTTTCACTTAGTGATTTAAGGCAAAATAAGACGCAATCTTTATAAGATGAGTCCTTCATACATAATCTTCATGCGACTTTTCTCAAGCCCAAAATATCCTGAAATAATCTTAATTTATATTTCAATTCTCTAAGAAGATTTCATGAGTTATGCAAAGTTTCCACTTATCGATTTGAATGCAAAATAAAACGCGATCTTCATGATTCCTTTGCAAATTTTGCTCACGCCTTAAACAGTTGGATTGGAATGGATGGATGGACTACCTCGCTTTGTAATTCTAAAACGTTTAATCTAATTTAAGCTCTTAATTTTAATTTATTACAAATGTTACTATTAATAAGTTTGGTTTTTCACACAATTGTTTTAGGATTTAATGAAAATAAAAATGAAAATATAAATAAGACTCGTGAAAGGAAAAAGGCAAATTATCAATTATCAATCATAAATTTTACCGTATTAACGCTAAATTACACAAATAAGTCAATGCTGGAATAATCTAATCATTGTGATGAAACAATAATGAAAACATGAACACTAACAATAACAATAAAAACAATAACAATAACAATAACAAGAACAATAATTATCAAACAAATATAAATAAATTATTATTATTATTAAATTGCATAATTTATAATGTGAAACTTGATTTGTACAGCATGAATGACTGAATGAATGATTGAATGATTGAATGATTGAAAAATTACAACGTAAATAATTCAATATAATTAAAATAAACAATCTTGTCATTATCATTATAAATCTTAAGGTATCATCGGTAATTTAAAATTATAGAAAATCCATGAAGATTTTAATCGATTTGTCCAACTTTGCAACATCAATTTATTGAATAGAATAAAAATAGGAAAATTTTGGATAAATTACAACAACTACAACAAAAAAATTCATAAATAAATAAAATAAAATGAGACTGAAAAGAAAAAAAATGTTAACATTCATGGTAACATTTTTAGACAGAACGTCTCATGTTTATACACAAAAAGTAAACATAAGTGTGTAAATATAAACATAGATGTTTATAAACATAGGTGTATATAAACATAAATTTATATAAACATAAGTATTATTATATTGCATTCAATTTTTCAAATTGTAAAATTTGCAATAAGCGAAAGAGACTTGACAAGAAGAAACTTCATTTCAGATGTGTTTACAAAATATTTGAAAGATTTTGTTAAAATAATTAATAATTAATAATTTAGTTAATTTTCGATTGAACAATGCCAGACTTCATAACTCTTTAGAAAAGGAAAGTTCCTCAAGAATTATCTCAGCGCTTGGCATTTGTGTAACTTTAGAGTTAAGTCAGCAATATCTTCAAAAAACATAATCATTGTAAAATAAAATTATTTAACGGTTCCGTTGATAATTCTTAAATATTTTTATGTATTTTAAATATAAGAAAATTTTCATAAATTTGTAGCTTTTGTAATGGAAATGTTTCGCATTAAAGTTCTATTTCATTTTGCTTTGTTTTAACAGAAATCTAGGACATTAGCGTTTTTCTGTGATGGTTTCCTGCCAATTATGGTTTCTTGTTTTGTTTATTTATTTATTTATTTATCTTCCTTGCTTTTAGTTTTTTGGTTTAATTTTCTACATTTCACAAATGATCGCGGATATTCTTTTCTTCACAAAATTGTTATTCATTGTTATTCATCTAGTTGGTCCTTGTTGTTGTTACTTCTATTTCTTATTTTGTATTATATAATATTTTGTAATATTATTTTAATGTAGAGTATTAAAGTGGTTTTTATGTCCACTTGGCCTACCATCGCATCGCAGCAAATCGCATCAACAACCTCGTCGCATAATTGCATTTATTAGAAGTGCTAATTATTATAGGAATTCATTCTACTTGAACGCCTGCTTTGCCATAATATTATTCAATTCAATTTCGTTTTATGTTACTTTTCTTTTCAGTTTTTCCTTTTTCCGTTATGTTTCTTGTACTCTTCTTTATTGTTTCACTCATTTACATTTGCCTTTAGAAAATTTATTATCAACAATTTTGTTGATAATTTTGGATTTGTCCATGTAACGTAAATGTAACACATATTTTATTGTGCCAGTTTCTTCGTCTCCCTCTCCTCACTTTCCTTTCCTATTCTCACTTTTCTTTTCTCTTCAAAGTAACAAAACTTTTGAGCATTGTTTCTGCTGTTCTTTTAAGGCCATCTTTTCGAAAAGAAACATCCACCACTTAAAAAATGGGGATATGTGCAATTTGTCATTATTTTTGTAGCATCCAAAAGTAGGCGTCAGAGACTACTTTAAAGTACATTTACACTTAATCAGCAGCAAACTTTGAATCGCTTTAGATATGTCTGTCCGTCTGTCTTCCCTTTTGTCCATCTGTCCTTTTGTTGTTAGCATTCGCCTGGTCACGATATCAAGTTCTTCTGGTTGAGATATCAAGCTTAAATTTGTTAGGCACGTCAGAGGTTTCTGGTTAGCAGGCTGGTTGGTATTAAAAATGGGCAAAATCGATCAACGGATATGCTGACAATGCAACATAAACTAAGAACAAGTCAGTTTCTTTAAACAAAATTTAATGGTTTTTTCATTATTATTTGCCAAACGTCAAAAGATAGAAAGCTTAAAGTAGGACAAATTTTTAGGTTTTTAAGTTAAAACGTCTGCCTTGCTTACGTGAAATTATACAATAGTAAGTTTTTACTTTCTTATGTTTAAGTTTTCTCTTTAGTAGCAGTACTTGAATAAAAATTTCATGATTTCTTGGTGGCGGGTATCCACGATTTCGCCACAGTCGAATACATTTTTCTTATTTGTTATTTCTTTTTTGATAATATCGCATTGGTATTGGAGGGACTGCGGCATTATAAATCATTTCAGTTGCCAACATCTCAATGTTAGCTTTGGCTAACATTTACATTAACTGAATCTGCTTAATGCATACACTTTTTATATTGTTGTTGAAAGATTATGTGTGTGTGTGTGTGTGTGTGTGTGTGTGTTGTAGATTGTTTAAGAACCCTTAATTAAATAATTACCGGAAAAAAAATGCCATTTCTATGGTTATTGTTATAACATTAATATTAAGAAGCTGGCAATAAAACTCATTTCTCAAATTAATTTTTTGCGAGGAAATTTTCTAAAGAATTTACCATTACATTTAATTAATTGTTTATATTAAATAAGTAATGAAAAAAGATTAAAGAATAATGCTAAAAGAAGAATTTAATTGAGAATATAATAAAATAATGCGATGGTATCACAAAAATCCTAAATGTTATATTAAATGAGAATTTTAGACAATTCTATTTCTTTTGAATATAAAAAAAATTATACGAAGAAGTATAAATTTTCAATAACACGAATGAAATTTTTTACAATCTATTCAATCATTATTGAAAGGTTCTAAAAATTTTTCAATTAATTTTTCTTCTTTAAGGTTGCCTTTTGTAAGTCTTTTACAAAATAGCTCGTGTAAAAAAGTGGCCAATAATTTGTGTATGAGTTCAAATAATGGACTCCCTTGAATCGATTCTCATTTAAAAAAATCCCAAATTGTTAATTTTGATCTTTCATTTCAGGCTTGTAAAAATGATCGGAAACTACCTCTTTTGAAAGTTTTTCTGACCCATTAATGTATGTTTAAAAGGATGGACAAACTTTGTATCGTTAAGCAAGCTGAAATATCCACAAGAGTGTTATGCAAAATCAAACTGTCTTATATGAAAATATAGATTCATTCAAATGGCATAAATTTATTTTATTCTGCACAACTAAATTGAGAAAAACCGCTTTAAGATTTAATTTATTAAGATTTAATTTAATTTAATTCAATTCCATGTAATTATTGTACAATAAAATTCATGCTATTACACTCTAAAATTAGTGGACATTTAACGATTTCTCCTTGGAGATTATCCAATTTCCAATAATCAAACTAAAATTGTTACATTTTTAAGAAGTGAACTTACTTGAAGAAAATGATTGAACTTTTAGAAAAGTGATCAATATGTAAACTGTGGGTTATAAAAAATTTAATAGACCCTTTAAAAAATTAGCTTAAATTAGAAGTGTCAAGAAAAAGGGCCAACTTTAGAGTGCTCTTTTTTCTTTTTTTTTTTTTAATAATTCGCTTTACTGGACTTTTAAAGAAATACAAACTTTACAAAACACTCTTTAGATAACTTAAGTATAAATCTTTTCTGATAAAACTTAATAATTAACAAGATGACAAAATGATTAACAATGGTCTCATTAGCTGATTTATTCTATAAAGGAATTCAATCGACATTAGAGTTTTCATACGTTAATTGCGTGTATATCCATACAATTCTGGATTGTGATAGAATTGATTGGGTTTGGGATTAGAAATACGATCAATAATACACATCTGTGTCATAGATGGCAATAGCAATAACAACAGCAATAATTATAGAATTGCAAAAGGAAAGTGGCAACGTAAAAGGAATGAGTCGTAAAGGATAGAGATGTTTGCGTAGGCATTAGATTTAAAGGTGTTTTTGTAAGGAATCATATGCTTGAGAGTGTGTTTCTTAAACACACAACTGCATTATATAAATAAAATGTATGGTAATTTGAATATTGCAGTTGAATCTAATGATTCAGCTACAGCCAACCGCACATAATCACATAAATTATGGCCTTCACAATAAACAAACGAAACGAACGAATATTAACGAAATGAAAGCAATTAAATAGAAAATATAAAATATCAATGTAATAAAGATGATTTATGATAAAATGTTAATGGATCTAAACACCTGAAACTACATTCAAGTGTAAAAGAGATGGAAAAAGAGAATGAAATGCAAAGGAATGGGAGCAAGTGAAATAAATTTTGGCAAGAACTAGGAATTTGAATGAAATTTAAATTTAAATGGAACTTAAAGCTCTTTTATTGTAATAATAAAAAGAAGAATCGTATGAAAAGCAGTACAAAGAAAAATATTCAATAATAACAATAAAAACAACAAGAATAATAATAGTAATAACAGTGTTGTATTCTAGTTTACCATCATTCTAGAATTCACTACGTTTTATGAGGACAAAGAAGTTTTTTCTTATTTAAATTAGAATTCCATTATATATTTCGACTTGTCGCTTAGTCAGTTCATACTTCCAAAATTTATATAACACGATTTGCCTGGGAAAAATTTTGTTTACAGTTTTGGGGGCCTGGTGATCCTTAACATAGAAAAACTTTCAATTTTGATATGATTTTCCTTTTCAATAACGAAATGATTAAAATGTTGATTGATCTGGATTAAAAATTGTCTAAATTATTTGAGGAAGTGCAAACAATTATTTGTGAAAAGGGCAATATCAAAACCGTTGTAAGGTGAAGTTTAATTCAACAATTTAAACATTGAAAATTCCATACATTCTATAAAGTTCATTCAAATTGGTAAAGCTAATGATTCTTAAGAAAAAGTGGCCAAACAGCTTAATCAAACTCATGTCTTTATAAAAAATTCAATTTAAAATTAAAATGACTTCATTTTCATTTTTTTTTTAACTTTAACACTTTTTAATGACCTAACATTTGCGTATGCACCAATTGAATTTTGATATAATTTTTTGCGTGCAGAAAATATTTCAAAATTAAATCAAATGAAGTTAATACATTAAAATCAAATAATAATCATTTATTTTATAAATCTCACTTAAAGTTTTTTTAATGATTTTATAGAGAACATAAAATTTCGAGCACGCATTCGATTCAAGATTGAAATGAAATTATTATATAAAAAAAATTTCATAGTCAACTGCATTTGTTGGCATTAAGAAAATAAATGAAAGGAAAAGGCAAAGCACAGAGAAAAAAAATCGCTCTAATGGATTTTAATATGAAGAGATAGTTAATGATGGTATATATAGAAAGAAGATGAAAAAGGCAGAGAGTCTTGTAGAATTGCAAAGCACATGATGCGTTTCAATTAAATAATAAATTAATGCAATTTAAAAATGGCGATCACGACTTGTACAATAATTATGAAGCTTTTGGAAATTTCTCTGATATATCCAAAGAGTATTTCTAATAACATTTTAAATTATATGCCACTTCATTTCATTTTATATCTATCTTTTCAATTTTGATATTTTTTAATAAGGTTTTGATTTATATATTTCATAAATTTAATTTAATATTTTTTGACGAATATTTCTAATATATTTGTAGTGTTGGGATGAATGCAATCGAACACCACCACCAAAATTAAGTAAAACAATACGTGAGACATGGTCATTGCATACGGTTTCAATGTTACAACAGGATTCATTGGTGTTGGTCGATGTCGCTTGGGAGCCATTAAGTTTACCAAATCAATGTTTAGTTACATGGGAAGTAGCTGGCGGTGGTTTAATGGGCAATCTTTTAACTGAATCATTTAATGTACAATTATCATTATGGCCAGATACTAAATATCGTGTACAAGTTACTTGTAAAAATAAGGTAAGTAAACGCATTTCTTTTTTTTATCTGACAATTTACAATTCGAAACTTTTAGACTAATTTCCGATAACCTTAAACCAATCTGAACTTAATAGATTAAAAAGAACTGAAGTTAAAAATATTGCAAAATGTTAAATATCTTTTAGTTTTTGTAGAAGGATTTCTAGGCAGGGATGAATCCTTATTGTAAGTTGTATGTGCACTTTAGGAATTTTAGAAAATTGCTGTTTTTAGATACGAAAAAGTGTGCGACATTCTAAATTTTCTTAGGGGGCCTTTTTTTCAAATTGAACTTTTTATGAGAATTGATTCGCTCTTGCTCATTTTTAATATTGTTTGACCTCAAAGAAAAATACAACGGCTTATTTAGAAAAAAAAATTCGGACCTATAACTTGACAATAGAGTTGTTGCAATGGTCAGATAGACGGGTAAAAATTGATTTAATCTGATGGATAAATTTCTAGTACGATATTTTCTGGGTTTCATATTTGCTGCGGGGCTTAAGACTATTATTTCTATTTATTGATTTGTTTTTTTTTTTTTTGCTTTTTCCAAATGCATTCATCTGTAGTTAACTGGTTTGATGTCCCGTTCTCTGCCCCTGATTATTAATACATCGGAAGCGGTAAAATCATTGGATACAAATTTAGATCAAAGTAATTTACATCCAACATTACGAAAGCAGGCAATATCTGCCTATATAACTAGTATACCACTACGAACAAGTACAACGGCAGCAATAAAACAAAAAAATGTTGTAACAAAGTCTCCCCTAATTGGTCTCTTTAGCACCACAACAACATTGGGCACAAATATTGTGACACCAATGGCAAATAATTTCTTAAATAAAAATCACAATAATCATTATAATATCACAAATAATAATGATCATAATAATGATGATGATCATCGATTATCTTCATCCAAAAGATATAATACGAATACGAATGACATGAATGAATTGCAAGTGAAAAATTTCATCTTCAATTGGCATAAGGCGGAGGTGAATGATAATAATAATAATGATAATGTTAATGATGATGACATTAAAGCTTTAAAGACAATTGATATGACCAAATCGAAACTTAATCTGAATATTCTTACTTTAACAACATTATCCGATATCCAGAAACCGTTATGTTATGGCATGCTCCTACTAATCATCGTCCTATTAACGGTATGTTGCCTGATGAGACAGCAACGTGTACCGCGCTCCACTGATAAACGTATTCTAATAGATGAAAATGAAATACAGAAGCAAGCGACATCAGTACCACCAGTTGATTTAATTGTTGCTGGTAAAAGTTCAATTATTCGGCCAGATGATTTATGTAAAAATTCGGCCAATTGTTCCAGATATGTTTTAAAAGTGTAAAAAGGGCTTTGTGACATTTAGAGAGTATAAAAAATAAATAGTTACTAAATGGGCATTTCGATTCCATGATCCAGGCTCTATGCCTCAAGCTCCATTCTTCCATTCCAAGTCTTGCGCCCCAAGCCTTGTTCCCCAAGCCTTGTGCCCCAAGCCCTAAGGTCCTTAATTCCAGTTGAAGGTGAACTACATGATAAAATTATATTAATTAGTTTACATATACAACAATTATAATACTAATAATAATAATAATAATAATAACAACAACAACCAAATTATAATAATTATTAATTATAGTAATTACAATAATTATAATTATAGTAATAATAAATTTAAATTTAAATACAACTACACCAATACATTAATTACAATAATTAATTAATTCATTTATTCAATTTAACAGCAAAAAATTAAAAGTTAAAATTCAAGTAAAAAAACAACAACAATTATTATGATATAAAAACAAAAGAAATTTATTGTTAATTTTTCATCTCACACACATATAACTTTAATACATGTATGTATGTATGTATGTATGTATGTATGTATGTATGTATGTATGTATGTATGTATGTATGTATGTATGTATATATGTACATATAATTAAAATGCTTTGTATTTTTTCTTCTTCTTCTTCTAAGTACAATTTCGATTTTCCAGTTTCTATTGTTTTTATGGTTTTACTTTTATACCTTTTTATAAAATTTATAGCGTTGATTGTGTAATTACAAAAATTTATTAACATAATGTAACATAATGTATGTATGTATGTGAGTGTGAGTGTGAGTGTATGTTTTCCAAAAATTCAAATATACACTCAAAATCAAAGTTGCAAAATTATACGAATTTCTTTCCATAATGTCTGTAATTTTTACAAATTTAAGGCCCGACACTCTTAAAAGTCTTATTCAATATAGAATTCTACATGGAAATCGAATTAAGCTTTTGTCCATCTGTAACTGGCTGATTTTTAGGACTTAGAATAAATAATGGATATTTCTATAAGCAGTTTGATATTGAAAGTGAGACATAAAAATATCAAGCTCCTTTTGTAAATATTATTAAGCTTTTATTTCAAATAGCTGTTGGCGGATATTCAATCCGGGTAAGCAATATATTTCTGAATATTATTAAACGTTACAAACATCCAACATATTTTATATCACTTTAAACACCATGAAGATTTGATGGCCAAAAAGAAGCAAACAAAATGTTACCAAATTTGTTCTGTGAATTTATTTTCATTTTTAATTGACGTTTCTATTTAAATTCATGTTAATACTTTTAATTGTATCAAATGCCGACAACATTTATAAATGTAATTGTATTGTTTTTTAAGCGAAATACCTTGAATGATTTTTCGGTCTTCACATGATGACTTCTCTAAAATTTATCATACTGTTTTGCGATCGTGCTTAACAATTTCAATTGCTTGTTTTTTTCTTCTTTTTTTTATCGTAAATCATGCCAGGCTTAAATTTAAGATATTTGGAGGAATTTAGGTAAAACTAAAAGCTCAAGTTTTTTTTTTCATGCCAATCCATGTGGAAGCAGCTTCAGATTCGATTAATTTTAGTCTACAAATGTTTGTTATCTCATGTTAGCGCATTTTTCTTGTCAAGCTGAAAGTACAAGTTAATACTTTGGTCATATATTTTGGTACGAAATTATCTAAGAAATTTATTGAAATTTATTTGGAGCGCCTTGTTTTTAAGACCATTACTCAGAAAACGGTTTTATTTAAAACATAACGGTTGCAAGCAAAAATTTTCAGAAATTTCTTATTCTTTTTTGCGATAATTGTTATAACGCAGAGTATTTACAAAATATTGACCATGCCGGTCCATATCGGATTAAATTTAGAATAACTTCCTATTAAACAGTGGAATATTAAAACATAAAAAAAAAATTATTCAAAAATAATTCATAAATTTATAAGAAAATTTTAGTGAAATTTTCGAATTTACTTTCTGATTAAAATTTTAATTTTAATAATCCATTTTTTAATGATTTCTTATATAGTAAACGCTTTTAAAAATCAAATCAAGGGAAAATAAATATTGACTTTTTAATCATAAATCATCAAGTTTAAGTGAAGTGAAGGCATTTAAAAGTCGTCTTTGAACGACTTGAAGAATTTTCAATTGTGCCGTTTTTTCTTAATTAAAAAAATACAAAAACAGGAAATTTGGGCGTGGCTCTCTTAATAATATATAAAGTATTAAAATAATAATAATAACAACAACAATAGCAACAACAGTTTTACATAATGTCGAAATGAACAAAACAAGCACGACTTTTACAAATGTTACGGACTAACATTCACTAGAAATAATACAAGAACTAATGTATAATAATCATATATATATATATATATTATATATATAGAACAACGACAACAAACAAACAAACAAATTAAAGTATTCAAAAATCAAAGAAGTTTTTATTAGTTAAAAAAAAAATTTAGAAAGAAAGAGAAAAACAGGAAAAAAATCAAAATCAAAATTTTATTTCTTCATCATTTCATGAATTCATTCTTCCTGGCTTACAAAGTAACTGAAAGGGCTTAAAATTTATGAATAATTACATTAAATATATTTATAACAAAATTACAAAATTAATTAAAATTAACAAAATTCTTATACGACAAAAAGGAAATAATAAACAAAAATAGAAATAAAATATGACAAATTTATGGCTTAAGAAAAAAAATTCTAAATTAGGGGCAAAAAAATTTTTGGATTTAAAATTACAAAACAACAAAAATAATTGAAATCAAAATTGTAAAATTACAAAATTCGAAGAGTTTTCTTTTTTAAGTTATAAACGAAAACGACAAACCCAAACACGGAATAACAAAATGTTATTGAAGAGATTAAAAATTAAAAAAAAAATTCTATGAAATTTATGTAAAAAAAATATGTTTTAAAATTATACAATAAATGTGTTTGTTAAATATAAGTGTGCATATAACTGTAAATGTAATTGTAATTGTATTGATAGAGATAGTGATAGAGATAGAGAGATAGAGATAGATATAGATATAGAGTGAGAGGAGATGTGATAGAGAGTGATAGAATGAGAGGGAGAGCCTTTTCGGCGACACGGCTTATTTCTAATAAAATGAAAATCGATATAAAATTAACAATCGTATCAATCAAATTAAATCAAATCAAATCAAATCAAATCAAATGAAATGAAATTATGAGCACGTCGATATTCCTTGAAAATATAAATCACAATTCAATTAAATCAAATGAATTATTGTATGACCAATGAAACCAAACGAACGAATACAAAACAAAACAAAACAAAATAAAACAACAACAAACAACACAACAACAAAACAAAAAAACAAGAAGAAGAAGAAGAAGAAGAAGAAGAAGAACAGCAGCGATAATAACATGCAACACATCAATAACATGTAAAATTTCTAGCAACAAATTAAAAGTTGCTTATTTTATGAGGCACGATTTCGTTTTGTTTTGTTGCGTTTTGTTTTGTTTAATTTGTTTCGTTTTGCTTCGATTCAATTTGATTTTTTATTTGTATATAAATTAATATTTATATGTGTACGTGTATATTTGTATATGTGTGTGAGTTATTCATTTTTATTATATAAATCGTTGACGCCCGATGAAACAAAAAAAAGCAAGTATAAATATGTGGCCTAAAATTGATATTACTCGAATCCGCTATATAAACCATAAAGGGCCAATAAATGTTTTTGAAGTTCACTTCGCTGACTTTATTTGTCCTCGTTTTTTTCCCTCTTTGTGTTATTTAGAGTTTGCGGAATTTTATGTGCCCTTTAGCTCTTTCGTTACAAATTATTATAAATTTAGAGTGATAAATCTGACACTCCGAGTGGCCTAAAAAGGGTGCATCTCATTTTTTTTTAAAATAGATCTATAATCACTTATTTTTATTTAATATAAATATAAATCTGTCCATCTTAATTATAAATTTGTCCGTCTGTTTTAATTTTCAATCTATTTAAATGCGCTATTGAGTTGGAACACGCAACATCCGAAGAAGCTTGAAAAAATTTTTAACTGTAAGCGAACTCTTTTGAAAATGTTTATTACTCTCTACAACTTCAAGCTCTGTATTACATTTATTGGATCCCCTTCGATATAGCTGATTTTTTCAATTTTGCTATTTACTTTATAAAACTTTTAAATGGCACAAAAATTACAGAATTAAATGGAGACAACGATTGAGAAATTAAATATGCTGACGACGCCTGACGCCCGACGATTTATATAATATTTGTGATTATATTACCTCTTTAAAATATTTTTATATGATAATAATGCTTTTTAATTGTTTTTCTTTCTGTTTTTTCTTTTCCTTTTTGGCTTAAACAATTGTGTTAAATTGCTTTTTCATTATAATTTTTATCTTAATTAAATAATTTTTTTTTTAATTTTTCTCTTAATTTTAAAGACTATTTTACTAAGGACGATTATCATATCTTTCATTAAATAATGTAAAAAAAATATTTTTAAAAATTAAAAAAAAATTTTAAATAAATTAAGAATTAAGAATTTAAAAGCAATGCATCTCATACAAAAATAAAAGTAACAACATACATATAAAAATCATCGAATACATTAATTAGAATAACCAAAAAAAAATTTTTTTGAAAAAAACCTTAAAAAAACTAATTTTAAGATGAAATTTAAAGTTTTCTATTTACAATTTTGTTGCGCTGCTTTAATCAAGCAAACTGACTAATTAAACATAGCTTTTAGGTTTATTATTTTATTTTTTATTTATATGTAATAATTAGAAATTAAATAAAAGACATTTGTAAATATTAATATAAATATATAAAAAAGAAACAAATTAAGAATTGCGAATTGTAGTCCATACAATAATTTAAAGGATTAATGACAAAAGATTCATTGTTCCTTTTAATTGAACACGTTTTAATAGTTCTGGCTCACTTCAGAAAGAAGCCTTTTTCTAGAAGTTTTCAAAATACGCTACACCAAGCTCAACTTAGATTCTAAATTTAAATGAAATTCGATTATATAAAATACAAATCGAAGAAGTTTAATTTTTTCCGAAAGACAATTTGTGCATCAAAGAAGTATCTGAAAGACCTCGCCATGGAAAATTTAATTCTTAACAAATAGAGGGATTTATTGCCATAGAAATTTTTATATAACACATAAATCGAATCATTTTGTTTAGATTTTTCTAATTCCCTTAGTTTAAATGCTTGCTAGTGGATTTAAAAAGTTTTCCGATAAGTGCTTTTTTTAATTTTTGGGAAGCATCAAGTATACGATTTAGGAAAGTATTGGCAAATAAAGTACAGCACTTGTTGATCAAGTTCAAATTCAAATTTTGTTATAAATTTTGAGATAAATATCATTTAATGATAAAATGAATTACCTCTAGGACTAAAGTCATAGAATTTTCTGCATAAAATTTTGGTTTCAAAAAGTTTCGCTATTTGGAATCTTAAGTCTTCTAAGCAGTATTTAAAGTCTGGATTCTCTTTTTCTGTACCAGAAGAAATAACGATTTTTGCTTTTTTAACTGATTTCCTTAGACTTTAAATGTTCTTAGTTCTCTTGGAAATTTTAAAAGCCAAAATTAATGAAATTTTCCTAGCTAAACTTCTTTTACTTTTAATAAAACCTAAAACTTACACAAACTTTTTGCTTACTTTGATTCTGGACTTACACCCTTACAACCCTCATGACCACAAGCCCAACTCATATATAAATGTTAAAGAGCGATAATGCTTCATAGTCAGGATATTTTTATTTAATTTTTTTCTCAATTATTTTAAGCGTAAAATATGGAAGAAAAAAGAGAAATCAAATATTTCAATAAAACATTTTTTTGTAACAGATATTTCAAAAATATGTTACAATAATTACAATAACTTTATATACGTAAGCATTACTAACTAACACAATTACAGTAAAAGAAATAAAAATAAATCAATAAAATCGATCAGAAAAAAAAGCAATTTAATTGAATTGAAAAGTTCAAGAAGAAAAAACAAACTATTAAATGTTGCCACTACATTGCAACTAATAAGATACGTATTAACGTAGCAACCAAAAAGGAAAAACAAAAAAAAAAACAGAAAAAACAGAAAAGCAAAAAAGAATAAAAAAGTAGGATAAAAAGAGTGAATAGTTGTATTATAATAAATAAAATGTCTAATCTTAATAATAATAATAATAATTAATAATAATGTATAAGATAATCTTTATGATGATGATAATCAAATCATATTTATTTGAAATTAATTGACTTAACGTTTAACCATACAAATAAAATTAAAATTAAAATTAAAATTACAAGTAAAATTAAATGGGAGAAAAGAAAAACGCAAAACGTAAGAGCATTTAAAAAAATAATAAAATAATATATATAAAAAATTAAATTAAACATTTGCAAGAAATTTTCCCTGATATTATTTCAAATTACAGTTTTCATTGGATTTGTATAATAAACTCATGATTTAAAGATGGTAAGTTCGAATTTCGTAGAAACTAACTTGAATAAACACTCATCTCCATTTTGTGGAGCGCAAATTATTAATTCTAATTTAAGGCTTTCCTTCCTCACAAGTACCTTTTACCTTTTTTTGTTCCTCTTAAAGAGTTTCAGTTGAAAAGTTTTCTTTTTGTTTCAGTATTTGAAGGTAAAATTTCTGTAATGTCGACTTTTAATTGAATGCATTCTAAATCATATTGAATTTCTAATATGAATGTTGTTGTTACGGCTGTTGAAAAATCATGTCTTTCCTGCCGAACGATTTTTGAATTTCTTTTCTCAGAGCCGATTCAACTCATGCTTCCGTTGTGAAAAACATGTTTCTACGTTGTAATTTTGATGACCTTTCAAATATGAAAAGTCCCAAGGTAGCATTTTTGCCTTATTTGAGTGTCGTACTTAACGAAAATACAAACATGTTGTGTCAATCATAAAAAAGGGAATTGAATCAATGGATATGAAGAAGATCCGATTCGAAATTGTCATAAAGTTTAAAGTGAACTATTGAATTCACAAAGGCTGGCTGAACCTAACACAACAATGGCAATGGCAAATAATAACTCCCGAGATCACTAAAAGATTAAATTTTGAAGAATCCGGCTTCGCCTTTTTTCTTTTTGATCTTTCATTTACTCACTATAACGAAAGTGACAAAGGCAAAGGACCAAGTGATTTTTCTAATTATCTAATAAAGAGTCGATCAATGTCACTAAGTGACAATGACTTACAATAAATGTTGATGAGTCTCGATGATAAGTATCGATGTATACGTTGGTAAAATATTTTATTTATTTTTAATATAAAATAAAGTAAAAATATTTCTGCATGTGAGTCGTCTTTTCATTGATTTATATTATACTTCCTTACACATACCGGAAATAGTTCTTTATTGTTCTTCTTCTTCTATATACATTTATATATTTGTGTCACAAAAGGTAAATGTTTTATGAAAAGATAAAGTGAGATATTTACAGGTATAAGTTACTTATTATTTCTAAAATGACATTGTTCACTCTGCGAGTGATTTCTTGTTTCTTCTTCTCTTTTTATTTTTATGGGCGTTCTGTTTGAAATTGTTAAAAATTATCTATTGCATTTTTTTTAATGATACTTTCTTCTACTTTTCTTTCTTTCTGTCTTTAGGGCTTTCTACTCTCCTTTGTCTAGATGATATTCTATTGTATTGTTATCTTTTTCCTTGCTTTGTATGACATTGACAAATGTTTTCTAATGAGCTTTTCTAATAACTTACAGCATGCCAGAAATCACTAAAGTTTTTTTTTTCTTTTGAAGCTAATCATTATTATATCTAAAATTTATTATACAAGTAAGCCAAGAGTGGGGCCAACTAAAATTTGTAAATAGCTGTACAATATTCTGGATATTTAAATTGGTTAACTTGGACTTGGACGTTTGAATTTTTCTTAATTCCACTCTAAATGGGTTCCATTAAGCCTTTGAAACTTTTAATTTCTGCTTTAAGATAATTAAGAGTTAAAATTTTTGAATTTTTGATCACTTTGAAGGATTTTCACTGAGTGCTCTTTCTTTTCTTTTTCGGAGTTTTTAATCGGATGAAAATAATAGTGCATCATTATCATATTATCCCTGGTTCTATGAACGCTAAAAGAGCTCTAACAGTTAAAAAATTGTGAGCAGTTTCGTAAATCATTCCTGGAGCTCTCGCTCCTAAAACAAGTTACATATTTTGACATTCGTATGATTCTCATTTGACAAATCCTTTTACCCACTGTAAATGCAATTCTGTTAACAATGTTGCCATATATATGCCAGACAGAGTGTTGCCATATACATATTTTACTACAAAACTTCATAAATGTTAGATGTGAGAATATATACTTGTCGACATGTTTTACTCTGGTGATTAGGCTCGATTTGTTTAAGAAACGTTTTACGTTTATGCATTTACTTCCGATTTGTTTAGTTTTACCTTTTTATTATACGATATTTGAAACCGTCAAAAGTTTCTACATATTTCGTAAGTAAATTATAATTTAGCAGAATGAAAATTCAAAAATATGGTTTGATAACCAGAGCGGATAGAAAGGAGAGAAAAATATATAAATATTTTTAGAGAAAAATTTTTTTTTCAGTTTTTTATTATTGTTGTAGTCAACTTATACCAGAAGCATCATCAGCATGTTGTGTGTGTAATATTTTGGCAGTTTTCTAACAAACTAACTAACTAACTAACTTAATCCTTTCACTAAAGTTTCTTGAAATGTTTCTTGCTTCCCTACCTTGACTTCCATCATCCTTTTTCTGCTTGCCTTTTCCTTTTTTTCTTTATTCTTAATTTGTGTTAAAGCTTTTATTAATCATGTTGTTTTTCTTTTTGCTATTGTTATCCATGCTGCCTTTTAATTTCATAAAAAGGTCAGGGGAGAAAATTGAAATTTGAAATTTTTATATGTTTGCCTTCGTCTAAATAAATGGAACTTTTGTTTTGTAGTAATGGATCCGAAGAAAAATATACAAAAATTTGAACTGTTTGTCTGTTCTAAAAGAAAATTTATTAATGCATTCTTATGAAGGACCAAAAAAAAGCAAATGTTTTACTTAATGCCTTGGAAAAATTTGATAATTTTTTTTTCACAATTTAGATTTTCAGATTTTCTTATTATTTACAAACATCTCTCTTTCAATAAACGCCACGTGGCGGAAAATATCTAAAAATATCTGTGCGTATAGAAATATTTATACCGAAGACCATGAAAGTTTATTAGCCGAACCAGTTGCTTCTTTAAACCGTTTCCTTTTTACTAGAGCACAAGATTTTATATGAGGAGTATTTAAAAAAGTAGATCAATTCTTCTCACCCCATCTAAAAGCAAACTTTTTTCCATAAAAGAAGGGTACTTGTAATTTGAATAGAGTACACCTCGTAAATGGACAGATATGCAGACACACTATCTTCGCAATACATTTGTTGTTGATATAAAGCTTAACAATTTTAAATTTATTTCCTGAAAGCATGATTAAACTTTGTTAAATATTTTCCAAAACCTTGCAATGATCCCTTTCTACCTTTCACTTTTATCTTTCACTTAACATACTTGGTAAAGTATTTGAATAAAGTTAAGTTAAAGTTAAGCATTTGTTATAATAAATTCACAACTATTTAAGAATCTTTCAATTATGGCTTCGCCATTTATTACTGACCTTACATTTACATCTACATGCATATTAAAATAATCAATTTATTATATTAATAGGATTTGAAAATATTTGAAAATCTTTTGTCTATAAATACAAAATACTCGTAAATATCGATAAACACACAATTTTCCATATAATATGCTGCATATTAAAATCAACGTCCAATTTCCTTAAGATTGCTTATCATGGCCCGCTTACTCTGTTTCAATATAAACTTAAATGTAAATCAATAGATATTTATAAAACAATCAAAAAAAAAAAACAAAAAAAAAATGAAAATAAAATAAAATTACTTCCCATCTTTTAGTTTGCCCATCCCACCGCACTCCTTCAAGACTCTATATAATCATTTTCTCATGTTTATAACGACCAATAACAACCATGATTGAATAAACATTTAACTATGACTTTTTTATACCCTACAACATTTTCTATGGCGCTCGATGGTTTACAAATTATTTGAAATTGATCCATCTACATAAAACTTTTTTATTCTGATGTAACTTTGTCGGTGCGCCCGCTCGTCCATTTCAAGGCTGGCTCCATAAATTTTCTATCAAAGTCCAACTTGCAAGTTTAGAAATATTCTAATGAAATTTGTTAGATGTTCCTAGTTAAAAATTTTTCCGATGTTTTGGGAAAATGGTGCATGACCATTTTCCTTAAAGCGTACTATTTTAGAAAAGTCCAATACAAAAAACCCATTTACAATTTTTCATGGTTTCTTTAAAAGACCCCATTTAAAGCCCTTAGTGGATATACCAAATATGGGTTCCAAATTTAATTTAAATCGTTCCATTTTTTGAACTCGCTCTCATACAATGAAGTAGTCAACTCATAGGAAATTTGCGAGTTTTTATTTTCCTAACTTCTAATTGAATATCTTGATTTTTTAATTTGTTGAAGCAAACTTATTTAGGGTACTTCGAAGTTAATAGGGATCGAGTACAAAGTTTTTTTATACGTTTGCTTTGCCTTTTTTGGGTTTATTTCATAGAGAGTAATAATAGTATTAATATTAGTAGCATTTCATGAGGAAGAAACACTATACAAATTGGTGTCTTGGCCAGAGTAGAATCTTTCTATTCAATTCAATTTTATTCAATTCTATTCCATTCTATTGGTTATTTTGCTTACATGTAATAAGAAACAAGCAATACTTTCAAATCATTTCAGCCCTTCTTTCTACTGTTGCTGTTATTGTTGTTCTTCTTGCTGTAGCTACTGCTGCTGTTGATGCTAATGCTGACGCCGTTACTTTTATTTCTGCTCCTAATATTCTTCAAATCGTTATTTGCCGTTATTGTTGCTCTTTCTACTTTTGTTGTTGTTCTGACAATGTCACCATTGAAAATAGTAGAAAATTATGTACATCCTGTTCATCTGGATTCTCTTTTATATCCATTCATTGTTGTTGCTAATGTTTACTATTATTGGTCGCTATTATCCTTGCTGTTGCTGTTGTTGTTGTTTTGTTATATTTTTGATATTGAATGGATAACAATACACATTTAACCAAAAATATACATTTCTTCTACTTACAAAGTAATATCTAAATTTTGTTTGCCTTATAACCATAACTAACCAACAGAGATGAATGGATAAGTAGGCGAAATCTTTCAATCGGTATTTACCAGCAGCAGAAGCAGTAACTATAATAAAAGCAATTGCAATAGCAATAGCACAAAATCATCATCATCAAAATGCTTTCAGCTTGTATTTTCATTATCATCGTTCGATGAGACTTTCAACACCATCAACAGAATTTCTAGTTTGTGCTACTTACAAAATTCACAATTTATATACAAACACACACACACATACATACATACATACATATATATATACATATATTTGAAGATGTTGTTAGTGTAGAAAAGTCGATGAAAAAAAAGCAAATATTGTACAATGAAATGGCATCAGAGCAACGAAAATGGAAAATGTGAAGAAGCATGAAGGGAAAAGCAGAATATTGAAGAATAGAGGATTTAGGTCTTTCTGGTGTTTCCTCTTCTTCTTCTCCTTCCTCTTCTTTTTCTTCCTTATCTTCTACTTTTTGCTTTATCTTATACTTTTGTTGTTCTTGGTTTTCCTTTTTTTCCTTTTGCAGAAAGCAACATCTTTTTGAGTTTAATGGATTTGTTTTCATATAAGCAAAATAAGTCGACAAGGATAAAAATTTGATGAAAAACTATTTATGAATTATGAATCTTTTTTTCCTCTTTCTTTTTCTATTTTTTCTTTTTAACAAATTGTTGTATTAAAAGAAGAAAATAAGTAACATTGTTAGAGATTTCTTAAATTGTTATTTAGAAATTAACTCTTATAATCTGAAAGCTTTAAAGATAAAACAAAAATCTCAGTTGTAAAATAAATTTTAAGATAAAATTAAAATCTTTCAAAGCAGATACAATGATAATGGATTAAATAATCCATCGTTCAACACTTCAAGTGTAATCTCACTGCATAAAAATTATCACTTTACATCTTGTCAATGCAAATTGTAGAAGCTTAAAAATGGCTTAAAAAGCCTGATGGAGATTTTCGACCATGTAAATAAGTTTTTATTTTACTAAACTGTTTTATTCTCTCACCATCAGTAAAAGGATTTTTAAAAACATACAAAAGATAGCGGACGATTTAGTTGGCATCTTTAAAATATCAAAACGTAATCTTTTGCATCTAAATTTAAGGAAGCGTTAGTTGCCTTAGCAATTTATCAATATCCCTTAAAAACAGCATTACGAGGACGCCTGAGTTATTGAAGCGCTTTAGAAAAGTTGCTTTCGTATTAGAATTCCATGGCTTTTAATTTGAATCAACGCGCTCATGAGCTAAATGAATGAAGCCACCCTCAACAGCTTACAAAGCAGTAGATAAAGTTGTGTTATACAAAATTTTAGAATTAGCTTGATAATTTGCTTATCTTCAAGAAAGTTAAATTATCAACTTAGCCCTGAGGAATCGTTTTAATAGAAATCTACAAAAAAAAAAACTGGAAATTGCAAGAAACGCTTATTGAACGAAGTTGTGACTCTTTTTGAGGAGAACAACGCATTAATAAGAAGTTTAGCTACTCCGATTGCTAATTTTTTCATTTTAAAAGGAATTTTGTAGTAACTTAAGAAATCTCAAATTTATTGGTTAATGAAATTTTATCATGTCAATGAATTCATCTTCATTGGCTGCAAAATCGCTTTGTCATTATCAAAAACATTTTATATGGAAAATTTATCATTATCTCTTTCTTATTCTCTCATCTCTCTCTCTCTCTCTCTCTCTCTCTTTCTCTTTCTATCTCTATGGTTTCGATTTTGTATAAAACTATTGCTGATTCTTTCCTATAATAAGAATACGATTGCACCATGAAAATTGGAATGTGATTTTCTTGGTGCGATCTAACTTTCCAATGTTAACAATTCAATTTACTAGCAACATTTCTCAACATTTCATCTCCTTTCTTCTTCTCTCAGTATGCTTCATCATTGTGCGATACTACTTCTTATTATTTCTATGATTACAGGGCCACTTAAACGCACATATCGATTATGTCAGCCCTGAACTTATTTATGCGAATTTATGTTTTATATCCATAGAGCGCATATAAATATATGCACTTACACTTCAAACTAATTTAAATTTATTATCATTAAATGAATTTAATTGGTCACAAATCCGAGTGTTACTAATTACATTAATTATGAGCCACTAGCCATTATCCTTTGTATTCTTATTAATTTCAATATAATTAGGTTTCAGAGAAAAAATGGCAAAATTATACACTTTCATTATCCGAAATTAGATCTAGAAGACTAGAATTTAAATTCGTGTCTATGGCGCTGCAAGTTCAAAAATTTTACAAAGATTGATAAATTTAGCTTAATTTTATGAAATCGTTTACAACTACAACAAGAAAGGCTTAGAAATCCTGTTTAAGATCCGCCCCTATCAATTTGCTTTTCTTTCAATGCTAAGAATTGTTTTTATTCAAAGATTTTTAACAATTATTTAAGAACTACCAAAAATGTGTTTGCTTTTCAATTTGAATTCGTACTTAAAATGAGTGAAGCAGCATTAAACGAAAACTCTTTTACGATTTATGGCGATTTATGGCTTACATCACTTTTAAGCTTAATGTTTCTTTCATTATTTTTTTTTTGGCAAATCATCTTCAAAATTGAAAAAGATCAATTGCTTTCCAAAGTTTGCCATTAAGAAAATATGCCTCTCTAGGCGTTTAACTTACGTTTCGAAGGACTCAAAAACCGTTTGATGAAACTTTATAAAGTTCATAAAAAATACATTATAGCGATCATCGTTTAAATTTTCTTTCTGAATTATTGTTTGGAAAGTAAATAAAATTAAAAATTGATTTGTTTGATTGATTATAAAAATAAAAAATACTGTCAGCTTTAAAAGAGGAGCAATGGCCTTATTTCAATATAATCATTTCACTTAAAATTATCGTTTTTGAAAAATAGTTTGTTATTCTTCCATAACTTAAGGCAATTAAGTTAAATTAATTCAAATTATAATTTAAATGAGCATATTTTTATAATTTTATAGAGAAAAATATCATAGAAATTTTCTACATGCAAATAACGATAATGACCATTTTTATATATTAAATGAAACATAACCTCATTTCATTTATACTTATTATAATAATAATAATAATAATAATAATAATAATATTTCCTCAGTTCCCATTCACAAACGAATTCTTGTGCTCATTCTAAACAACATCATTATCATCATTGAAGCATCATTGAAATGAAGTCCACACTCAAATTAAATGCAAGGCAAGCCAAGGCAAACTAAACCGAACTATAATAAACCGAAATTATAGCCAAAGGGATTATTTATGTGTTGTATTGCGACATAAAGCGTACAGTTCATAACATTTACTTGTAATTACACAAAATTTTCGAAGGCCAAAAATCTAACGAGAAGTGCCAAGTAATTCAAGCAGGCCAAACAAAAAATTTAAAACAAAAAGAAAAAAAAAATGAAAGAAAACAAGAGCCAAAAGTAGCTACTACAAATATATTTATAGACAGTAATAACAAGCAACAATAACAATAAAAAACAATAAGCAAACATGAAATGGAAGAGGAATACAACAGCTTGCAAAGGCCAATTTGGTTATGAAGAACAAAAGCAAAAAAAAAAAAAAACAAAATGAAATTAAATAAAAATCTCTGAAAAAAGGAAAAGAAAATTCAAAAATTCAACTTCAATAATAAAATGAAATCTTCGTTTGCCAAACCAAATTAAGAATCAAAAATAGAGCAGTATAAAGTAAAAAATAAAAATAAAAAAAAATAAAAGGGAATTAGAAAAAGGCGAATAAAAAAGTCTGGCCCAAAACAAGGTAAAAGTTCTCAATGAATTAATAACATCATACTCTATCTTCCCATTCACTCCATTCACCCCCTGAACCTGAGGCTCATGCCTATCTCATTGAAACTTCCTCATCATGTGAAAAATTCTTGATGGAAAATGCTCTTAAAATATTTAGACTTTTGCTTTTGCTTAAATTTCCGTAACATTTTTTTTATTTATTACAATTGGGCGTGGCATTTGAACAACTTTATTAATTTAAATCAAAATTTTTTCCTAGAAATAATGTTAAACTTAAGATGATTTATCTAAATTTGTCTAAATGTAAAAGAAACCGCTTTTCTGAATTTAAGAGGCTGTAAAGTCTCTAAAGTCTAATTTAAAAGTACAATTTAAAATCTCTGAGCCATGAAAATAGTTTTAAAAAAATGTATATAAATCCAAGTTTCATATAGTAAGTAAAATTTGGAATTTTGATAACTCCATATCAAAATGGATATTTTAAATTTTGATGGCTTGACCTTTTAAACGTTCTATCTCAACTTGTTTATTTAATGTAGATTTTAGAATATAGATATTTCTAACCAAATTCTAAGCCTTCTTGCTTTTTCTTACTCTTCCTACATGCAAGTCCACCATCATAAAATAGAATTCACATATATCTGAAAAGACAAGAGCGTAAAATTCTTCGATAAAATCAAATTGTTATTATTTTCATTTGTTATCAACATTTCTTTGGTAGTTGTTGGTTACGACTGGAGTTACTGATGCAACTGCCCCCTCAAGTTATATTCAATATCCATTTTATTACAATCTCTTTCTCTCTCTCCCTCTCTCTCTGTGTGTTTCTCTTATCCTTTCTTTTTCCTTTGTTTTGTGAGTACTTTTACATATCCCTATAAATTTTTTCTTGTTTTTATTTCTTAATTTTATAAATTCAATAATCGTTGTTATTGTTGGCACATTTTTTGTTTTTGTTTTTCTGTTTTGTATGAATTTTATTTATATATTTTTTAATCATTTTACATTTTGTTTGGTTTTTGCTGCTTTAACGCTATTGTTGATTCTGCTTGTTGCTGGATTTTTATTCTTTTATTGCATTAGTTTCATTTTATTGTTGTGTTTCTTTTTTCAATTTTTCATTTGTTTTTATTTTATTTTATGATGGTTTTCTTAATTTGTTGTTGTTGTTTTTATATGATTGCTGTCGGTGTCATCATATAATTTTTCAATTCGACCTTTTCCATTTCGCCTCAAGTTGTTTTAATATCATTTCACAAAAAAGTAGTTTCGTTTATTTGTTTGCCTCTTTCGCCGGTGCATTCTTCAAAAAGCAAACAATAATAATTTTGAAATATTTATTATTGAAAATGTGGCAATATATAGCTATCTCCTTTTTTTCTCTTTCTCTCTCTATCTAACTATCCACCATTTTTTTTTTGCCACTGTTTCTCTTCGTCTATATCTCACGCCCACAGCATAAAAAAAGTTGCAGCAATCAGAAGATGACAGTTCGGGTGTCCGTTATAAATACAGAAGAAAGCAAATGTTGATGATAAAAAAAAAAGATAAGGAAGAAGAAGTGGCATAAGAAATATCACTTGAAAAAATTCTCTTCTTATCGATTCTTCTATTATTTCTTAATGATCATCAATGATAATGACCATGATGATGTTCATCATTATTAACATGTTATTAATGAGCAACACTATTATAATGATCATTATCATTATTAACAACAATATCATTTAAATCTTTAATCAATGTTCAACCAATTGGCCTTTTGCTCATCGGAAATAAAAGCATTGATAACAAAAAAACAACAACAACAACACAACAACAATACCAACATTGAAAGCATTTGTTCAATGAATTTTTATAGGAATATGCTCTTTGCACTTATATTGAAATATATTTTTGAAATTCATTTTTAATGCAAATGCCAACAAAAATATAAAATAACAGCAGCAATAATAATAATAATAATAATAACAATAACAATAGCAACAGTAACAATTTTATATCATATAATATTACGTATGCACGTTTGCCAACGGCATCATCATCATTCTGTTTCTGTTTCGATTATTATTATTATTATTTTTATAATAATAGCAAAACAAAAATAAAAGAAAAACACTTTAATGGCAAACAAGAATAATAACAACAACAAAAATAAAAAGAATAAGAGCATATAAAATTGTTTGGGATTTTAGTTTATTTTATTTAATTTGTTTCTTTGGTTTTCAATGAAAAATTTTAATGAATAACAAGTAATAAAATTTTACAATAGTGGGCGTGGTCCATTCAAATTTGTGCATACATTTTTTTCGTTTTCTTTCTATGTTTTAAAATTTTTGTCTATATTTGAAATTTTATAGCAATTTTATTCAGAGTTTTGTTAAATTTGTGGTCGTGTCTCTTGCCAACAATTTTTCAATAAATAAATTTCAAAAGTTCCATTTGTAAAATATTATCTCTATCATTTTTGATCTATGAATGAAATAGTTTCGAAATTTACTCATTGCTTTCAAAACTTTCTTTAATAGTGTCGAATTTTTACACTCAAGTTGTAACCTTCGAAATTTATTGGGATTATAAGTAGCATCCTTAAAATTACCATTTACTTTTCGAAGCAGCTTGAACTTGGGACATGTTTCCAAATATGTATAACGTAGAAAGTATTTTAGATAATATTTTGCTAAAACATTATAAAAATTATAGAAATTACAGTAGCAATTGCAATATCAAAAATTTGGAGTTAGGTACCCGATTTCCGCATCTTTGGATACTTTAAATAATTCTAATTCTCCTTCTCTCAAATTATATGAAATTGAATTCAGGGTACTTTAAATTTCCGTAGGAGATTGTTTCGCCCTTCTTGCTAACACCTGATGGTATTTATATGTTATCATTCTTAAACAATGGCGCCGAAACGTCACAATAAATCTCTACCACAAATTGAAATGGTAACGGAAATGTAGTTGCCTAACTAAAACGGAATATAACCTAACCTAATACCGATTACTGAGTAGCCTAAGTAACCAAGACAATTGAACATATTTTGATTTAGTTCATCATTCGCACATTTTACATAAATATCTATTAATATCTTATATATTGTGTTGTTGTTAAAACGATTGAATTCTTTAGGTAAGAAATTGAAATAAATTACATTGTGCAATAAATTCCTGAAGCTATCATTCTACCAATAAATTCGTCCTATTTTTTTCTTTGTTTTTTTTTTTTTTTATTTTTAATATTAATTTCCGCTTTGCGAGCATATTGAACAATGGAAGAATGAATGGGCATGCCCATGCGCATAAAGCGCACGCATATTGTAATCAATAATTTAACACTTAAGCGTAACCTAAAGGCTTAAAACAATGCTAAACCTTTAAAAATGTCTTAAAAGATAAATCATGCAAAATAAAAAAAATCATGTACAATAAAATACAAAGTAAAATAATAAACAAAGTAGAATGAAATAGAATCTTTGCAATGATGCTTTAAAAATTAAAGTAAAGTTACATATTTTATTTATAATAGTAATAAATGTAATAACAATAATTATTCAGAGAAATCAAGTATTTTTTAAATTTAAATGCAAATAAATCAAACATAAAATAAAACTTATTCAAATAATAAGTAAAGATCAGAACATTTCGAAAGCCATTAGAAAGTCTGCGTACGTACAGTGCTAATAGAAAATGAAGCTGTCAAAAAACAAATGTCCAGTTAAGTCAAGTAGTTTCGTTTGAACTCATATGGCTGGTTCAAGATAAATTAAATTTTCCAGATTCTAAGCAATATAAAAACACTGGAAAATGTGCACGATTAGTGCTTGAACTAATATGTTGAATGATTTTTATAATTTCCCGGTTTGTAAAGAAAATTATAACTTACCATTTTAAGTAGAAAACTTGTGTTGAGCGAATCACATTTTCTAAACAAATAAGGCTACTTAGACTTTCAATAATCCTTTCTAAATTCTTTTAAAGAAATGTTTTACATTTTGAATGGATAAAAGTGAAAGCTCTGTTAATATGAATAATTACAGACCTGGAGAAACTTTTAATAAACCTACTTTTATAAATTATTTATGATCTTAATAATTTACGCTTTTCTAAAACCTCTACAATCTGTTCTTCTAGTTTTATTATAAAGTTCATTAGAAACGTATATAAAACCATATCGACCAACACTTTATCATAATGTCATCAACAATATATCTCTAGAATTGCACGTTATTTGCGAATCAAATCAATTTAAATATATTTTGATAAATTTAATTAGTTAAGCATCCAACAAATTATTATAATAACACTATTAATAATGATGATTCTTAATCTATGTCTTTTCATCATCATGAAAAATGTCATCTATCTACTTTTACTTTCATTTTCATTTTTTAGTTAATTATGAGCAAAAAAGCCTTCAGCCTTCAGCCAACTCCTGCATTAAGTATTTACTTTGTTCATGAGGTAAGTGACGCATGTTTATATTAAATTTTCAGTTTCAGTATTGAAGTTTATTAAAATATTATGAATGTATAAAAGATTGAATTGTCTGAATTGAAGAGACAGTATTTTGCCCCTAAAAAAAAACAAAGAAAATAAAAAAAATAAAAGTTTAAATGGTTATTGCAAAGCTGCAACCGTAAAATTGATAAGAAACTTGTTTCGTTTCAAATGTTGGAATTGTATGACTTTTATTTTATGCCATCTTATTTATTTAGTACATTTTACATTTTATTTTTAATTAACCTATTTCAATTTATTGAGAACTTTATCAACAACACAGCAACGGCTACATTTTGCAATTACAATTTCATTTGTCAGATTATCAACAACAAATAAAAAAAATGGACTAAACATATCTAAACTGGTTTTGTTGCAATGACCAAGTGCACAATATTTCTGGCATATAGACAGGGTGCCGTAGATATCTTATCTATGGCCACATTTAATAACAATTACTGTCTATGTAACTCATTGTGTACAAGATTAGGATACACTAGACCCAAACATACAAAGGGAGAGAGAAAGAGAGAGAGACAGAGAGAGAGAGAGAGAGAGCGAGATAGAGAAAGAGGGAGAGATATACGAAAGACTCAGACAGTACAATAAATTCGAAAAATTGAATAAAAGTCTAGATATATTTGGCTAAAGTGGAAAGTGTTGAATACTCTCGTGGTAACTTTTCAAATAAAGTTTGCGCATTGTGCTTGTTGCTTCTTCTTGGAATGTTGTACATTTAGCCCATGACAGCTCCTTCACTTACTATCTTCCATTGGTCATTGGTCATGAGGGCATTTTGGTACTTAAACGCATTGCTCAATGTCATTTAAATCAATTCAATTCAATCCATAAAGTAAATCATAGATTTCTATATAATTAATAATTTTCTTGGTTCAAAAAGTACACTAAACATTTTAAGAGGGTGCGATAAAAGTCGAAACTTGGCAAAATTCGTAATGCAAAAGTTTAACAATGAAAAGTTCTGCTTGAAATAGAGAATCAGAGAAATTTTAAATGTTCTCCATGAATACAAGGCACATTCGCTATAAGTTTTAAAAAAAAAAAGTTAAAAAAGAGGGCATGGCCAATGTTTCTTCAGTCTGAATAAGCCTTCTAGAATAATATTCAAAATTAAAAGGTAAAATTTAAGTCTTCATTAATCTTGAAATGTACAAAAATCTTCTTAATACATCGATTTTAGGGCGTGAAAAAAATTGAGTCAAATTTTAAGACTAATTTGAATACAAGAACTCTTTCAATTTCATAATTTAATTTAACTTTCTTTGAATGATACAAATATTTTGTTGTAATGAGTATGCCGTTGAACAATTGGTTGGTGTTTATGAAAACTATTTAGGGTTCAAAGTATTTGATATATGAATGAATTATCGCAATGCAGAAGCTGTTAATGATTTTATTGGGAAGTTAATTAACTAAATCTTCTTTTTCACCTGTTTCATATAACGCACACAATAAACATTTAAATATTCGGGCATGCACATTAATTTCATAACTTGAATTCTTAATAAATTGTATGCCTTAAGCCACAAAATATCTAAAAAGAACAAAAGTTACAAAGAAAAGAAAAAACATATCAAAGTAAAGAAAAAAGTATGAATGAAAAATGAAACAGAAAAAGGAAATTGATTTTTTTTTACATTCAAAAATGACCTAACAAAGAATTAACAAAAAAGTAATAAATAAATAAAAAAAAAGGGAAAAAAGGCACAAACAAACAAACAATACCAAATTGGCCGAAACAATAAAATGCATTAAAATGGCAAACAGAAAAAAGAAGTTGAGCTACAAAACAAGAAAATCAGGCAAAATATTATTGAAGAAGAAAAACAACAACATAATTATTGGTGATCATATACACTTGTGGGAATGTTGTTTCTTACATAAGTTTTCATTGCTCGAAAACGAATCGAACCGACCACTATCAAAAAAAAAAACAAAAAAGTTCTTACTGTGCGCTATCCCATTGCGTCTATTTGAATGACCAAATGAGAGCGAGTGAGAAATGACGAAGATGCAAGATTCAATAAACAAAAATAACAACAACAACAATAACAAAACAAATAAATAAAAGCAAGTAAAGTTAAAGTCTGTTAAAGTCTGCCTTTAAAAACTTTCAAATGTCCTGCACAGGCATTTTGCGTAAAAAATCCAATAAGAAAACTTTGAAGTTGAAATAAGTTTGTAGTTTTGAAATTTGGCCAAGTCCAATATGTAAAGGCGACTTAAGAGAGATCACTTAGAAACCAATCTTTTTAAGGCTTTTCTACATAAAGCTTGATATGGAAAGTGCTTCTCCAAACTGTCAAAATTTTATAAATAAATTTCTAATAAACTTAGACATTTAGTGGAAACAAAACTCTAGATTTCCTTCAAAAATCACGCCTAATACGTTTTGTGATGCAATCAGAACGGTTTGCTTAAATTTATCTTACTTAAAAGTTCCACTGTAAAGGTCTACATAAAAGGATCTTAACCAAAAGT
This sequence comes from Melophagus ovinus, assembly GCA_023089585.1. Classification (NCBI taxonomy): domain Eukaryota; kingdom Metazoa; phylum Arthropoda; class Insecta; order Diptera; family Hippoboscidae; genus Melophagus; species Melophagus ovinus. The sequence goes on from JAKKIB010000178.1 coordinate 8,442,061, forward strand.
GCCACTAGAAAGGTCTACCTAAAGGGATCTTATCCAAAAGTGCCACTGGAAAGGTTTACTTAAAAGGATCTTACCCAAAAGTGCCACTGGAAGGATCTACTTAAAAAGATCCTAACCAAAAATGCCGTCAGAAAGATCCACTTAAAAGAATTTTGACTAAACATGCCATCAGAAATGTCTGCTTAAAGGGACCTTATTTAAAACTTCAACTTCAGTATGGATTCGAATGAATTTATGTGGAGTTACTTTTCTTGTTTCTTGTGCTGTTACTTATTTTTATCTCTGGCCATTTTGTACGGTATGAAATTAAAATGTGAAAGCTGCACACATATTTATTGTTGTTGCTGTTTTTTTGCTTTCATCTTCTATTTTTTGCATTGTTTTTCTTCTTGTTTTTGCTTTCAACCGAAACTCATATTTAAGATCACAGCAGGTAATATTGACAGGTGATCGCGAATATTTTCGTTTCATTAAATCTTTAAAAATGTTAATCGTTTTTGTTCTTCATATTCGAGATAGAATTTATACTAAAACAAAATACATGTGATGCAGCACCAACACCGTCACTTCCGCCGTCACCACCAACGCTATAACTACTTTGCTAACTGCAAATGCAAATATTCAAAATCTCGATCATTACAATTAGCAAAGCCAAAGCCAAAGCCAAAAACAAAGCCATAGCCAAACCCAAAGCCATAGCCATTGCCATCAGAAGTATCAATATTCAAACATTTAACAAATGTTGCCTTTGTTTATACATACAGCCTAGTAGGGAGATGTTTACATAAAAAAAAGGAGTAAATGCAGAAAAAACAAAGAACAAACGAAAAACAGACAAAAACAAAAACAGAAAAAAAAGAAAACCAAGAAAAAGAACCAGAAAAGGAGGCGTTCCAGTGTTCGCTTATGCTGTAACATATGTGGCCACAATTTCAATTTTATGGAAAGTCATATTTTTGTTTGTCACTTCTTCCCCAATTCAATATACACTGATTATCATCTCTTTAGTTCTGAAGTAGCTTTAATAGGAATTCAACTCTTTGGTTTTGGAAAATTTATGTAGATTTTTAGAAATGGCAAAAATCCTTTGGAGCATTATAAAGCCATTAAAAAATTCAAAAATTTATTCCATTTTATATATATTTATTTATATAAATATTGCCAAAGAATTATCTATGATTGTAACTAATTAAGGAATATTTATAAGTTAACTAAAAATCGTTGTGTACTATTAAATTTGAATTTTCTCAGAAGTTTCCCTTAAACGTCCTTTTTTTTTATATTTTATTTATATTATGATACTTTATTAACATTGGTGCAGAGTTCTTGTTCTTATTATTATCATTATTATTGTTGTTGTTGTTTTTATCATTATTATTATTATTATTATTATTTATTATTTCTTTATATAGACCTTTTCTTAATATTTATTATTCCCTTTATAATTTTTATTTGTCTTCATCGTTTTCTTCCTTTTTCTTCTTCATCTCGTTGTTGGTGTGATCAAAGCTAAGTCTTGGAAAAAAATTAAAATATATATTTATAAATATTAAATTGCTGAAATTTGAAAGTTATTACCATTTAATGAATTTTTATGTCCATGAATTTACATCACGTTGTGGACAAAATAAATTTAACAAACGATTTGTGTAAATTCGTTTTTCTTTTCAAAATACGAATTGAATCGAGTTATATGGAAGTTATTTAGGTCCTGAGATTCTTAAAATCTGGCAACTAATAAAATTGATACTAAAATTGTTGCTTTAACTTCACTTTTCATTTCACTTTTGCTGGTTAAATTTTTATTTTCTAATAATTTTAGTGATTCTTTTATCGGTTTTATCCTAGAAAACAGTTATTATAGTGAAAAAATGTTGACTCTAATTATGTTCAGAACATAAACTATTTATAAGATACATCTAAATAAAAATTTAAACTTTATTATTAAACTTTACTCATGGAAACAACTGGCGATAGGTTTAGTTATTCTAAACCAACTAAGAATAAGCACTAAGAATAAGCCATGTTTATAATAAGGGTATAATTCTCTATTAAAAGGAAAAAAGATTTTTCTTACGATATCACCATGGCACATAAGTGTTGGATCAGTTAGATATCAAAAGTTTCATGTCCTCTTTGTTTAAGTAGATGTCCCAGACGCTTGTAACTTTTAAGATTATTTTCACGGACAACAATTTTCTCGTTATGTAAAAAATTCTTCAACCTTACCAACTACATCAACAGCAAAAAATATGCTTTTAACAAGGAATCATGTCACGAATACAAATAGTAAGAATATAAGTACTTTATACTCGCTCGATTCGAGGGGGTTTTAAATACCCTACACTAGAGAATTACAAGCCAAAATAATATTGAAAAATTTGTAATTTTTCTAGTTTAAAAATTACAGAGTTCTTAATATGAGGGAAGTTTAAAAAAGTGGATCCACCGGAACTTAATTTGATACACACGTATACTTGTTAAAAGAAACAAGGTCGTACCAATTTTCGCTAAAAATACTCAAAAATTGAATCTTTTGTCCAAATAATGATTTTTTTCGAAAAAGGCTTTATATGAGAAGTGATCGCAAAAATGGGCCAATTTGGTACAAATTTTGTACATATGTATTTTATGTTAAAATAGAATTAGGTGCCAATTTACTTTAAAACATATTAAGAATTGTAATTTTTTTCCATATAAGAACTATTTTAAAAAAAAAGCGTTCCTGGGCCAAAGCACATTCATGTAACAAATTTCATTAGGTTACCTCTAAAATTGCGACCTGTCTGCTTGCACGCAAACGGACAGACAGGATTGAATTGAATCGTGAAGGGATTCTAAGTTAAACGGTATAATAAAAAGTCGTTTCTTTGTTGTTGAGTATAAAAACTTTTTCCATATAAACCGATACAATTCTTTAGACATAAAATGTTGCTTCTAATGAGAACTTGATTCTCTATGAAAAGATTCAGTTAAAGATTTTCCTTTGATTTGTGCCATAAAGATCGCCTTATATCATATGTAGGCATTATCCTTCACTAAACTTTTATAAATTATCCTAATGATGTAGGGGCTAATGAAAATATCACGTAAAATGAGTTTTACTTTGAATTTAATTTTTTTGTTTGTCTTACATTTCGCGTGATGTTGTACTCATATTCTTTAGGTTGTAGGTTTTTGCCAAGCAATTTTTTCATTTATTATTATCATAAATAAATTAAATAGATGTTGTATACATATTCGCATTTGTGAGTTTGATATAATTTATGAACGCCATGTGTGCATTTCATAACAATTTATGTATGTTATTTATTTTCTCAATCACTTTTCTTTCTCCGACATCTTTTCTACTTCTTAATTTAATAAGAAAAAAGATGAAATGATAATAAAAAGATAAAGTGGCATAAAGAGAGCGTCATGGAGAGAGATATATCAAAAGCAATTCGGACAATTTTGTTTGTTTGATTTAAGTCAAATCTCTTTAAGTATATCAATTAAATAATTTTGTTCAAAGTGACGGGTGTGGCCAAAAAATTTTTTTTGTTTTTATGTGTACAAATAATTATCATTATTTATAGGTCCTATAAGTTGTGGGTGGAGTTTTTTATATGTCCAGAGTTACATAACTAGTTCTAAATTATTTGTACTTTCACTTCTTCCACTTTAAGTGTGATAAATGCCACTTTAGTTTACGTAAATCTAAAAATATCTTATTTTCCTTGAAAGAGTTTTTCAAATGTCTATTGTAATCAGTAGAAGCTTACATCTCGTAAGAAGACAGAGACTCAAAGATGGCTACTTGAATTCAAAATTTAAAGCTGAAATATGTAAAAAAGGGGCCCCAACAGAGTTCTGCTTAAATGTTGGAGAATATATTTGCTCAGTATAAAAGAAGCAGCTTTAAGTCATACAAGATTAAGAGCTAAAAGTGAATTTCTACACGCATTGAATTTAAGTAAATAAATTAGTTGGGCCTTTGCAAACGAAATTGAAAATGTATGAAAAAATATTTAATAGATAATGATAGCCTTAAGATTTAGTGTATGCCCTTTGATGTGAAAAATAGTTGGGCTTGGCCTAAAGCATAAAACAATTAGGCATCATGGTAGAGACAAAAATATATCAGTGGCAGGTGAATAAATGCAGCAAAATTGTTTGACAAAGGGTACACTTGAGTGAATATTGATCCATTCTCTTTCTCTCTCTCTCTCTCTCTCTCTCTCTAACTTTATTTTTCAAGCGCTCTCTAAATTTAAATATTAATCAGCAACATAATAACCTTTAATGATAATTATTATGTATTAGAGTAATGTCAGGGCAAAATTGCTCACTGGATCATTATTCCTATCTCTTCATTCAAATCAAGCTAAATTTAATTAAATTGAATCGAATTGAACTGAATTGAATTGAACTGAATTGAATTAAATTGGAGAGAGTGTATCATACAATGGAATATAAAATAGAATTGATGTGAAGTGAATTAAATCGTGTTTAACTTTTTCATTTTCATTTAAATTTTAATTTATGATTTTAGTTTTGCAACAACTTAAACGACACAAATGCTTAACGGTTACGCTTTTATGCCATTGGTCATTTACAATTTCCATTTACTTTCTAATTTAAGCTTAATTATTAACTAAATACAAACGCAAAATATGTTCGCAAAAGTCTAAGACCATAAATATTTTCTATTCATGTTTTATGCAAAATATTTTCTGTATTTGTTGTCAGCGACAACGAAATTTTCACATACATTTTAATAGTGCGCTTTCAATTAGACGGCGAAGATTCAACTGATAGTTAAATTTTTACATTATTATCTAGTTGAACAATTTCTCCCTCAACAGTTATAAACGAGGTGAGCTTACAAACAGCCATAAAGTTTAAGCAAATAATTCAGTTACAATTTTTCGCTTTTTTCCTTTTTTTTTTTGCTTGTTCATATTTATTTTCATTGAAGTATAAAAAGAAAGAAATGTAACTACAGAAATAACTATAATAATAAATAAGTTATTTAAATAAATAATTAACATTAAATATGTAACAAATAAATAAGTTAATAAGTAAATAAAAATAATTAATAAAAATTAAATAAACTCATCATATTTTCACATTGTTAACAATATAAGAAATTTAACAGCAGCTGTGTTGATCATTATTATTATTATTATTATAATTTTGTATTTAATGAAGTCAATAAAACTGAAATGCTAGTCTACAAATTCCATTTTACACGCGCTACATCATGCTAATGCCAAAGAAATTGCCATTATACGTAGGTTTAGGTTTATTCATGTTAATTATTCTCGCGGTATTGATTTGGCTGGTTTCTGGTACCAATTGTAAAGCATTAAATAATTGTGATTCCTATGGGCCGGTGTGCGCTTCTTCTGAACTTGAACATCAATTCTTCTATAGTCACTGCGATATGGTGCGTGAAAATTGTATGACTGGTTCTGGTAAGTTTATAGAAAAAGCTACAAAAAAGAAATTATATGGAAAATTTAAAGAATAAGTCAAATGCCAATTGAGAGCTCTACACCATAGCAAACTTCATAATTAGGGAGTTAGAAAATTGACAGTTACTAAAGTTTAGAAAATATGAAATTAGAAAAGTTATTTTGAAAAATTGTTTCAAGATTTGTCACAAAACTTAGTCTAAAATTTGTAATAAGATTTATTGTAAAATGTATAACAAAAATTTTTTCGGAAAATTTGTTTCACGAAATGTCACAAAATTTGTAAACCTACGTTTACATAAATACTATACATAATAAACTATTTTGAAATAATACGCCCTTCGGATATTAAATAGATGAAGGCCAAGTGGCATAAAGACTACCTAAATACTTACAACTTTTAACATATTTTCAATTGCTTAAATTATTTTTTTGTTTCTTTCTTCTTCCAGCCTGGCAACGCGATCACTTCTCTCATTGCAATATATTTAACTAAACAATTTAGTTAAAAAATTATAATATTTGTAGAATAAATAAAGTGTTAACAGAAAAAAAATTGCTCTAATTACAAAGCTTTACTCAGTTTCTTAAATAAATGTTCCTTCTCAAAAATAATTATAATTTTTTAACCTAAGAATATTGTGTTTGGTTATGAGCAGTTTTTAAATAGCCTACATTTAGATCTTCCTTCCTAAGTAAGGATTTTAAAATTGTTTTTCATTCAAGTTGAACAATTCGCAAAAGCTTATAAACATTGGCCGTTTTTTTTATAGTAATAGTACTACTAGAACTGGGGGACTGATAAATTGGGGTCATTTAAATTGCTGATAAAATTAAATAAAGTTAAAAATTATTTACCTCTAGAAACTTATTTTTCATAAAAAAGTCTTCAAAAATATTAATTGAATTTCTTTTCGTTTAGGGTAAAACTTTTATGATACTTAAGGGGCCCTATTTGGAAACAATAACACATTTTCATGAACAAAAATTTCACATCTGCTTTTTATTTTATAAATAGCAAAACCGAAGTTAAAGAAATCGATATAATTTGAGAATTATGTCAAAGAATATCTGGACTATGTAGAATTTGTATAGAAGTGTGGACAATAGGGCCTCTCGCCTTAGAACGATTTTAGATGCTATTTTTTTTTCTAAATAATTCAATTATATTTTTGACTCCAAGAAAATCAAATTTTTTTAAATATTTCATTAAAAATTTTTTTCGACTTTCCTCTTTAACGTCTTAGTTTACAAGAGCTTTTATTAGAAATTATTATTGTTTGAATAAATTTCGCCTAATAATTTCACTTATTCGCATAAAATAATTGGCCAATACAGTCAAATGAAATAATTGATTGACTGAATGACTTATGAATAATAAAATTTATCTAAAATATACAAAAAGCAGAAAAATATGTAAACAACGGAACAATAAATAGAAAGTAGGAGAAAAAAGGAAAAGTGTTAATGATAAAAATCACTGCAATAACAATAATTTTCAGAATAATAACGATAATGGATGATAATGATAGAAATTGTTGCCGAGATTTATGTAATAAAATTAAGAATAATTTGCTGCTGCTGTTTCAGCTGACTTCATTATTATTACAACTATTATTTTATTTTATTATAAATATTTCAGCCACATTCACACACATTTATAAACATTCACAAACCTTCACATCAAATGAAATGAAAAATGTAAATAGAAGAATAAAATTATATATATATATTTGTTGAATTTATATTTTCTCTCTCGCTCTGTTATTTCTTGTTTATGTCTAACATTTACATTACAAATTGCTGTTGCAATTTATTCTTTCTCTCTAATTTTTTTTTTTTCATTGTTGCTTTGCTTTCATCTTCCAAACCAAACTGCTGTCACTCTTTTCCATTCTTCCCCTTTCAAGCTTTCACTCTTTCAATCTTTGAAGTATTTTTTCATTAGTATGATAAATCGTACATGACGTATTGAAGCAACAAGCCGCAAACCTTTTTTTTTAAAATGCCAAAATAACAAAAGAATCAAAAAACATAAAAGAATAATAATAATTTTGCAATAACGACAGTGGCAACAAATAATAATAACAATAATAATAGCAGCAACAACAATAATCATAAAACTATAATCGAGAGTTGATAAAATATTTGTGACTACATAAAACTATGCAACATTTTTTCTTTTTTAAGTGCGCCTTCTGTTTTATTACTATTCTTGTTGACAATTGACATATTTGTATAAATTTTGGTTAGTCAACATTAAGTAGCAGAGGAAATTCGTTGAAAAGGTATTTGAAGACCTCTCTCTATTCTAAAATTTCGGGAGCCGACTTTACCAAGGATAAATCTAACAAAAAAATAGAAATGAATTGATTTGAAGATTTTTACTTATTGAAATCAACTCTGGAAGTTATTTTATTCAAAATATGGTAATCTACCAAAAGTGTTTGGAATCCCTTTTCATTTTGTACTGTAAATAAATGGCATGGTAATACAGAATCCTGAGCTTTTAAATGCACTAAATACAAGCATCATTTTTGTATTGATCTGCTTAAGATTTATTGTTTCCTAAATGTCCATTTTTTTAGAGCTCTATTTACATTCATCCATCAAAGTTCCAGACATTTTTTTTAAATTGTTTTTCTTCTGGTTCTCTAACAAATGCCTCAGTTTTGATTTCTATTGTTTAGTTCTTCATTTCAGATAAATTTCCTTCTCTAAGAGTTCTTTTTATTGTTAGGTAAGAAAGGTTTATCGTTAAAGCAATTTTTTACATTAAACAATTTTTTTCATTGATTTGTTTGTTAGATCGAAGATTTATTGAACAATATGTTACACAACATAAGTAAATGTTATACATAAAATTCATTTCAAATTATCATTATTATATGCATCAACAGTTTTGCCTTTTTTTATACTTTTTATTTTTTTGAAATGGCTTTTTGTGAATGATAAAATATGCATACATTTTAAATTTGCTTTTCAACTAAGTGCACAATTTTCATTCACATTTCATTATAATAATGATAATAATAATAATAAAAGAAAAAAAAATAGAAAGAAATACAAACAAGTAAGAAAAATGCTGCAACAGATTTTTCTATTGTTGTGCCATTCTAGATGTTTTGCCTTACATTGATCGTACTGATTGGCGATGCTGGTAACAAAAGATGGATATGAAATAATAAATTAATAAGTGAAATTATTACAAATGTACAATAACATATGTAAATGCAATTGAAAATGGAAATAGAAATTGAAAAAAATAATGTACTGAAAAATACATCTCATTTGTCAGAGTTTAACTCAATTTTCTTTAAATTTTACAATATATATATTGATGCCCAGTTTTTATTAAATCCATATTTTACTGCACCAATTGTTCCCAAAGGATTTTTTTAAAGCAAAGAAATGAAACTGCTTTGTAGTTTAGTTCAAATATTCTTCTTATGACAGAAATTGCCACCACAATATTTGAAATATTTTAATGGAAATTCATTTTCGAAAATGCTTTGTCTTATAAGTTAAAGATGCATTAATTCTTATGACCAAGCTTCAGGCTTTATTAAGAAGGCAATAAAATTTTACAAATTTCTTTTTTATTTTCAATTTAGCTGAAGAAAATCGCTTCAGGTACGCTTTTATTATAATAAACCTTTCTAAATCTCTCTAAAATAAAGTTCAGATAAACTTGGACAATGTGTCGATATTTTAAATGCTGGAAAATGTTAGTTGAGAAAAACAATGTGTATCGAAAAGTCCTAGAGGAGCTGATTGAAATATGATAGTTTGTATCAGAATATAAAGAATTTGAAAGGCATTCACTTGAGTTTTCCACTTACACTCACTATTCGTACTTTTAATTTATAAGTTATAATTTTTCAGCTCATTATGATTAAACAATTCCAATAATATTCCAATAAAGTAAATGATAAATTGTTGCATATTTCTTTTCTCTTGTTTTTTTTTTGGGGGGGGGGAGCATTTTACATCTTACTACCACATTTTTATGCATAAAAAATTTTCATATGTAAATTAAAAGATTCATCCAAAAGCTTGAGGAACTCAAGAATATGAAGAAATGTATGTTTGTTTATTATTTGAATTAGACTTATTTACTCATTATCGGGCAACAAATAAGCCACAAAAAATATGTAAAACGTGCTTATTCTCTTTTGATTGTCTTTTTTTATTTTACTTTCCTTTTTTCTATTGACTTAATTTGTTAAGTCCTTGTAATAAATCTAACATATGTGCTTGGAGTAATTCTAATTTAATATGAAATGAAAATATGAATGAATATAACACATGAATCAATAAGTTACTGATTTGAAACGTATCTAAAAGCGCAAATGGCAAATTTACATGATTTTCGAAAGGCTTTTAATCATCTAAAGAAATATGGCAAGAATTTTAAGATTGCTTCGAAGATATTTAATGATAATTTCAGGTCTTCTTATGTATTCAGAGTCTTTAAACCTGCCTTACTCTTGTTGATAAATTCGAGTCTTGTTTGAAGTAGTTTCTGCAAAAGGTATGAAATTTTTCCACAAATAAAACTAAACATGCCAATGAGTACTTAAATCAAAAATCTCTTCAGAAATCTTATGAAAAATCACCCGAGAACTCATAAACCCATAATATATACAGCCAGCTTAAAACATTTAAACTTTATAAAACTCAAGTTATTTTCGTATATTAACTATCTCGAGAAATTATTATTTATAAATAATTCATGACATTTGTCGATTGCTTGATCATAGAAATGAAACAAAAAATCACAAGCAGTTGAACTGTAGACTTATTAACCAACACATTATAGCTGTATATAAATATTTTCAATTTCAATTGCTTAGAGAGATATGTAATAAAATCTTCTTGCTAAGTTTTACCCAGATTTAAATACAAATAATCTAATACAATAAAAATATTCGTATGCGTTGGCAAATTCATATAAATATCTGATAACTGATGGTAGAATATTTCATATTTGCCATACAAGCAATATTTGTTATTGTTTTAACTAACAGTGACAACAACAATTGCCAGACAACAAGTTTATTGCCAGATTTAACCTACATTTTACCAACATGCATATTTGCATACATTTCTACCATTTTCCAAGTTTTTCTCGATGTAGAAGTAGGAAGAAAGAAAAAAGGGGTCAAGCAAAGAGAAAATTTAAACCAAAATCTATGAACCATTTGAAAATTCTTTAAGATACATAACTACATATATCTATCATATATGTGTATGACAATTTATTGTAATAAATAAAAATGTTGGTATGATAAATTAATTTTTTCCCTTTTTTTTGGTTTTTCTTACTCCTTATTTATTTCCAGTTGTTGTTTTACTTTGATGCAATTTACGTTGTTGAATCTAAAAGTGAACATATGTATTTCAATGTCCCAAACGACGAACTGACGACTGACTAACGACTGGTGACTGGTGACTGGTGACTGGTGACTGACGACTGAATGATGACTCCGTAATGGCGATAAATTCATCTTTGGATGACATTTTGTCATTGCACCCCAGTTTCTGTGAAAACTTTAAATTTACGTTTCATTCATTCATACAATTATTCATTCAATAAATAACATTTTGCCGCTCTCTGAACTGAATTGCATGGGATGGAATAACATGCACTCCAAAGCAATACTGTTCAATGCTTTGTAGTCGCCTTTTAGTAGAATATTGTGCAATAAAATCTTATGCATTGTAATGTTTGTGTTAAGAGATATTAATTATTATTCCAGCAATATCATGGCCTATAATATTACATCTTGGTAGTAGCAATAAAAGTAGTATTAAGATCATGGCTCTTCTTGTTGCTACTCTTGTTGAAGCTACGGCGTTGTTGCCATGAATTTTTTTCTTTTAATTGCTTTCAACTCAGTTTCGCCTTAAATGTACTCTCTTTGCCTTTTTCTTCATAGAATTCCGTTATCTAATAATAAGTCTATTGATATTATTAGCCTGATATTTTAGAAAGGCCAATAAGCAAATAAAAACTAAAAACTGATTTAAATGAAAAATTTTAAAAATTCAGTATGGGAGATAAAAGTCTATGAAGTAAACTAAACTGAACCGAATTTTGCTTTTTATATTTCGAATGTCAAGTAAGCGTACCTTGAGTTTTTTCATAAATTGCGTTTTTATATTAAAAGTTGCCGTAAAAATGTTCTGAGCCTAATTATTTGGACTGAAGTACAAAATACCAACAAACATGTGCAAAATCTAACGATTCGTAAATTGATAGCACATAAACAAATGGGACAGACATATTTAGAAATGAATCGATTTAATATAAAGAAGTGGATCTTTTTTGAGTACGAAAAAAAATCTATAAAAATTTTACCAAAAATGTAAATATTTCAGAAACAATGAAAAAACCACAAAAAAAAGCGCAAATTTGATGATTTAATTCCTTTTCCGTTAAATGCTTTTCCTTTTTTAAAATCCCTGATTATAAATGTTGTTGTTGTTGTTAATTATAATATCTATCATTTTTATTGTGCTGTAAAAATTTAAGCGTACAATGAAAAAGATTTTTTTTCTCTGTACTTTCTGTAGCAGTTCCCTTCCTTTCTTGTTGCTGCAACATTTGCTTATATGTTGTATGTTGTCATAATAATTTATAAGTGACATAAATGTTAAATTACATTTGTGGAATTGTTTATGGACTACATGAACCATGAGGCATGTTTAAGCTTAGTTGAAAGTAAAAAATAATTTGAAGGTAGAGTTAAAAAAGTTATGTAAATGCTGGAGGGCATTACAACCACAGAACTAAGCGATATTCTATACTCCATTCCATCAAATAACTCCATGCCATGTAGAATATAAATATGTATATTGAATGTTTCGAGTTAATTATCTCAGTGGGCTATAAAAAGCACAGTTTGAAACTAATTTAGCTGAGTTTAAATCTAATTGAGCTGTTAGTAAAATGGAAAGAGATTTAGTTAAATGATACAAAATCTATTAAATTACTTACATCAAAATAGTGTTCTCTTGGAAATTTGCCTCAACTAAAACATTGAACTCATTATCACAGTTTTTGATTTTTATTTTTTATATTTTTAAATTTCTACGCCATTTTTTAAATGTAAAACTTTTAGTTAGAAAATGTTAGTATTTAAAGTTATACTGTACTTATAATTCCACGTCACATTGCGTCTTTGATTAATTGAAGACAACAATTATTGAAAATAAAATGTAATGAAAGGCAAAAAAAAGAAGAAATTATTGCAATAATACTTAAATTAATCACTTTAACATGAGTTCGTCACTGAATTTTCTCAGTGATTTATGAATTATGTATTTATAATACTAAAAATAATGAAAACTAATCTATTCATTTATAAATAATATTTAAGGACTGTTATGTTTTACTAAAATGAAATATTTTCTTTTAAAAGTAAAACTAAGTTGACAAAGGCCGCTTTATAAAATGCGCTAAGCACATATAAAAAGTTAAGAAAATTTGAGGTCGGACAATTTTGAGATCAAAATTGTCTTAGCTATTGATTTGAAATGTATAGATGCAATAAAAGGAAATGTTGAAGGTCTAACTCAAACTATTTGAAGTGTTTGAATATAAAAATTCTAAAAATTCATGGGAGGCCTTAGAAAATTATCAAAATCCAATAAAGATGCTTTAAAAAGTCTATCTCAAGATCTTGAGTGTGATTGTTATATAAAATTTGAGAAGACACGAACAAAGCTTTTTTAATTTATTTTGGAAATCAAACAAATTCGCCAGTTACATTTAAAAGATTTCCCTAAAATATTTCATATAACTTCTTTAGATGTTTAAGCCAAGCAATTTAGAAAGAAACGTTTAGAAACTTTTAAAAAAAGTGTTCTAAAAGTTATGCATATTTGTTGAGTAAACAAGTCTAAAAAAACTTTCTCATTTCATTTGCCATGTCTTTGAATTAATGAACAACTTTAAGCAATTATATTACATTATTATAAATAATATTATTATAAAATAAAATTACAGCACAAACAGATTCATTTACCTTTCTATTTACTCACTTACTTATTTACTTAATCACTTATTTACCTTATTGATTTTATGACACTCACAGTACGTTTCACAGTAGTCTAGCTGACCAATTGTATTTAATATTGTTATATAAATAAGTTATGTAAGAGTGGCTGACAGAGCAAAATAAAGAATCTTTGGACATTTGTAAGGTGTAAAGAATTTTATAATGATCATTTGTCAATTGCACTTGTTTCCAGTTGTTCTATTATTATAAATATAAAAAGTGTATAAAATAATCACAATGATTATCATCACTGTCTACACCACACCATGTGCCATTGTTATTATTATTATTATTATTATTATTATTATTATTGTTGTTGTTGAAGGTTGTTGATATACTTTGATCTGTTTGCTTTAACACACACATTTAGATATACATGTATTTTATTACAATCAATAATTAATTATGCCTGCATGTTAAAATTTTGTTGCATCAAACTATGATCAAAAATTTCGATATGGTTGTGTTTACATACATTTTATTAATGAAATTATATTAAAGTAAATTTTTAATTAAATTATTGAAATGGTTTTGCTTCTTGCTACATGAAATCTTTTAAAGATTCTTCCATTTCATTTATTGTAAAACAATTTGTTTAATAACAGAATTATTAAGAATATTTCTACTCTTATGGTAATTGTTAAGAAATAATTACACTTAAATACAATATAAGTACATTGTTCAGTTAATTCTAAAATATCATGATTCCGCTCTTAGTTCACAATGAAAGTGTGAAAGTGAAAATGAAAGAATTCACCTAAATTTATATATCAAATTCAATTAAGCATACTGTAATTTAATATAATTTAATTCCATGTATTGTAATGTAATGTAATCATTAAAGGGTATTGTAATGCAGTGTAAAGTAATATGTTATACTGTAATAATATTTAAGGTAAAGTATTACAATGTAGAAAAATGTAATGCAATGTAATCTAAAATAACGTAATGTAATAAAATGTAACATAACGTAATGCAATAGAATATAATGTACTGCAATGTAATTTAGTGTAATTTCCTTACTTTACATTACTTTAGTTTACATTATATATCTAATGTAATGTAATGTAATTTAACATAGTGTAATTCAATTGAAATTAATTACATTGTAATTCAATGTAATGTAATGCCATAAAATATGGAATGCTAAGTAACGTAATGCATTATAAAGTAATATAATTTAAAGTTATTTAATTTTACAAACTGAATATTGAGTTGTCCTTACTAAGAATGTAAAATTGTTGTCTTACAAAATTACTTAAAATTGCTGGCCATTACAGTTTACTTAATAATTGTACACTTTTAAATTGTTTGACTTTTACTATCAATTTTGTGCAATCAATAAGTAATCTTCATATATAGAACTCAGATCACTTTAGGATAATAATATTTGTATATATCATAAAATTTTCATGAGCGACCATCACTACACTTTCAATGTGAATAATTTTGATATGGAGATACCTTATTATCAATACTGATCCTTAAAATATAATTATAGAATTTTATGATGAATTGTTAAAGCTCCCTACAAAACATTTGCTTTAAGTTTCAAATCATTAAATCATCAATTTAATTAAGGATTAATTGTTTGCTTTTTCTTTTTATGTTGGCATTTTATACAAAGATGTTTAGAAGATTCTTCTAGATTAGATTTAATTACAAATTATTCACCATAATAATTAAATGAAAAACGATGCGCATTGCAAAACTTCTAATTAAATTAACGTATTTTCATCTACATAACAACTATTTGGTTCTTGGTTTAAAGAAACCAAGAACCAAAAACAAGAAAAAACTAAATATAAATAAAAATTTAACATTTAAAGTATGCAGTTAATGTATGTGTATATGTATGTATCTTTGTGTGTGTGTATGTGTATATGCATATGGATATATCGATCGATAAAAGTCTTGGGTATTTAAATATAGGAAAATTTAAATGAAAATAAGCCAATGAAAGTCTCACGTTTTTACAGATACTGTGCGTGTGTGGTGTGTGTGCGCGCGTGTGTGTGTGTGTGTGTGTGTGTGTGTGTCTTAACCCACCAACCAACAATATTATTACCCAACAAACAATTAAGAAAGTTTATATGTCAGTTAAGTTGGCATTGTAAGTACTAACCATTTGTTAATAAGAGTTTTTTTGAATAAGAAAAATTGGCTGCATTTGATTCGATTTGTAGACAGATCATATAAAATAAAGCATTCATAATTTCCATGAGCAGAAAAATGGGCATCCTTTCATTTTTCTTTACCTTTTACATTCAGTTTGTTTGATTCAAGATGATTTAGGTTGTTGGATGGACAATTACAATAGAATTGCTTTAAAGCTTTTGATTATTCTTCTGGCATGACGCAAATACCTTGACAAATAATTGACCCCTCCCGAAGATGCATGTAAAATGACTCTGAAGAAGCACAAAGCGTGCAAGTGAAACTAAAAATTATTTCAAATGCTATTTTTTTGCATTTTTTTATATGGCAGATCGTCCAGTGCCGACATGACTGCAGCATATTTACTACAAGAGTACTGCCAATATTAGCATTTTATTACATAACTACTGATAATGATATATTGCGTGTACGCCCTCATAAACATATTGTTAACATTCATAACTGCAAGAAAATAAGAAATAACAAAAAAGAAAAAAAAAGTTTTAAGAAGCGAAAATTTTTCTATGCAAAGATGATCAGTTGGATTACATTGCAGTCAGTCCATTGTAATGGTTCGTTCTCTTTATATTAATAACATTTTATGGTCCTATTCTTAGCAAGTAAATAACGTCGTAAATTTCTCTTGTTACATTTTGCATTCATTCATTCATCTTTTTTGAGCAATCAACTTCTTTCAGTTAATAATCATCAGTTGCAAGTAGCCGAAACAGACCAACCAAACAAATGAATAGCAATCCAAAGAAACAAAATTTAAAAAAAAACAAGATACTATTAATGTTATAGACAATATTTTTTTTATTAAAACTTAACTCAGTTAGCAGTAACGCCCTTAATAGTTTTTTTAAATTAGAGATGTTTAATATAAAAATTAGAGAGTCTCAATTTTTGTTGGTGGACTGATTTCTTGTCAATTTAGATTCATCAATATGGATGGAGTAGTTTTGTTGCAGTATTTTTTTCTTTCTATAAGGAGCCTCTTTAAGAAAGGAAAAGGGGAAAAAAAACTATCGATCATTTATGAAAAGTAAAATCTCTCGGAAAAAGTGAGAAATCAAAACTTTCACACTTTTTTGCTAAGATCTATGCTCTAATTCTTTAAAACATCATTGCAATATTTTACACGATTTGTAATATATTTTATCATGAGTTTGTGTGATTGAATATAACACTCAAAATGTATTGAGTTAGGCTTTTTTTCAATATGCCAATAAGTCCAAATCATTTGCTGATTCAATACAATTGTGTCTGTACGTCTGTCCATCAGAATACATATCTATTTGACCCTTTTTCTCTTTATTTGTCAAAGTAAATTTCTTAGCAAAGTATGCGATGTGATTTTTTATATATTTTTGAGTCAAATTTTTTCTATGATGATTTTTTGACCCAGAACTGCGGTACAACTAAAGACAAAGTTTAAAAATTTTTACAA
Organism: Melophagus ovinus; assembly: GCA_023089585.1. NCBI lineage: Eukaryota > Metazoa > Arthropoda > Insecta > Diptera > Hippoboscidae > Melophagus > Melophagus ovinus. Next base: position 8,459,193 of record JAKKIB010000178.1, read on the forward strand.
TATTTTTACTTAAAAATATGCCGCCATATGAAATTTGAATAAGTTTGTGCTAATTATTTGACAAGTGTGCCAAGTTTTATCCAAGTCAGTCTATTTTGTCCAAATCAGTACTTTCAATGGAAAAAACTTTTCAAATCCCTTGAAAGATATTGGTTCTTATTATATTGACTTTTGCTGCATTTTAATTATAATTTAATATAATTGATGATTCAAAATGCCAGGCCATTTAAACATTAAACCCACTAAACTAGATCTTATGCTTTATCTGTTATTTCTTAGTCTAATTATAGAAGTTAAAATTAATAGTTATTTGTGATTTGTATAATTGTTGGAATCTTTTGGTAAATTTTACCAGAAGTTTTTTTTTCAACCTTTGCGTTATTTAGAAAACAGATTCGATGGTTTTCTAAAACGCTCACTACTTAAAAAATTTTTCATCTTTATTTAGACTACAATTTCAAGTTAAATTAATTTACCCTTTTTAAATTATTGCAAATTATTTTATGCATCAGATAACTTTGACTATTGCTCTTCTTCGTTTTTCTTGTGGCATGTCTTTCACTCCTTGCACTATTACAATTACAATTACAATGGCAATTACAATTGTGAGGTCATTTATGATGATGGGTTATCGTTAATGGATGGCAAGACCACCACATGTGTCGTCATTTAACGCAATCGCTATTGTTCCCATACGCAAATGATCCCATGAATTATCACGGTCGCTTTTATACGCGAACAAATGTTGATGTCTTCGCAAATTAAATAACGCCAATCGATGTTATTGGTGTAACATTTGCAAAAACTATAATAAAAAAAAAAAAGAAAAAGTTACTAGGCATCGTATTTTACATTTTAACGAATAAAGCCCAAAAACGTTCAAAAAAAATTTTCTGCTCTCCTCCAAATAAAGAAAATTCTCGCCGTACAATTTATTATACCTTTTTGTTCGTGTTCATGTTCTGAGTGTTGTTATTATTGTTAGTGGTTAATATGAACCCCACCTCCCCACCCATCCACTCTCCCGGCACACACACACATGCACATGTGTCATTGGTATTGTTGTTAAATTAGTGGCTGCAATATGATGGCACAGGAGACAAATCAAATAAATTGTAAAGAATTGTTTCAGTAAAATTTCTAAGAATGGAAATCAGGCAAACATAGATAATAAACCAAGCAAAATTTTTATCTTGTTCTTCCTCTTTTTCTTTGTTCCTTATCCTTCTTTATTTTTTTTTTTTACATAAACCGAAAAGAAGTTGAAGATGAAATGATGAGGAGTGAGTGGCAGAAAGTGTAGAATACAAAGAGTTGAACATGAAATGGTACGTAAATGAATTGAACCTGAATTGTATGCAACAATTTTGCTTAATGAATACAAATCTTAATGCCTTGAGATATTTATGCACGCGAACACCTTGATTATACTCCGACATCGCCACCAACACCACCATCACCACCAACAACAGCAATAATATCAAAATAATTTCAATTTTAGAAAGATGATAAGAAAGCAAGACAGAAAGAGGGCAGGAGAGCAAGAAAAGTAAGAATATAAAAAAGCAAACAAACCTTTTAACATGTTTAAGCGTGTAAATTTGTAAGAATATACATAAAGCCGACATTGCCAACATTGCCAACATTGCCCACATTACCAGAGATACGGCGACAGAATTTTTATAGCTGAAGAAATTCGATACAATGCCATAAATATTGCACAATACCTTTGCACACTGCATTATTATTATTATTATCATATTTTTCGTTTCCTCCTCCCCCCACAATTTTCATCTTCTTTTTCTGCTTATTTATTATGCCTAATTCGATTGTTATTGTTGTTATTGTTGCTTTTGCTTTTGCTGCTGCTGCTGCTGCTGCGCTTTAAGCTAAACTTTTTACTCCCCACAAACGGTAACTTTGATGGTTTAAAAAAGGACCGAAGAAGAAGAAAAAGAAGAAGAAGAAGAGAACAAAATTAACTTTGAGTTCAATCGTTTCAGTTTCTAGTATAAATTAGCTTTTTTTTCTTCATACAAATTTGCAAAAAAAAACACCAAGGGAAAAGGGCAAGAAAAAAAGACCAAGTGAGCTAAAACGAAGTCAAAGCGTTGGATTTAGGTTGTTATTATATTTTAATGGTGGGATGCGCATCTTAAGAAGAAATAACACTACAAAACTATAACACAAATGAGAAAATAACGCAATAGCAACAATAGAAACAACAACAACACTACCAACAATAATAATTATTATAACAATAAAACAACAAAAATTTGCAATGTGATCTTAAAATTAAATTTTTTGTACAAGATGGTGACCGTATTGTTACATTTACGTCGATAACGTTGGCATCAACAACCATCACCTTCACCATCACCATCGCCTTCGTTTTCACCATCACACCTGATGGTGTGAAAATGTAAATTTTTCATTTCTTCTTATTCTCTACTTGGGCCGCTTCTTTCCCTTGCGATACGACTTCATTTTACTATTTTATTAAGGTAACTTATTCCAATATTTTGTTAAAAGTTACATCATTTCTGATGTATCATCTAATAAATTGGATAAATGTTTGGGAATCCGTTGACTTTATTTAATAAGAAAGCCCACAAATTGTTTCAAATATTCATATATGTCCAACTGTCTGTCCATTTTTGTAAGTATTTTTTATGCAAATACTATTATTTATTTTAGGACAGATATTAGGGAGAGATAATTTGGCAACCACCTGTAGCTATATTCCAATATTAAGCCCAAGGACTATTAAAAATAAAGTAAATCTTAACATTTTTATGCCGTTTTTTCAATATTCTTTTAATATTTCGTAAAAAAAAAATTACTTCAATTGACTTATTTCCATGTTACACCCATATCGGTGAAATTTTTTGACCTTCATCAAAGTAAAGTTTTTCCATAAGTTTTTAGTTACAAAAATTGAACTAAAAGCATTTTTAATATTGAACTTGAACCAGATTCAGCCCGTTGCCCTAGCGTAGTCTAATTATGCAATACCTTATAGTACTTTCTGGAAAATATTTGCTTTCACAAATTGTTTGAATTTAATACAAAATTCCTTTCCTCGTAAATGGAGGTTTTTAAAAATTTTTATCAGATCGATCTATTTTATCAACATTATTATTTATACTTAAATGTATAATTTGAACTGTACTTATTCTAGGAAAACCTTATTGCGAAGCTTCTTCTAATTTACTAAATAATTAACTCAAATTATCTGTTTAATAAAGTTACAGGACAAAATTTCAACAAAATTGATAGATTTTTCTAAATCAAGCGAATCAATTCTTTAGTTGTACTTTAATTATAATTGTTGTAATGGAACAGTATAGTTGCGAAAAATTAGCCAAAAATTTCATTGAAAAGGTTTCAATCTCCTGACCCCTTCATTTCTGTTGCTAAATAATTTGTATCAACAATAAACTCTAATGTTAGTTCCATTGAACTTTCAAGTTTAGCAATAATGAACGTAAATTTGCATAAAAATATTTAAATTTTTACAATCAACCAAAAAATGCTTATAAATTGTTTGTTGTTATTGTTGTTGTTTCAGTTATCGTGCCTTCCTTCGCATTTTTATTGTTATATTTAGTTTTTTTTTATTGTCCGTTACCTTTTCTTTTCACTTATTGTTGGATTTTATTGAACAACTTTAAATAAATTTCGAAAAATTTATTGCAATTACAAAAATTTGGCGACGTCTTCTCTTTAAGGTGTCGCAATTAAAAATTTTAAATTTATATACATTTTTATTTATTTAATTAATGTATCGGTTTCATTATACATTGTTATTTTTATTATTATTATTATTATTATTTATTTAATAAAATCTTTTTCTGCTTTAGCTTTAAAATTCAAATTAAAAAATTTTTTGGCAAAATTTTAATTATCATTTAAACAAATCGTGTATTCCTATTCGTATTGTTCTCCGAAACGTTTCATTAAAATTCATTAACTTTAATGACAAACATATTTTATAAAACAGCTGGATTCGATAAGTGGAACAACAACAACAGCAGCAGCAGCAAGGTAGCGACATATTGCATTCATTTGTAGAAAATTAAAATTTTTGTTCAAATCATTTCCAATGAGACGTTTTTGGATCAAGCGCTAACTCTGTTGAAATTTTCAATTGAATTCCTAATTAAAAGTGATTGGCGAATTTTTCTCTCCTATTTTTTTTCTTCTTAATGTCTAAACAAAAACCAAACTGAAATAGTTTCCTATCATACTAAACAGAACAGAGAACAGAGACGTGTCCAATTGACAAGAACTCACAAAAATGAAAAATTAAATTGCTACAAATTCAGAAAGTTAATTTTCACTTATAGAGGCTCCAGAAGATATTATTCAGATATTAGTCAAAAATAAGTGCTTTAAAAGGTAGAAAATATTCGGGCCATATTCGAAAATTATATGCCGATTTTAAATGGAACTTTAGTCTTTGATTTCCACGATGTTTGAGTCAAGAATTCACATATATGGAAAATTAAGTAGATTCAAATTCAGAAATCGAGGTTCCAAAAAACTCTCCTTAAATATTAGTCAAAATCAAGTGCTTTGAAAGGTAAAAGATATTTGACCCATTTGGAAACTTATTTTTAAATTGAGATTTACTTTTTAATTTCCACAATATTTGAGCACTAATTTGCAAAAATGGAGCTTTCACGTTTAAATATCAATCTTTTGTAAATCTAGTTCATATAGTGAAAGATTTTCTTTGAGTTTAGCTGATTTATTATTTTAGGCCAATTATCAGCCAGGACAATGCTTGAAACCTTCTAATTTATTTATTTCGGGGCACTTTTCTCAGAGTATACACAAATAATAACTTTTTTTTAGGTAAAACATTTCATGAGAGGTTTTCGGAAGATATTAAGATACCACGGACATAACTTGAAATTATTCAGTTCGTAACTCTGAAATTTTTATATTTTGTAAAAAAATTTATAAGAGTGAAAAATATTTTAGAATATGTTTAATTTTAGTCCATCTGAAACAAAAAATTGTTAAATGAAAATTTTCAAATTTGCTGCAAATCAATGACTTTAAGTTTCAATTTTTCATCTCATATTATTTTACGTAAAACTTAGTTGTGCATTACCGTAAGAAAATATTCTTTATAGCGTCTAGACTCATTTGCAAAATGTCAAAAAAAAAATATCTATATGAAATTTAAGTCCATTTGGCCAGAATGTTCTTGAATTTGTAATAAGTATTACTTTTTTTTTCCTTTTTTTACTTTTTTACTTCTTTTTACTTTTTTTACTTTTTTTTTAAATATTATTTTTTTAAATGTATAGATAAAGGAGCATTCCATTATACTTATGAGATTTCCTTCAACGTATTTGTGAACGTAATATTTGTATGCATTTTCCATACAGAAGAGACAAAATACCCATCAAGTTTGCGTGTATTTTGGAAATGTGCTAGATTTGATAGTTTTGTGGTTGATATTTTGATAACCATCAGCCACAAATCGATAGCATATCTATTTTTTTAAAACACTTGCAACATCTAATAGAGAAACGTTTGAGGGCAATAAAAGAAGAAGAATATTCTTTATCAGCATAATTTTCTGATTCTATCTAATCAGGCTTTTTTGTCGGTGAAAACGTCAAATCACGCAGTAACAATCTTAAGGTGTTTATATGTTCGATTTTTGTGCAAAATAGCGTCCATCGTTTGGAGAAAATTTTGATGCTTCAATTATAACATTTTCAAGATGTAAAGCATAATTTTTAGAAGCGTATTCGATAAAAAGCTTTATTTGGCAAAGAAAATTGTTATTCGGTTTAATGAATCATCAAGAAAAATATGATGTCTCTGGATCTTCGGTAAAATTCAGATTTAAATTCAGGAGCGGCCCACTTTTGTAACATATAAAACTTCCTAACTTTTAATGCACTTTGCAAACTTTTCAGAGAAGCATTTCTTAGATTCGATCTTGTTTCACCAAAAAATTTTTATTTGATTTTTTGTTGTTGTTGTTTGTTTTAGGATTCCGTAGTTTCTATCTGGAAACTAACTACAAATGCAAGGCAAGACAAGGTGAGAAAAAGAAAAGAAAAGCAAGAATAGAAAAGTAAAAGAAGAGCGAAGAAATTGTGAAATCTTTGGAACAAAAATTTGTGTATATATATGTGTATATGTATGTGTGTATATGTATATATGTGTAAGGAAAACTTTTCATCTCTTCTCTAAAATGTACAAGAATAAAGAAAAAAGTCAGAAGAAAACGTATGCGTAGAAATAGAAGTAAGTTGTTTTTCTTTTTTGGGTACAAGAAAAAGAAAATCTAAGAGATGTGTGTCTGTCTGTCTGTCTGTCTGTCTATGGCTTGATGCAGCACATCACAATGCCCCCATAGCGTTATGAATTCGATAAACAAGTTGGAAAATGTAAGACAAATAACAAATGCATGTTACGTTACACCTAAAATATTCGTCTGTTTGTTTCTTAGTTTTTTCTTCTTCTACATCTTACACACAAACACAATGAGCCCATAAAGCCCATAAAGACTTTGGATTATTACACAAAACATAAGACCCCATAAAATACAACGTTCTCACATATACATAATTTTTAAAATAAATACATGCATGAATGTTGTATATTTCAGAAACATATTGCATTGTACATGTTTAGAAAATGTAGAGGAAAACATTGGATTAAGGAACTTCTACTATATTTAGTCGTTGAAAATAATACTTAGCACAAGAACAACAATAATCAAATGAATTAGTTGAATAATTGTAAAGATGGTCGGATGAGTTTAAAGGAAAAGCAATTGCATCCCTTTGTAAGTTGAAATGAATTTGTAGTCATTTGTCCAAAATATGATTTCATTATAAAATATATATTGCCTATTACTTAACTCAATTATTTTAGGGGATGAAAATCATTAGTCTTATTCCAAATTGTATGCTGTATGAGGAAGTCATTAAATATTTTAATTTAATACATAAAACGATTCAATAAAAGCTTTATATGCTATTGCACACTGAACAGTAAGGTTCTTCTAAGATTTGCTTTAATTTCTACACTTTTTAATAATGCTTAGTTGAAATTTTTGGATAAAATCATTACATTACTCTAAGACTTTAACAAGATTCAGAAGTTTATTCTTTTAATATATTGACCTCCGTCCCTGCCAATGTAGTTTCTTCGAGTCATAGAAATTGATCCATGGCCTTCAAAAAGTTTCAGCCACAAATCTGTGTCTTTTGTCTGATTGGAAAAAGGTTCATATCAGTCGATAAAGCCTTGCATGAACATTAGTCTCTGCTCGTCATCTGCTCGATAACTGTTAAAAAATGTTCTCCATAAATTGACTCTCAACATGGAAATTTCCCGGTTTTTTTTTTTTTTTTGAAGAGAGCAAATGCCTAAGCCAACATTCGGACTTTCAAAAAGTCTGGGCTACGCAATTCTTTACATAATACTTTATATAAATTCCAACATTTATCTAAATCTATTTGAACATTTAACGCAATTTAATTGGTTGATATTTATAGAAAGATGATTTTAAGTATTTGCAATTATGAATCTAATGTATTGTAAAATGAGTTGAAAGATAATATAAATTCCAAATAGAAATATTATAATAACTGGCATATGAATTAAAATAATAATGATATTTTAATGAGATTATGTAAAAATATATAATTTCCTGTTACATTGTTACGTTAGAGAGTTTCAAATGTTGTTCAGCATGGTTAATCAACCAGCCAGGCAACAAATGCAGCCATTCAACCCAGTTTGTTTGGTGTTTGCCACCTTGTTGAGCCTGTCTCGCCAAGCTATGCTTCAGTGATATAAAACAATGGATTCATCATTTTGAATCCAGCCCATTTTTTTGTTTTATTTTTTTTTTTGCCTCATTCTGTCTTTCTTTTGTCTTTTTTGGTTTTTTTTTTTTGGAATTTAGTAGCAAATATTTTGACTGAAATGCAGTTAAAATCAAACGAAAAAAAACTAAAGGAGAAAAGTTCTGGCCATTCATCATCATAAATAACATTATCACCATTCAACATAATCATCAGGTCATGCCATACATACAAAAATGTGAACAAAAAGGTTTCACTTTTCTGAGCAGACAATGCAAACTCAATGCATATAATTTTGTATGAAAATAACACATTTAGACAACACAATAATCGAAGACTTCAAAAGAGAGAAAACAATACTTTTCCAAAAAAAAAAAAAAAGAAAAACCGTAGCAATTATGGTTGATTTTATAAAAATTTCATACATTAGTGTCTCATCAACTAAAATCTGAGGCGAATTTGCAACAAAATATATTTCAATTAAATTGAATGGAATCTACCGAAAAGAAAATCAGTCTTCTTTCTCCACCTAGCTGACTTCCTGACTGTCTGTCTGTTGATTCTATTATTTCATTTTCGACCAGTTTATGTATTTATTGTTGCTGTTGCTGTTGCTGTTGCTGCTTCAGCTCAATGATGAATGCATTTGTCGCACCAGCAAGTAAAATTCATAAAATTGTATTATCAGCAAAATATTGTGCCATTCAATCAAATGCAATTGCATTCACAATAACAACTGTATTTATAATAATAACAATAACAATAATAACAATCAAAAAATCAATGTTGCAAATTGCCGAAGAAGGATATATAATTAAAAAAAGAAAAGATAAAAAAGTTGCCAAAAAGAAATTATTTATTCCATATAACTTCATTAAGAAATTTGCTTGCTGCATGAAAGAGAGATTAACGGACAATGAAAGAGAGGCCACATACAATTCAAAGTAGGCATGAAAAGTTAATCCAATACTTTTTCGTAATTTTTTTCCATCGTTGATTTTTAGTTTATTGTTTTGAACTCTCTAACTTCTTGCAACCCTCACAATATTAGTTTTGGAGAGGTAGATTCAACTAAAACGAGATTAAATTATTGTGGATTTTTGCAAATGATCTGGACCAATAGAAATTTGCTACAACTACTTTTAATTATAACTTTGTGAGGCTTTAAGGAATAGTTTTGCCAGCTACAAGTTTGAAAACTCTTCCTCAATTGTCCGACCGATTGTCTCTTGAATGGTACAAAATAAGATTAACTAGCCAAATGTGGACTCGAAGTTAAATGTAATGCAACATTAGAGTTCTTTCAAATTGTCAAAGAATTGCTATAATTTCATGAACTACCTTTTTTTAGACTCAATATAATTCAGATGGCAAATTTTTCAATACCTGCTTAGGGGCAAATATTAAATTGATTAAGTAAATTCAAGTTTCAAAGAAAGTGTATGAATATAAATGGTTCCAAAAGAACATTATTCAGGTAGAAATTTGAATTTTACCAGTGTGATCTATTACTATTCAATAATAGTTACAGGTTTCAATAAATTTAAATATAGTTTTTATGTTATACAAAGCTTTCTTTCTCATGCAGTTTTAATTTTTTTCGTAGGATGAAACTTGTTTATTTGCTTGACTTTTAGTGATAAAATGTTCAGTACAGTTAGTGTTTTACATGCATACCTGCCTGGAAGGCTCAAATGCATGGTATAAACATACTTATGATCGCTAGCGTTGGTAGACACGTCACAAAGTGCATGCCACCGTCCCGACTAGCTTCCAACTTAAAGCCACTATTGCACCTCATCTAGTTAGCTTAATCCTTGGTGTAAGGATTCAGGGCCTTCTTAAAACCTCTAGGCTTAGATTAGATTAGCCCGATAAGCCCACCCAGCTAGCCATTTTATTCGGGAAATGGCACCCTGCTCGACAAAACTATAATAGTGGTATAAACATAATAGGTCGAGCTACGTCCGCGACATGGACACCACAGCCCCCACGAAGCCAACTCCAACATCACCACATGGGCAAAATATGAATTTGGTGATCCCGTGGTACCAAACTAAATCTTTGGATCTGATCTCGTGAACTCATGATGCCCCCTGATGGATATGAATCAGAAACCATCTCATGAGCCACTCCCAATTGAGCAGGTGCTTCTCGGGATTGGTCGCCCCCAGTGATAAAATGTTCAGCCAAATATTTTGGAACAATAACGTGTAAAATAATGATTTCCAATTGACACCAGAACAAATAGCAAAACAAAGAAATAACATTTAGCTGAAGATAAATCTTAAATACCAACCAAAGGTCACGACCAATTTATGCCAATTTTTAATAAGTAACATTTTGACATGATTTATGTGCTAACCAGCTGAAAATTTTGCTCAAGAATTTACGAGTAATTAATGAAATCTGTAGAAAGGCCATAAATTGAAAATCTAATGCTATGCAGTATTAAATGGGCGTGGCTAACTTCTTTAATATCACGAAAGCATACTTTTTATTTATTTGAAGGGAGCACAAGAAAATTTCTTGATTTCTTAAGAACATTAAGATTTTCTCAAATTTTGAAGCCCATTATAGACATGGTCTTTGATGATTTAAAATATTTCTAATATCAGTTTATATAAAACGAACTTCCTGATACGAACTTGCTGATACCACTGGATTCAATATCTTAATAAATGACGATTTTAGAGACGTCCAAATGAATGAAGCTACTTCAAAATAGATATAACTAAATCGTCAAAATTAAATGCTGACAAAAAAGCAAAGTCAGTCAAAGGATTTTTGTTATGGCAAAATAAATATACACCACAATTTTTGGAAAACTGAATATAAAATGAACTAATGTCTGAAAGAAGTAAAGAAAAATTTAAATACAATGGCTGGTGTGGCCATCAAGTTGACTTCATGAACATTTGCCTGTAAATTCATCAAATAATTTACGTCATGTGACAATAGATGTCACAATTTTTTATACCACCAACCAAGAAGAAGGCGTCCTATGTATTGATACTTATATTGTGGTTTCATATCATTATGAAACCTCTTTCCTTGTATTTCCTAAGTTTTCTTTCCTTTGCAATTGCAATTTTCTTTCTTTTTATTGTTACTTTACACTTGGCATATTTAAAGTGAAAAAGCAATGCAATACTAAATAAACAATGAAATAATAATAGCAATAAATGCAAACCATCATCACAATAATCATTTTGATGTAGTCAAAAATATTATGATTATATGCATATAAAATTCACTGACGTGAATGATAAATCTTGTAGGTGCAAAAAACAAGAGAACAAGAAATAAGACTGGCAGTTTTTTAGGCGATGCATAAATTAGATGAATCAGCAAGCACACTTCATTTTATGCATACGTGGCAACATTGTTCAAAGATCAACTTTCAATGTTTAAAAAAAAAATTTTTAATTTTAAATTTTAATTTTTAAATTTTAAAATTTTGAAATTTTTTTGTAAAATGCCAAAGCAAATTTAAGATCTTTAAATCTATTTAATAAAACTTTGAGGTTTTCAAGCGATTTTAAAAGTTTTCAAAAGATTCTTAAGAAAACCTCAAGATCATAACACATTCATAAAAAAATATTTTAAGATCTTTAAAGAAATTGTGTAAAAAGGCGAATATGTTTCAGTGAATCCAATCACACCAAAAGGAAAACTTTCAAATCCTTTAAATTATATGTGATGAAATAATAATGCCTTAAACAATTTCAATACCTCCAAACCATTTCTAAGATACTTTCACGATACCCCAAATTCTCCAAATTCTCGCCTTCTTGTAGATTTCTAAAGTACTTTAGGACATTACCTAATACAATTTTCTGCTTGTCAAACGATTCGTGTCAGAAATTCCACATCATAGCTGTAAGAATTTCGAAACCTTTTAACGACCTTTAACCTGATAAAATTCTTATGAGAGAACGGTATAACAATTTTAATGCAAAATCTCATTAAAATTATTCAAATGAAATTTTGTGCCAGTTACAGAACTACTGAACCATTTTCATAGAATCAAATCAAAAAATTATTTCTTGTAAAAGAACAGCGATAAAGAAGAGGGTTTTACCTTGATAAGGTAAACTTTTTTGGACTTAGGTTGTCATTAAACAACAACAAGTCCAAAAAACTTATGACAATTTGAATTAAAAATTAACTTGAACGAAATAAAACCAGCAAAATTATTAAATCAATTGAAATCGAAGAATCAAAAGAAAATATCAAACATAAATCTTCTAATATGCGTGTAATCTGTGCAATTAACGTCCTATTTTATATAATTTACCATTAACACACACACACACACACACACACACACACACACACACATAACTTTATACGCTTTCGTTACAATCATATAAATAATTTGAATGCGAGATGAAGATGAACAAATTGGGACACAACTCAATTTTGTTTCATTTACGTATTTCATATAATTTATAATGCGTCACTTTTATGTATAATAACAACAACAATAATAACATCAATAAAAACAACTACAACAATCATAAAAATAATAATAATAATAAATATTTTAAATGAGTAAATTTCTTAATTAAGGCTTAAATAACTGAAACGTACAAATTTATCAAAACATGTTCGGTACATTTTCAGCATGCAACATATAACATATAACATATAAAAAAAAGGGGGTTAACATAATAGTAAGTTATTAAACCAAATGAAGGCAAAACAACAACAACTTTCAACAACAACAAGTAAAGAGCAACAAGTAAAAGAAAAAAGAAAGTCCGCCTTTTTAACTTCTTTTCCTTGACTTTTATCTTCGCCCTTTTTTTTGGTGGCAGAATCTTCCTGGAGAAATTATATATTGAACGGTATAACAATGTAACACAAATAAAGTCAATGGAAATACAATGAAAATAAAAGACAGATAACGTAACATAACATAACGTAACGTAATGTAACATAGCACAGCAACACACAACAGACAACTTAGCACAATTTGAATGGGACGAAAGAATATCAAAAAAAAAAAATAAGGCTACAAGAAACTGTTGTAAATTGAAGTCGAAATAGAAGAAGAATAAGAAAAAAAAAGCAAAGAGACAATGACAAATATCGCTTATTGGGCAGTTCATTTTTATCGCTAAAGCTTTTAAGTTTTGAACGTGTATTTTTCGTTTACTAATTGCCATTCTTTAAGCGATAAGATTAAATTTCTTTCATTCACAATTCACAATTGTCTGTCTGTCCGTCCAACAGTCCGTCCATCAGTCCTTTTGCTTGCCTTTGTAATTGTCTGTCCATTTGATAAATATAGCAAACATTACAGCAGGCATAGCGGTTTGGTATGCAAACCAAAACGAAACGAAACCAAATGAAATGAAACAACAACAGCCCAAAGCAAATATGACAATGACAACAACAGCAACAGCAACATCAATATGAGATCTTTATTATTATTTTATTATTATTATTATTATTGTAATTGTTATCATTGTTATTGTTATTGTTACTACAACTGTTGTTAAATGTTATGGACATTTCTTGACGATGATGTTGGTGGCAGCAATGGCAGCAATGGCTGCAATGGCGGCGATGTTTGACAGGTTGTGTATGATTACTTGGTTGGGTAGTAGCGGTCCAAGTCTCTGAGGGTATATTGCAGACAACTAATGACGAATTGCAAATTACACCCAAATGCCGGAACGTAACGTATTGAAAATGTATTGAAAATGAATGAAATGAAGAATGAACGAAAGAAACTAAAAAATAAAATAACACGATAAAATTTTTAGCTTGAAAGAATCTGCTTGAAATTTTTGAAAACTTAACTTAAGATGCTGTCTCCGGCCATGACTGGTGTTGCCTGCATGCCTGCTTATTTACACCAAACTCATACTAGCACTCAAACAAAATGTATGAAGTGAAAGATTTTCTTGTTAATGCTTTCAAGTAAATATTATGAAAATAAATGTAACAAGAAAATCACAACATGAGAAACAATAATGATTACAATAATACAACAGCAATAATAATAATAATAATAAAAATAGCAACAATACCAACAAATAATCATACACAACAATAGCGATAACAATGGCAATGGCAATGGCAATGGCAATGGCAATGGCAATGGCAAATGATGTATGAAACTAATAAGATGGAAGAGAAAGAGTTCAAATGAATCCCATGAGTTTATATGAACGCGAAAAAGGTAAAAGAAAGTTTCTTTAACGTTGTCTTTTTTATTTATTTGCATTAATTTATCTTATGCTTTATGCATCCCACAAAATCTCATTCTCAAGTGTACTCAAAATTCTGTCTTTAGGACAGAGTAAAGGGAAAGGGAGACAAAGGAGTGAGAGTGTATGGGCGTTAGTGAAAGAGTGGCACGGTGTATGAATAGGGGATAGTGGGTGAGAAAGAGAGATGGAGTGAGAGAGGGGAAGAGAGGAATTTTAATGTTTCAAAATGCCACAATTAAATTTTTGACATGGCCGCCTGAATGCTTTTAGCGAGCAACAAAATTTTGGCTCTGTCATTTGTTCTACTAATTTTAGATCTAACTCCATCTAATAGATTTATTTGGTCCGTTTGACAATTCTAATTTGCTATAAAGATTTATTTGGCTTTTTGTCCTTTAGACATGAAAATTCTTCTGGCCGCACCAAAACAGCTTCAAAGTTTGAAGATCTGACAAAAAAAAAGAAGGCAAATGAAAAGTAGGGAAATAAAGAAAATCAGATGATTTGTAAAACATGCATCCTTTGGGTATCACGAATTTATATTAAAATGGTTACCAAATAAATTTGATCATCTTCTTCCTAAAAAGATTCATTTTTCGAATTTCCCATTAAATGATGTTTTGAAAAATACGTTGTAAGTAGTTTTTTAGCGAAACTAAAGACCGATATCTCAGTTTAGCAAATGTCTTAATTATTTTACATTCATTCAATTCAACGATTTATGCAATCAAAGATTCAAAGTCTTGATTAATGAAATATATAATTTTTCAAGTATGCCTTTTGTGATATCTTAAGTCCAAATTATTGCTACAATTTTTCTTTTTCCTTAACTTTTTCTATTTGTTTTTGTTAATTTAAGCTGCTGCCATAATGTTGGTTGTGTACGCACATCGAATGAACATTAAAGTTATTCTTTTGATTTTTTGCATTTTTGGAAGCTTACAATTACGATTAGGGCAGCAGATGGTTTTCTCTTATCCAAATATGTGAAAGTATGAGTGTGCACATTTTTTTTTTGTTCTCTTTATTTATATGATTGGATGGCAAAATTTCGTTGAAAAAGATAATAAGTTTTCAAAAAGTTAAGCAAAAAAAAAAGAGAGGATCATGGTGAGAAATTACACGCACATTAATTTGCTTTATGTTTACTTATGTATTAATGAAACCAAAAAAAAAAAAAGAAGTTGAAACAACGTCGACATCACCATCCCAATCTGCGTGTAAATGTCTATCACAATATCATAATAAATAAATATAAATATGTCTGTCCATTTGTTGCTATTGAAGTAAATATGTCCTTATATTGACTAAACTACTGTTTTTATCCATACATTTTGGCGTGCTTCCATTTCATCGATTTATAAAAAGATTATAAAAACGATGCTTTCATTCGTATTTCATATTTTGGCTTTTTTACTTTATTCCTTTAACTTTCTTCTCATTTTCTTTTTATTTTTAAATTTGGCCCATAAAAAAGTATAAGCTAAAGCTTTATTAATAACAAAAGAAGAAAAAAACCGAAAAAAAACGGACCCCAAAAAAAAAAATTATATTAAGCTCGCATGAAAAATGTTTTCTCAATTAATAAGAAATTTTGTCATAATTTTAGATGAGCGATCACTTTCATGCATCATCCTTTCCATTTAGAAAGAAATTGCATTATGAAATTTGAGTGAAGATCATGTCTGAAGCACTCACCAATCATTTATTTAATTGCTTTTCTTAATTCTGCTTAAGGCGCGTGTGCGTTTTTTATTTAAATTTTAAACAACCAGTAAATTAATCAGTTAGAAATAAATTTTTGCTTATATCAAATTATGAACTTCTTTAAGGCGTGATTCTTTTAGCGACCGTAACTAAGGTTTTCAACCTTTTTCGGGCCATATTTCAACATTTAAAAGTTGAAAAATAACAAACGCTTAAAAAATGATAAACAAAAATACATCAAGTTTTGCCTTAAATATCTAGAGATAATCAGTTTAGATAGAACGGGGAGGGCTGCCTTATCTCGTGTAATATATTTTCAAAATAAAAAAAGCCTTCAAAAGTTTGCTTTTTTTAAATAAATTTTCTATAAAATATTTAAATTTATAGGGCTCTGTAGAGTATCAATTTTTAAGATGGATCTAGAATCAGCTGTTATCCAATCACTTTAGAAAATCATGGCTATTAAATGTTTATAAAACCTATTCTTCTTATTCTTTATTAATTATTACAAATGCCCTAACAAAATGTTTATACTTTCGAAATCTAAAGATTTGGATCAATCAGAAAATTCAAAAACCAAATTGGCAAATTGCAACAAATTACTTCTGCTTTCTTTTAGTATTTTTCTTGCCTGTTTGTCTGTCTGTCTATATTTGTGTGTGTGTTTTGTTTTATTTTATTTCTCAATATTAAAATCCAGACGACTCTGATTTGATAAACGAAAAATGAATTAAAACTTCAACACCGTTAAACCAACAGTAACTCTTTCCTGTTACATGCGATATTGTGATAATAAAAATAATGTTTCATAACATGACGATGATGCTGGAGTGTGAGATAATCTTTCTTTTATGTTTTCTTCTGCTTCTTCTTTTTGCGCATTTTATTTTTTCGCCATTTCAAGAAAAACAAAAACCAAAAAATTCATTACAATTATTTGTTTTAAAACTCCAAAACAAATCAAGAAAAATAAAATAAAAGCACTGACGAAAAAGTAATTTCGTTGCAAGCGTTAAATATTGATTATTAACCACGGTATAAGTTGGAAATATAATGCTTAATGATAGATTGGTCAGAAAGTTCAGCAAACCATTACAAAAAAAAAAAAAAAAGAAAAGAAATGTAAAATTCTGCCAGATTTTAAATGGCAAGAACTTCCGCATGTTGTGAATTTATTGAACGACCCATTATATTTATTTAATATTGATATAGGAGTGGACATGTAATAAGTTTCGAATTAACTTAGTTTAAATTTCAATTTAATTTATCTTCATTTCATCTCAATGGATTGCAACTTAATACATTTAACAGTAGAAATAAATAAAAGCAAATTAAAATCGTTACGACAAATCGGAATTGATCAACACTTCATCAAATTTCTCATTGTAAAATTAAAAATGACGAATCGGAAAATTAAAAAAATGAAAAAGGAAACCTGAATTAAAAGCGAATACTATTCATTTTATAGAAAATTTAAAAATTTCCTTAGACATTGCTAGAAGTTCAAAAAATGGCCCCACTAAACATATTTACGCTCATTTTATGTGTAAAAATATTCCAAATTTCAAATTTTGTTATCATTTTTAAAAGTTTTCTTAATATAAGTCCTACGATTTTATTCATTATAAAAGGCGTTTAATGTTAGTTGAAATCACGTCCATTTGAGAAATTTAAGCAAAATTTATCGCGATTGGATATTTGAAATAAAACTATGACGGAGATTGCTTTGACTTAGAGGACTGAATTACAAAACAATTTCGAATTAACTGCAACCGTTAATTTATGATGAGAGTCCAGGCCTAAATTAAAAAAGAATTCTGAATCAATTTATGCTAAGAGTCCTTTAGCAATCTATATTCCTTATCTTATCTAGGGGCCCAAAAATTACATGACCATGATTTTATAAAATTCTGTTATATTTAAAGCAATCTTAAAACTTTAGTGACTAGAAAATAAGGCCCATCCCATTTCTATCCATACCCTTCAACTCTGAGTGGAAACTCAAAAGTTGAAATAATTAAAATCGGAATAGTTAAGCTGAATCAACTTTTTATGAAGTCCTTGAAATATCTTATGAATCATTGCATATGTTTCCATGAATCTAACAATCTCAAAAGTTATTGCAGATAAATGTAATTTTTGCTTTTCTTTAATTTTTTGTCTTTTGTTTTTTTTGTATTTTTTTTTGATTTTGAATTTTGCATCGTTGTGCAATTAGAATGAAAATAGTTAAACAAATCAATCTCTCTCTGTGCGGCCAAATAATCAATTATACAATAGGAAAGATGAATGCAATGCAATGTAAATATAAATTAGATTAATTTGGCAACAACAGCAATAGTACAAGTTATAGGAAGAAGAACAACAACAACAACAACACCAACAATAACAGCAGCAGCAATTGCAACAGCATCAAAAGAAACAAAAACAACATAGCAGCAGCAATAACAGCAATTGAAAATGAACAACAGCAAAAAGAAGAAGAAGAAGATGATGACGAAGAAGAGGAAGGAGAAAAAAGTATTGACCAAAGCAAATGGCAATGTGGATTACAACATAACTGTAATAACACAAATTGAACTGATTCTTTAGTGCTTTTTTTACCTTCAATTTTTTTTCTATTGCTTCTTTTTTTTGCTTGTTTGTTGTTTGTTTTGAAACGCAAATTTCAACTTAACGTTTCAAGTGATGTTGAATTGAGCGGCAGATATTATCAATATGATTTCGTTTTTTTCGCCTTTTTTTATTATGATTTTTATTTTTCTTCTTATTACTATAATATTTGTTGTTGTTGTTGTTGTATTTGTTAACATTCTTGTCGAACATGCAACAGTAGCCTCAACAGTAAAATAATGATAAATAACCATCAATGGAAATGTTGCTGCAGCTTCTGCTCCTGCTGCTGCTTCTGCTTCTATTGCTTCTATTGCTCCTATTGCTCCTATTGCTTCTGCTGATATTGCTGATATTTGCTGATGTTTGTTGTTGCTGATATTTGTTGCTATTGTTATTGTTAGTAAAAATATTCCTGCTATTGAAAAAACATTTGATGAGAATACTGATAAGTATGATAATGATGAAATTACAGCTGCCGTTATTGTTGCACGATTCAATTGCTATTGATTTCCTTGCATTGCTCAAGCTTTCCATTATTTATTTCATTTATTTGTTTTTTTTTTATTTTTTCTTTTCTTGATTTTTGCTGCTTTTATCTTAACCCTTTATATTTTCGCTTTCATAATAAATTCTGTCGGAATTATTTCAAAAATTTACTTCAATTTATTAATTCATGTCTAATTATTTGCTCTCAGTGTTGACTTTTTTACTAATTCCTTCATTCTTTCTTTAATATAAAATAATCAAATGATTATGATAAAGATTATAAAAAGAAACTTTAACTAAAATCTTAGGATCTTAAGAATCTTAAGGAAGTAAATTTGTCGTGGAATTTTGCAATTAATTCATAAGAAGAATCACATGAATTTTGTGGGGCTTAGAAAATGTCTCTCTCTCTCTATTAAAATCATCTATGAATAGGGGCCTGGCGTGGGAAATTCGCATTTAATATTTTAGCATATTTCGCATGAATATTTTGTATAACAAAATCTTTCTGTGACATTATTGACACACCTTCTTGCATTCCAAAGGTTATGATTCGAGACCTACAAACAAATTATGCCAAAATTTCATACAAAGTTCAAAATTGTTTTAAAAGGGCCGCTCAAATCAGATAGAAACAATTTCTTACTTTGTAAATGGCAAATTTGATCGAGAAATAGATCCATTGCTAAACATTTAAGTCCAAAATAAATTGTCAGCTAAGCAGATCAATACAATTATGAAATTTGTATATTTAAAGCGTTCAGTTCATTGTCTTCATTTATAGAAAACTTAAACTATGAGTTGAGAATATAAAATGGCATTTTTTGAGCGATTGATTATAGAAATGTGTGGTTCTTTAAATCATTTATTGAATGATACATTTCACTCTAGATGCGCCCAAAATTGTATTGAAATAAAAATTCCTGGGAAAAGATGAAGCATATCAAAAAATATGAATATTTCAAAATGTCTCTGTTAGGGAAAAATGTTGCAGGAGAAATTATAAATAGGTCAATTGAGGCAATTTAAATTGTTACTCTAGCAAATTTTTCAACTCAATTTGTTTTTATCTTTTTTCTTTTTATTTGTATATATTTTTTTATTTTGCAGTTGTATGTTGATGCCGTATTTAATAGATATAAAAATTCTGATAGAAAATGATTGGTATTATAATTTTGTTGTTGCTTTTTTTCTTATCTTTTCTTTTCTTCACGTTTCCTTACTTTTCCTTGTCGTTAGATTTCTGTTTAATGATAAATTTATAGAATTTTGTAATTTTCTCTTCCATTTCGTTCATTCTTGTACTTAATACTTTTATAACTAATATAATGAAACGAACAATCGTTTATTTTTACATAAAGTAGAATATCCGTTTCGCTTTCTCAGGAAAAAAATCAAAAATTCTAATTTTATCAAATTGCGTCGAACTATTCAAGAATTTTTTCATATTAAATATTTGAAATTCAGTTAAATTGTTTAGGGAAGCAATTAATGTTAAAACTGAAATAAAAATAATTAATTTTTCTAGAGATTTTTATTAGAAATATTTTCTAAAAAAGAAACAAATATCGATTTTATTAAAATTTACAGTAAAATGCTATCATTAAGAAACATTTTTTATTTTGCCAACATTAAGCAACATTTTCATTTAGCACAACTTCGTGCAACGTTTTATATTGGGCAACAATGTTGCCAAAGAGAAATTAATATTTGAACAGAAAATTTCTATATTTATTTGATGCAATTTTTTAATATATTTATTGATTAAATGTGAATGGCTTTCATTTGGTCAGCAAAAAGAATCTAATAAATTTTATTTAAATTAACAAAACAAACGATCGATTTTGAACTTAATTAAAATAAAAGCATTTCAAGTATCATCTATTTTCTAATAATGCCACGTATTCATAGTTTCTTTCTCTCTCTTCTTGCTTTCTGTATGAGTGTACATAATTTTATATCTCTACGTGTAAAGTAAGTAAGACGAGAAAAAAAGTTTTCCTGCAATATCTCACATATTGATTTTTATTGAAAGATAATCTAAAAGAGTTTATGGAGTAAAGAATTTTCTCTGAAAGTGGTCGGTTCTGTTTACAGAACGTAGTACGAAATTTAAAGCTTTGCAAACAAGCAAATAATTTAATTGAAATTATATGCTTTTTTAATGTATTTATTGTTTACATAAAATGGATTTGCAGGAACAATAAACGTCTCTTGAAAAAAGTTATTGATCTGAGTATTAAGCATACTGAATTATTCATTACATAAAACATTCTAAAAATCATTGTTAACTTTAAAAATATAAACTTGATTTAAAATATATACAAATTGTTTAATGAGAAAAATTTTCATTGTCCAAATTTTACTTTCCTACTTTTTCTACTGTGACAACCACTAATTTAGCACTCAGCATTTTGAAGTTCCATGCAAAATCAATTCACTTTTATTTTCTCCTGTTATCTCGTTTTTGGTGGCTGCTTAATGCCATAACGTGATATTTTTCTTAAAGCGCGCTGTTCAAAATTTTATAAATGGATAACAATATGATGGTGGCAGACAAAAGTATTGGATCTCATAGATCGAATATTAAAATGTCTTTTATACTTTTTTTCAGTTGTGGCATTCAAAATATCAAATCATATTTTCTCAGCCGACAAATATTTAAAAATGTATCTGGCAGCTACTTAACATACAATTTTGCCTACTTTTCCAAGTGGTCAACTCATACGTAAATTACTAATAGTTTTACTCACAATTACATTTATTTTATTTTAAATAAAAAACTTTACAATTTCACTCTCACGCAAAAGTCTAATATTTAAATCGAGTAGACAGACATCAGAGTTTAGACAAAATATTCCACATAATAAAATTTCGCTGCATAACAAATTTGTTATATATTTTATCATGAAGCAAATCGAAACCCTTTGGCAATAATGAACCAACATTGCAACATGTTGTACAAACAAAGGACAAATGTCTTAATGTTTTAAAAAGGTCTCAATCTTTCACGTACATAAATAAAAGTGTTTATAAATGCTCTCGATGTTCATTCCCTTTTCAGGCATTTACAAAATATTACGATAAGCCTTGTTTTCTTTGTTGCACATGATGAACAACATTTTAACATATGCCTTGCATTTTCCAATGCAATTTCAATAAGTAAATAAATTTTGTGAGGTTGAAGGAAATATCTTGAAAACTTCTACAGACCGTTATTTCTTAACTTACTTCTTGTTTAGAAAAGTTATTGTTAAAAAAAGTTAGTTATGAAAATTATGGATAATAAAAGTAGACCTTTAAAAAAACTAAAATACTCAGAATTCAATTAAAGAAATTTATTTTGCAATAGGAAAATTTTCTCAAAAAAAAATTTGATTTTCTCTCAAAATAATAAATAATACTTTTAGTAAAAGAAGCGAATAATTCGATAAGCTTTCAGTTTAAGTTTCTACCATAAGCTTCATACTTCCTTCAGTTTCGAAAATCAACCTGGTTGCTACATTTTTCAAAAAATCAGCCAATTTTTTAATCTTATGAATAAACAAGAAAAAAATCTACAACAACAATATGCATGAAAAAATTTTCGCATGAAAAATTTTATGTCGATCAAAAATTTCTTAACGTTTAGACTCTTGCAAAAACGTTTTTACTGATTCTTACAAAAAGTATAACAAAAATTTTCTGCAAAATTTTTCTAATTGAATTGTGATTTCCCAAAAAAAAGTACATACAAAATTATAGTTCGTTGATAAAAGAAAAAAAAAATAACAAGAAGAAGAAGAAGAAGAGATATAAAAAAATAGATCTAAAACACGTGTTGTGCTCTAATAATAAAAGTTCGTGCGAATAAAATCAATTTGAAATCATGCATTAATTGCACGATTTTATTATTTTTATTCAGTTCTTTAATTTCTTTTTGCTTTGCTGTTTTTGCTGTTATTCTTTCAACTTGTTTACTCTTATTTTATTTTCAATTTTATTTTTCTTTTTATTTACTTTAATAAATAAATATAGTCATTGAATATTTATAAAAAAATTTTTCCATAAAAATTTATATATATATATATTTTTTTAGTTGCTCTCAAATTAATGCAATTGTGCAGCATTCAAGTGCATATGTTAAACAACACTTAATAAAACGTTAAAACAAATGTTTTATCAACCAAAAAAAAAAAAAAACAGAAAACAACAAAATGAAATGTGAAATGATGTTATTTTTAAATGGAAATATCGTTTCTATGTTTTGCATTGGAAAAGCATAAAATTAATAAAAATCAATATTTGTTTAGTTATGCCAAACATTTTTTCAACATGACAGACTGACTTTTAAACAGAAGTGATGGCTTTAAGGCAAAAAAAAAATGCTTTAATCGGCTAATGCAAAAAATCAAAAGAAATGACAATCAACAACCCAAAAGCAGTGTACTGAGTTCGAAGAATATTAAGCCTGGCACAAGTCTAAATGCAAAACAAACTACAAACGTTTCACTTTGAAATTAATTAAACATAACGTTACGTAAGTTACCTCAGATAAGTTACGATTTAGTTTCTTCGACAATTTTCATAAATTTTATTTAAAATTTAAAAACTGCAAAACTTATACGATTTTCAAGTGCCATGTGTTTCTAAGAATATAAAATCATTCCAAGAATTTTAAAATCTTATGCTACAACTTTCATGTCACATGTAAGAAAGTTATGTGCAGACTGTTTTATGCAGAGGTCTTGTTTACTCTTTTCTAAATTCTAAAGTACCATGAACTTTAACATGAACTTTAATAAGAAATAATGTTTTGTAATAATCAGAAATATTCAAAATTGATTTCACTGTTTATATAAAATACATTTATAAACTACAACAAAAGGTTGACCTAGATCTTTTTAAGGACTTGTAACAAACATATTTTGAATTTATAATAAAAAGTGAAACTAAAAGCATGCTACAAAAATTTTTCTTGTAAACAAATTGAGAATTTAGAATTTTTTTCTAACACATTTTATCGGAAATGTAAATGATTTATTATGAGCTAAAGGTTGGCTGCACTAACACTAACACTAACACTACAAAAAGTGAGAAATGCTTTCATGATACTGAAGTCTTTTATTGATGTTTGTGTTACACGTTTATTTTGTGTGAGACCAAAAAGAAACTTACGACAAAAATTATTTTATTTTTATTATTAAAATAATTTCTGCATGTTCTTTTCCTTCATTACTACATTTATTTTCGTGTTAGATATTTGTCTCTTACTGTTGTTTCCTGTTTTTTTGTTTTTATTTTTCTAAATTCACATAACGGCTTTTTAGTCTAGTAGTTTCAATGCTGAGTGCAATTTCCTTCATCGTTTCATTGCACTCCTTGCTCTCTATTGCTTCAGTTTATCCTTTGTTGTTTTGTTGCTATTACATTGCCCTACAAAAAATAATAATACAGTTATGTATATAAACATAACACACTCTTTAAATGTTGCACACCTTTTCACTTTTTACCCATTAAACTAGAAACATGCATGAACTTGATTATAAATCTCGTTTGTTTTTCAATTTTCTTCGGACAAATGTAAATGTATATAAAAATTTAATTATGTATATATACATGTATATAGCTCTCTCACGTATGCCTTCAGAGAGAAAGAAGGAGAATGAAAGAAAGTTCAGAATTTAAGCAGAGTTTTCGGTTGATTCATTTATCGTGCATTTATCGTTACTATAACTGTAAATATATATTATTGTATGTGTATGTGTAAGCAAATAGTAATAAATTTAATTGAACTAACGCGTAATATCCGAAAAACAAAATGAATAAAACAAGAAAACCGCATTTTCATGCACACAACACAAAACTAAACCAAATCCTATAAACAAAGAGCGATAGAATGAAAGAATGAAAGTATGAACAAGTAAATATGAAAAAGCAGCAATAAAATGATGTTGTTTACACACACACAGGCATATATACATGAAATTGAAGGTATATAGATAAATAGTCAGACAGATATGCCAAGTTTAATTTCACATAAATTCATGTTACGTTAACGATTGAACGTCCTTAAACATTATTTCCTTTTTACTCTTCTATGTGCTTTTTTATGCGCTTCCAATCTAAAATGCAGAAAGAATTTTATTACTTTTTTTTTACAAGTTACAAGTAGAAAAACATGAGAAACCTAAAAGAAAAAGATAGAATTGTAAAAAAACAAAAAAAAACCGAAAAGGAAAAATACAAGAAAACGGCAAATAAAGAACAACAAAAATGTTATTATATAAAAACGGGAAGTTTTATTTTTGTAATAACAGAATGTGAACACAACAGTTTACAGGTTTTTTTTAATTTTTTTTTTTGTGTTATTAAAGCATGAATATCATAAATCCCTTTTTTTCAGAAATGTTTTTCTTTCATTTTTTTTCTTTTGTTGCTTAGTTTGCTGTTTATGTGTAAATATGCTTGTGTGTGTGGATACAACTGTTGCTTAACATTCTTTAAAAATGACATTTTTTATATCTAATGGTTTAGTTTTTGAAAGCAATTCACTGAACTGAAGTGAAGTATACTTTAATGCATTTTCTTGAAATTCCATTCCAATGCCAGACCTTCAAGTTTCCCTAAAAATAAAGTAATATAACTTTATCATACCATCACTTCCTGATTTTACCAATATTACAGTTTTCTTTACTAAACTGTCAGACCCTTGAAAAGAGTGCTTCCAAATAAAAAGTTCACATAAATCTTAACTGTAACATATTTTCTAAATTTCCAAGCTATATTGGGATATAACAATTCCAATTTTCTAGTGTCTAAAAATAAGTTCAATAAACTATACACTTTTAGTTTCTTTAAAAGTATTTTTTATAAATTAAAATGCAAAAAAAACAAAATTACCTCATTGTTGTACTTTAAGCTTAGTGCTGGCTATAATAATAAGAAAAACTAATAAAAAAATACAATAAAAACTAAGTTGCAATAACATGAAATTGAAAATGAAAAAAGAAAAAAACCGAGGAAACAAAAAGAAGAAGAAGAATATGGATCATTTTATAGTACTCGCTTATTATAAATATTCTACTCCAAAAATTGCTTGATGGGCGTCTCCAAGAAATCTCAATATTAAGAAAGCATTTCTGCAAAAAGTAACGGCAAAATTCTACTTCAATCTTTACTTTTACTGTCTCTTTTGATAGCGTCCAAAGTTAAAATATCCAAATTCCCTTCATCCTCAACACTTTTTCTGCTTTCCTTAAGTTCATTTAGGATAGTTTTGAAAAAAAAACTAAGGCTAATTAAATAAACTTAATAAAGATTTAGATGACCTTCTTTCTGATAGTCAGAAGCACCGTTAATTACTCCAAAAATTTATGGCATTTATTTTGAAAAGCTATCTCCATGAAATATTTAGAGATCCTTAGATCTTGAAAAGGTCAA
This sequence comes from Melophagus ovinus, assembly GCA_023089585.1. Taxonomy (NCBI): domain Eukaryota; kingdom Metazoa; phylum Arthropoda; class Insecta; order Diptera; family Hippoboscidae; genus Melophagus; species Melophagus ovinus. The sequence goes on from JAKKIB010000178.1 coordinate 8,485,498, forward strand.
ATTTATTTCAATGCATATATAAGAAAATTTTTCTAAAACCTTTAGCAGTCCTAAAAAACTACGGCCCTAATCTTCTGTGAAAGGTTTTACTAATTGATTTATGTATGTGGCCAAGTCAAGCAACAAATTCTTATCATTCTGTTGCACTTCTTTGATAAATTCAAGTTTTGTGCATTGAAGTTTGCAAATGTCAGACAAAAAATCGAAAAACCAACTGCTTTGATACCTACTCACTCACTCACTCACTCATCTGCCGCGTACTCATTTCCGAAGTTTCTTTTAGTAAAATATAGGCTTTCGTTAAATATCTGGTGCTTTCATACAAACCACCCACAAGTTTTATGTGGTTTGATTTCTATAAGCGTTCCATTTAAAATATGCCATTTTCAGGAAGTCCCTAAAAATGTTAAAATTGTTATTATTTATATATTGCTTTATCTATTCATAGTACACCACGGTGTATTTTATTTTTCTATAAGAAACCATCACACAAAGAAGAAGTTTACGCAAAATACCCAAAAGCGCCAGAAAAAAGAAAGAAAAAAACCTGGCGAAATGAAACGTACAAAATAAATAAAAGAATTTAAAGTAGAAAATAGAAAATAGAAAATAGGGAACAATGAATAAATGAACCGAACCGTTGAAAAGTTTTGTTGCAGCTTCTAAAGTAAAATAAATGAGAAAATTGTTGAAATAAAAAAATGTATAAGAAAACCGCAGGAAGGAAGTTGCAACAAAACAGTTCCATAATAGTTTAGTAAAGTTGCTGTAAATTGCATTCAAAGGCGCCAATAGAGGATACCGCCAAAAACTTTTTGGCATATCACTTTGAAAAATGTGCAAATAGAATTTCAAAAATATTCTCTACATTTCTTTTTTCTTTGCTTTTTGTCTAATTTTTGTTTTGTTTTTTTTCTTTTGCAAAGCTAAAAATGTGGTAAGGAAAATTAAAGAATAAACATGTGAACAACTTATTTGTCTTTTCCATCCTTTAACGATTTCTTATCAAAAAACTGTAAGATACTTGTATAATAAATCTCTCTGTATGTAGAAGTCTACTGTCACAATCTTAAGGATTTATTTCCGAATTTTACTATCTTTGTCAGGTTTGACAAAAATCTTACAATTTTAAAAACATAAACACAGCACAATTTTCAAAATTTTAGTGAAGATTTCTCTGCAAGTGTGCAGTATTTTTATTATTTAGACATAAGTAAAATCGTTAGAAGTCGGAGGGATCCTCTTAAGTAATGTAATTAAACAGTTCAGAAATAAATTACAAATTACAAAGTCCTGAAAATGGAAAATTATAATTTTAGTATAATTTGAAAAATAATTTGAAATTATAAGTTTAGCATAATTTGAAGAAGGAGGTTTAATAGGAACAACCTTTCTCAACCAAAATTTGTCAATTTTATTTCGTTACGTTAAATAAAAGTTGTATAAATAAAAATATAAAAATAAATAAATAAATAAATAAATAAATAATAATATAAAAAATTTTCAATATTTTCCTTATAAAAAGTTTTTCCCTAATAAGCTTCATGTGAGAAATCAAGTTCCATCTTAAGTAATTAATTAATTAATGTTGGTTTTTATAGCCAAGAGGTGCTTTACGTAACTCCCTCTGCGTGCTAAAGACATATGCGCAAACTTGTAATAATCTGTGCCATCATTAATGGAGAATATAATGAGAAACAAGTTATGACGTCCATCAAGTCCACCAAGTATTAAGTATCATAAATTAATTTGTACAAAATACGGCAATAGATATTTGTTCCTCGATTTAAAGTAATAGCAAAAAAAGTGAACAACATTTTTCTAAGTACCAGTTTTATTGGATTAAACTTTATCAAACTTTCTGGCGCTTTTAATCATTTCCCTTAAAATTTTCGTGTTAGAAGAATTCGCTTTAGAAAAGAATCCGCAAAATCTACATCAGTTGAAATATTTGCCTTTATTTAGTTACCGAGGTATCAATTGCTATAATAAAATGTATCAAATTTCCAAAAAAAAAACTTAGGCCAACCCTTTAAAAATTTCAATTTAAAATAAATAAAATAAATAACCTGCGGCAAAGTATTTGAGTGCATAAATTAGACATGCAGTTGTAAATATTGCAAATGTGTTCATTTGTATTTGCAACATTTTAATATTAATATATTTAAAAATATTTGAAATATTAATCCATTTTAGTGTAATGCGTACAACTTTTGAGTAATCAATGACATACAAAAAGCAAATGAAATGGAAATGGAAATGAAAATGGCAAAAGTAAGAAATTTGAATGAATTAATGAAAATTCTATGATAATGATTTTTTATAGAGTCCTTTAGTTAATAATACAATAGAAGAGTGAACGTAGATAAATAAAGTCTGTGGGGGCATAAAATGCTCCAAAAATATTGAAGAGTTTTGTTTACCTCAACGCTGCCCACAATTATTTTTCTATATTATTTATTATTTCAACTCATAAACAGAAAGCTACCATGAAAGAGAATGTAAAAGAAAGAGAGAAACGAAGAGACAGAGACAGCGAGAGAGAGAGAGATAATGCCAGAAAGAAAGAGATAGTTCGCTCAAGGTAGCGTAAATGTTAATATACATGTAAATGGAGATTTTTGTGGTTTTTATTTCAATTAAATTTTAATTAAATTTCATTAAGTGTACGATTACATTTACATTTACATTTACGTTTACGTTTACATTTATGTTTATGTTTAAGTGCAAGTGTTTAAGTGCGTATGCGTCGCTTTTTTCACTTACCACACTTACACCTTTCATTCATATTTAAAGGGTTTTTTAATTAAAAGTGTTTTGTTTTGTTTTCATTTCGCTTTTTTGTTTTCTTTTTTTTTTTTTTTTTGGGTTTCTTTGTAATTATTTTCTGCTGCGTTACCATGAGGTTTGTGCTGCCCTTTGGTTCATTCCCTATTTTACATTTTATAATTATTTATTTCTTTGTTTGCTTTTCATTCAATTTTTGTATTTTCATTTCATTACATTTTAGCATTAAAATATTTTCTTACTGGAAAATTATTCTTGTTTGATGAATTCACCATGATAAAATTTTAAAAAATTTATGAGCTTATTTTAAAAGACATTTCCATTTTTCAAATGTGCTGTTGTGTTCAAATGCTAGATCAACTTAAAGGACTTCGAAAGGCAATAAAAAAAGAATAATTTTTGAAAATTTCAAAAAAGTTCATTTTCAGGAAAAATTTAAACATTTTGCTTAGCAAAGCGATTTTGTATACCAATCTGAAGTTCATGTAGTCCTTTTATATGGAATTTTGAATTATCCAATTTTTAATTTTTGATAAGTGTTGAAAGATGATTTATATATTTTGATGAGACGAGTTAAATATTTGAATGGATTCCCCAAAAGTCTGAACTCACGTTTCTCGTATCTATTTTACATTCTTCGATTCTTGACGCTTCAATCTGTCAGATTTTATGTACTTTGATAAGACAATCTAAATATTTGAATGGTCTAAACCATGGTCAAACGTCTAAACTCACCCTTTTTGAAACTATTTTGCATTCTTCGATTCTTGACACTTAAAGCTGTATGACTTTGTGTGTTTTGATGAGATAAGCTAAATATTTGAATGGACTCCGCCTAAATCTAAACTCATAATTTCCAAATGTATTTTGCATTTTTGGATTAACCTTAAGAACAGAGCAGACTTTAGTTCCATCGACAAAATTTGAAATGAAAATGTTTTAAAAATAATTACAAACAAGACTGATGGACTTTTGAGGTACGTTTTGATTTGACTGCGACTTTTTTACATAAATTTTCTGACCAAATTCTTTCTTTTTAGTTTTTTTAATTACTAATGTCAATACAATCGAAAGGTAACTAAATAGATTATAAAAGAGGCAAAAAGTATAATGAAAATGTTAATAAACGAAAATATTAACAAAGAAAAAAACTAAAACTTTTATAAAATTATTATAAATTATAAACCATGTTGTTAAAATGAAAGTAACTTTCATTTCAGATGAATCCAAATGCACACAAATGCTCGTATAAAATGTATTCAATATTTTACTTGCGACAAGAAGTTGATTGCGAATCAAGTGCATAAGGATTTTCTGTAGCCTTTTTTTCAAAATATTCAAAATAGTTTTATCGTTTAATACTCACAGGCGTGATTGAATCGGCTGAATAAGGTTAGAAGTTTTAGATGAAATTACATCTATTTGTATGATCTTTTTTAGGTAAATATTCGCTGCACAAATGAATGATCGATTACTTTATAAAACTTGTGGTTTATCTCGCTTTCTAAGTAAAATTTTCAAGAAGTCTTAAATTTTATATAAGTTTGCCCCATTGAAAGTAAAAACAAGAGTAATGTACAAAGATTTTCTGCTATGGAAGCACTGATAGAACTCAACCATATCATACATAATCATACTGCATTTCTTGCCTGGCCATTTCCATTTCAAGTTATTTGAAATAATATTATTTTCGAAATATAGTTAATGCAACATTAAGCTTATTTTCTCAAATGCACACCTTTACTTCATTCCATAGTTTTTGAATACCATCTTCTGGTTTGACATAAATTCATAGTTCAAATGTCAGATCTACCAGAAGAATGCTTTTTTCTGCCCCAACCACATGCTTATCACTCTATCAATTTAGGAACTATTTTAATTGTACATTTATACATGCAGACGTATCAATGTACAGCTCAACACAGTAGTCCAATATTAATGACATCATATCCCTTATTATTTGACCGGCCAATAATGGGGGAAACGGAAAAGAGAAAAACTATAAACAAGATCTGCCACACCTTTTGCTTTAGCCATCATGAATGGCTCAAATGGTGAATATAACAAATTAAAAATATAACAAATGTTTCCAATCAATAAATAAGAACAACAACAACAACAACAACAACAACAGCAACAACAGCAACAAATAAAACCACAAACAAATAAAAATTGCCAAAGCAAAATGTTGTATAAAAATAATTTACCTCAACTTCTTCTTGAGTGTTATATGCAAATGAAATAAAAATAAATGAAGTATTGAAATTTAAATTCGCTTCTTTTTAATTAATTATTGACTAATTAAATTAATTAGTCAATAAACTAAGTAGATGCAACATTCATTTATATTGTAGACTCAATTTTTAGAAGGATTTGTCAAAATTTTCAAATTATATTTTATACAAGTTTGTACCAATTGTTTGCAAGAATTTAAATGGAAAATGGAGAGATAACATTTTCGATTTCTAATAAATTTAGATGAGTCAATAGTATTTTTTTTTCTTGAAAAAAGTTAGTGATAAGTATTCTATTGTAGGCGTGTCTACTTTGACTGATTTTACCAATTTTCATTATTAATTTGAAATGATAATTTAACATTTGACAATTAAGGAAAGTTTTAACATAAATGAGTAAAAATAACTCAAACGACATGGCTTGATCGATTATTCAAGAGCTTAATGATAATGCCTGCTAATCTTTTCAGCCTTTAATGGTTATTTAAAAAAACCAAGTTTCACTTTTAGAATGTTTAAGTAAGTTAATCATTTATTTGCTTTCTAAAAAAGGTAAAATCTAATAGCAAATGAGAACTTGAGAAGAATTTATAAGGCTTAAAAGGAAATGATGTTGTGCTCTTTAGAAATCAATTTGATCGATGCACTCAAATGCCAAATGTACTTGCCAATTGAAATTGATATTAATAAAGGTCTTAATCAATGATGGCATTATTAAACGAGACTCCAATCAAGTTCAATTTGTCACTTAAATTCATTAATTACTAAAATTTCTTTCAAAACATCTTAAATTTAGAATAATTGAAAAAACATAAAAGTGACATATTTTTTTGTTCTTTTTTTTTTGGTGATGCACTTTTTACCTTTTGTTTTTTAATAGTTAAAATTTTATGAAATATATCATTAATTATGTCATCACTCTCAGTAAAGTTGCAACGTCATCATTTATATAGATATACATAAATCTTACAATGGAAATTTATTGTACTACTGTGTAAACATTAATGCGGTTAACAAAAAGAGATTGAAACGGTGGCCAATCAACTGTAAAATTGTATGTAAATCGATAACAAAAAAAAACCCTTTTTTTTTGTTCTGCTCATTTGTTTGTTGGGTTTTTCTGTTTTTTTTTTGTCCGATTTTTTTTTTGCTTTTTCTGTTTGTTTTTTTATTATTGTTTTGTATTATTTTGCTGTTGTCGTTGTTCGATGATTTGTTAAGGTCATTGCAATATAAATAAAATTGTACAAAAACAAAACCGCAATAATGTCTAAGTTATGTCGATACTTTGGCGGTTTCGTCTGTTTATTCCTCTTCTAATCTTTATTTATCAGTGTTATATTTTTTTATTTGTTATTATTATTTATTATTATTAGTATTATTATTATTATTTGTTATTTGTTATTTACAACATTAAATTATAAAGTAGTTGAGTTGTGTTTATGATGAAATAATGGAAAGATTTATAGCGCAAGTCTCAGTCAACACCAGCAACGCATCACTGGCTTTTTCTTTCCTTTGTTGGTTTGTTTATTTATTTGTTTACTGCATCGTTGGTCATGACACTTGCGGCCATTTCTGTGCTACTTTGTATGCCGTAACTCCAGCAAATATTATCAGATTAATAATGATTATTCATTAAATGTTTTTATGTCTCATTATGAATTCTTTTTTTGCATTTTTTCTAAATTTTCTTTGTCAGATTTCTTATTGCCTTTTCTTTGCAGCTTTTCTTTTTCCTTTTTGTTTTAATATTGCTTTTCTATGTCTGTTGAACTTTTTCTTTGTGCCCTGAATGCCCATTTGATGCTTTCATTCAAATTGATCTGACCGCTTTATTGTGTTTTTGTGTGATTTAGTCTGTACTGCGAAAAAAAATTTTATTATGCCTTGTTATGTGACGTTAATTATGACAGATAATTATTCAAAATATAACTATCTCTTTTACTCTTACTAAGCATGTACAAATCCACAAAGAGTTAAGAAGAAAAATCTGTCTTCTTAATATTTCACATTTTTTATATTTCAGATTAAGCAAAATTAAGTTGTAAAATTCAAATCAAGCAATAACAATGAAATAAAATAAAAAAACAAATAAAAATTTTATCAGGTCAAGTAAAATTCTTCTACACCCTACACTATGCTTCTTAAGATGCTTAAAAGGTTTAAAGGGAAAAGAATTACGAATCAAGAAAATAAACAGTTCTTAATTTTCATTAATTTAAAATAAAGAGAAAGTTCAAAAATGGTTTGATTTGAAACAAATTTAGAGCGCAAATTTTGAGAGGCAGCCTATTTTTAGTAGAGACGCATTCAAATTGCAAAAATTTTTCTTATAAAAAGACAATTTTGGAATAAGACTTTATAAGGCGAGTTGCCATACAAATAGTCCGATTCGAACCACTTTAAATGAACATACTTTTTGAATCAAAATGCATGTTTAACCTTAAAATTTGCGATGTATTGTCTTGATAACACATTTACATGAAGTCCTATTAAACAGATCGATAGACAAACAACATGTTTAAATTAGTATTAATAAGCGTTTCTGAGTTGATAAGTTCTGCAAAAAAGACCCTTCTAAATGTTGCCCATCCACATAAGCACATTATAATCAAGGCCCTAAATGTTGCAGGATATAAAAGTAGAAAATTAAAAAATTAATTTAAATATTTCCTTTGTGAATTATTTGAAGTATTTGGCATAAAAAATTTGGGCAGTTCTATGTAACTGAAAATAGACCACACATTAAATTGGAGCAATCGATGCAGAATTATTTTCTGGATCTAATGATTTCAACATATCTTTCTGGCCAATAAATTTTTGTAGTTTTTAGACCTAAATCAGACCCTACAACTAAATACCTTTAAAAAAGCATCATTTTCACGGTCGTTTTCTTTTAGCTTTTGCAAAAGAAATTTTTGTAGGGGACAACTTGGAATTCTGATATGAATAAATCTGTATGCAAAATTTAGGATCCCATCGATTTGTGTTGTCTTGCTGCACACTTGAATTTGTTGTTTGTTGTTGTCAATTTACATTTTGGATTTTGGCGGAATCAATGTAGGTTACTTAACAATTATTTTTGACTACGATCGATTTTATTTTATTTTTTATATTCTCATTTATTTTTTACTCCACAAACTTGCTACAATATTTTAATTTCTTATAATTTGTTACCCGCTTTGCATTTGAACTCACGCATCATTATGTTAAATTGTTTTATTCACTTCGTGCGTTTGGTTTTTTTTTTTGTGTTATTGTAAAAACAGGCCTCGATCCACGATCTAGTGAATTTTCCAGCCATTCCACAAAACCTCAAAAGCAAAGACATGAAATTTAATACAATGGAAAATTGAAAAATAATCAGAAACATGTGTTCATTGTTTTTTGTTTTATTTTATTGCTTTGCCGTGTAAAAACTGTACAATTTCAATATTACAACAATAACAATAATAAGAAACTAAATCTAAACACTTGTATAAAGCAAAAAATCTAAGCAACGACAGAACTTTTATATGATTTAGGTTTTTTTTTTTGCTTATTTTTCTTTTGCATTTTTGGTGTTTGTTTTGGGAAAAAGAAAGCATGAAGTACTGCGATATCCCGTGTTAGGTAAATGAAGTCAGGAACACGATTTGAATGAAATAAAATACAATGAAATGAAAATGAAGGAAAAAAAAATATTAGAAAAGTACGTGGCTTCAAGATGATGAAGCAGAAGAAGAAGGACATGAAGTAGAAAAAGAAGGCGAAGAAAGGTAAGAAACGAGATTCGTTTGCATTGATTTTTTTTTACTTAAGGCATAGAAATGATTGCAATTGCCGCCAAGTGCAAACCACGATGAACAAACAAAACTTTAACTTATGCTAAAATGTTTTTCTTAACCAAATATCGAAAAAAAAGTAATAACAAGAAAAGCCAAACACCACAAACAATGAAAATTTAACTAAATAAAATGTTTTATTTAGGAAAAAAGATTAAAAATAGAAATAAAAATTGAAGAAAAATGGAAGAGAGAATAGAAGAAGAGAATTAAACGTAGATCGTGATGTGTATTTAGAAGAATTGTTTACACTTCAGTAAATGAAGAAAATTAACTAATCAAATGCCATAGTTGCCTGTAAGGAATATCATTTAAGATGCAACTTAGAATTTCTAACTAAATTTACAATATCTTAATAATTGCATTGAACTGAACGCTGACATTATAATCACATTAAATCAATTTTATTTGAGTTCATTTTATTTTATTTCATTTTACTTCATTTCATTTTATTTTATTGTATTTTGTTTTATTGTTTTATTGCACTTTATTTGCTTTGTTTTCTCTTGGCATCTTTCCTTATTGTTGCTTTTAGACAATAAATGAATTTAAGTTTATACGATTTTGGAGTGTCGTGATTAAATTGTGATCCAATATTCAATAATTTACTTATGGACTTTGAACTTTAAGGCAATTGGTAATAAATAATGCGGTAAGATTAGAAAGAACGTGAAAGGGAGACAGATCGGCGCTTTTAACACTCAGTCGACCTAAGTAGGCCACTTCCAGACTTTATATCTCTATAAATAATAAACGATTATACCAAGTTTTGTAATTTTGCCGTAAAATTAAATTTCGAGTTTTTTAGGCCTATGGCTCAGCTGAAAAGCTTTTTTGATATGGATACGTAATAATGGATCCATGTTTCATACCTTGTCCTAAACATTGCTTTCTTATCAGGCACTACCATTGCCGTACTTTACAACAACTTTATAATCAATTTAAGTTTACTCAAGAAAAATTACATCGCCTGAACTTACCTGATGTTAATACATTGAGGTCTTTTGGCTTTTCTGTGACTAACGACTTGCCCACATTTATTTATTGCCCATTTTTATTATGAGCAATTAAAAAATTGCCTCCAGCGAAAGATTAATTTACATCTTGGGAAATTTCAATTCACTAAAAAATTAAAAATTCTTTGTTCAAAAAAAATTTTTTTAGAAAGAGGGACCAGACCCTTGAATTATGCAATTTAGAAATCTCCGAATAAAAAATTTACAAAAAAAAAGAAGGACAAAAGGAAATTGAGAGAGTCCAATTTTTCAGTTGGAAAATTCTTCAAATCTAAATTTGTTAAACTTAAGCCTTTTCTTAATTATATTTTCTGCTATTCTGCTTAGGGGTGGCAAACTGCAACTTGTCCATGTCAGATAATAACTGTAACTTTTATATCATAATGGGTTGTTCAATAAGTTTTGTGACAAGAAAAATTTAATAAGACAAAGAAACATATTTTTTGTAATTTTATAGAAATGGGTAAAATGCCAAATTCCTGCAAGAACTTATAATTTGAGGTCTTTATAAAAAATTTTAATTAGATCTGCCTTAATTTATTATCAACTTGATTTGGTATAAACAAAATAAACTTTGTAGTGATCGTCAATCATTTTGTTCACGGTAAAATTTTGTCATGATAATTCAGCGATTCGTCACTTAATTCACCATTCAGTTAGTCAGTCAGTTAATTTGTTTGCACGTCTGTTTATCTGTTGGCTGTCCGTTCATCAAATGTTTAATGTTTTGTTTGAAATTCGAGTTCAGTTTACAGGTTCAAGTTCAAAAATAAAGCAAGCAAACAGTCAATCAAACTTTCGGCCCACGGTAATAATGATGATGATGATGATGATATTTGTGGTGGTGGTGGCCACCCATAACGTTCAATCATTCAGAAAAAGGTAAAAGGCAAATACACACAAACAATTACACAAGTAAATAACTCAAATTTCATTTTATTATTATTATATTTCGATTTTCTGTTTTCTTGTTTATTTTTTTTTTTATTTATCATTTTCGGTTTTATGTTTTTAGATTTGCAGTTAAAATCGAGCTCAGTTAAATTACAATTATTAGTATTGTTGTTGTTATTGCTATCGCTAAATTTTTCCCTCATTTTATTCCCATGATTTTATTGTTGCTCTTTTTTCAATGTTTTTTTTTCTTAAAGTAATTTTTATCCAATTTTTTATTTTTAACTTTTTGTTTTTTTTTTTTTTGGTTTTTTTTTATTTTACTTCTTTTTGATTTACTTTTGTTTACTTTTGTTTACATTTATGTAATATTATAAAGAAAACGGGTTCAAGGTATATATGCATTTCATTTTATTGTCTGTTGTTACGCTCTGCTTTTGGATGCTTTGATCGTCGTCGTCATTTTTAATTTTGCCTGTACGGCTAAGAAGGAAACATTGACTAAGGCAGCAGCAACAACAATAGCAACAACAGCAATAGTAACAGCAACAGTACATTTTCAATAATTGCGCAATGCAAGCAACAACAACCAAAAACAAACAACCAACAATAGCAGCATAAATGAATAATGAAAGAATAAATCTAAAACAAAAAGCACGCAAAAAACATAAAACCAAAAATTAAAAAAAAATTTAAATAAAAAACCTAGAAAGAGAAACCAAAAAAAAAATTTTAAACTGAAAAAGCCCAAGCAGAGGAAAATTATAAGAACAGCAATTATGTCGAAGAATAATCACCATGTACAGACATCAATATTGGCAGTAAAATGATACAAAAAAACAAGCAAGAAAAAAACAAGAAAAGAAGGCAAAAAACTGGGGAAAAAACAACAGAAATTATTATAGAAGCATTAATTTATAACAATCAGAGATGGCATTTGATACAGACTCTCTGCATTGAAAGATCTCTACCCAAAACATATAAACTATTTTGCAACAACAACTCTTTTTAAACGTTCAATCACTAAAAGTTAATAATTTTATTTAAAATTCTTCGAAAGACGAGAGCAAAGTCTCGCTAGGACTAACGTGTACTCGACGACACTTATACTTCTAATTTAGGGCATGGTAATTTAAGAGGGCATCTTTATCATTTAAACAAAGGCGAGACCACTTATTCTCAAAAGATATTGAACATGAATATTTTCAAATGCAAAAAGTAACTTCCTGAACTTCAATGAAACTTCTTGAAATTGAATGAAATAGATTAGAAAAATTAGAAAAATGATTAAAGTGCTTGCCGCCTAAAAAAAAGGAACAAGGGAAAAATTTTTCTCACCGCAAAACTACTCAGAAGTTTATACAAAAAAGTGATCTTCAATGGCCGAAATATTTGACTGCACTAAAGTTTGTCTTGCATTTCGAAATTATCGAGACAATACTTCAAATACGAAACTAAGTTGGACTGAAAAATTATATCGTTACAAATTCGTCAAAAGTAAATTAAAGAAAATCGCTTTAATATGTAACGCGAATTTTTGCCCTGACTTTTAGTAGGTCGGACTCAATCGATGAAAGTGTTCAAAAACTCAACAATCACTAGCCACTCTTTACGATTAAAAATGAACATGCTGCCTTGTTCTTTGTGCATCTCGCGTAAGGTAAAATTTTTGTAAAGTGATGCATCTGGCGTTATCAGAACAATTGGGCATTACATTATAGATTTCTCAAGATCTTCATCAAAATAAAAGCCTTGTTTTGTTTTCTTTAAATAACGATTTAACGTTTTCCACTAAATACCGTAAATTGCTTAAAAGTACACATTTTATAAACTTAATTTCAAAATAGAACTGATTATTCTGTAATTATTAGCATCACTCAAAATAGCTCAACCAGTTTATTCTATTTTTTGAAAAAAGAAAACAAAAATTCACATTTTAGAATTGAATTGTCGTGCTATGCAAAACGCACCCCAAAAGCAGAAACAAAACAATATTGAAAAATGTAAACATGATAAATTTTTTCAAAAGTAAAAATTTAACTTGAATTTATATCACAAAAAAAGAAAAAAACAAATGCAGGGATGTGCGCGATTTAAGGCTTGCAGTCATTCATTAACTAAGCCATACATTAAACGCATGTACTGATATTTTCAATTTTCTCATTAAATTAATGCATCTATATATATGAATACATACACACACACATGCTTATCTATGTATATCTAGATATCAATAATATTACACAATAATGAATTTCAGGCAAAGAGCAATTGTTTTATTTTATAACCTACTTTACTTCATATAATTTAATTAAAGCTACAATGATGATGAAACAGAAAGATAGAGTTATAGTGAAAGAGAGAGATATAGAGAAAGAGAGAGATATAGAGAAAGAGATAGAGAGGAGAGAGAGTGAGAGAGAGAGAGAGTGAGAAAGGGTGTATGTGTGTGTGTGAAAGAGTAAGAGGAGAAAAGCGATATGGAGGAGAAGGAATTATAGAAGAATCGTGCTTATTGATTTTGCAACAAATTCAAGCTGAATTTCAATATTTCCAATATATTTTTCAATATATATGAAAATTACGAAATTTAAATACAAATATACGTAATACATTACATACAGATATATAAATTTGCATATAAAGGCCAATGCAATTTATAATGAGATTCAATTTTAATATTTTACGCGCCATTTTGTTCCCAACTGTATTTATTCCCATAAATATTTAGGCATTGCGAGCGAACATTTAAATAAGGCATAAATATCTATTTCATATGTACACATACATATTTATATATATAAATGTACACATAATTTGTGGCCGAGAAATGGAAATGGTTTTTTAATTACATTTATATTAACTTGACTTGATATATTTATAATTACAAATGCAATCATTTTACATGCATAGAAATGATCTGAGCGAAATTTTATGGCTACTACAGCAACAGCAACAGCAATAGTGACAGCAACAGTGACAACAACAGCGACAGCAACAATGACCAAATAAAATTTCATTGATTTACAAACACATGGAAAAGCATATACACATACATATGCATATGTATGCATTGAGGTGTAGTCTAATCAAATTTATAACGATGGCCATAAAAATGGCAAGAAAATACAATGAAGTCATTGAGACGTGACTGATGATGTGAATTATGCATTATGAATTGGCCAATCTTGCACAATCAAGATTTAATTTTGTACATAATTCCTTTATTTAACTTTCATTATGTGAATCAATCAAATCTTGAAAATAAATATACATGATCAAAGCATTTGTAACACTTTAAAGAGAATTTAAAAGGCTCATTCAGCTAAATATAGCAAAATCAAAATCTACTCTTATAGATTTTAAAAAGTCTGTCCATCCAAGCGAATGGTGAGGACCTAAAAACTGTTGCATTCGTTTAACTATTAAAACTAACTTACAACTTTTCTAGAACACTCCTTAAGCATTTTGTCAAGAGTTTCTGCATTCGCGTATGCGATAAAAATTTTAATTGTTTACTAAAATTAAGACCTTACACTTAAATTAAATAATTTCATAACTCCATCAAATTAATTTGCTGTAATTATTAATAAAAAATCATTTAAAAGGACTTAAAAGGACACGCCCACGAAAATGTTTTTGTTTACTAAACTAACAATGCACAAATTTGCAATGTTCCGTAATTAAATATAAATTGATTCAAAACAGTTCACATCAATCGCGCCCACTTAAGTTTTCAACATAACTTAATGTTCATGTTGCTGCAATTAATTTAATTTCGGAGATACCTACAACAAATGTGAAAAAATATGACGCGTACCGCTTTATATCTTAAATTTCACAAAAAAAAATTAAAAAAATAATTAAAGGATCACAAGAATTTTATAAAGGTGGTTCTTTACACTTGGGCTTTACTATTTTACCATCATATTAAACATTAAAATCAATATTTTGTAAAATATTCATACAAATTATATGTCAAAATGTAATCAGTAATTAAATTTTAAATTGTCAATATCGACAAAATTTGATAGCAATTTATTCATTAACCATGATTTATTAATTATGAACGCATTCTCAGTTACTCATTAAATCTTATGTGATGTCCGCTTATCCTAGAGTCTTCTTTAATAATCAATCATTTGTATGATTATTAAAAACAACATTAAATGATTTTCACAATCATCTCAAATGGTTAATTTAAAAATTCGAAATTTTTGCATTTAGTACAAACAAATTTTAACATTAACATTAACTGAAAATTTCTATTAAATCTGATAAATGATACCAATCATTGTGGATAACTAGAAACTGTCATGCTTCAAGAACTAAAATTATTGCAAATGGACTCTTTAAGCAAAAAAAATTGGCCCAGAGTCAAAATATACAAGTCCACCAAGCATTAAATTTGATTTGACGTGTCTGATACATTGAATAATTTTGAACAGACCATATAAAATTATTCCTCAAAGAAGTTGGAAACTCTTTGTAATTGTGACATCTTGTGAGTTGAAAGTGCTTAGCAAGTAAAAATTTCAATACAATTGAAAAACCAAAAATTTGACATATAATTTTAGTTGACTAAGCGCGCGGATCAAGTGATGATTTTTAAGTGAAGATATTAAAAACTTTTATAAAACATCTTCAATACTCTAAAAAATCTAAAGCTAAGTGAGCTTTTTTATTTTATTTAGTCTTAGAAAGTTTAGAATTTTCAAATATTTTTTCCTTTTTCGGTGGTGCAAACAATTTTCCTAACAATTTTCAACACTAAAATGAATCTAATAACAATAGTAACGTATTAACTTTATGTAGAATACTTAAAGAAAAATTTAAATCTTGTTAACTTAAGATTAAGGAAAAAATGTAAATAAAAATGTTTATTTTATAAAGAATTTTTTAGAGAGGACAAAAAATGCACCTCTAAATAGATAATTTTAATTTGCATTATTTGTAAAATAATCATAACATAAAATTAAAATCGATTATATTTCAATTTTAAAGATAATTGTAGATGAATTATATTCAAGATTGTTCAACACGTAAATCACTTAAATTACATTCGATAATCGTTACAAAGTCTTTTAATCGTTTTCATCTATTAAATCTACTCAATTTATATTAAAGGTCTCAGTTAGTTCAATTAATTGAAAACGGCAAAAACGGCAATAACAACAACAATAACAACAAAATGCGTTTTCGACCTGATTCAATAATCAAGGAAATTTTTTTAATACTCATCCTTTAACTTATTATTAAGGTTGCAAAAATGTTGCCATCACATTTAAGATTGAGTCGCTAAAAGTACCATTTTTAATTCATTGAACGCGATCGCAAATTTTTGGTTAAGTCTAAAAAAACTTTAATGTAAAATGTGTCTGTACGATAAAGCATTCTTTCTTATTCATTCTTATCCATTCTTATGGAAACCTTCTTCCACTTCATAAGTTTCTCCGATACTTTTTTTCTACCAATGCAATTTATTTTATTCTAACGTAGCTAAAGTCTCAGCTAAATTTGCTTTATTAAGATTATTCCAATGTAAATGTAGATTTTTAAAATGCGACTTAGACTTTATCCTACATCATTTGCGGTGCGGGGTATTATAAGTTTGTGCAGATGTTTGTCACATTTGAAAACAATTGAGAAGAACCCATTTTGAATCTCGGATCGACTCTAAAAGACTTACTGATTCGATTTAAGTCTTTCTGCTCGTCTGTCCATCTGTGTGCAAGTTACAGATTGCAATCTTAAAGCTATTGTAATGAAATTTGGAACATGAGTTAGTTTTGGCTAAAAGGCAGAGTCTGTTGAAAATATTTCAAACTGGATAATTTTTACGATCACGCTCCATATAAAGCGTTTCTTAAAGAAATTTGTTATAAGGAAAAAGTTACAATTTCAAATCAATTTTAAAGTGAATTAGGGTCTAGTTGTATTTTAACATAAAAAATACATGTACCAAGCATTAGTCCATTTTCCCGAATACTTCCCAAATAAGGCCTTTTTTAAGAAACAGCAAATAGTTTCAGTTTTGAATATATTTAAGTGAATATTGTTAGCACATTGTAATTTAACATAAATTTCATGTGTACCAAATTTAATCCAAATCGGTTCATATTTTGAAACTGCTTCCATGTGGCAAACTTTTCAAAGTAGTTTCAAATAATTAAAAAATTACAATTTTTACAATTTTGTTGGCTTAAAATTCTCTTACTTGACTTTGACTTTAAACAGAGTGTAAAGTATTTAAGAATCGACCACGATCGACTGTAAAATTCTTACTTGTTTTTTTTTTTCTAAAATCTTTTTCTTCTTACATTCTTTTTATATTATTTAATTTATTTTAATATATTTCTTTGTACATCTCAACATCACAAACACTAATCCATCATCACATGAAATGTACGAAATTATTTCATGTATAAACATAAGCACACGTATGATGGTAATTTGTATATTTACGAATCGAGGTAGAGGATAGATATTCCCAGCTGCACACACAAATTGTTAAACATTAGATGTTGATGTTTGGTTGATTGGTTTAGTTGTATAAAAGTGCAATTTGCGCAACAATTTATTAATATTCCATTAGTGTAGACAATCTTCTAACTTATACACTACACTAAGTCAAAGCTGGACTCTTAGTTTCTATTTTCTTTTCTCAATTTTCTATATTAATGTTAATAACCAATGTGTAGTATCTAGTAATAAATTGCTTGCTACCAAAGTATCCAACACAAAAAACGAAAAAAAACCAAAAAAAAAAGAAAAAAAAATGCAATTTAAAGCTAGATAAGTGAATCCAAGGAAACAAATTTAATAACGGCCGCTAGAAGCTAGCAACTAGCAACTTAAAAAGGCAACATCAAATATCCAGCTAACCCTTCTCATCGTCCCATCACCACTCAACTGAAACATTCATCAACTAATGCATGATGTAATAATAACATAATGGCCAGCTCTTGTCCGTCCAATGATATAATAATAAATATGGAAAAAGGGCAAGTAAGCAAATTACCCATTGAGCTGAAGGCATTACTTGAACATGCACCAAATATATACTAAATGTAGTATAATGATAAATTAAAAGGGCGTGGCTAATTTCATTTATTTGTAATTCCAATAAATAGTAAAAAAATGTCCCTTAAATAACACAAATAACGTAAAGAAAACCAATTACGTAAAATGTGATAGCTTGCTATAACTGATTCGATTTGGTTTAATTTTCGTTCAGTATTAGCTATAACTGGGATAAGTTGGAAAAATTTCATGTTTCTGCAGTTTGCTTTTTCAATAAGTAAAAAAATTTATAATAAAATGGCTCAATAAAATTGCCTCTCTCTCTCTTTGCCTCTATCTCTTAGGCCATCGATTCGACTATTTGTACTAATCCAAAGACTTTTTATACTTCTACTTAAACTAAAATCAGTTATTAATTCAATATTATTGTAGGAAAAGTCTTGGTAGTTAGTTAGACCTCCGTTTCAGTGTTTAATGTCAATCAAAACTTGCTAAAAATTTTTAACCAAAATAAACGTACCATTTAAGTGTGGCTCGTAATTACCCCAAGAAAATAAAACTACACAAAACATAAAACGTTAAAAATTGAAAAAAATGAAAATAAAAATAAAATGAAATAAAACCAGAGTGACAGCTTAACTTTGTGTATGGATGAACAGATTTATATACAGTAGCCGGATGAGTAATTTTGCAGTAAATATTTAACCGATGGAATTTTCTTTCTACAGCAAAAACTACAGCAAAATAATATAAAATAACAAAACTACTTGTTATTACTTTGTCTAACTAATATAGCAACTACTTATGTACCGCCTACAGAACCACCTCCTTCACCACCATCAAACATCATTTTCCCTCCCAGTTTCTTATTATTTTTCTTTCATTCTTCATATTTATTTCGCTAACTCTACTTTCATTGGCATGGTTAATGTAATTGTTCATCATAAATGAGAATTTTTATGGCAAATTGCGTTACATAACTTCAGAGTTATGTAACACAACTAAAAATGAATAAAACAACAATAATAACAATAATAACAAAAATAAAATGAGATATCTTTATTATTATGTTTAAATAGAATAAAAAATTTAGATGATGAGAAAAATCCTGTGTATATTGTTCCATTTCCTTTTAAGATATTTTTAGTTTTCTTTCATCAAATACATTTTCTTCTTTCTATCTTTAATTTTATTTTAATTTATTTTATTTTTATTTTATTTTTATTTTATTTTTATTATAATCCAGTGTCACATCATCTTTCACGTACATTGATACAAGCGGCCTAATGAAAGATAATATTTTGTATTTGCGAATATGAATTCAATAAAAAGTTGCAACAACAATAATTCATGTAAATAAGCACTTACAATATTATTGTAATAATGATAATGCTATAGATCATGATTATAATGATTATAATGATAATGATGATGATGATGATGATGATGATGATGATGATTATATTGACGATTGTTTGCTTACAGCAGCTGAAATGTATTCAAATAATTTATTAAAGTAAAACGTGTTCCTTCTGCTTCTTTTTTTTTTTTTTGTCTCATACAGAATTCAACTAAATAAAGATATAGCAATAAACAAAATTCAAAATAAAATAAAAGAAACGAAATTTTTGGAAAAAACAACTTATGAAAAGTTTGTAGACAATCGAAGTCGACCTCTTAAGTACCTTGCTAACTTTAACTTTAAACTTGGTGGACTTGTTTTCTACGGCAAATGATTATTGCGCAATGTTTTTTCATTTAAATGAGAGTTCATTTAATAAGAGTTGCCTTTCAAATAAAAGATTCTTGTACATCAAATTACATAAAAATGTGATTAACATTGCGGCAACTACTTAGATAACAAATTAGAAAAAAGGACAGACGGAAAGACAGATACATTTAAATCCATTGGGAAAGTGATTTTAATTAAATCGACTGATTTAATAAAAATTGGTTCTGGCTCAAGTTCTTCGTAAGTTTTCCGCAAAATCTCAAGAGGTCTGTAGGGCATAACAACTTATCGCATACCTATCGATTTGCAAAATGTTAAAAAGGGCACTGAAGTAAAGCAAACACAATTTTTGAAGATCACACAAATCTATTGTTACATTGTAGGATTGCGTAGTTATTATGACTGAAATGTCCTTATGCATATTGCCTTCTTAGTTATTTAGTTTATTATATATTAAGATGCGCCTGTGCGGCCTTTATGGCACAATTGCAGTTTATGATTGAAATCATAAGTTTGACTCTGTTTCTTACTCTTCTTCACTTGATTTTAGTGAACAATTCAAAGTACAACAGAAGAAGACTGTACGATCTTAGTGATGACTATAGATTTAGTCGAACAAACGAATCATATAGAAAAGAAAAAACGTAAAAATTGCTATAAAAAAAAATTAAAAAAAAAAAGGAAAGAGGAAAAGAAAACGACAATTTTAAAGCGTGACTTTATCATTATTTTCATACACACAGGGGCAATGGAATTTATTTAGGCAATGTTTACTTAGACGGCTCACAGTGTACTTTACATATTTTTTAACTTCACCATCAATCGAGTGTTGCCATTTTATTATTTTGAAAAAATACACTTGGTCAAAAGCAAATTTTGCAAAAGCGTTCATCATTGAAGTATCTACAGTTGCTAAGTATATTTCATTATGAAGTAAAGCTTAATTTTCACATGGATCCACTTTAATTGTAGTTATTTTGAATAATAATTCATATTTTTACATCGTCTAATACCTGAAAGACAAGCAAAATATTATCAATAACTGAAACTAAACCTACTTCAATAAAAATGAGAAACTAATTCTAATAACCAAAAGTTAGAAAATTTCAGTAAGCGAAAAAATTTGGACAAACTTATTTTTAGATTAATTCTAGATTTAGTTTTAATAATTTACCTTTTTCATTGTTATGAGACAATCACTTTATGGAATGGAATTCATGGAATTGAAAGGGAATATATCTCAAAATTTCTTTTATCATTCAAAATTTACATTTCTCTTTTATAAAAATTAAATACCGAAACAATTGAAGGAAATATCTAAGGAATGCAAGTTTGTTAATGTCAAAATCTGGCAACATCAATTTTAAAAATTTTAATGAAACTTCATTAGCATAATGATGATGATGATAGTGCCATAGCTAATGCCCATGTTAATAATAATGATGTTGATGATACTTTACATGTATTACCGGCTTAACATACATACATACACACATACATACATAGATAATATAACTACAATTATAATCAAGCAACGTACGTATGTATATGATGCCTCACGGCTAATGTCTGGCTGTGTGGCAAAATAAGCAGTACAGCATTTCTGACTGTAATATATGACCATAAATTGGCTTGATTTAGCTATGATGTTGTTCGATGTTGTCGGATGTTTCATGTAACCATATGAGGTGCATATATCTATATATACATATATATATATATATATATATATAAATTATATATATTATATATATATATATATATATATATGTGTGTGTGTGTGTGTGTATGTGTATTAGTGTGTGTATGTATATACTATGAATTTATAGTTATGTACACGCGTACACAATCAAATAACAATAATAAATTATTTACTGAGTGCAGACTTTTATTGTTATGATTATGGACCGCTAACAATAGCCCAAGAAAAATTAACTAACAACAACAATAAGTAACAACAACAATAATGGCAATAACATTAAAAGTAATAGCAACAAAAAGGCCAAGCAATATATTGCTGATAATCATGATTATTATCATGATAATCATAATGAAGCATGATTAGCATAAGAATGGCAAGCAAAACACACAAACAAAGTAGACGCACAATCATTTCATTTCATTCCATTTCATTTCATTTCATTTCATTTCATTTTATTTTATTTCATTCATATACATCAAGCTGAACTAATTTGATCGATAGATTGGAATGTTTTGATGTGATACGTGAGCTCTTTTTTGTATGGGTTTTTGTTTTTTTATTTTTCTTAACTTTGATAATTTTTTAAAAATTTATGGAGGATTATTATTAATGTAACGTCAAATAAGTTTCTATTTCTCAAATGAACTTTGGAAAAAGTATATTTTTCAATGAAAATCTTTACCAAATAAGAAATATTTGGTAAAGTAATGATGTAGAAAATGTATCTCAAAATAAAGAAAATATAAAGATTCGGCTTCAATATATGACAAATTTTGGTCTAGGCATGTAATAAAAAATCGTGAGTAACCTCAATACAAATGTATCAGCGTTTAATTTCTGCAATCAAGAATTTGAAAATAACTTAATTAAAACTTTTCCAGAGCTAACGGACCAAAATGTCTTGATCAGTATCAAATTCTAAATTGTCACATCCTTCTGTGCATTTATTTGGAGTTTTCTTTGTAGTTCACCAAAGTGGATCCATTTTGTCAAGGATTAATTCATTTATAGCACGAAAATTTATACTTCTTTTTGTTAAAAGTTAAAGATCAAGCTAAAGAAAACTAAACAGAAAAGAAGAGAAAAGTAAATTCCATGATTTCACTCATGATGTCTTCCAACTTTATTGGTCTACTTTTAGGTGGCAACACCAAGCGGAAATATAATTAAATCAAAAAAAAAAAATATAGGAAAATAAAAAATAGCAACTAGCGAAGGCAGCTTCCTCTCAATTCATAATTGAACGCCTTTAATTATGAAAGTAATTATCATAAAATTGCAAAGAAATTTTCATTTATTATTATTTTAATTAAATTTCCTTTAAAGAGAAAGCGTAAATTCTAGCGAATTGCTGTTTCTACTTACACTGACAGACAATTCGATTTTAACATTACGAAACTTATAATAAGCGTTAATGAAAATTGTCAGTTGTACATTTCGTAATTTTACGTCAATAAAACTTTTATAAAAGCATTCAAACTTTCACCTTTTCGATGCTAAGAAAATAAACTAATTAAATGGCGAAAAAGTGGCCTTTCGCTTTCCCATTTCAAAAGAGAGCAATAAAAAATGTTCCACGGAATTAGCCGACCTATTAACTGTCGCACAAAAAATTGGAAAAACTTTCCGTATGGCGGTAAAGTTGTTGACTTCACATTAGCCATTTATTCGCAATTAAATTCTTGGGCTGAAAAAAAAAGAAAAAAATTAAAGACTCAAACCAACTAATAATAATTTTAATATTTCTCTATGTTGGAAACTTTTTATTCTATTTATTATGCAAATTACATTTAATATACAATTTAAATATATAGATAAATGAATTGCTTTGTTATAAATTGCAAAAAAAAAACAAATTATATGCAAAAATATGTTAAATTGCATAAATTATGATAAAAACTTTTTTTTGGCATAAAATCATACAAAAGGAATATTCACGTTAGACTTTTATATATAAAAAAAGTCATTAAACGAATGGCGTGAAAAAGGATTGTTTCTATATCTGAAAGGGCCCAAAAATTTTCCATGCAATATATGAGATTATAACAATTTTGGAGAATTGACTTCTTCTAATCGTTTATCTAATACATTTACATTTCTGGAATCCAACTTATTCATCATAAATTAAAGCTAGTTAAGCAGCTTTCTTCAAAATCTAAAACGTACAATTTAAATCATTACACAAGAGATTCATTTTTCGATCAAAACTTCTCCATGTGCCTGATTCTCAAAATGTATCAGAAATTTTCACTTATAGCTTAAGCAACAAAGTATTTCAACCATTGATCAGACAAATCGATGTATAGAGAAGGTAGAATGGCCCCAATCGATAAGTCTGTATGATTCTGAATGAATCGTCACGAAAGAAAACTCCAGTGAATGACAACTCATTAATCAATAATTGCTTTTCGTTTTTTACACTTAAGTATATTCTGATTATTTTTATTTCCACGCATTTCCATCAAAACGAGGTCCATTTAAGACATTGAAATTTTCGATATTGAATTCAGCAAAAAATTTTTATGCCCAACTTGTAAATGTTTTAATGTGACTTACTTTTCTTAAAAATAAAGAAATATAATCAATGATTATTTCAAAATTTATTTATTTAAGTATTTTTCCATAATTTAAATTGTGCGTTTTAAAGAAAACATTTCTAACAATTTTAACTTAATTGACTTAATTTGATATTTTTTCTTTATTATACAACTAATTAGAAATGTGTTTCTGAAAAACCTTTTATAAGTTCCATATTACATATATTTTTATAAAAAGTATATAAATAAGTTATTAAATCAACGCATGAAATAATAATTTTAATATCATTGTTCAGATTTCTATTGTTGTTCAACTTTCTCTGATATTTTTTTATGTGAACAAACAAATTTATTATTGCATCATCATCATCGTTAAGAACGTCATCAATATCGCTAATATTACTAACATTGTTATCATCATCATCATTATTATTATCATCATTATCATTATCTTTATTATCATAATTATGATTGACTCAAAAAGTTATAATAATGAAAGTCAGCGTGTATGAGCAAAGTGATTATCATTTTATGGAGATGTCCATGCATACGACAAATGCTGCCTAAGTCTTACATTATTTTGACCAGATAAGTAAATATCTATGAATGCATAAACTGAGATAAATATATCGGTCTATATGAAACTGTTATTACTATAAGTTTAAAGGAATGTCGAAGGATGTAAATGCTTGAATATTTATCTAACAATTGCAATAAAGTTTCAGGCATGCATTGGCTTTGACTTGACGTCGTTTGATTTAGTTTATAGTCTAACTAACATTTAATGATAGAAATGCGTTTCTAATGCACAACACAACACAAGACAACATAATCGTATAATGTTTTGTGTGTTGTGCGTGGTTTTACAACATTTTTTAAATTTTTTATGGTAAATGTAACAAGAACAATTGCTTCCTCTCTAACTAACTTCATACAAACTCTTCTACTCTTACTATTTCTATCTCTCTCTCTCTCTATCTCTTTCTCTCTTTCTATATCTATCTCCCTCTTGCTTAATCTTGTTAGAATTGAATGCTTTATATGAAACCACAAATATTAATGATGCAGTAATTTTATTGCTTATTTTATACATTTGAAAAAGATGAGACGTCATTTATTATGTATCTAGATATTGTACGTAAATTTTCTTGTTAGTTTACGGTTACAAGAACAGCAAATGCCATATCTACACCATACTTAATAAATCTTAAAATTTACAAAATAGAAAACTTCATAAATCTTTTTTGTATGAATTTTTTAAAGGCACAGACCAGATGTAAAGAAAAACACTCAAAATAAAGCGAAATGAAATAAACTGCTATAAAATAAAAAAGAAAGAACAAGAAAATATTTTGCTTCTTAAGTAAAATTCAAATAAAATGGTCGGCATAACTTGCGATTTCAACTTAAGCAACAACTACAGCAATGATAATATTTTTTTTTCTTCTTTTTCATGCAAAGAGATACCGCCTTATTTATGTTCAATTTGACATTTCAAGAAATTATTACAACTGCTCATTTAGTCAGATTTGAAGGCACCTTAATCCAAATTAAGTACACTCAAATATAAATGTTGAATTATAGTATCAGTAGCTCTATATAAACATAAAATCGATGGGTGATCGTAAATAATGCAAAGCCGTTAATAAAAATTGCGAGCAAAGCCATATTCTAAAATAATGGCACACCAAAGAGCAAAAATGGGCCGCATTAAAAGTAAATCATAATATTATTCTCTGGTGAAAGTTTTAAATTGTTTAGAAGGCATCATTTGGAATTTGTTGACAGTTGCAATTCTGCTCTATTGAAGCGACAATTTCATTTCATTAAATGGACGAATAAATCATGGAAAAAATAAAAGAGATTACCCTGAAACATGAAACCTTGTTCTTTTGGCCAACAATCATTTGAAGTGAAGTGAAACTAGCATTAGCTTCTTAGTTATTCCTTTTGCCTCAAGTAATGTAATAAATTAAAAGAATTGAAATAAATGAAAACGAAAATTATTTGACCTCTGATTTATTTTGCACAATAATTAATAGAAATTTAATGGTAGCTCAGCACATAAAGAAATGTGCCTTATATTGAAGAATTGGGTCATTTTTATATTGAGGTTTTAAAAGAAACGAAAAAATAAGTGAGTACTTAAAAAGTACGTAAAAATGCCTTCTTTCAATAAGTTGAATTTCTTTACAGTATTATTTTACTGGACTCAAGTTTTACAAATTTCATTTTATGGCATGTTCATGTTTATGGCATAAAATGCAGCCTCCACAAACAAAAGATCAATGTACCAAAGAAGTGTATGATCCAAAGAATTCAGAAAACTTGCCAATGAAAGCAGAAGCAGATACAAAAATTCATAGACATTTTAATCTACAAATTTCAGCAACAAATTGAGAGTTCCATAAAATGATTTTGAAGTGACAATTGTTTGAAATTCATTTTATAATTGATAATTTTTCATTTATTAATTATTTTTATTTTCATGGACCTACCGCATAGATTTCATGTTTCAGACTCATTGTATTTGGTGGCAGAACATAATTTTTATATCGAGATAACAATGAATATATTAAACATTTGTTACATTGCTTCGTTGTTGTATTGTTTTATTGTTTTATTGTTTTTCCATTCAACTCATTTCAATGTCAACGCAGTGAACGTGTTAAAATAATTCAACAAGTAAAAAATGGAAAAAAAAAGAAATAACTCAAAATTTTTTAGAATTTAAAGTGAGCAGACCAAAGGAAACTAATAAAATATATTTTTATAAATATTTAATTGTTGCTATTGTTGTTAGGAATGGTGATGGTGATGGTGGTGGTGATGCTAATGCTGATGGTGTTGGCTGAATTGTAGTATTATTAGTCTTTCTCAATTTCATAGTTCCACCCACTTGCTCATATTTTTAACAATGCAACTTGTAACTTATGACTTGTGTTGTTAAATTTTATGCTTTTACTTGTTTTTATTTTTGTTTACATCCTGTTTTGGTTCTGTTTTTTTATTCCTTTTTGCTTTTGGCTTTTTGCTTTTTATAATTTTCAGGCAATTTGCGATATTGGGCTACTAAATACGATATCACAATATCCAAATAAAGCTTATTCTTTTAAGCGCTTGGGAACAAGATTTCGAATGGAGTTAAGCATGTCCATTTCTTTATATATGTTTCAGCTCGCAGCCACAGTTATTAAAACAGATTTTATTAAAATATATCTGAACGTACAGAACGAAACAAGCATTTTACTGAAAATTATTACTAAAACAAAAAGTGGAAAAGAAATTTACATTATTGTTGGGCTTTTTCCTAAATTTTTATTAACGCCTTAACCGAATAATAATTTTAGATTATAATGGTTTCGTTTTTTGAACTTTTTATTACCTATGGCTATGTGGTAAAATAGTCAAGAATTCAACATAAAAAATAGCTAATTTGAAATCCCTAATGATCGACTTTTTACTTGATCTTTCATTTAATTATTCATTTTGTTTTCTTCTCATTACTTTTTCAAAACGTTGTCTTTGTCTTTCTTTGGGTTTGTATGTGTATGTGTGTGTGTACATATGTATATGTACATGAAGGTGTATGTATTCATGTGTTTGTACATGTGTTGGCAAAAGTATTTGCATGGGTTAATTATGAGTGTCTGGCAAAGCATGTGACAGCTCTCATTAATAAAGGATGAAGTTTTTCTGTTCTTCTAAGTTGAGTTTATTTGGGTGCATGTATCTTTATGTGCATATTGTTTCGTCTATATAAGAATATGTATGTGTATATGTATTTGTATATATGCATACGTATATATTTTTATATAAAGTCGGGTGTGTAGGAATATGATGCTTAAAAAAATTTGAACGTAAAATTGTAATAATTGTAACTTTTTTTTATACACGATTTTATTAATAATTATTAATTGTTGATGAAATTTAATTTTTAACTTGCTCTTTATAGTAAATGATAAATAAAGAAATAAGGCTAGTTTATTGACCTATATAGAAATTTTAAACAATGAATGCCATGAAGTAGAAATACTTTTCAATTGCTTTATTATATTTATAAATAATTGGCCCGTTCGGATGAATTTCGGGAAACGTGTTATTCTGAAAGTTTTGATTTGCATATATGGGAAACTGTGCCCTTTTTTGTTTACAAGGTTTGGGTACTTAATACTCCAAAACATATTGAACGAGGTGGACAATTTTTTTAGAGGTAATAACTAATGTCCGCAAAGCAGCTTGAATGTTCTGAACGTCAAAGACAACTTCACGTTAATATAATTAAGAATTAGAAAAATAAATACGTTGTAGAACTTGAAAAAAACAAGTTTTTCGTAAGATTTTAAAAATTCAAACATGTATCTACTCGCTACAAATTTGTCACATACGGAAAAACGGTTTCAGTATCAGCGGACATGGAGGCATGCCACGCCCACATATTAAATTTCTTACACTTAAAATTCGTACATTATTTACTTTAAAATCACAAATTTCAGACTAGCAAAATTAAATGTGCCTTTATTTCAAGCTCTTAGTTTGACAATCAAAAGAAACGGCTAAGTTTTACAAAAAAAATATCAAAATTTTTACTTGTTTTCGTTATTGTTCCTGTTTTAATAATTAACTTAAAATTTGCGATTTACAAAAAGCCCAAGCGTGAAAACTTGTCTGAATCTATAATGTCTAAAATTATAGAATAAAGGTCCCGCCATGTTGGTATGAAGGACTGCCTGTGTGATGCATGTTCAATTTGTAATTTCTCAACTAAATATAATAATCTGATTTGCCACAATTTCTCTGTATAACAAATTTTAATGTATTATTTTTGAAACTAATAAAACTAATACAAAGATAAATCAATAGAAACTTTCTTCTCATGTCACTTAAAATGTAAAATAATAACAAGGAAAATGTTTAACATTTTTTTTGGTTGTTTGAAAGTTATTAATTGAAATTTATTTCTTCCATAAATTGTTGTGTTAAAGCAACGTTTTATTTTTTTCCTTATTTGGTATTTTTAATTTTTTTTTTTGCTTTCTTGAATTTCTTGACTCTTTTTCGTTAGATTCAAACTTCAAGTGAAATTTGGCGTCAATGCTTACTTTTTACTTTTCAATTAATAATAAACTTTCTTTAAGAAAATTTGCCTTGAAATCCACAGACAGTGGTTTCTCTTTTTATGTGCTTCAAATATTTTGACAAAATGATCTGGTATTTGATTTTACATGAATGAAAGGTTTAATTAAATACTTCTAAAACTTGATTAAACATAACATACTGGGTTTCAAACTATCAGATAAAATATTGGCTTAAACTATTTGAAGGGTTCTGGAGATTTTTCAAGAGTAGGAAACTTAAATTATGGCTCAAAATTTTTCGGCATCAATTCCTCTCATACGCAAGGACATTTTTGTGTTATGTAGTTATCAAACAGTATCTCAAAAGAACTAATGAAACTTGTCTGTTTTTAATTAGTACCCTTGTTAATATTATGCCCAAATTCTGTATTTAAATTATTATCAAAGACATTTTATATCGGCAGTTACAAAAACAGCCAACTTCTTGAACATAAAATATTGCATTCGTTAAAATATTTGAAAAAAAAGATTTTTGATTACCCAAAAAGTCATTTAATAAAACTTTATTAAACAAGAGTTTCGATTTGGAACTAAAACTTTTATAGAATTTAATTTTTCATTTTAATTTTTGGCCCAAATGTTCATTATTTTGAAGTTGAAGGTTTTCCACGTAAAACTATTTTGCTCAACTTGCTTTAAAAGGCACAACAATTACTTTTTGCAAATCGATTATTATCGAATAAAATATTTAAAAAAACGTTGAATGGCATGAAGAAAAATTGACAAAAGATTGTTCCGCTTAACTAGCCAATCCAATTGAATTGAAAAAAGTATAAATAAGTTTTAAATTATAACTAAATTCCCATTGATATTTGATCATAGCTTCTTATAATTTGAAGCACATCAATCGGGATCTGTACGACAAGAGGGAATATATAAGTAAGATTATTATAAATAAACATTCATTTCTCAAACCATTTCAAATAATAATTACCATAAATATATCTCCTTCCTTTTCTATCTATTGCTCTCTTTCTCTCTCTCTCCCTCTCTATCTCTATCTATTTCTCTCTCTATTTATATGCATCTCTCTCTATTGGGAAGAGATTACGTTATTGAAAAATTATAAATTAATGCCAAGCACTTCATACAAAACATGTAAGCAAACAAATACATTATGCAATATTTCAATAATGCATGCAAAACATATGTAGTAGTGTATATATATATATATATATATATATATATATATATATATATATATATATATGTATATATGTATATATGTATGTAAGATTAATATGATAATATAACTAACTATAAAACAAAAGTTAAAAAATTGGCTGAGAATAAATTTCGAATGCCTACAACTTTGAATCTTAATCAAACAATTGATGCGAGTAAATGATTTTGCCAAATTTTTAGAACTTTTATATTTTATAACTTATTAATAATTTCTACGGCAAGCGTGTCCATTTCTAATTAAAAAGTAACTTGGGTAATTTTCAATACTTTTGACGCATGTCAATTAAATTTCTAGGAGCAACCAAGTGAATTATTATTCGTGAATGCTGGCCTTAAGCCCAAATTTCTTTAAAACAAGTTTTTGAATCGAACTTCTTATTTTAAAAACTTTAAAATTAAAAATCCAACGTAGTAGGACTTGACGCTTTTGGTGTAAAAGAACAATTGATCATTTTGCATTATTCGACGTGGGTAATGAGCCCTTTTCTTCTCCTTTCAAGCCACCCATTAGTATAAAATTAGAACGGAATTATTTGCCTTCATTGAATTTTCTTATTCTCTTTCCATAGAAATTTTGCTTAGACTTTTACATGCACTCGCAAATTTATCTGAAAGTTTCGCTCTAATGAGAACAACTCCAATCAACTCCAAACGGTTGATTGACAGATTTGATCAACAAAAAGACTATAATGAGACAAAATCAAAATATATAATACATATATTTAAAAAAAACATAAAATAAAATAAATGCAGCAAACACCTTCGGGTTGTTTAATGCAAATTTTATATGATAAATATCATCAAAACTCAAAAAATATATAAATAAAAATATTTAAATATTCAAATTGAAAAATTTCATAAAAATCATAAAATATTTTAAAATATGCTTACATACATATTTGTATATAAATCATATACATAAAATCTTATAAAATAATATTTCATTTCAGGCATATTTTATATGTAGATATAAATATAATACGTTAATGGTAAAATAAAATTACTTAAATATAAATTGAACAAATAAAATCAAAAATCGAAAATCGAAATGTTGCTGTCACTTTAAAAAGAATAAATTTTAACAACATGAGATTTCTTGAAGAATTTTTAACTAACATTTCCACAATTTAGATATTTTACAAAATTTATTTAGTGATATAATTTTCTTGCTTAAGCAATAACTTTAAGGTACTAAGATTTTATATTTATTTTTAAACGATTTGACAACGCCATCATCAAATCCGAAAACAAAAAAAAAAAGAAGAAAAATACCATAAAATTTTTGTAGCATAAGAAAGGCCCATGCAACTCTGTTTTACCAAGCTTATGCCGATATAAAAAATTATAGCTTTAATAATAAAATATCATAAATAATTGTTGAATGTTGAATGTAGGCGCATTTAATTTCATTGACTTTTACATTAAAGCCAATTAAACACGTTAAGCTGAGCGTAAAGATAAATGTGCTGACGTAAAATTGAAATTGCACAATTTCAACCATAAACTGATAACCCCGGTCTTAATGTCTAACAACTGACAACCAATGGCATAGCGAACCAGCCAACCAATTGATCTTCCAACTCATGCCAACATTCCAATTTTAAATTTCAATACCACAGTCCACTATTCACCATTTAGCTGGAAATTGTAACATCAAATGCCACACAATACGGTTAATGTGAATGAGGTAACAATTGTAATGCTATTTAACGTCCTAATGTCATGATGATGCCAGATGCTGAAATTTCGCTTGATTTCGAAATGACAATGATAGCATATAAAACTACCTACAATTGCAATTACACCTAACACCATCCACATAATATATCATCTGTATGCCATCTTTCAATGGCATATTAAATAGATGTTAGCATTTGTAAAAATTTTTAAAAACATTTCAAATGGATTCACATATTCGTTGTAGGAAGCGATTTAAGAAATATTAGCTGAGTAGATTTAGACATGTCCATCCATCTGTCCGTCTAAATTCATACTACTTTAATCACTGGTTATCCTTGCAATATCGTTAAGGATTTGCTGCTAGACATCTCTTTTTATATCGAACGATAATTAATATCTAAAATGACTTAAGTAAATGAACCCATTAGATCAGATGGCCTAGATCAGATTACACATCTGCGGCTTTATACATAACAATTTGCCCCATATTTAGATAAGGAAACCAGTTTTGAATCGTACAATTTGTAGAATCGTATTCTAAGGCAAACTTTCTGAAAAACAATAAAACTGCGGAAATTTTTTAAAGCAAATTCGTGCAAAATAAGAAATCTATGATAAAATACTGAACCAAGATGATTCATTTATTGAATAACCTCGATCAAAGATCTCTATAAAAATTTGCCGCATGACAAACTTTACAGTAAAAATTTAAAGTAGATGGAAGATATAACAGAAAAAAATTGAAAATTGAAAATTGCTTTGAGATTGTGATTAAAAAATTTGATCCAAAAAAGACTTGGCTGAAAAATTGCTGTGACAGCAAGTTACAAAAGATCAACCCGAACATTTTGACATATTTTTGTATGTTTTTGTTTTGTTCGTTTTATTTAATTTTTTTTTTTTGTTTTTTGATTTTTTGCTTATTTTGCATGTTTATTTACCCGTTATCTTCATCTTCATCTTCACCTTTACTTTCACCTTCAACTTTTTACTGCTGCATCCAGGCATCCATTTACATAACAATTTCAAATAAACATGTTAAAGCAAACATTAGAGCAGTTAACCAATACAGAGGAATTTTTAATTAAACACAATTCCACATACATCGATACTTCTACAACAACAGCAACAACAACAATCGAAAATAGCAAAAATAAAACAAAAAGACAAAAAGAGAAAAAAAAAGGAAATCAGTAAAAAAAAACATAACATTTTAGCAAATCGTTAAAGGTTTTTCTATTACTACTCACATTTTCCTAGAAATGTATGAATTCCATGTGTGTTGTTCCAATGCTATATTTGTGTATGTGTATGTATGGATTTTTATTAATGTCAATGAAATGTACAATTATAATAGAAATTTACATTTTACACTTGACTAATTTAATTTTGTTAGTTGTTCAAAAGAAAAAAACAAAAAAAAAAGAAATCACATAAAAATTTAATAAAAGTACAATAAAATGATATAAAAAGTTATAAAAAAAACGCATAAAAAAAGTGGAAATGACATTAAAAAAAATAACCCAACGCCAACTTTTTTTTCGCTTTTGCTTTTGTTTGTCGCCATCATCAAACCACCCACAAGTTAATTCATTTATATGCACGCAAATTGGCTAAACAATACTTTGCTTTATGTGTATATATGCCTGTGTAAATTGTGTGTGTGTGTGTGTTTGTGTGTGTGTGTGTGTTAAATATTACAAAAGTTTTTCATTACATATTCTTTCGTGGTTTTTTGTTTCATATCCATTTTTTTTTCTTCTTCAATATTTCCATACCTTGGAACACTTTGATTACCTTCTCCCCAACCACCCAACCAGAAGGCAGCACTGCACGCGAAGAGTTAAATAAAACATTTTGTTAGCTGTATAATAAAAAATAAAAGAAAAGGTAAACCGCGAGAGCTGTAGAAAAAGAACAACAAAGTAAAGAAATGTTAAACAGAAACAGAAATAGAAATAGAAAGAGAGATAGGGAGATTAAAAGATACGCAATATTTTTAACTGATGAATAGAGAGAATGGACTATCTCCAAAATAATTTCTGTCCGTATAAATGCTTCAAATGTAAACGGTCAAAGTACACGCCTACAATTAAAATGAAAAATGTCAATAACTAAAATGCAAAAAACTCGAAATTTGGTGGTAAAAATTTCTGCATTTTATCATATAAAAATTGTTGCTCCAAATTGATACAATTTATCTCAAAAAATTTATTTTTTATGCAATTCTTTAGAGATATTTAATTAGTTTAATTGGCCTAACAAATTTTCTATAAATAAATTTTATCTATGTTAGCAATAAAAGTGAGTCCAATTATTCAAGTAAGGCGCCTTTAAAAAAGCTAAAAATATTTCTGCCTTGTTTTATATTTTATCAAATGGAACTAGCAATTAAATTCAATTGAATTAAGGGATCAAGAAGTAACATAATATGAAGAAAATTCAAAGGTTTTTAAAATCAAAATTTCTACTAAAGTAAAAAGAAACGTATTTAAAAATTTTCTTCTATGTGAGCTTTCTTTTTCTTCAATTCAAAGTTATGCCATTTTTCTATGTTACAATGACTGCAGTATATATATATATATATATATGTGCGTATATGTGTGTGTATGTGTATATGTGTGTATAAATATATATATATAATGAAAATTCTTTTGCATTTAATGTAAAATGTGTAAAGTATTAAATGGCTAAATGTGTATCCTTATTACGTTAAGTGCCAGTTGCAGCAACTGGTTAGTAACAAATAGTTATAATAACCATCTAACAATGAAACCAACAACAATAATAGCAATATTGTATGTTGTATAAAATATAAAACAATTAGATATATTGATGTTTATGGACGCAAAACTTTTGAATGAATTTTTCATTTCATTTCATTTTGTTTTGTGTTTTCTTTCTTTTAATATATCAAAAATGTGCTAATTAAATGGAAAAGTCATTAAAATCGATCGATTATTCTACAATTACAATTCCAGTTGCTGGCTCAATGAGTACACTTTAATTTTAATTACCATAAATTGACGTCATTAATTATTCCTTAATTTTTTATTTCTTTTTCTTCTATTTAAACGCTTTTAATTTTTATGCATTTTATTTAATAATTTTTATGAAAAGTCTGTATGAAAAAGTGAAAATAAGGAATTCGATCATTTGTAAAGTCCAAGAATTCTGTTATGGAATCATGACACTTTTATGTGGCTAAAAACGAACGTCAAGTACTTTGTAAATTACTTATAATTTATGATTGCAATTTAGTTTGCAGAATCATAAAAATTTATTAAAAAAATTTTCAAAATAGCTGCAGTTAACTTTAATTTTATGAACTTTTCATTCTAACTGACCTTAATGATTGGGCGCTACCTTCTGATTGACTTTAATATTTTTACAAGGTTTTCGATTTACATCTGATTCGTTCCATATAACAGTTTTCTCAACTAAATAAATATATTGGACTTATATTCTTAAATCTATTAATTTGAAATAATTTATAACTTAAAGAAGCTTGAGGCAAAACTTAAAGCATTTTTATTTAAATTATAAACTTTATCTATAAAAACTATAAAATTACATTCATAAAAGGAAAAAGGAAAAAGGAAAAAACTGAAGATTTCATTATTGAGATGGCTAGTAAACTTCATTAATTTAATAAAACATTTAATAAAAACTTTATTAAAGACTAGTTTCAACTTTCCATTTTCTCTATTTAATTATATTTTCTTAGTTTGTTTTCTTTTCTTTGTTTTTTCTCTTTTTTGCTTTGTTATTTTGATTTCCAAATAATTTCATTAAGAATATTTCATCATTTACGCTTTCATATATTTCTAAGTTACTTTTACATCTTACCCTTCTTTCGCTTTTCTCAGTTTTCACGCTCTAAAATTGTCTCGCTTTCTGCCTCTTAACTTCTTGGGCATTTATTAATATTTCTAATGAAAATTAAGAAAGTGTAATGTATAAAGAAAGCAACAACAATAGCAATAACAAAAAGTTATTTATAAAAATCACAATAATAATAAAACAGTACGGATCTTAATTAAATTTTAATAAGGTTTGCGGTCATGATGTTGTTTTTGTTTTTGCTTATGTTTTTATTTTTGTTTTTGTTTGCTTGTAATTGACTCCAGCATGCCCAACAAATGGACAAATAAGTAAAAGGATAAGTAAAAGGATAAGGATAGAAAGTAGGCAAAACATTTTACTCCCTAAACCAAAAAACATCAAACTCTCAAACTTTTTAGATTTCATAAGAGCCACAATCTGCTAATTCTTCCAGTTAATAACTTTTTTACAGTTTTCACAAAAACTTTAATTAACAGCGTAACAATGAACAATATTAAAAAAGATTATGGTTAGCCTTTAAATACCCTACAACACTTTAACAAATCTAATTAAATATTTTTGAAAATAAATAATAAAAAAAGCGAATCAAAGAGTCAAGAAAACGAAAAATGTGACTTTTTCAAAAGGTTTATAATTTCGGAGAATATTTAAAAATTATTCTAAACCATTTCAGATATTTTATATAGATTTTGTACGGCAAAAAACTATTCCACATACATTTTTGCTAAACTTTTTCCATGTAACAAGTTCTCTTGAAGAGAACTATCTTAAAAAAGGATGCGATCCTAGGAATTTCCCATAAGATGCATACAAAATGGACTGAATCACGACTCCATATCAAATTTTTTTTATTTCTTATAATTAGCCAGCAGTAATCCGATTTGTTTTTCTTCGGATGACATATGAAAATAAAATTCGGACCTGCCTTTTAAATCGATTCATAGTCCATAGTTCCAATGTTGCTCAATACTCTACAAGAACTATCAGCGATATAATGCGATTTTAAACATATTATTAAAAAGTAACAAGTAAAAAAAAAGCCATTTAAAATATTACTTAGAATTATGGTAGGCATGGCCTTCTTCTTCTTCAAATTTCTATATTCCATATTTTCATTTCAGCAAATTTAGTGTAACTTAAATGAAAGTGAAAAGCTTCAAACAAGTGCCTTTATCCGGCTTAGTAAAATTCTTCTTAAAATTATAGCTTTTTTCAAGTAAGGACCATGCGCAAGGACATGCTGATATGTTATAACTATATCCTTATTTATAAAACAATAAAAAGTTATTTTATATTTCTGCTCTTTTCTTTCTTTTTTGTAAGAAATTAAATTTCAAGTGAAATTTAATATTTTCAATCAAGTTAATCTCACGCTTATCATTATAAATCTTTGTTAGCTTATATTCTTTGTACTTATATTCAGTTTAGAGTTTTTCATTTTCATGTATCATAATTTTAAAAAATTTCGCCATCAACAATTTTGTGTTAGGTATTGTAAGAAATTTTCAAAATGCTCAAAAGAGAAACATTTTTCCGCTCTATTGCAGCGAAAAATAAGTTATATTATTATCATGTATATATAAATTCATGCTTAAGACAATGAAATTGAAATTCACAAAGCAGCAGATAAAAAAGCCGAAAGAATACGATACCGAATCGAAAAACAAAAGATATAAAAGGAAATTTATATGGGAGAAAAATGTAGTATGAAAAGAGAGGAGAAACAAAGAAAACACTTTTTTTATATATGCTAACATTCAACAATATAATAATAAAGATAATAAAAACTGCAACAACAACAATAGCGACAAATATTAAAACGAAAATAATATCACAAGTAAAATATTCTGATTCGTTTTCTCGTTAAAAAGGCGCTCGCACAAAACTTTGCCTTAACATTTCTATACAGAAAAATAAACAATCTAATGACACACATACATATATACACACATATATACATATATATATATATATAGATGTGAATGTAAACAAAACACACATAAATTCATATATTTAATGAACGTTGTAAAGTTCAACAATAACTTCCGTTTATTTGTTCTTGCCTGCATTTCAAGTTTTTCTTTTCTTTTATATTTTGTCTGGCTGCCATTGAAAGTAAAGAATAAAAGCAAAGAAAGAAATTGAAACAATTAGAAGAATCATTTTAGATTCAAGTCGACTTTGAAAAGAATCAAATAAAAATTTTTAAGTTGAAAAAGAAATAAATAAAAATTTGATTTATAAAATTTTTCGTAATTTTATGAAAAGTTCATTTCTCTCATTGCAGAAGTGGCCAATTTGGATATGTCATGACATCACATTTTTTTTTAGTTTATATATAAAAATAAAGTATTTATGAAAAACATTAAAAGACAGATGGACAGACAGACAGACAGAGAGAATGGATTAATTGTTTATATTTAATTTTGTTGTCTTCCTTTAAATGTTACAAACATTTCAATTAAGTGAAAGTATTTGGAAGAGAAATACCGCCACAACAGAGTTGAATTGTGCGTATGAAATGGCAAAGCAAAGTCAAGTTCACAAGGCGACGCGTAACAAACGAAATAAACTGAAGCAACAGAATTTCACTGACTGTATCATAGAAATTGGAAGCTTGCCTAACTGACTGCTCCAATACAATAAAATACTAACAGTTTAACATTGAAGAAGACGTTTATGGCATAAAGGACAAAAACAAGGAGAAGCTGAAAAAGAAGGACATAAAATAGTTAATAAGAAGAAAGCTAGAGAAAATTAAAGAGAAATAACCAGCCAGAGAAATACGAAGAAAGCAGAAAGGTAAAGCAGAAGAGAAAAGATTTAAATTTAAACTTGAAATGTATGCTCCCATTGTTGGCACATCTTTCTTTATGGTTGATTATATGGTTTGTTTGCTAAGAAAATAGTATGGGGAAAAGATAAAGTATTCTCCCAGTTGTAATAAAAAATGATAAATGTGTTTATGGCATAACTGAAAAGCAAGGCCAAGGATCAATATAAGCATTCATACACATTCATAGTTACAAAATGTAACAGCAGACTCATTCATTCTTAATTTCAACCAGACATTACCTACATTATAATATATATGTATGTATGTACGTGTGCATGTGTATAAGTGTAAATTATGTAATACATATAAAAAAAGTAATCATTATTAGAATTCATGTAAAAGTCCAACTACTAAAAAAAGCATAATAAAACAAAACGAAATAAATAGAAGTAAATGAAAATAAAACTAAAGAGCAAAAAGAAATCGAAAGTAATATTCGTGAAAATAAATGGACATAAAAGATCCCCTTTTGAACACTCTACATCGCAAAGCAATGAAACTGAAAATGTGGCAATTTGTATGAAATTTGAAAATTTTTTTTTGTTTAGAAGTGGACTTCTAAAGCCTATATCAATTCGGAATTTGTTATACGAACTTGTCATAGGGCTGCATGTCAATTTTTAGTTTCACTTATAAACTTTCCTGCTTTCAGACTGAATTTCCTTAAAGTAATGCATAGTCCAAAAAAGTATATGCCTAAGCATTAGACAAACAGTAAAGAAGTTTTTAAAGGATTTAGAAAATAATTGTAAATCAATCGAAATAATAAAAATTCAATTCATTCCCTTTCACATTTCTGATAATGGATTGTATTTGAAATTAAACTGAGGCATTGAGGCATTAAAATTTTCCAGATTTTTTATTCAAATTTTATAGGCTTTAAATAATAATTTAAAATGTGGAATGTAACTTCTAAATAAATCTAATTTCAGATAAAATTTTCTCAGACGATCCATAGAATTTTTTCCCATTTTTTTTTTCTAAACTTTTGAATTAAGCAACCATTTCAGTAGTATGAGAATGTCTTTAAATTCTAATTGATAAATGTAATGGAGGGAGATCCAGAGAAAAAGGAACTAATAAAAAATGAGAAATATTTTTCACAAAAAGGAAATCTGAAACTATAGACAACAGTTTATTAGTAGTAAACAGTTTCCGTTCAGTTCATTCAGTCGCAACTTCCTCCTTTCGTTTGATTCCATAAAAAAATTCTTTATATTATATCTATTACGTCCGTCCATAACAAAAACTATTTGTCTATTATTTTCATTGTTTTCTTCTTTTTTTTTAGATTATATTTAGTAAATAAATTATTAGTAAATGTGGCAACAAGACTATTTATGTTACTTTACCCAACACAAGCAAATTGAAAACCCAAAAAAGGAAAATGTGTAGAGCAAAAAGCGTCATTCCGAAAGTGATGAAAGTGGGGGAAATAAAAAAGGACATTTAAAGTCAATTTTATGTCTCACAATATTCCTTTTAAACTCTCCCCTTTTCCTCCCCTTTTCTTTTTTTTTTTGCCTTTCCTTTCTTTTCTTTTCTTTCATTATCTGAGAGTGGCAACATTTGGTTGATTATATTTTCGTTTCTTCAATAACAAAATGTGCAAATGAGAACCGCAACTAAAAGAACTTTATGTAATTTTTTGCTTTTTTTCTGGTTTTTTGTTATTGTCTGGATCTTTATGAATTATGCAGCCACAATGGCCAAAGTGAAAATGAAGAGTCCAATAGAGCTTGTACTTTGCTTTATCTTTTGATTTTTTATTTGTTTCTTGGCAACTGGCAGGCAACTGGTCTAATATAGTTTGGTCTGCTTTGGTCTGTTTTAGTCTCAAGCGAATGATAAGAAATTGCAACAAAATTAATAAGAAGAAGAAGATAAAGAAGAAAAAATAGTTGATATAAATTGTCATCATTAAAATTGTGACATTAAAGTACAAATCACAATTTAACACATCCGCCATTAAAGTAAAAATGACAATATGAATCATTATAATCATAAATTCTTCATTATTTCTTCAAAGTCATAGATGAATGGACGAATGAATGAATGAACGAATAGACAAATGAATAAATGAATAAATAAATGAACGAAAGATGTCGCAATGAAAAAATTTATGCCACAAACGAATAAACGAATATATAAATTAAATAAATATTTATGAAAATTCTTTCATGGTTATTTGGAGATTATGGACAAAAAGGAAAAAAAAATTGAAATACCCAGATAAGTAAAAGCGCTAATAAATATCAAAAGAAAATTGAAATTTTTTTGGAAACTTTAACCAAATTCTTGATATTAAGCAAATTAAAATAATTCTAAAAATTACCTTTACGGAAAAGAGCATTAGTCTAAAAATCAAATGGAGACTGGTTGATTTTAAGTATATTTGCAAAATGCTATAGAAGGCTAAAGCTTTTGCCAGTAGAATCCATTTACTGGTTATTGGAGATAAATTCGTAATCAACTTTTATGCAAAATTAATTTTCCTTTTCGT
This sequence comes from Melophagus ovinus, assembly GCA_023089585.1. Taxonomy (NCBI): domain Eukaryota; kingdom Metazoa; phylum Arthropoda; class Insecta; order Diptera; family Hippoboscidae; genus Melophagus; species Melophagus ovinus. The sequence goes on from JAKKIB010000178.1 coordinate 8,526,438, forward strand.
CTCTTCTTTTGGTATGAACAGTCCAAGCAATTTTTTTTAAGTTATACCTTAAATACATAAACTCAGTTCTAAGAACTTAAAAGCAGAACACTGCATTGCGGAAATTATTGTAATTATTTTATATTAGGCCAAGACCTTCATATAAGAAGAAGGAGCTCTTTCGAATTCAACCTGTAAACAATGAAGTTGCATATGAAAACCTCATTACAAGATAATTTAGTAAATCTTATTCCAAAAATCGACACTTCTTCGTTTAGAAAATGTTACTTTATGTGATAACCCAAGGTATTTCAAAATTTTCATCTATAAGATCCATGGTTTCATATACAAAAGCTGTGCTTTGATTTGCTTTATTGACAAAATTTTTTTATGTAGAGCCTTTTTCAGAAGATTTGTCTCTAAATATATCCCTTAGGTCGAATTTTTTAAAAATATTATATAAGAAAAATGTCACTTTAAATATGGCAAAAGAAATTATAAAGAACTTGAGTAATAAAATTAAAATTACGAAAATTATTTTACCAGAAATTTTAGAAATAATTTTAAAAATGTACTGAGAACTCACGGACATGGAAAAATCCTACAAGTTTAGAAATCATATTATCACTACTATAAGCCAAAATCTGAAAAGAGAATAAAGAGCTATGAATAAATCCATGAGTAGATTACTTCAGAATTTCGATTCATCTAAAAACTGTTCCATGTATAAAATAAGTTTTGTAAAATAAAAAGATAAATTTAGAATTTCTAAAACATTTTTTTCCAATTCCTGTAAATCCAAACAAGGCCGCATTTAATTTAATATCAAAAGTTATGGTTTGCAATGCAAAACGAATTTAAGAAAAACTAAAAATTAAAAGTAAAAAAATTTCTGCTTTTTTCATAATTTTTTTGCACATCCATAAAATATTGACATATTGAACAGAACATAAAATGAAAATGATTTCATATAATTTTTCTTCTCATTCTGCATTCAAATGGTTTTCAGTTTGACAATGAGCTTGAGCTTGAGCTCGAGTGTTTATGGAAAGAGTATGACAATAAACGTAACGGTATTCAACTATATTCAATGTATATATACATGTAAATATTTAAGCAACATTACTCATACGCCTCAATGGCCAAACGTTATGTTGTTAACGTAAACATTAATTATTATTGTGTTGTGCGCTTCTTTTTTGCTTTATTTTTTTTTTGTTTTATTTTATTTTGTTCCTTTTTTTATATTTTGTTGTAAATTTTGTTGTCTGCGTGTTAAGTAATTAAATAATAATTTATGCTGATAAATACAAATCGGAGTTATTGTTTTTGCCTTTTTGTTTTTTATCATTGTTGTGACTTTATTGGCTATTTTTTCTTTCATTTCATTTTAGCAGCATATACACAAAAATGTTATGGCGTTTTACTTCTTCTTCTTTTTTTTGATTTTCTGCTTTATTTTATGTTTTGTTTTAGGTTTTGCTTTTATCGATATTTCGATAGACTCGACCAAATTAACTTTAATTTTTCTGCCTCACAATGCAGAAAAATGTCAATTTCTCTCTGTTTCGTTGACGATGTGACATTGAAATGGCATAAGGTACACAAAAAAAATAAATGATAAAGCAGAAAATTGTAGCAACAAATTTCAATGAAATTGATAGAAAAGCGGAAAGAAAGAAAGAGAGAGGGAGACAGAGAGAAAAGAGTTAGAGGTATGGAAAAGTAGATGAAAAATAAAATGAAATGAAATACATTTTAACTAAATGACTGCATGCATGAAAATTTATTGCCAACACTTTCTCCATTATACCATAAACGCATGTATCAACAATAACAATAACAATAACAAACAACAATAATAATAAAACATAATGACATAAAAATGGGGAAAATGCCTCCGCCTCTATAATCGAATGAACTTCAAGTGTCAAATACTTTTGTGCCATTCAGTTGATGTTGCTGCTGCTATTTATATTTTATATTGCTGCTTTGACTGCTACTGTTGTTGTTATTATTATTATTGTTGCTTTTGTTCAACTTCACGAAAACACATTTCGATGTCATTGAAATGTTCGGGCAGATTTATGTATAAAATTCAAAAGTACGTCTGGTGTTACATTTCTCGTATATTTCAAAAATTTTAATTTAATAACAACAGCAACAATAACAGAATGATTTTAAAACTTTCATATACTTTGCTTAAGGTTTTTTTTATATTTACAGTTACATTTTCAATTCAAATCTGATATAAATTCGGAATATCTGATGAAATGTCTCAGAGCTTTTGAATGTGAAAAATTGAGCTCATTGCAATAATTCAATAATTTTCATATATTACTCAATGTGTTTTTATCTAAAAAAGAGAAATTAAGTTTGTTTCAAGTTAAAGTAACGTCGATTGAAGATTCATAGTAAAAAATTCTTACCAATCTCTAGGGAGAAACTTTTTCAAGAGGCGCAGACAAAATAACTAACTGGAATTAGTGTATAAAGTGAAACTCAATGATCTTTAGCGAAAAGAGAACATACAGACACCTGGTAACTAAGTTCTTTGCAAATACAAAAAATCTCATTCTAAAAGTACTTACTTTGAACAAAATTATTTTGAACCATTTGCGCTTATAAGATTTACCGCAAAAAAGCGAAGAAACTTAACATTATTTGGCAACAAAGTTCTTTCAAACTAGTGAAAATTTTAAATATTAAACAGTTTTTTAAAAGATAATTTTTTCTTAGTTAAGGCTCATATTAAGGCTGAACTTTGTAACCTAAAAAACAAGCTTTTAACATAACGCAAATTAAGAAATTCTTCAAATTTTTAAGTCGTAAGATACTTCCAGCCCATTCTGAATTTAACTAAGTAGTGTGGAACATTCAGTCACATCTAGAAACAATTTCAATATAAGAAATTGCGTATACTGCCAAAAATTTGGTCAATTTTACATATTAGACGAAGAATTTAGAAGAAATAACTCTGAAACTTTGTATGCGCATTTTACGTGACCTTCCAAAACTTATGAATAAATGATCAAGTTGTTCTGCGGGTACTCAAAACATAGCCCTAGCTTTATATATCTCTTCCTTGTTATTACTCAGACTTAACTCTAATTTTTTGCATTTACAATATTTTTATGGCTTTGTAAAGAAAAGAAAAAGGCAAAGCAGTAAAAGAGTAAAGTGAGAAAATGATAAATGATGGCAAGACCATAAATTATGATCTCGAACATTTATAGAGCGTGTGATGGCGATACTGATAGTGATAGTCGCACATGATTTACCTACACACACACATATATATATATATATACACATAAAATGTAGACTATGATAGTCGTGCACAATCAGTTGCTATTCAGTGATAATTTCAACACATACACACACACCTATTTTTCAATGCAGAGCAACATTCAACATCAAAGGCAGCAGTAGCAATAGCAATAGCAATGGCAATAGCAACACGACTAGCAACAGTAAAATATTTACAAAAATGTATAAATGCAAATAGAGTAAAGTTATCTTTTACAATAGAAGATAACAGCTTGTGAGAGAGAGGGAAAGAATGCTAAAGAAGATAGAAGAAATTAAACTGCGAAAATTCAAGGACAAAAAGCTTAAAAGTGTAGTAGAGTTAAAAGAGCTGCTGATCGAAGTTGTAAAGAAATGAAGTGTCATAAATTTTAAATACAACTATTGTTATTTAAAACACTTCCTACTCCATACAAAAAAAACACATTGCTTTAGCTTCCATTGGGAAAATTTTTATAGCATTTTCTATCTTGATATTCATAAGACACTTATATGTACATGGCATAATAATCCAGCCAAAGTAATCCGGCCCATTTTGTTAATATCCACATAAAGATATTCATGCAAATAAAAGCAGCAGCATCAGTTAAAATAACAAGCAACAACAAAATGGCATTTTAATATCGCAACATCTAGAAAGTGGAAGTTGAAACCTTCAAATAATCTTCAATATAATATATATATTTTAATGGCTGTAGATTATATGAATGCCTTGAATGCCGTGAATGCCATGAATGCCATGAATAATACTGAATTGAAAACTGAAAAATTTTTACACATGGTCTTGCAATTTTTATGTGAGTTTTTAGGTGATGTATGACTAAAGTACAAAATGAATATACAAATAATATATTAACACCATTAAGCAATTCAATTCAATGGCTGAATGATTGGCTACTTATTTGGTTGAATGCTATTGAAAATTGCAAATATCCTTTAGATAATTTTTATGCATTTTGCTTAAAGATCGCTATTAAATTGTCCATTTCAAATATTGGTTTGGTGGATTTTCAAGTTGTTTATTAAATTTATAGGAAATTTTATGTCGCTCATTAATAAAAAAATTTATCAATTATTGATCATCTTTCATGCAAATTAATAATTAATGCTGTCGGCCAATAAACAGTTCAGTAGCATTATAAATAAAATATCGCATAATATCGCATAATATCGCATAATATCGCTTTATATCTCAATATCATTCTCACACTTTCTCGTTGCTCTGCTCTACTCTGCTCTGCTCCGCCTTTTATCTTTTATTCTATCGATTAGTTTTGTAATTTTCTTGCATTTTCTTTTTAACTTCTGCCTTATTTTATTATTCCTTTTATAACATGAAGCATTTAGCCGCATTCACGTATTTCTTTGTATTTTTATAGCGGACACTGTTTGCCATAGTTTCCATGCGTACGTGTTATATACAAATTTTAGGTGTTAACTTAGTTAAATCGCTCTAACAAAACTGCTCTGACAAAAGGAGTTTTCACGCAACTTTCATTCTGTTATTTTTGGACTTTTTAGTTGTATTTTGTTTTGTTTCGATTTTATATTCAAATTCTGTAAGTGGTGAATAAAAATATATGTTTGTATGTATATGTATTTTTTATATAATTTACTTTCTATTTATGGGTTTTTTGCCCGGCGCATTTTATATCAGTTGTTACCATCTGCCGTCTGCCATCATTTTACTGCATTAACAACAATCGTTAGGGCCACAGAGACAATAATCGCCATCCACATGGATTTTATATTTTTGGTGGTAAAAATAAAAGCGATATTTTATGCAAATCGCTTGTTTATGATGTGTTTAAAATAATTTTACAAAAAGAAATTTCAAGAACTGCGTTAAAGAAAAAGAAACTCAGAATAATGAAGATTCTAAATTTGAACTTTTATTGTTATTTTTTTACGAGTAGGCGTATTTGATTTATTTCGAGTATATACTTGATTTCGATTTTCCGTTTGTCTAATATTTATTAAGTGGTTTTACTTTGCAAACATTCGATTTCAGTTTTGCTTTACAAAGAAATAACTTTTATGTAAAGAACTGAGTCCTCTTAAATTTGAAGTATTTGAAGTTTTGTTTAAGCGCTTTATCTAACGTTAAGACTTTTGCCGAATTTTGAATATGAAAGAAATATAATTTTTGTAAAGGTTTCCAGTATCCAGTTTTCAACTTCCGGTTTCCGGTTTTCGAATTTCTGTTTGTTCTTATTGTTTAGAGAACCTTGAATATTGTTTCAAAAATTAACAAAAATTATAAATTATATTGCAGTTATGAAACGAAATCAAGCAGGTAAATTTTATTTAATTGAATGTAATAATCAAAAATTCATGAAAATGGAAAAATGGAATAAGCTAATTTTTTTTTCATGTTTGAAACACTTTCAAAACATTTATAGAAATTTCGATTATTTTATCTGATGAGTGAAGTGCCCGCAAAGCAAACAACTCTTTTGATAGTTTAATTAAACAAAATCTGTTTCTTGCACTTACTAAATTATATTTTCCAAAAATATTTTCAAATTTGTTTTTAAATAACAACACTAATACTTTTATTATTATTGCTATAAATGATTGAAAAAGCCAACATCCCTTAAAGGTCAATTATAATTTGATAACACTTTAAGAGAAATGCATTAGTCCATGTGATTGATTTACTTAAATTAAATACAGAAATTCAGTCAAAAGGAAAGCTACAAAATAGAAAAAAGTAGCACACAAGAATTTTGAAAAATATTTTCTATTACACTAAACACTACAATCAGGACAATAAAACAGACGTTGGTAGACAAAGTTACTCAACAAAAAGCAAATGAAACAAAAAATTGACATCATTTATCCGTTAAAGTAATAATACACATGGCGCATGCATCCGTGCACTGTCTAAAATAAATACAGTCTATAATTTACATTACATTATCCTTTATATAATAAAAGTAAAAAGAAAAAGAAAAGTAGACAAAAGTGACAAAAGGAAGAAGACGAAGTAGATAACTCTCGCAACAAAGCACACATTTAAAACAAAACTTAAATTGTTTAGTATAAAAATTGTAAAAAAATCAAAGTAACACACAAAAGAAACGAGACAAATTAAAAAAATTAAAATAAAAGTGCAAAGGATTTAAAAAAATATATATACGAGTAATTGTGGCATAAATGTATGGCCATAATGTTGCCATTTAAAGCCCACCTTTTTAAGTTAAATAAACAGTTAGGTAAATGGATCCGTATGATAAAGAATGGCTTAAAGTACAAACGCTCAAATGCCCAAAAGATATTTTGCGCAAAAACGTCATACATCTAATTCTTGCAATTTCTCACAATGACAACTTTTAACCCTCAAAGAATAATTATATAAAACCAACAAAGGGGGATGATAAAAAAAGAGAACTACGATGAAGAAAATGAAAAGAGCATGAACTTATAATAAAGTTTAATCCCTAAAGGACGCTTGTTTCAGAAATATATTCCAAATAATATCATTCAATTCATTTTAAAAACGATTTACTTTAAAGTTCATGTGACGTCTACTCATTAGTTTCATTATAACTTTTGTAAGAATGTCTTGAAATTTGTTAAGTTAAGATGTTTTAACTGAAAGGACCAAGGTAGTGTTAAACTACATCAGGTAATTTTTACTGCAATTGCTCTTTAAGCGCAATTGAAAATATTTCATAAATTTTTTTGAGATAAATGGTTAAGTATTTTATGACAAAAATTGTAGCCACTCCTGCCATTCAATTTTGAAAAATGAATTGTCTTTTTTTTTTGATTCTACATTCAATATTCTCTAATATGCTTTTTTAGCCCACGTTAAAATGTTGTAGGGTATTTAACACTCCACGTCAAATGAGTTTAACATTTTTGCTTATTATTATTAAATAATTTCTCTTTTCCTTTTTCTTTACAAAATCCTTTTCCATGTGGGTTAAGTGTAGGGGACGATGATGTATAATTATCCAACTTGTGCATATCGCATTAACGCACTTTAATGATAACTATCTAATGCACACATGTTTATTTATTTTTTTTTCTTTTTTGTAATATATAAAGAAAAAAAAAAGGAAATTGTGTTGGGCCTAAGTATAAAAAAAGAATTATTATGGTATAAAATGGATACAGAGATGCGTTCAATGTTAAGTTTTTTCTTTCCTCACTCATTAACATTTCGTTTTCAGACTCGTTTGCATTGCTAACCATTTAACCAATACAAACAGTAAACGCATGTATCTTTTGTGGCAGCAACAACAACAATAACAATAACTATAAGAACATATAAAACATATTATATAAGATTTTATAGTCATCCCTGCAATCATCAATATGTCCTGTCCTTCCATAATCATATTTAAATATGACTGGTGGTTGCTTTGTAGATTTCTCATTTATTCTATGAATGTCACTTTCGGTACATTGAATATTCCATTTGCTTTTCTTTCCCCTTTTTTCTTTTTGCTTGCTTTTTACAAATGAACATTTATCCGTCTGTCCGTCTGTCCGTCTGTCTGTTTATATGATATTTGCTTATGTGACAACATTTCAAAAAATATGTAAACTATGCAAATCTTGTCCTTTCACTGCCACAACTGATTACTCTTATTGTTATTCTATATAAATTTTTTTAATGGCCCTAAAAGGGATTGCAAGCAAGTTCATGCATCAAAATGTTTGTAACATTCTAAATGATTAGAATCATTTTATAGTTTAATTTAGGTGTACTCGATATCAAATGAACCATTAATTTTAAGCAATAAAAAAAATTTTGCTTTTGCTTAATCTGAAATCGCAACTGGAACGTTATCTTATTGTCCACAATACGATTTTTATTAAAATTAGCTTACAATAAAAGCAAACAACTTTAATGGCTAATTGCTTAAAAAAGCCGAATATAATAATTCGTTGTCACTGAAGAAAGTGTAATAAAATCAGTCCAAGGATTCAAAAGGTAGATTGCCAAAAGTATTCTTTACTTCTAAAAACACAAAAATCTGAATTCATGGATTCAGAATTCACGAACTAGGAAATCTCTCAAGAAAACAAGAAGGCATCGCTAACGTTTACATCAAGTAAGCAAATGTTTTTTACACTCTGAAGTTTTGAACTCTCTGAACTTTCGAAATACACTCTGAACCTTTGAAACTACTGCGAACAACTTTCGTTATATCTTAAAATTTAAGTGGTAAATGTAAAAATGGAAACATTTCATTTCGATTTAATGCCTTATTTGAAAAAGAGCTATTGATTAAAAAAACCAATCTAAAATTTTGTACGTTTTAATCGGAAATCGTTAAAACTCTGTTTAAACTGGTTAAATTTATAAATATCTTGATTAATTTATTGATTGGTCCTGTATTGTTTTTGTATTTTCATTAACTTCTTTGCCAAATGGAATAAGTTATGAAAAATTTCAATTCTTCCCAGAAGTCATTGGAACTTAAGCTTTGTGAAAGCCTTATTAAAAGAAAATCACTGCAATTTTTACCGCATTTGATTTTAATTATTGAATCAATACTTTTCCTTCACATCATCTTGATGCATTCGCACAGTTCATTCCATTTTCATTTAGTCAATTCATACAATTTTAACATTTGAATTGATTTGATTTGATTTGATTTGATTTGATTTGAATTGATTTCTTAAGAATGATTCTTTTATCCAGCACCTTTTCCAATAATTATTTATCAAACATTATTTAACAAATAATTCATAATAATACCAAAGTAATATTCTACCGCTTCCATGATATGCAAGCAGATTTACTAAAGATTCTCTATCATTTTCGTATAAACAATTTCATGTACATTTCCTACATAAATTTGAGAAGGGTATTGGATACTTTTGTGTATAAATGTATGTACAATTTAATTGAAGCATGCGTGTGTTCATGTAACAAGTAAATAAACGAGCGATTATTTATTTAAAGCAAGCGATTATATGTTAAATGCTGTTTAATCGCATGCGACATTTTCAATTAGATTTTCAATTATGTATACATTTCCCTACCACAGGAATTCCACCCACACACACAAACACACACATTAATATATATGTATATAAGACATATGTACCACAATTTTAGTGAAAAAATTCGCTACATTTCTCTCTTTGATTTCGGATTTTTTTTAATACCTTTTTATACACATCATCCAAAGGTTGGTGGTATACTGATTTTATCGTTATATTTGTAACATTTAAAAGGAAGCATTGGAGATTTTATAAAGTATCAGCATTAAATACTGATTCGATTTAGATATGTCTGACTGTCCGTCCATGTGCGCTTAACATTCTTCTGGTCACCAAGAAGTATATAGCAACTTCAAATTTGGTGAAATTATTGAAAGTTTATGCACTCTTATTGGCATTGAAAATAGGTCAAGTAGGTCAAAGGGCAATGGCCACTGTGCAATGTAAAGTGAAAACATTTCTATTTTTTTAAACACAAATTTATAGTTTTTCCCTCGTAACTTGGAAAGTGGAACAGATAGATTAAATGGAAAGCTGATATTTAATACAAATATTAAGACAATTATTCTACAATATGTAACGTGTTTGGGTGGTTTAACATAAATTTCTTAGTAGTTAATTGTTTGTTTACAATTTTACAATTTTATATACAAGTATTCATTGATCAAATATAATCGGGAAATACCGAAAGAATTTATTTCTTATCATGCACTTATTTTCCTTGGCATATAAATCAAATGGACTGGAAATTACAATCATGGAATGCCTTAAGACTTAAGAAAGCTCTAATATTTTGATTTTCTACAGTTAGTCAAAAGCATTGATTTCCGTTTCTATTCAAAATAGTTTAAAATTTTCTTGACGTTTCAGAGTACTTATCATATTTACAAAGTATCGGCCACATTTTACTTTGGCGATTATTAATTATTAATATTACAATTCTACAAATAAATTTAATCTGCCAACTATTTTGAGTTAAAAATTCCATTCAACTTTTCATTTTATAGAAACTTTTAAAGTCATAGCAAAAAAGACTGAAGTTAACTGAAGTTGTTAAAAAAGGCACGCTTCAACAAAATTAATATATTGCCATTAGGCTTGTTCTTCTTGAAAATTATTGACTATTTTTCTCACCCGTTACATTTGCATCTTTTCAATGTAAATTCCTTATGGCCAAAAGTTAAAGGACAAATCAAATGCCATCATTGTACGAATTTCTTTTTTTTTTTTGTAATATCTTAACAATTTTAATTAAATTCATTTAATGTTACCACTAAGTGACACTTGATAAACAGACAAAAAAATAACACAAAAAAAAGAAAAACGGAGACAATAATAAAAAGTGTAATAATAATAAAAATTGAAAAAAAAAGTATCATTACAATTTTAATTGGCCACCGTCACCGCCATCGCTATTGCAACCGCGTCATTGTGGCCACAAACAGCAGAATCATCAATGTCATCATGTTGTAAAAATAAGAAAATAAACATCAATCCAACAATTACATTAATATCATTAAAACGAATAGAAAGAAAGAAAGAAAGAATGAACAAGAGAATGAAGACGTCCTGTATTATTCTCTGTAATCAGAAATCATTGACAGACATAAAAAAGCAACTTTATACAATAATTATACAATAAAGTAAACAAAAAAAGAAGAATAAACAAACAAAACACATGAATGTTTTAAATGTTTTGTTTTGTAAAGATGTCAAATGTCATGTACACGAAAGCAGGCACTTTTGCCCACTGAAGTCAGTTAGTCTCAGTTATATAATAAATTTAATGAGACATTACGCCTGCCATAAAATGTCTTGCTTTTATATCTTACTTTCCATATCACTCTCTCTCTCTCTCTCTCTCTCTCTCTCTCTCTCTCTCTCTCCTCTCTCGCAAACACAATATAAATTTTAGTTAAGTCTTAAGGGTAGATTTATTTTTATGAATTTAATCGTAAATTCTTAAGAAATTGATAAGTAAAAGAAAAAAAAAGCATAACAACAAGTTCATATAGTGAACTGGGCCTTTCCCTTTCAAACATTTCTATATGCTATGAGAAAGAAAAAAAGTAAAAAACTGAATGAGTTGAGCACACATAAATATGATGAAAATCTTGTCAAATTGCCAGACATTATCCAAATAGCAGATGTTATTAATTTTCTTATATATCTTGATTGTCTCGATTGCCCGTTAGCCATTTCTTTTAAAAGCAGTTCCCTTTCTACCCAAAAGTTTGGCATATATTGACTAGGTCAAAATATATACAATGCTTTAAAAAAAATTTCTGTTATCTGAAATTCTTGATTAGTATGAAATTTTGAATTAATCTTTTTATATTTGTACAATCAAAGATTCTTAATATTGACATATTGATTTTAGATTGGGCAGAATTTCTCATGAAATTTCTCATGACGCTGAAAGTAAGTTACATTTGGTGAAGTACACGCCCATTAATAGACAATACCTCTGTTATTATAATGTAAAATAATTTCTTAATTCTTATTTAAAGTTAACATCTACAGAAGGTCCTTCAGCAACATCCTTCTTAGGGATTGCAAAAGCAATTGTGTAACAAATATTCGAAAATCGTTGGATATTTTTCTAAATTCTTTTGTACTGTTATCAATTAGAGGATGTGATTTTATCCAGTCATCCAAAAAACTAAATAATTTTAACTAAAAAGCGCATAATCGAAGAATATCAAAAATACGCTTCAACATATTGCTCAAATGAAAAATTCTCTTAGCTGCCATAAAAAGCAACTTTTCTCTATTTTATCAACGACCACTTTATTTTTACATATTTACATTGAGTTTCGACTTAACAACTATTGTTCGACAACTATTGTTCTTTCAAAGTATCAGAAAGGCCTTTCCGAAGAAATGGAAAATGTAAATCACTCTTCTGAAGCATTTGCTTCTGTACATTAATCTTTAGAAACTCGTAATAACGCCGATTTAGCTAACATTAAATTTTATTTTCCTATTTAAAGTAGTTTCAAATATCATAACGATCCATAAAATGTTTGAAAAGTCATCATCACGTAACATCGAAAATGTTATGCCCTTCTGAATTGTAGATTTCTTCATAATTTAAGGCATATTTTATTTAGTTATTTTGGTGTGTATGCAGTCAACTTTTCTATAAATCATAAAAAGAAAAATTACCTAAATTATAAGAATCTTTTTTAATTATAACAATATTTTTAAGAGCAACGACAACTGGCGCGTCTCTCTACAACATAAAAACAGCAACAAATAATAATAAACAATAAACAATAAACAATAAATAACAAACAGCAAACATTGTCTAGAATGCAAGCAAGGATTCTAAATTTATTTTTATTATATTTATGTACATTTGTTTATATGTATTACGTTTACGTTATATGTAACATTGGCCTGCCTTATTGTTCGTATTGTTGGTTGATTTTCTGTTTCAAAAGTCTGCAAACAAATAACTTTTAGATTCATATAGATTCTATAACATACCAAAAGATTTCGTCGTAAAGTTCTGTGATGTTCTTTCATGTTCCATCGAGTTTCTTCTTTCCTTGATCTTGATTGTTTCTTTTGTCTGTTACTTAAAACATAAAAATCACATGTGCAATTTATTATCTAATTAATATTTAAGCAAATGTTTGCACAACAACAAAAATTATACACAAGCAAAGTAGATAATTTAATAGTAGCGAATCAGAGAGACAGACAGACGTACAGACACAGTCAGACACTTTAATATTCATATAAATGCCGTTACATGTGCCGATAATAATTCAAATTTATTCTTAGACTTACATTAATGGTACACAATATTTATAGTAAAATAATGAAAGTGAGGATGAGAATGAGCCACACCCACATTATTAAATACTATCTTACGCGTTTTACATGCGACTTTTTCCTATCTCCAAGATTGTTCATGGATATTACTATGTAAACATAATTTGTCTGTCTATCCGTCTGTCCCACAAATTACCTCTAGAAACCAAAATTTATGTTAGAATATATGCATGGAAAAATGAAGTGCTTATATGTATTCAGCTCATATATTTTCACTGTATGAAATACAATTAGCTTTAAATATACAAGTCTATAATGATCTATAAAATAATTATGACTTTAAAGAAGGGAAACATTCGCGAACATACTTTGATTTTCTTTGCTTTATTTTTACAATTTTACTCTCCAAATATAATGAACATCAATGAAAAATTACACAGATCAGTTGTTATTAATGTTCTTAAAGGGCCATTATGAATTAATTTCTTTAATTTACTAAGATCTGAAAGAGATATTGTGTATGTCATGAGAAATTATTTGCATATATGAAATTAGTTTATTAAAGAAAAATTCTTTAATAAACTAAAAAAAAAAAAAACAAAAAGCTGATCATATTGTCGAGTGATTAATGAGTGTACATGTACATATTTATTAATTATAATTAAAAATAGAATTCGTTGAATAAGGCAATAATTTTGCCAAAAAATGTATTTTTTTTCTTCTTTTGGCAAAATATTCTCAAACAAAACAACAAAATCGTTTCTAGAAAGACACTAACAGAAAATCCACCAATTAGATCAGCAGTTTGAACTTTTTTAATACTCTGAAAATCGCTACTAATAAAAATTTTTCAACACTCAACTCAAAATCATTACCAAGATCTATTAAAATTTGAGTGTTGCCTTTATTTTTGTAGATTTTTCAAAAGTTATTACCATAAATAAACCTTCAAGAAAATTTTGAATTTGCAAACGCAGTTCAACGGCAATTTAGTTTGGCGACTATAGCGTGAATGCTAAAATTTAAAAAGAAGCACCATAGTTTTAGCTTTTATTGATCAAATCTGGTACAAGCCGTTTCTTTAATCCTTAACAAAAATTTCAACTTCAATATTTTTGAAGCTTTCCTTAAGCTTCCTTTCCTTGATCCTGTTCCTGAATCAAGCAACTGAAATTAAATTTAATAATTACGATGGCTGAAGCTTATCCCGTACTTCGTTAACATATTTAATATTATACCAGAATGTCAAGATTTTAAATGACCCCAGACAGTTATGAAAAGAAGTAGAAGTTCAACTTATGAAGTTAGTAGCGTCCAATGATATTGTCATAGAATTGAAGTTTATAATCCGTGTCTCACTTTAATTATACTTATCCCGGTCCTCATTTATGCCTTAATACTGGAGCTTTGCCAATTTGTACAAAAACCCCGCCACATAAGTTGAATGACAGAACGAACATTATGCTTCAGTTTAACTCAATTAAAAATGAAATCTTGTCTAAAGAACTTTTAATATTTTCATTTCAGTATCGCAAATTTGCCATTTCAATTCCTTTTCTTCAAATCTTTTTCAAATATTTTGAGAAATATTGAAATATTTTAGTCACCTGGCTTTTTTTCCCTTATTCCAGCATTTTTCCTTCCTGCATTTACTCAAATGCAGATGCGCTGAAACTTTGTCTGAGACCTCAATATATCTAAATGTGGCTTCATTTAATCCAACGCTAGAATTAACTTTAGTAAATGTCTTCCATCTAACTTAATACAATTGTAAAATGTAATAGAAAGAAAGAAACATAACAAACATGAGAAAATTAAATTGAAATCTTAACTAAAAAAAACCAAACAAACAACTTTGGATAACCATCTTTTATTAAGCAGGAGTATGCGTATATATGTGTATGTGGGTGTATTTATGAATGTATGTATAAGCATTGGATTGTTCTTTCTAAATCTAAAAAACTGTAGGAAAAGAAGCAACAACAACAGAAACAGCAACAGCAACATTAAAAGAAAATTTGGAATAGAAAAGCGGCAAAATGTTGCTTTCTTTTGTTTTTCCTTGCATTTTCTTTGTAGTGAATTATTTTTTTCTTGGTGTTTCAGTCAAATTGCCGATTTAACTGTTGTTTTATATTTTCTATACAGAGCGATATACGTCGTGTTTATAGCCCTAAGCTTTTAACCATTCCAACATCTGCCCATTGACGCTGATATCTCTATAAATTTCATTACGTCTCGTTCGCTCTGCTTCTTCTCTTCTCTTCAGCTTTTCTTATTTACTTTTATTTACGTTTATTTACTTACTTTTATTTATCTATTTGTTTATGTACGTTCTTTATGGTTTTCTTAGGTACTAAAAATAAGAAAGTACAGAAAATAGAAGAAGAAACGGAAAGAAGTAAAATTTACAATTGAGTTGTATTTTAACATTTCAAGAATTTTATGTCCATGTATGGTTATTGTTCTATATGTCCATAAAGTATAAACAATTTTCTTGGGTTTTTCTTTACTTTATTTTACTTTCTTCTTTTTATTTATTTATCTTATTTCTTTGTCTAATTAAGACATTGTTCTTTATTCACTTTGAATGGTAAAATAGTTATTAAGCTTTCGGCTGGATTGTTACAATTTTTCTTAAACATTAAAGTGTCTACATAAATATATACAACACAACGGCCGATAAGTGTACGATTTTTATTCAAATACATTCCTCTTTATAATTATAATGCATTCAGACGTTTTTTAGGGCTTCTCTGACGTTTCATTTGCCTTTACTACAAAAGAAAGCTTAAATTCGTATGGGCCCCATTCTCTTGAGATAAAATTCTTTCCCTAGATCTATGATATAGGCATAAGTAGTAGTTAAGGCGTTTAAGTGCCGAATTTGAAACGTACCATGCGAAAGAAGGCAATTTCAGTTAATATAACCTTCCTTTTTTATTGATTTCTGCCACGAGGCATTCTTTCGATGGAATAGCTCATTATTTTATATATAAGTCCGTTTTCTCATTCTTAATCAATCCGTTAATGTATTTTGTTGCTAGCTGAAGAAGAAAACGAAGAAAATACCATCCATTTCACAACATAACTATGCCGATGGATTTTTGAATTTTTGTATGCTTTAAGCGATTTTAAGTGATTGTTTGGGGAATCAAGTCCTTTTAGCCTTACTTAAAATAGAGTTTTGAATTGACCGGCATTGAGCTAAGGGAAGGCAAATGCGTTATCCTTGGCTGAAGCAGTTTTGCTTAAATATCCTTTAAAATGCCTATTTCTTAATGCTTTGCGGAATAGGAACATTTTCCAGGGGATCAGGTGCGATTGTCTAATCACGCTTGAATTTTTTCACCAATTCGAATGTTTACAGTTTGAAAATGGCCTTCTATACATTGATTTGACGAAGACTTATTGGCTTATATGTTTTATATTAATATGTATTACATTTAATTGTGGGAGCTTTATAGATTTTTCAATCCAAATTTTTCTATAAACAAATAAGAAAATCTCTGTTACTTGACCCGAACATTATTTTAATTTCGTAACATTTTTTTTTTAATTTTCGTAAACTATTTTGTGTTGTTGTTGTTGTTACTTATGCCAACATAGTTCCCATTATTGTTGCTATTGTTGTTGTTTATTCTTATTATTATTATTTTAATAGTGTTGCCTGTTGTTGTTGTTGTTGTTGTTGTTTTGTTGTTCTGTTGTCGCTGCTGTGTTGAAAATACCAAGAAAAAAATTATATTAATGATAATTTAAAATGCAATTTTCAAGTTTTCTATAGATAGTTTTTTTATTTTGTTCTTTCACACTTTATATAAAAAAAAACGAAAAAAAAAAAATAAAAAAATTAAAAAGTAAAATAAAAAATAAAATAAAACAACAACCAAAATGAATAGCCTGACACTTGACAATTGTCAACTGCCAACTTAAAACAAGATTATCGCTTCTTTTTCATCGTCTTTAATTTAAAAGTCTGAAGTCTCTAGATTTCAAATTTCGTGTAGCGAATTCTTCTTCTAACTTGTTTCTTTGTTTTACTTCAAAACTATTAATGATTGAAGTTTTAATAATGATCATGCGTTTGTGTTTGCCATTATTTGTGTTTATTTCATTAAACCGCAAAAACAGAAGAAAAAAACAAACCTACGAAAAATTCACTTAAAATAAATGAAAATTATTATAGAAAAATATTCGGCAAAAAATCAAAAAATAAAAGAAAAATAATTTTAAAAAAATATATTGAAAATAAAGAAAAATGATCTAAAATATTAACACGATCATAACAAGTAAAATTTTCAAAAAGGAAAAGAGAAGAAAAAAAAATGCGCCATTGTGTTGAACACGCTTCAGGTTTTTCTGCTGCCTTTTTTTTTTTTTTGGTTTTTTTTTTGTTTTCTTATTCTATGCTTCATTTCTCTTTTACTACTTTTTTCCCTCTTGTTTCATATTTTATTTATATTTCTCTCTCTTTTTTTTTGGTTTTGTTTTTTTTTTCATTTTTATTATTATGCAGTACATAAAATTTTTATGATAGAAATTTTATAGGGTGATAGAGAAAGATAAAGAGAGAGAGAGAGGTAGGGTCGTTAAGAGATAAAATGGAGAAGACCTAAATTCATGCAAGTTAAAAAAATAACTGTACTTTTTGCTTGTAAATGTTCTCTTTTTTTTTCTTATTTGTTCTTGAACGTAAACTAAAAAAAAACCTACAAGAAAAATGTCTCTTTTTCTAAAACTTCTTTTCTTTTATGATCTTTTAGAGAACATTTTTGGTTGAATTGTTATTGTGATTGTTATTGTTATTGTTATTGTTATTATTGTATTTATATATGCATATCTGCATTGCTTAATGTGTTAAAGATAACTTGAAGGTGCGATTTTTATCAGTTATAATGTCAATGACAATACTTTTACAAAAGCATACATACATACACACACACATGCATACATACATACATACATACATATATACATACGATTTGAATGCTTCAAATTTAAGAATCCCATTGTTAAGTCTGTTCATCTGCACTACTTAAACGGCCATTTACAAAATCGAAAATTAAGTTTAAGTGAAAAGAAAAAAATTATATTGAAAATAGATGCGGAAATTGATGATTTAGCCAAATGATCACGTGGCATTTAAACGGAAGTCATTGCTTGGCAAATGACAACAACGAAAATAGATTCTCAATAAAAATATGAATTATTGATTAATTATTACATTCAAGAAGCTCTAATTGTTACAAGAAAGCCTTTATTTCCGATTACTGCTTCCCCATTTTATAAATATCCTTAAAGGCTTTTAAAAAATATTTTAACGGGAAATTGAACTTATAAATGATCAATAATAAAGAAGATAAAATATGCCTTCTAATGAAGGCATATTTTATCATCATCATCAGCCTTAGCATTATCGTAGAATTATTGTCTAAATTATACCAGCTTAGTCTATTTTTGTTATCTTATTATATTTCCTGGTTTGTGTCTAAATTTCAAATCTATTACATGAGAGAGATATGAGCCATTAAATTAGAAATAAAAATGCTAACAATAAAATGACAAAAACATTTTCTTCTTCTTCTTCTTATTGTACTTCTTCTTGTTATTATTATTATTATTACTATTTGTTGTTGTTGTTGTTGTTGTTGTTGTTGTTGTTGTTGCTTGCTGCTGTTGTTGTTGTAATTGAAGTTCATGGACCATACTGCAATTGAGATTGCGACTACTTTCAATGTGAACAAACTCTATAAACATAGTGCACCCATGGGGCACATCCATTATCGGCTGCCATATGAACTTTCAATACACACACACACACACACACACACACACACATACACAATAACACACACTTACACATAAATACAACAATAAACTTACAATAGTAATAGCAAATAACATCTACGAAAGAATCGCAATAGTTCCATACAAAAACATAAAAATCAAAAAAAGTAAAGTAAAAAATTGAAAGACAAAAAAGAAAAAGCTAAACCAAAAAAAAACGTAACATCAAACATCGCACATAGATTTTAACTGAGTGATAGTGACAAAAAAAATATATATATGTTTAACTTTCTGTTGTTGACTTTTTATTATTGTTATTGTTCTAAGACAATGGTTGTTAGTTAGTTTTTTTTTTGTATTCCGCTTTTTTTTATATTAACCTGATACCTCTTTTTTTTTCTAAATTGATAGTTATTTTCAGGATGATATGGCAAAAAATAAAAGAAAAAAATTTTTTATATACAAATAGAATTCCCTCAAGTATCCGTACAAGTCTATTTGTTATGTATTTGAGGATTTTATTGATAAACGCGCTTTACCAATGATGCCATGAAAAAGAGAACTTTCCAATTGTACTTAAAGTTTACTCAAAAATATAAATCGTCTGGTCTTTGTAAATAAATCAAAAATTTAAAAAGATCAAAAAAATTTTATAGCTCGTTCATTTGATTCCAGTCTACCGAGTGCCTGGATAAAATAGGTTGCCTTTTTCAAGATATTTAGATATTTAAAACATTTTTACAATAACCGCCTTCGATTTGTTAAAAAATTCTTAGAGACAAAGGAATACCCCACATTTATTTGAGAATAAATTGCTCCAATAAAATATTTCCTTACGCTAAATGCTTTCTTTGGAAAATACATAAAATGAAATAAACCACATTTTTGAATCATTATGACGCTTCTTTCGAAAAACCCATGTTTTTTTGAAAGTAAGATACGATTTGCAAATTTTACGAACATTACGATGATTTTAGCGAAATTAGAGCACAACAAAAAAAAGTCTCACTTCATTGGCTTTTTCATGTGAGGAGTTTCAAAATTATCCATTTAGAATAAGTGCCCTTAAAAATTACATTTTCACTTGCTTTTTATATCTCCCTTTATTATAAAAATTATAAAAATTGCTTGTACATCGGAAAACTAACAACGGAAGGTCAAATATAATTTTGATTCTGTTGGAACTTAAGTATGAACTATTATTAGATTACTTTAGCTTAGAAATTCGATGTATTTAAAACTGAAATTATAAAATGAAAAAGATTCCATTAAAAAAAGCAATATGATCCCGTGGAAGTAATAACTTTTTATACCCTACAACTCTTATGGTACAGCGTAATAATTAAAATATAAGTTACTCCAAATGTTTGTAACATACACAAGGAGCTAAGGTAAACTCACCTTTTACTATACCAAACGATTCCGAATACCTCCCTGATTCAATTTTAGACTGTCTGTCTAAAATTGTCTGTCCATATAAATGTATTAACAAACCATCGTTCGTAATTTCGGAGATATTTTACTGAAATTTTGATACAAATGTGTGTTTCTGATCTAAAGACGAAACCAATTGAAAATAATTAAATTTGAACCATTTTTTATGTCTTTCTTAAAGAAAGTCCTTGTATGGTAAAAACTCATAATTTTGAATATATTGTACCTTAAATTAGCATTGAGTTGTATGTTAATATAGAAAATGCACATTACAAAGTTTGGTCTAGATAGGTCTATTTCTACAAATACTTGCCATATAACGTAGTTTTTCGAGAAAACTTATAATATGGAACAAAGTTATAATTTTGAATAAATTTTAATGAAAATTGCCGTGGTTTTGTATTTTGGTTTGAAGGATATATGTGCCAAATTTATAGCAGATAGGTCCATTTTTTGTACACCTTGTCGTATAATGAACTTTTTAAATAATTGAGAAATAACAATTTTTCCAAAAGTTATTGACTTTAAATTAAGTTAAGCAAAGTGAAGTAGGGTATTTAAGAATTGACTCTACTCAACCCCAAAGCCCTTACTTGTGTGTTAAGCATAAACTTATGTTTAATAAATTTATTTATTTTTTTTTTTCCTACAAAAATAATAGCAAATGTTATTAGAAAAAAGACAATGTTAGAATCGAAAAAATATAAAGAGAAAACAATTAAAAATGAAATATACAAATAAGAAAAACGTAAAATGCGGAGGCAAAATGGCAGACAATAAAATTATATCTATTGTGTGCAACTTTTCATTAGTAGTTCGCACCTTTGTTTCTATTTCTTTTTTTTTTTTTTTTGTTATTTTTGCTTGTGCTAAACGATTGTTTAAACAATTGTAGAATTTAATACAAATGAGTTACACATACAATGAAACCATAACAGTAACATTCAAGTAAAGTGTTGTATTGCCCCTTCTCATGGTGTTACATTAACTGATATGGCAAAACATCAACAAAAAATAGCATTAAAAAAAAATCATTTAATTGGACTTTAACAATAACAACAGCAATAACAATAACAATAAGAGTAACAATAACAGTAACAGTAACATGAACAAAAATAACAATAATAAAAACTACAAATATTCTTATCTTAGAAGTTTGTATTTCACTTTTTTTCAATGTTTCTCTACTTCAACTTTTGCTACTTCTTCTTCTTCTTATTCTTCGTTTTCTTATTGTTATTCTTGTTGCTGTTCTTATTCGTTAAAATCTTATTGTATTGTTATAAAAATTTAATTTATTGTTGCTGCTAGTGCTGCAATTTATTTTTCTTTTTTTGGGTTTTTGGTTTAATTGTAAACAATCGTTTGGCTGATTTTTATTGCTGCTGTTTATGCTTTATATTCCAAAAAAAAAATCAACAAAAACTAACTGTATCTACACCATTACAAATACATTGGACTTTAAAGTGTTATGCAGATGGAAGCAATGTAAATAAAACTTAATGAAATGAATCTCAGTTTTGTTTTGTGTTGGATCATCCAGAGAATTATTTCCACAATTTTAATAAAATTGTCTTTCTATATGTCTGATTGTCCACCTGTCTACTTAATGTCTGATTAAATTGCATAATGTAATTTTCAAATTGTTTTAAGTATAAACTTCAAGTTCAAGGGCTCCTTTACCCGGAAAAAATCTTCAAAAATTTTTATGTATTCATTTTGGAAAAATCGTTGCAACTTATAATATAAAATTTTTACTAGTAAAAAGTCGTTATAAAGTAGTTTTTTATTATATTAATAATACACTCAAAATATGAACTAGTTGGCCTCATTTCTTTGGACAACCTTCCTCTTCGCTTAACCTTTCAACTCTTGTACAAAAAACTTGACTTTTACACATATTTAACCAAATTAAAAACAGCATTTAAAAGTTGGTTCTTATTAACTACAACATTTTCAATTGCTTCTTCACCCTTTTTCAGTAATTTTTTCTATGCGTTCTCTATGAAAGAAACATGAAAATAGAAATGAAAGCAAGAATAGAAATAAAGAAAGAAGAAGAAACAAACGTGTTATCGATATAAACATCTTTATTAAAGGCACTGAAATGAATGAATGAATGAATATATTTATTTATTTATTTATTTATATAAAACATTAGAAGTTGTAATCAAACATAGCGAAACACGACAACATCAAAAACGACAACATAACATTCTAGTAAATGTGTAATCAGCAGACTTTTGACAATGGCATTAATTGCAGCAACACAACCATCAAACCAACAGAGCTTTAATTCATTGATGAATTGCTAAACAAAAAATTATTTATTGTTGTTATTGTATTATGATAACTTTTTAGGTCCTCTGGAGAAACAATCCAATATTTTCCGACTACAATCTCTAAATTGTAGTTTGTTTTTATAAACCACTTCATTTCATTTCATTTCATTGCATTACGCTACTTCGCTACTTCGTTACTTCACTTCACTTCGCTTTCACTTTACGGGACTTCACTTCACTTTAATTAAGGCATATAATTGTTATATTTTTGGACAATTGTGAAAGAGTTTAAGTAATTTTGCGTAATAATTTTTGATTCAGTTTCTTTCAAACGCAGAAAGTGAAAAAGTAGTATTTTAAACATATTTTGTCACTTCACTATCGAAAGAAGAACATTTCAGTTTAAGCAAAAGAAAATTATCCGCTTTGCATGAAGAAAATATGTTAAACGTAGCCGATTTGCCAAAATTGGTGTACAAAATTTTGAATGAGTACTGTTGAAAATGGAAGGGCTAAATCGATACGATAAAGGCATAATTTGCACCAGAAACTAATTAATGCAAATTACTCGGCTACATAAGAAATTAAATCTAACGAATTCATTTTTGTTTATTACTTAAAAGGATTCACAAGTGTATCCGCGTCAATTTTCCGACTAACTCAATTTTACTGTATAAAATTTGTGGAAAAAAAATTTTTCAATAAGAAAGAACAAATTTTTATAATTGGAGCAATGAAACATTCTACGAAACTATGTACTCCCTGGCAACATCTTTTATAGGAAAAGAAGTGACCAGAGTTAATATTACTATCTCGTTAAAATTTTTCCATCCGATAATTACAAATTGACAAGATTTTATTTTAAATGACAATCGACATCAAAATTTCTGCTGTAATTTAAACTTTTTTTTTTTGATTGTATGCTCCTTTCAACATCACTTCTGTATCCTTTTTTCATTTTTTCAACGCCCTCAAATGGCAACAATGAGATACATGCCATCAGCAATGAGTAATTTTTTTCATGTTGTAACGCAATATGTTGCAATATCATGTCGAATTTGTCAGATGACTTTCTAAGCATAAGAATAAACAATGATAACAACAATAGAAATAACCAACAACGACAATATCAGCACAACAACAACAACAACAACAACAACAATAGCAATAGCAACAACAAAACTGTTGAAAACATTTTTCAATTTCTGACACATTTTATACAACGATAATGAAATAAAAGAAAATCCATTGATATGAAAAATTGCATATTTATCGTTATAATGTTTGTTGTTGCTGTTGTTTCTTTTCGTTTCTTTTTTTTTTGTTGTAATGTTATTGTTGTTATTATTATTGTCATTATTATTATTAATGTTGTTAGTGCTATTGTTTTCCATTTTTTGTTAACTCTTCGACGTTTAATAATTTTTCAATTGTACGCCCAGATGGTTACAATCTTCTTATTGTGGAATATTAAAAAAAACCCATAAAGTAACACGAATGAAATTACATTTAAATGGATACAAATTTTACTTTTTAGTTCGTGTATTTACTTCGCTTAGGGAGATAGTGCGGACAGACAATATACGAAGGCTCGCTTTGCAAGAGTGTAACAAATTTTGCATGATGCGCTTTTTATAAATCATTTGTAAAGAGAAAGTATAAAAATTTCGGGGCCCTTCAAGTTTTGATATAGCATGGCAAAATTAAATCGACGTTTTATAAAGCAAATGTATAGAATTTTTAATTTTTAATGTTTTACAGTTGTACCTAAATAA
The DNA here is from genome assembly GCA_023089585.1 of Melophagus ovinus. NCBI lineage: Eukaryota > Metazoa > Arthropoda > Insecta > Diptera > Hippoboscidae > Melophagus > Melophagus ovinus. The sequence goes on from JAKKIB010000178.1 coordinate 8,550,757, forward strand.
ATCATAGTTAAATGCTATAGCTTTATTGTGGGCGGATCAAATCACCGATTAAACCATTTTTAATATAATTTTACATGTCAGAGCGCGTTCAAAGTTTGCCAAGGGCCATTAAGCTTAGCTTACTTTGATCCACAATAGACAACAACCCACATACAAAGAGATAGTTAAATCGAGACAAGAAATCCATGCTGATTAAGAGTTTTTGAAATTGAATGACTGAATGATTGAGTGACTGAATGTTACAAATATTTTGGATAAATGACTAAACTCACAGCATTCGCAGTTAATGTTAATGTTGAAGAATGAACATATAAACACATAAACACACATTCAATAACACTGAAAATTTGCCAGTCAACCAACGGAAAAACGTATTTCCTTGTGCGGATGAAATGACAACATGAACAACAACATCAACAACATCAACAAGGACAAGGACAAGAACAATACAGCTGATTGTTTGCACACACAAATATCAGTAAACTAACAGAAACAATAATAAAATCCGCGATGTCACACTGTTCTAACTGATGTTACATTCCGTATACACACCCACACACACACACACGCACACACACACACACGCACACACACGAGTGCGCACACACAGATATAACATATTCAATGAAATAAGAGTGTACACATATTGAAGCGACATTTTACTCAAGAGACATGGATGGCCATGTTTATTTGTATGTGTACACATTTAACCACAAAGATAATTGTAAATGAGTATATATGCAATGCATGTATGTGTAAATAAGTGTGGTAGTGTGTGTAGAGACGCATGTTGAACAAACCGCTGACATTTGATTAAAGTTCATTCATGTGAAATAATATGCAAATTTCTTTAAAACGTTAAAAAGACATTCCATCTTACATCAGCTGTACACTACACTACACACTAAATATACATGAATATCATCATCCATTTGTACTTTACATTCTACCTTAATCGAATGCATTAATTTTAAAGTTTGTAATTTTCTAATTTGCTTTGAGTAATATAATTACATTAAAACCGTCCGTTACACTGAAACCGAGTTTACAGCTAAATATTCTCGTTACTTCTTTTGAGATCCATTCATATATATATAATTTATCAAAATCCGGGACACTTTGTGTAATTAAATCAAGTGTCTTTATCTAAGAACAAGCGGCCTTCTTACAATTAAACGCTCGATTCATTTTTACCATGGACATTTATAATTCATAAAAATTTATCTTGAATTACCCTTATTTTAGGATTAAAATTTCCAAATTATACATTTTTTTTTTAGTAATTTGAACATCATGGTTCATATATTTTTTAAATTTATATACGATCAGACAATTCTTGTCTAACTCGAAAACAAGGCTAAATAGAAAAATTTTCAAATAATATAAAATGTAAAATTGTTCCCATTTTTTGCTAGAAATTTCTTAATTTTATTAATTTTATTAATTAATTTAATTGTGTTAATTAAGTTAATGTTTAGTCATGCTTTATTTAATTTTATTGTAATTAATTATTTCAACTTAAAGCATTAAAAATTAACTAAAACTCTTTAGTTTTCAAAATCTTCATAATTTACAAAATTTTTACGAAATTCTGCAGTTTTATAATTTATGTTTTTTCTTGCAACTTTCTAATTAAATTATATAACGCTCGATTGTACTTTGCACTTATTTTTCATTTAACAAAATTCTTGTATAATATTTTAGTATTTTTTCGGAACTTATTTGCATATTTGTGCCATATTTTCCGAAATTAGTATTAGAAGAAATTATGGCATATGTGTCCAAGTGAGTAATCATTCAATAACTCATATTGACATTCAAGTAAATCATCATTGATAGCATTAGGTTGGTAATAGGAAATGTGAAGAAGAAGAATAAGAAAATGAAGAAGAAAATGGCAAGATGCAAAATAAGTATAAGAGTTTAAATTGTGCAGCAGCAATAGCAACAATAACAATGAGGGCAGTAAAGAGCTTCCCGGATGACGAAATGACAATTCAAGGAAGGTAAACATAATAAATAGATATCTTTAAAATATATATATATCTCTATATATATATCGATATATTGATTGATATGTATAACAGATATATATATGTATAAATATACATAAGAAGCAGCAACAACAACATAATAGAACAGAAACTCAGTCAGGCGTGTATTTTACGAATATTGAATAATTTACAAACATTTCATCCAGTACACGCCCTTATATATAAACAAGTAAGAAATTTACAATCGGTATGGGCCGATCTTCAAATATCCTACACCACTGTGCCTAATGTATTTAAAAAATCAAATAAAAGAATTACAAGTCAACGAAGTAAAAAGTTGTAATTTAAAAAATTATTTGAAAACGTTTATATGGGAGAGTGTACAAAAAATATACCGTTCTGGGCCAAATTCGGTACATTCATTTGTAATATCTAAATATAGAGCAGTGCTATTTTGCATTCAAATATATTCAAAATTTTAACTTTTATCCATATAAAGACTTTTCTTTGAAAAATGACATCAAATGGGAAGGGATCGCAAAAATCATTCCATATCGGTAGACCAAATTTAGTGCACATATTTATTACGTTAAAATATAATTATGAGCTAATTTTAATTAAAGTACATTGAAAATGTTAAATATTTTCCATATAACGATTTTCAAAAAAAAGCATTTTATAGGACTTGTCCTAAACCTGTTCCAATTTTAACCATTTTCAAAAAGTTGCTCAAATGATCCAAAGTAAATTCATGTACGAAATTTCATTTAAATATCTCAAACACACATTTACATTGGGCAGATATTAGACGGACAAGCAGACAGCCGAATTTAAATCAAATCAGGAAGTGAATTTAAGTCGTTTGGTATAATAAAATATGGGCCTATCTTAACTCGTTATTCGTATTAAAAACGCTTGTACAAATTTAAATGCCCTGTACCACAAGCATGTAACAGACCAACATAAAGGCCAACCAATTGAAAATCATAGAGAAAACTTTTGCATAAATAATCAAAAACAAACACACAGTAAAATATACAACCTTGCATATAAATTTACCCCAAAAATAAGAGCTGTTGTAGGTTTAATATTTCAAATTGAAAGCAGTCGGAAAATGCACATTTAATATGCGGGTAAATCCTTGAAGCAAAACAATTTGATGAAGAAATCTGATTTTTGCAGGGCGATTTAAAATTTAATGCACTTTAAAAAAAATTTTTAAGAATTTTTAAGTTAAGACTGATCCAACTTTTAATTAAGATAATTAAAGAAAACGTACAAAGTATGACAGATACAAAGTGAACGGAAAATCCAATACTTTCAATTCTAATCAAAAATTTTCTGCTGTAGATACTAAAACTTTTACAAATTGACAATGGAAAGACGAAGTTCTACAAATAGTTAAAGAAAACGTTTCTCAACCAAGTTTTAAGTAAAGAAAAAACAGAAAATTTTATGTTCCGAATCATAAACTAAAAGTCTAAAAAAGAGTGATATTCTCACTTTATGTGGCATTATGAAAATGTTTTTTAACCAATTTGGTCCACTTCCAATATCAAATTGCATAAAAATAACCTTCAAATTTGCCTTTTATATCAATTTATGTGACCACGTAAACACGGTACCACATAGAATAATGGACCGGGAGATGTATTTAAGGCTGATCAAAAATATACCTACTTTATAGAGTCTCTAATTTCTAAAATCTACCACAATCTCTAACTTCTAACAATGTAAAATTGACACAAAAAAAACAATAAATACACCTCAAACCCTGATAGACAGATAAAATATTTGTATAGCAGAAAATATTTTCCTATAAAAAAAATTTAACATATAAATTGCCTTTCTACACCCTGAACAGATGCGATAGAAATAAACGTATTACAAAAGAAAAATGGAAATGAAAAAATAAAGCAAATAACTAAAGCTGCTATCGATGTCCAGAGACGACGACTTTAAATGTTACATTACACCAAGAAGTCTCTTGACGTACAGAAATCTTCTACAAACTTTGCATTGGAAAATTTAATAATTAAAAAAAAATAGAAAATGTCAAATGTAGCAAGAGGTATCCCACATGGAGTCAAATGTAGATCCACCAATGGACAGTTTGTCATATATAACTACATTTTACTTACAGTCCAAATAATCAAAGCAATATCAAAACTGAATTTTGATTCTCTTTCAGTTTTAGCAAACTTTCAATAAAGCTGCAAAAATCTTCTTTAAAAAATCCGTTCAACCAAAGTGCGGGTGTCTTTTGAATTAAATGAACGCTTAGAATACCAAGTTGTGATATCATTAGACGATTTTTATGACATCAAAATGTACATATATATATATATATTTACTTTTGTAATGATATGCCTCACCTTCATTTCCTTTGGCCACCCAACATGCTTAATATGTTAGTTACTTCCAATTGCTGCTATCTCACACGGAAGTAAGTAAGTTTTCTTTTTACGTTTTTTGGCCTTTTATTCAGAATTTCTATTGGATTAATGCCAATGTATATTATGCTTTATATACATAGATATATTTTACCTATTTTAATATGCAGCACGTACACGCCATATAACGCGTACATACATTTATTCGGATTCTGTCAGTTAATGTTGCCGTTTTTAAAAATGCTATTTTACATGCTAACTCTTGCGTTTCTTTCTTCTCGTCATTTAATATTTTCTTGTATTTTTCTATTAGTACCAAATTTCTGTTAGCAATTTTATATTCATCAGATTCAGATGCAATGCCACGTATACAATTTTGCTAAATTCTTTTGGGAAGGCGCAAAGAACAACAAAAAATCGGAAAATAGAAAAATTGTTAATAACAAGGCAGCGATACTATTAACGATTATGTGACTGAAAAGCAATTGATAAATAATGCAAAAGTCTGAAAGGGACCCAAATAGAGACAGAGTGACAGTGAGAGAAAAAGAAAGAGCGTAAGAAAAAAAGAAAGCTTAGCTTTTTAGATGAAGGAAAGCAAATGGGGCGTAATTAAAAATTCTATACTGCTTCAGCTTTTAGCTGAAAGGATAATTAACTTTAATTCTTTCATAATAATACGCTTATTAGCTTATTAACTTTAATAACATTAATCATGAAACATACAAATTAGCAACACAACGTTACCAATTTATTAGCATATTAACATTAATATTCTCTAGACAAAATCTATTTAAATCTAATAGAAGTGAAAATTATTTCTTTCGTGGCATAATTGGCACACCATTAAATTTAGAACCAAAATTATCTGCTTAATATTAGATTTGCGTATTTTGCTTTGATTTAAGCCGAAGAATTTGATAAAATTTTTGTATATCTTTCACTTATGCTTTTAAAAGGTCTATATAGTCCATATTGTTCCACTTTCTAAATAGCATTTCTTGACAAATACTTGAACTTCATTTTCTTATTGCCTTTCGTAGGATTTGACATAAGAAATTTAATGTTAAACTTGCATTTTAGTGTTTGGCTTTTTTTGAATCAATTTGCCAATAGCAATTACTATTTCATAAGCATGGAGGCGTAGCCCTCAAGTCACGTGACACTGCCTAAAATGGAAACCTTTTATCAAGTACAGGACACCTAGCAGAAAGTTCATGTCAAAATAACATAAGTACAAGCCTTGTTCAATTCACCGGTGAAAAACTTTCTAGACATTTAAAGTCAATTTGAGGCTCACTCGAAGTGGCATTGTATGAGGCATACTTCCGAAAGACACATTTAAGTTTTAAATCTTTTGTAACATGCAAGACTTCATACAGTTTAGGGATATGTCAAAGCCTTTAGGATTTGATTATTAATATTTCAAAATAAGCATTCGATAGTTAATATTAGAAAATAATTTCTTTGTAGATTTTTGTAGACTTTTTCTTACTTAAATATAACAACTAAAATATCTCTACATTATCTTGCGCCTGTGAGAAATGTTACCATAATTTTTATTAGACATTGAAAAAAAATTTCATCAAAATGTACCATGAATAGAAAATTTGTTCAAAATCTGCCACAAGGGCCAATAAAAAAATTCATTTAAATATTTTTCATGTTTCATTTCGATATTAATGTTTTAAGTTAGTTGTCATGGCAAACTTACTGAGTCTTTATCAAAATATGAAACAGACTGAAATATGAAATTAGAAGTATGACTAAAAATTTCACTCTTCAATGAATTGCGTCTGGTGTGTTCACTTAGCCAAAAAATAAACTGGAACAAGTGAAATTGTCATTTGTATTTATTGGGCATACAAAATACGTTGATCGTCTAATGGTTGACACTACAATTTGTTACACACGAAACACCAAAAAAAGCACAAAAATAATAAAAATGTATGCAACAGAAAAAGGAGAAGAAGAAGAAGAAGAAGCAGTAGAACAGAATAGACAAATCAACTAAGCAAAAAAGTAAAGGCAGTCATTTGGACACGACAAATGAAATCCATTCAAATGAATAGCTTTTTCATTTGCTTTTTTTTCCTTCTCTTGCCATTAACCCATTCTATGTTTTCTCTTCTTCTTCTTCTTTATTAGAAATCATATAATCTTAAGGCAACAATAAAAACAAAGAGACATTTCCAAAAGAGAAAAAAGGAGCAAATGACAGACGACAATTAAATATAATCACCATTTTGCTAGATTAGTTGAATAGAAGAAGAGCCATAGCGAAATATACATACATATTTAAAGCGTAAACCAAAAATTGGAATTTTTGCGCGAATTGCTTGTTCATCGGAAATGCATTTTCAATCATATCCGCATATTTATCGTCGTCGGAAAATCGTAAACGTGAATTTATGAGTGAAATCATGTGGTTCTAATTTTAATGTCTATTGTGAATGTATGTATGTATGTATGTATGTATGTATATATAAAGATTTACATTTGATAATTCGGCATAGCTGAGAGACTTTGGTCATTTCATTTCATTGCATTCCATTTCATTGCACTTGTAATGTTTGCTTCATTTGAGTTTTTATTTAGATGAAGTTCTCAAAGTTAACTTTTCTATTCCCCACTTTTTATTCACTGCTTTTTTTTGTTGTTTCTTTTTTTCATTTTCTATGTATGTATGTTTTTTTTTTTTTGAATAAACCGCATATAAAGTATGACACTTTATCAAATGCTGTAGAAAAGTTACAACACTAAACTAAATTGAAAACTTGAAACTTTTCTGGAAAACTTACTTCAATAGCTCTAAAGGGCTGGACCTACTCCAGTATTAAAAGAGAAGAAAAAAAAACAAGTCACTAACATCATTATCATCACTCTTATCATTATTACAAGAATCTTCTTTTAATAATGATCCTTTCCCTTTTTTTGCCATTCTGCATTCGGTCATTTTATACAAAATGTTGAATAATAAATTTAAACGCTTCTTGCTGTTACTTCTTCTTTTTTTCTTTTCCATTTGTTATTATTGAACATTCTTTATATTCAATCGATTGAGTGTAAAATTGTCAATAGACATGGAATTGAATGTGAACATAGAAATGCAAAATGAAAATGGCAATGAAGATGGCAATGAAAATGAATCAAATAATAAATCTATGATGAAATTGTTGGTCAAGATGTAAACCAAACCGGAAGACTATATTTTATAATTCCTTAAACATTACATGAAAACAAAAATCGAGGAAAATGGGCAAATAAAAAGAATGAAAAAGAAAAACAAAAGCAAAACAAAAAAAAAATCAAAAAAGATGAAAAATCAAGGAATGGAAAAGAAAAATTTACAAGAAAATTGTAAATAAACAAAGTGAAAGAAAGTTGATGAAGAAAGTAATACAAGAAGGCCAAGAAATAAATAAATATTATGAAAAGTTTCATTTCACAAAAAAAATTTATATACATTTACAAATGGCATGATTTATTTTGCCAAATGAAGCAAAACTTTTTTACACAATTGATAGATTAATGGGAAATTATTATTGGCATTATGAATAAAATTATGGATAAAATTATGGATAGGAAAAATTTCTGCATAATTTTTATAATTTCATTTCATTTCATTTCCTTTCATTTCATTCATTTTAATTTCTATTTTAAATGATTTATATTAAAAATAAATAAAATAATTACAATTGGTTGAGATCATTTGCTAAATACCCGGCATTATAAGTTAAATAAATTGTACATTTCCAAATTTAAAACATTTAAAAAATTGTAAATCAAGGAGAAAAAAGTAGCGAAGAGAAAAAAAGGTACTTAAAAGTACATTTGGTTCAAATTTTTAAAAATTAATTTAATTTAATCAATTATATGGACCGTTTGGTAAGATTCCATCGATTTAAATTTCCGCTGAACAACCTTCGAGTACGAGTCGGCTCAGATCAACTGTCAACTATCACTAGACTACAGTAAAATTTTTAGCGCTATAAAACATTAATTTCTTCGAATATGAAGAGAAAAGAAACGTACTTAGTGTCGACTAAACATGAAACGTGGATCCATAACAATGTACGTTAAAGGAGGAACTCATCAAAACAATGCATTTTTTCGGTTAAAATGGTAAATCAAGAAAATTAAGTTGAATTTATAGACTTTAAAGATCGCGGCCATAGTTTTAGGGTATAAATGAGATAGCAAACCGATTTGATTACCTGGACGAAATTACAGCGATGGCTGGTGACTGATGTGAAGCAAAAGTAACCGCATTTGCCCATTTGAGTATGGTCATAAAAAGGTTCGGGTCTTTCGAGCAAACACAAATCGTATCGTGCTAAGAATAATACGAGGATAAGCTCCGTCTTCTTCCCTAATTAATTTTTTATTTGGATCTAGGCCTCAACTTTATTATAATAACCCTTTAAACATTTTTTTCAAGTCAGTAATCAAGAATTTTATTATTCTATTTATTTATATTTTATTAATCTACAAAATATATTGAAAATAACTTTCTGGAAAATGGCCTTTAATACCTTCTGGCATATAAATATTTGAAACATTAATTCTAACAAAAGACTTTGAATTTGAATTAGATTTCATTTTTTGGAAAGTATTTGCAAAAAAAAAAGCGAAACAGATTTTTTCCATTTGTCCATGAAGTTTCATGAAACATTGGAAGTTTTTTTCTGAACTTTCGTCTTTCCTTTTTCTTCTATTTTGGTTTTTGCAAATACTGAAATAAATGGCCAGAAGTAAATTTTCAGATTTCTATTTAAACGAAAGTAAAAAAGACAAACATAATTTGACTTTTGACTTTCCTTTTTTCTTACTTTTTTTTATTTCACAATTGCAAACTTTTAAAATGAAATGTAAATGAAAATAAAGGATCTCTTTTGTCCTTGGGGATTTAAAGGAAAAATTCTTAACTGTAATTTTACTAAAAGCTAAATAAACGTGAATAATTTCTTTACATTTTATAATTATAATTATTAATAATTTGCAAAAACACAACAATAAAAATATGCATAATGGGCAAAATATTAAAATCATTACAAAAATAAAATACGTTTTATTCGATTGCAATTCACCGACTGAGTGACTAAGAATTGAAAGTTTATAAATAACAATTTACCAAAAATATTTATAAATAACATTTCATTGTACGGACAATCATATAAATTGTTTTATTATTATTTTTCAACAAGAGAAGAACTTCACATAAAAACTAATTTAAAATAAAAAATTATTGCAAAGTTATAATCGAAAGAAAGAAAAAAGTTAAAGTTTTTAATTCAGTTACAGCTAAAAGTGAAATATATCGTAATAAAAAGTTAGTAGACGCGGCACAAAAGTATGCGACTTAAAATTAAAATGTTAGATTGTTCGGAAAATGATTTTAAATTGAATCCACTGACCCCACTGATAAAAAGAATTCAAAAAGGTAGCATTTTCGTTATAGTTTCTTCTCTTTTCTTTGGCATCAAAAATTATCACACTGTTCACGTTAGAAAAAAGTTACTTCAAGGTCTTGAAGGGCCTGGAAAATGTTATTGACAAATATGGAAAAATTCAAAAAGACCCCTTAACTTTGTTGAACTCCCAATAGCAATAGCTATTTACATTATTTAACGCTAAATAATTCATTGGATTTTCATTTGTCATATCCAAATAAAAACTTACAGAATTTTCCGAAAGACCTTTTCCATAATACTTTTATAAACAAGCAATTTAGATTATTTTTTAATATATTCTTTAGAAATAGTTCCACAATTCATGCTTTCATTATTATTTGTCTAATATTTGTAAATCTTTCCGAAAGCAAGCTTTTTAAAGGATTTTGAACTTTCCTGATTAAGCCTCACAACCAACTCATGTCAATTCGATTTCCCTTTTTCTTTTTGCTATCATTTCTTTTTATGGATTTGTAATAAAAAAAAAACAAGAAACATCGCCTGAAGCATTTAAAATAAGATCGAATTGTGAGTAAATTCATTTTGCTTTAGTTTATATGAAGTTGCTTCAATAGCTGCCATCCATATTGGGAATTGTTTCTTTAATTCCGCTTCTGCTGCTTCTATTTTTGTTTTTATCTTTTTTTTTTGATTTTTGAAAAAATATAAAAAAGAATTCAAATAGAATCATTAAAAGTTTGAAAAGATTATTACAAAAGAAAGTTACATTTTTTCTTTCCTTTTTTTCCTTTTCTTTTCTTTTTTTTTCTTTTGCTTACTCCTTACTACTTTAAATAATAACAAACAATAACAAAATAAGAAGATGGGAGCCGACTCTTAAATAGCGTGCATCATTTTGCTTAAGATTTTCAAAATCAAATATGAGAATAACAAGACAACAAAATTATAAAAATTATAAAAATAGCAGACAGACGGACAGACAGGTTTTTATCGTTTCAGCAAGTATTTTTAAGGCGATGGCTCTATCGCAACTCCTTCTGAGGGTTACAAAAATCTACACAAACTTATAATACTCTGTAGTATAAGTAGGTGTAGGGTGTAACGGAAAATAAAATCTCTTTAAGAAAATAGAAGAAAATATTTGAAAATTAGGAGATGTATTTGATTTAAAGCAAATCTTAAATGCGCGCCATGCATTTATTTGAATTCTCTTTAAAGCGGGGTCATTACAACTATGCCATTCGTTATGATTTTCTTTGGTATAAAAGGTTTTGCGACATTTTGCATAAAACATTGAGAGATAGAAAATATAAATCTATTTTAAAGTTTGAATGATCGAATCTGAATGATCCTTTGTCCATCCCAAAAGAATGTTTATATAAAAAGAAATGAAAGAATCTTTTGTGGTGGTTACAAAAGCCTTCATAAATTTAATATGCTGCCAATTTTCAAATGATAAATGTTTAAGAAAGATGATCCATCTAATTTGTTGCCTTTTCCTTTCTATTCTTTGCAGAACAATTTTATGCATCTAAAAATGTTCTTCTCTTCCTGCTGTAGCATTTTCTTCTCAAAGGACGCATTACTGACTTTAATTAAGTGGTTGTCATTACGTTTATGCTTTCTTTGTTTCTTTATCTTACCATCATAACGATAACGATTGAAATAAACTTTATTTTCAAAATGTCTTCTCATATACAAATAATTTGTTTTTATATGCTTTCAATAAAAATAATTGTAATCACCTCAAATTTCTTATAAAAATTTATATTATCATTAAAGTTGGAATAGAAAATGTTAAGGAGAGTCATAATTTAAGGCGTTCATTTAGAAACTTTCGAATTTTTGAGCATTAAGCATTAGAATGCTAAAAATGTGGAATAATTTCTAGATAATAAGAAATTTCAAATTGTTCCATCTAAACTTGAAAAGGAAAATGCCACATCGATATATTAAAACTATTCAAATGAAATGCAACAAAAAAAATTAATCTATTTGAAAAATTATAATTCAACCTTCTCATTGAAATTTACTAACCAAGACAAGACATTTAACTTGCAGAAATTTCTTCCTATTTCTATTTTTACTTGGTGAAAGACTTTTTAAGTACAAATCAAACTTTTGTCTGGAACTTAAAGCTGACAGGTTCAAAATTTAGCAAAAAGTGCTAAGAAACTTATCTTTTGTATAACTGAAAATGTTTCCAGCTTATGCTGCCTTGTGAGCATATTTTCTTTTTAAGTAATTCGTCTAATTTTGACAATCAATATCGATTTGAAATTATTGTTGATTAAATAGGAAAATGAACATACCTTTAATCTCTGGAAGGTGGCAGCCATAAAAATATTATGATATTTATAAAAAATTGAAGTTTATTTTGACTGCATTAAAATTAGCACAACTGGTTAAAAATATATTTCAGTTTAAACTCATTTGGTAGAACATTTATACCCTACTTATGATACAAAGTATTATCAGTTTGTACTGATATTTGTAACGCCCTTAGAAGCTTGATATAAATCCTGTTTTTATTTTAACGCTTAATTCAGCACAACTTCCTGATTTGATTGAAATTCATCCAACCATCGTCCATCTGTTTTTTTATCTAAACGATTACACTATTTTAAGAAAATGCTTTACATGAAAAAAGCTTACCATGAAAATCGATATGCACTAGTTATTTGTCATTTTAAATATGTACAAAATACTTGTTAAAAATTTTGACGATTTTTTTTTAAATCGTTTCTTTTACAACGGACTTTTAAAATCACTTGAAACTTACAACTTTTTTGTTACATGATTTTTCATTCAGTTTCTTAACTTCTTATTTACTTTAAACAAAGGCATTTAAAAGTCTGCCTCAATCGATTCACTGTAAAAATTGTACTTACTTTTTTTTTATTTATTTATTTATATTTTCCCTCATAACAATTTCAAATTGAGTTATTTATGAAAATTGTAGAAATAAAAATATTTTAATTATTATTGTTATTATTATTGTTGTTATTGTTATTGTTGTTGTTGTTATTATCCATTCAAGAACTTTGGGTTTAAAAAAAAAAGAAATTGTTAAAGTTTTATTAACAAATGTTGTTTGTATTAAAAATTTCTATTAACTGTGGCTTGCATTGTCCACTTTTAGTTGAATGTTCTTTTATAAATAAACATTTTAATACAAAGTTTTTGAATTTTTTTTTTAATTCTGGCTCATTCTCCTGCTCAGTGGCAATTTTACTACATAAAAAAAAAACTTGTTACACAATGAATGAAATTAAAATTTTAATGCCATTTTATATAAACGTAGATACGAGAGAGTGTTAATTAACAATTTAACTAAAATTATTAATAATAACAATAACAAAAAAAAAAACCAGCAATAGCAAAATTGTCATCATCATATTCTTTATTATCTTCATTCTTCATATTAAATACTGGAAAGTTTATGGTTTGTTTGTCTAAAATCCAGCAGAATTTTGGTGGAATGGAACTTTCATGAAACGGATCAACTTGGAAGTATTTTCTGAAACGATTTGTCCATTGGAAATCGATTCATGTTAATTCATTATCAAGGTTTGAGCTTTAAGAAATTTTGAGGAAATTTAGTTCGCCAGTTGCTCTTAGTTGAAAGTCAAATCTACTGAAAATAGTTAAGACGGGTCCATTGTTTCCGCAAAACGCTCTTTTTTAAAAGAAAAATTAACAATTTTAATAATTTGGGTATACAAATCGAAGCAAACTTGCTTATAAATTGTTCTTCCAATTTTCATCCACATTGCTTAAGTTTTCTGAACTCTCTGCCATATAACAAACTTTTCAAAAAGTTCCATTTTATTTTCCTGAGATGCATCTTGAAATATTTTACCAAAACATTCAAGACATTTAGAGAGATTTAGATCTCACTTGTATTTTCTTTACTTCTTAATAGAAGACATCACAATAATGGTAATAATAAAGCTGTAATAGAGAAATTTCAATAGCGCTAACAGCTAGAACTGCCTTTTTTCTCCGCTTCTTATATTTGCTTCTGTTCCTTTTGCCAATCTCACTTTTCCACGTTTCACTGTAAAAATTATACTTGAACCAAATGCAAACTTTGTGTTGATTAGTATTTGTTTGTTATGGCCTTATTTTTTTTTGTAGCAGCAGCAGCAACAACAACAACAAGAACAACAATGGCAATGACAATATAAAATCTTCTAAAACGACAGAAAGGAAAAACTTTAAAGTAGTCATGTTCTTATTCTTATCTACATAGTCTGCCAAAATGTTGTTGAATGCTACCATTAACAACAAAATGTTGCTCTTCTCCTCTCCTTCACCTGCTTCTAAAAAATTCATTATACAATGTATAAAGAAACTAAGTACAAGTAACAAGTGTGTAATGAAATATTTATATTTACAAGAAATGAGTCAAATGAAATTAATGTCTTTCAAATGTTTCACTGTTATGGATGGACGGATGGACGTATGGATGGATGGATGGCTGGTTAGTTGAATAAATGGATGGTTGAATGTTTGAATGAATGAATTGAAGGATGGAAGGATGTGTTTGTAGATTTTGTTGATTACTTAATTAATTGATATACAAAACTTCGATGACCCATGATTCCATGAATATATTTTTGTGTCAATGTTCACTATAAATATCAACTCATTGTTATTACAATAATTTTGTTAGTTTTAGAAATTTTTAAAACAAAATGCAATGACATCACAAATGATCATAATGACAATATTAATGATAATTATAATTATAAATGGCCATAAGAGAATTTCAACTAACTAAACTAATTTATTCATTAACTGCGTACTTGTTAAAATTATTAATTTTATTTCTTCATATATTTCTTCTTACTTTTATGCATATCGAGTTTCCTCCTACAACAAAATATTTCAATAAACATATAAACGATTTTTGAATGAAAGAAATTTCTCTTAAAATTAGTTCAAACAAATACTGATTGGAAGTCGTGGATATGACGAGAGAACATCCTCTATAAATATGCAATCTAAATACACGTGGGTGGCAAACATTAAAAATAAGAAATAAATAAGAAAATAATGACATTAAAAGTGAAAATAAAAAGAAAGTGAAATAACGAGACATCGCTTTTCTCCTTCGCTCTTAAGTATGAAAGAAAAAAGGAAGAGAAACTGAAAAGATAGAAAAATAAAGAAGAGAATGCGACACTTATTCAGATCTCTCCCCATAAAAACGTTTGCCCTTTGTAAATATCGATCGTGCATTCAGCTTCTTTATTTCTAATAAAGTATCAATGTTTCCGTAAAATAATGACCCAAAATATTAATATTCTCATACTAGATTTTCACTAGACAAGTTTAAAGCAATGACGCCTTAATTTTTGCTAATTTGAAGATTTTCAACTCAACGTTTCCTTTAAATAAAATAATTTTATCATTTTCCAAAGAAAAAAATAATAAATTGTGAAACTTTCAGAACTTGTTACTTGGGTATAAAATCAAAACAAGTCAGGGGGTTTATTTTCTTGTTTTCTATAAAAGGTTTACATTAAATGGAGAGAGATTCAAAAATATGGTCTCTTTCAAGCAACTTGCCCGCAAACTAAATGGACCTTAACACTAAAGACATTCTTAAAGAAGTATCCTTTAAAAAGTACCATTCAAATATGTAGCCCTTAGTAAAAAAATCAGTTTTCTATCTTCAAGTTTTACTTAAGGTTTCATATAATTGAATCTATTTAATATACCTACCAGTACAGTTGGTGTTGAGTATTATTTTTAGAGAAGAGGAAAGTAGCATATTAAAACTTTTACTATATCCGTAAAAAGGCGCATCCATATACAAATTTATACATATATATGGAAACTTATACATTTGTATATTTATATGGCAAAAATTAAGTATTCATGCATATAACCACATGTAATAGTTATGGGGAAATTTATGCCATAAACTCTTATTAAAAACTTTTTTAATCTCAAACGATTTTAAGACTTGCATTTGCTTGCATGTATGTATGAGTGAGTGAGTGAGTGAGTGCATGTGTACAACTGAAACTGAGAATGAAGAAATTAATAATAATGATAATCATACAAATAAAAAATGAAAAAAAAATGAGAAAAAAAGAAGGCAGCTGAAAAGAAAAAAAGCTACGAAAAATTGAACCGCAAAGCAAGAGTTAGAAAAATGTGAATATCCCTTTCTCTCTTTCATTCCCCCAACTAAAGTTATCAAACTGTTGTGCTTAAATATTTTTATTTACGATTTCATTTTAATGGGCCATAATGTTAAACTTTAACTAATTCTTAGGTTTTATATCTGTTCTCTAATATAAAATATATATAAAAAAGAAAAAGAAAAAAGAAAATGAAAATGAAAATGAAAATTATTAATATTGTTATCAATATATGCTGAATATTGAAATTGTGGTTTCCGCTTATTAGTTTTTTCTTTTTCTCTATTTTATACAAAATAGCTCACTTCAGTTCGGTTCGTTACAGTTCAGTTATTAATTCAGCTATAAAATTTCTCTTAAAGAAAATTCTTAAAATTTTAAGCTTTTTACAATTTATGTTATTTTTAACTTTAAAGCGACTTATTTTTAATAAAATTTTTGCTCTAAAATAAGCACTTTCTCTCATTTCTCATGTAACGCATTTCATTCAAAAAATTTATACATTTCAGTTGTTCTTGATTTATTTTGATAGAAAAAAAGAACTGAAATAAACTGAAATATGGTCATGTGGCGTATTTCAAAATCGTTCCCCACGGTCTCTAACATTTTTATTTGTAGTTTTCATTTTAATGTGAGTGGTTATCTCGTTTGCGTAATTGATGTGGTTGATTGGTACATTGAATGTGTAAACACTCTTTCACAGACTCTCCTTCTTTTGCTTTCTTTCTCTTTCTTTCTTACTCTACCATTTTCTCTTTCTGTCTGTTTCGTTTGCATTTACAGTAAATAGTTTGAATTGAACAAAAAAAAAAAAAGGAAATCTAATATAGAAATATTAAATTCGCCCGGATATTTGTTAACAAGTAATTTTTCCATTTAACAACATAATTTTCACAATAAATTTTATAACTAAATTGTCGTCCAAATATTTGTTCATGTCTAATCAATAATAAAAAATTTTATATTACTTTAGAGAATTGCACAATTATGGACATTCTTACGAGTTAAAGGACAATTTTCAAATAGTTCGCTTTATGTTATAAAGAATTTAGGAAACATGGATAAATATGATTTCGAAAATAAAGTATTTGAAATTAGTTCAAAAACTTATGGTCTTTTCTATAAAGAAATTTTTATTTTTTTTTTTTACAAAAACTGTTATTTTTTTTATATTCTTGAGTCAGAATTCTCTGGTTTTACTTGATAAACCAGATAGCACTTTTGATACTTGATATAATCGCTTGGCATAGATTTTTGCAACAGCCAGAAGAATTTGATAGATTTAGTTTAACTTTCTGACTTGATTTAATTTTGTTTGTCCTCATGTTTGTTTCACTAAAGACCGCAGTTTGAGAAATATTTTTAAAAAATTTTGATATAACCCCATGCAAAAACGGCTTAGCCCAAAGGGCAAACACATTTGGTATTTTTTGCCAACAATCAAAATTTTATAAAAGAACTTTCCAATTTCAGATCTATTTCAATAAATTTCGATACCTTTATCATTTAAAATGAATCTATTGAACTTGGTCCATATGGATTTAGTCGAAGGAATATTATGCCCCATAAAGAACTTTTCAAATCACATTTCCTAAGATACTAAAAGTATTTGACAAAATGTTTTTAAATGGATTATAAAAATTCGTTTAGAATTTAGACTCCGAACGCCATAAACAAACATTTTTATTTGATAACTCGAGAAGCGATAGACAATAATAATCTGGTTCAAGCATATAATTTACTTTGATCTATTATAAAAAAAAACTTTTAAAAATTGATAAGGAAACTTCTGGTAAATATCTAAATGTATATTTATGAGCTGTAAGCATTAGAAAATTTTCATAAGATGCAAATTAAAATTAATAATCAAAATATTTAATATAATGCTGAAACTAAAAAACTTTCCTCTTACAAACTTTTCTAATTAATAAAAAAAAATAAAGAAATTCTCACTAGTTTTTTTTTTTTTTTTTTAATTAAATTAATTAGTGACCTCACCAAGAGAAAAGTAAAAAATAAAAAAAATTGAAGAAGAAAACAATGAAAAAATAACTACTACACTTTCTACATAGATTTTCATGTTGCGCTCAACCTTCAACCTCCAACAATACGAAACATAAAAATGCGACCATACAAAAGTTGCATAACGGTAACATAGAAAAGTGTATGAATGTTAGAAAATTGTTGTATGGTAAGAGTTTGTGTATGGTGAAAGTACATTAAAAATACATAAAGGCAAACGCCGCATGCATATTGATTTATACGTAATAAAGTTATTAAAAGGGCGTAAAATTTACACTTATGGCAAATGTTTCCTTTCACACTGTATTTAGGTTAAATGGTCTCCTTCATTTGTTACATTAGTATTATTATCCGATGGTATTTGTGTTGTTGCATCAAACCAATGGCATGCCATAAATTGAGTAATTTAAGAAAAGAGTACGACAGGAAAGAAAGAAAGAAAAATAAAACACTAAACTAAACTAAACTTAACGAAATTAAACTAAAAGAAAAGGAAAACGAAAAGAAGCTAAAACTAATAACACATTCCCAATTTTATATAATTTTAAGTGGCAGTTAAAGTAAAAGCAAAAGTAAAAAAGTAAAAGAATATTGAATAAAATTGACTGAATGCACTTAATGTGAAAGTGAAAATTTATGACAATCAAAAAGAAAAAAAACCAACCACAACTAAAGTGAAAATTGAAAATGTCTTAAGTAACAACAAGTAAGAAAATTATATAAGTGTTGGGACCACAACTCATTGTTGAATAAACGTTCTTGAACAAGAACATTAAAATATTTGCAAAATTTCAACTTTTGCTTGTAAGACCCGAAGGCCAATCAGCATACGTGAACTATAAATGTTCCTAGCAAATTTGAAATCGACATGTGATTTTCTGCGATTTGGAAAAACTTTATCACACATGAACAGATGGATGGAATGATAAAG
Organism: Melophagus ovinus; assembly: GCA_023089585.1. Taxonomy (NCBI): domain Eukaryota; kingdom Metazoa; phylum Arthropoda; class Insecta; order Diptera; family Hippoboscidae; genus Melophagus; species Melophagus ovinus. The sequence goes on from JAKKIB010000178.1 coordinate 8,569,669, forward strand.
GGTCAGACGGACACACAGACATGCGTAAATGGATTCAGAATTTGATATAGATCAAGAATACGAATACTTTATAGGATAATCCTACGCTTCCTCTGGCTAGTGGATATAAAAATATGGGCCGGAAACTTCGCACAAAAAAAAACAAAAAAAAAACTTCTAATTGGCCGAAAGTCTCATTTACCTATTACATATCATCTAATTTGCAACACTTGTTGTTTCAAACCTAGAAAAACATGTGCATTGAATTGAACACACCTAAAAGAACGGCATGTAGTATACAAATTACAGAGTAATTTACAAGTTTCCGTTGTATGAATTTATGAATTTTTTTTTAATTTTTTGTGTTTAGTTTAGGCCTTACATTCGTTATATTCGTGACAATAATTTGCAAATTTGATATCAGCCAACTATTCTGCATAAAACATGCATGTTCTAGTGGACATACAGAGAGTGAGTGAAACAGAGAAGATCATATAGAGCAACATGTTAAAAATATGATGAAATTTTCGTCTTTTATAACATTCTTTCTTTCTTAGTTCCATTTTTAACTTACCCATAATAATCGACTTCTCTTTTATAGTTTCTATATAATTCTATCTCACACTCTCACTTACCTCTTCCTCTGTCTTTGACTCCATCGCTCTTTTTCTTTTTTATATACTAACCGTATCAATACAATACTGTCTTTTATTGATCCTATTGTTGTCTTTGTTTATTTGTTACAGTGAATCAATTTTTCTGTATACTCTCTGCTAAATTCAATGCATATCAATTTTTCAATGTTAGGAGACTAAATAAGAAATAAAAATAGAGAAATATAAGAAGCATCGTAACAGCGCAATTTAATAAAGCGAAAAATTTATTAAATAAATACCACGGATAATACATGAATGCGTCATTTCAATGGAACTGGTTTTCATTAAGGGTAGCAAACATAAACGCGGATAATTTTGCTTTAATGATATCAACATAGAATGAATTTCAAAGAAGAATAAGCTTTCTTGATGAGAGAAAATACTAAATAAATCAAAAAGTAAATGGCAATTTACATGAAAACGATAGAAAACCGTCTGTAAAATTATACTTTCTAATTTGTACATTACTCTTGTTAAACATTTCTTTTAATATATTTGATGTAATACAAAAAATATCACATGTTTTTATCCATAAAATTAAGGTTATCATCTTAAATGAATTCTCAAATTAAATAGCTGTATATAAAAGTTTGAGTGGCAATCTATATCTTAGTTATTGTTCAGTGAGAGAAAAAAGAACACGTGCAATTAGTTAAGAGGAAGAGTAAGCGTTCGTAAAGAGTTTCAACGAAACATAAAAGTAAAATTTAACAGAAAATTATTTGATTAGAATAAAGTAATGTCTGAAAAGAATATTGTGTATCGTCTGCCAGAAACAGATTCCGAAGATGATGATATCTACGAGGGTTTCATGTTCGGTGATAATATAAAACTACAACGTCCAGTAATTACACGTCACAAGGAACAAGATTTATATGATGCCTTATTGGATGGTGATTTGTTAGCCGTACAAAATGAAATAAGCAAATTGAATTTTAATGTTAATGATTTAGTGAAAGATGTTTGGCCAGCATTGCATTTAGCTTGCAACGATGGCTACTATGATATTGTAAAATATTTAGTAGAAGATTGTAAGGCAAATGTTAATCAACGTATTGATAATTCTTTCACGCCATTAATATTAGCATGTAGAAGTGTACGCAAGGATATTGATGTAATGGAAGAAATAATACAATTATTATTGGATCATAAGGCTATTATAAATATCTCCGATAAACATGGTATGACACCATTTATGTTGGCTTGTGAAAATAATTATAAAAATGCTGTTAAATTGATGCTTATGAATAAAGTTAATTTAGAAGCTAAAGATGTTGATGGTAATACGGCAATTTTTCATGCTGTTGAAGAAAATCGCTATGATATTGTGAAATTATTAATTGAAGCTGGTGCAAATTGTTGCGCCCGTAATATTAAGGGTTATACGCCAACACATATTGCTCAATTTAAGGAATATGATAATTTACTGGTATTATTACCCAAAGAGAAGGAAGTGTATTGTCCACCCACATCTCATATATATTACAATGCAATTGAAGATTATATACCACGGATATTCCCAAAAAATAATTGCCCTGAATATTTTCAAGGTATTTATACCATATTAAAAGTGATTAATATGGAACGTTTAATTGAATATTTTGTTAAAGATGGTACAACATTATCACAATTTTTATGTATGCAACATGATGACTTGAAAAAGTTGGGCATCGAATTACCTTTGGATCGCATGAAAATTATGAAAGGTTTATTAGATTTTCATTTGAATCATTGGTCGAAAAAATCTTTAGCTTGTGTTACAAGAAATACTAATGAAAATATGTATGACATATTAATGATTGTTGCAAATCAAATGCAACATTTAATTATTATGCAATCAACTGTGCAATTTATAAAAAATAATATCAATAATAATAATTTTGGTCCATTGGACATTGAATGTCTTGAAAATTTGGATGAAAATCTCAAAAATTATCAGCAAGCATTGCAAGATTTACGTAAAACTGTCAGCTATGTGGCATCATTTAGTCCAGTAAAGAATCCTTTGCATATTGATGAAGAAAATCGCAAAGCATTGAAAGTAAATAAAAAACAACGCATTCAACGTTTACTTAAATATGGTTTTGCTATCGGCATTTCGATATACTTTTGCTTAAAATCAAAACGTTGCTTTTAAAATTTTTCAGTTTTTACTACTCCAACACAATTATCTGTAATTCTCTGTAAATTTCAAATAAATTGTAAGAGAGTAAAAATGAGCGTCAAAAGAGCGATCGGACAATTTTCACAATAAATTTTTTTTAATAAAATTTTATTTTAAAAAAAGGCGATATGTGAAAAAAATATGCACAATTATTCATGAGAAATATGCGTAATTGTTGATTTTTAGGAATGTGTTGTAAATTTGGTCTAGAATTGACCATTATCTTGGACCTTAATTCATTTAAAAAATTTTTCATATCATTTTACAAATTTCAGTTTCTTTAACGTTTTAACGTCTTGACTTCTTGATTGTTTGAAGCAAAAGGATGTTTAGGGTAATAAAAAATCAGCCTCAACTGTTAATATAAATTTTATTTGATAATTATGAAATGTCTTAAATTTATTTACTTTACTTTTTACTTTTTTTTAAAGTACAATTTTCATTTTTGAATTTTTACAATTAAATTTGTTTGTGACCAAAATAAAAATAATATATATTTCCTTAATAATAAAAGTAAAGTTGTTTTATTGCATTTTATTTCGCTTGCCTTCATTTTACTTTTAGTTTATTTGTTTTTTGTTTTTGTTGTTGAGATTTTTTCTTCTATTTGCACTTTGGATTTTTATTTTGTTTTGTTTTGTTTAAACACAATCAAAGACCCAGACTAATAAATCACTTGTGAAAATTACTTATTATACACAAACATTGACCCAAAGAATATACATACAAATTCTTACAGTTATGTATACAGTTAGGCGTATATATCTATTTGTGTTGAAAAGAGAAGAATTATGGTGAAGAAAAATAGTAACAAATGAAGTGTAAGAATATTGCATGACATGTCAAATAGTTGAACAACAGCCAGTGTCAGTGCTTGTCTTCATATATTTTTGGGTGTATATCACTTGATTTTGGTTATTCCTTCTCTTTTTTTCTATTTCAATTTTTTTATTGTTGTTGTTGTTGTTGTTGTTGCTATTATTGTTATTGTTAGTTAGTTAATGTAATAAAGTTTTTATCGATTTTGAAATACTATAAATTTTACATCGTGTTATTTAATTCTACATACAAGAAAATGAATCCTGACATATTGCTAAGTAAAAACAAAAACAAAAAAAAAGCTACCGAAATAGAAAGCAAGTAGAAAAAATTATATTTGATTGGGACCAAATCTTGTATACCCAGCAATATGCAGTCCAACATCTGGGATACTTCACTATTTGATATTTTATAGTACAGACAGATAATTTGAAATTATGTGATATTCGGTAGGCGTGGCCAATTTTCACAACTCTTTATACAAACCTTAATATCTGCGCAAAATTTTAGCTTTAAATAATATTTAAATAATTAAAAATGCCCTTTCACCTATTTAGTCCATTCTCAATACCAGCCAATGAAATTCCAATCTTTCTATTAAATTTAAACTCGATATCTCCCTTTTTGCAACCAGAAGAATGTGTGCCACACGGGCATACAGTTAGACAGGTACATGGACAGACAGACAGACAGAATATATTTACTTTGTAGAATGTCTGATGAGTCCTTTTAGCCTTTACAAACATTATAACAAAAAATGAGTACAACTCCAACTTCTAGTTGGGGGTTACAAAGAGATTAACATGAATTCTCCTTAGGCAATTTAGTTAATTCTGTTGATTCATCTTGCATAACGTATTGAGAAATGGTTTCGGCATCATATTTTTTTGTTAGATTAGAAAATGAGCCAGAAATAATTAAATATCATTTAAGCCGATTACTTCAGCATTATTTGGTTTTGTTCTATTTTAAGGCATTTAGAGATATAGGAAGAGGGATTCGTGAGAGACTTCATGATGAAGAAATTCGTCAGCTACTCAAAATATATCAAAACTGAAAGTCGAGTCGAGGTGGAGTTCGCTCCATCAATATTTTTAACGTGTGCGGCATAACGTGTAACATAAAGTTTCGTATTGAAAATCAAGGGCAAATATTCAAACAAGACGCAAAAACTTTTTATTTTCATTTCCTTTTGTCGATTATGTTGCAATATAATTTTTGCATTACTTTTTATTATATAATTTTTTTTTTCACATTTTCTTATTTTTTATAATAAATATTTTTACATAAAAAGCATTCTGCAAAATCTTTAAATTTTCATTTCGTTTAATGTTGAGAACAACTGAAAAAAATCAAATAAATCAAAATGAAAAAGTTTTATATAACATTTCATTGAATACAACGATTCATAAAAAAGAAATGAAAGGGAAAATGAAGCGAAATAACAATGTGAATAAAATTTTGCTGTTGATTGGAAAATTTATGCACATTTTCTCAAAGGAATATCCACCAGCATTAAACCCTTGTGTAGCACTAACCACTTGCTACTCATCCCTCATGTCATTGCTCCTTCCAACACAGGCCAACACAGAAAAAGTGTTTTCGATTTTCCCCCTCTCAACAGCTCAATCAACCAACCGAGCACTCAAGTAGTCAAACAGCCAAGCGATGGAAGAGGCCGATTAGTTCATTACCTTCTGCCTTTGTTCTTAATTTGTCATGGAAAATTAAAAGAAAAGTGATACTCAGAGTATAGAACTCGGTTTCCTATGCATTTTAGACGCAATTCAATTAAGCCTTCATTTTATTTAGACATACTCAAATCTTTTTTATGATTTTAACAAAAGTTTTGCAAAATTTCGATTTTATATCGATCTACCAGTTTTCTAATTATAATTTACCGAGTTTTCTTTTACTCAAACATTGACTTTATATTTTCGATTTAAGCCTTCGAAGTTTTCCCTTTTTTTTCAAGGGAATTTTTTTTATTGATGGTAAAGAAAGACAATCGCATATTGTAAAATAAAGGCAAATGATTATGGCCGCCCCATATTTTATCTAAATCATGGATAAGTACTAACACTAATTGTTTTACTTCTCTGCATTTTCCTCATACAAAAACATAACCAAACATAAAACATAACCAAGAGAAAATTACGTTTTACACCAAACAAAAAAACAAAAAAGTAAAACGAAAAAATAGCTGAAAAAAATCTTTGTTTTAAGAATTAGAAGGGCTAATAAAACCATGTGGGTAATGTCCAGTTAGTTGAATCAGAAAGAATCATTCAAACGTAAAATGACTTTAAATAACATTTTACTAAATAAAAATTCTCAGCTTCAGTTCGTTCTCGCTCGTTTGGTTTTTAATTTTTTTTACTATTTTTTTTTCCTTTTTTTTGCTTTTCATTCTATTTTACTAAGAAAGAAAAAGAGAAAAGGAAGGTCTTATTTAAACTCAAAAGGTGAAAAGTGGTGTGTAATTAGTGTAATAAAAATTGACTGTAAAGTATGAGGGAAAATCTTTAATAAAAATTTGAGATGTCTAAAATCGGCCATAAATAAATTTTTTGAAATACCTTTTTGCACAACTCTTAATGCGTAAGTCTAATTTCTCTTAAGGTACAGTTTATCAGTTTAGTCAACAGGGCCACTTAAACCTCAAATTGGAGCGCTGCGCACTTTTTAGTTCTATGAGAGACCGATCTAGGAAAGATTTTCATCATAATTTTTCCATATTCCATATTCTTTTTACATCTCTTACTCTGTTTCTAAAAGTTTTGAACTATACGTGATACATTTTACTAAAGAAAACAACTTAAGAGATTTTAACTTTTAGAGTAATACAAACAATTAGTTCGTTGAAAGAAATTTTTTTAAATATCTCCAATACTTCATTTAACTTGAAGTATTTTAAATGAACAATTAGCCAGAACCTTATTGAAGCAGAGAATACGCTTTAAATGATAATTTTCTAGATACTTAAATACTTTTACAGCACTTTTGCAGAAGGGCTTCCACAAGACCCACAAGAATTTCCATTATGGCATGCATTTTATGAAGCATGGCCTAATGTAAACAAAATGAAAAAAAAGGAAATAAATTTTTTTTAAATACAGTTAAAAATTGTGTTCTTCAAGGCATTTAATCATTCAAATTAAACAAATGGAAGCGTAAAAGCAGTTTCCATTTCTTTTGTTGATTTAGTTCACCTACCATTTATGCCAAGATTAAATATATCGTTTGACCGTTTGATGGTGAACATAATATAGCATAACATAACATAACCATTTAATGTGAATCAATTCCAGTTGCGTTCTGTCATAATATTCATCATCTTTGTAAATAAGCAAATATGAGAGAGAAATGCAAAAGTTAATATAAATTTGATTTCATTCTCCACACACCCAACACTATTGGACTTTCTACTTTGAAATGTAATATACAAACTGACAAATATGAAATATAAATAAAATATACAAAGGAAATAGAATGAGCCAATTGAAAGGATTTAAAAAATTTTCAATGGCCATTAAGCAAAAATGTCAACTTTATGAAATTAAATTACATTGTTAAAAAAATGTTTTGTCATACAAAGAATTGTAAATGGAAGAATGTTAATTAAATGTAATTACTATCAATTTTATCTCATCATAATTTTTTTACGTATTCGTTAATACACCTTCTAACTTTTTATTTTGGACAGTTTAAATAGTGAATTTTCATTAAATGAAAATTTTCTACCCGTATCTGCATGTTATTGTGGTAACAGGTGTTCATATGCCGGTACATACAACAACATGCTCTGGTATTTTATAACAAATATTTACCTATTTACAACCTACCTGTCAGCTATTTATTCTATTTATATGCATACAATTCATATCCCTAACAAAATGTAATATCTTTTTAAATAAAAACTATTTCCCCCTTTAGATCATGATTCATTCAATGGTTATATTATTGCTATGCATTTTGGACATAAAAAGTCTGTGAGTGCGTGAATGCGTGCGCGTGTGCATGCGTGCATATATGCTTGCATGTCTGTACAAATGTAAACGATTCGAGTACATAAAACATGGAAACACAAAACTGAAAATCCCTTTATCTTTTGAAATCAATGTCCAATATGCATTACACGTTACGTTACTCACACTGCTCGCATTCATGGCCAGCACAAAGATATATAAATTTTTTTATTTAGACCGAACCTCCCCCACACAAATGTAAGTAAAAAGCAAAAATGAAAAAAAAAAAGAAAAAAAATCCAGAAGAGAGAGAGAGAGAGAAATTTTTATATTCAATTCATTTGCAAATTCTTTTGATCTCATTTTGTATGCATCTGATTTATATGTTGAACGAAAGTCCAAGTACATTTCAAAGTGGGAACTTTTATTAATTAAATTATTAAATAATCAAAATGGAAAAGAATACAAAAGTAGAAATGAAAAAGAATTTACCACAAGAAATAAAAAAAAATATTTCAAAAAGCCAACAAAATCTGATCTTGTTAAAATCCAATTATTCGGAATGATGCTTCAATTACTTTTGCAGAAAGTTAGAGAAGGAGACATGTTATGAAACTATGGACTATTTTAATTTCTCTTGTTTTTTTTTTTCAAATTGTACAACATTTTAGAAAATTTTTGTTCTAAAGTAAAAAACGCATTTGATTTTTCTTGCTTCTAATTTTCATTCCATGCAACAACTAAAATTTAGAATGACATGGAAGCGATTTAAACTTTTCCATTTCTTAGTCTGGGGTTCCCTCCTGTATTTCTTTGTTATTTAAACTTAGATCGTGAATTTTGAAATACAATTTAAGGGGAAATTATTGGAACACTTTGATCAGCAGAGATCGCTGCTTAATATAAACGATTTTACCAAGTGTCTTTTTGCCAGCTAAATTTTATATGGAAAAATCATTTTAAATTAGTCTTTTGTAAAATTAAAAAAACTTGGTACACAATTTTTAATAGAGGAGACCTTTTTTGATTCACTTTAACTGTTTACAAGAATTTCTTTTAACAAAATTTTTATTTTAAATTAATGACATGAAAAACTGAAACCTCAACAAACTTTAACAAAATAATAGTAGTCACATTGAATTTCATTTGAGCACCTGAATTTTCAACACAATCATATCATGCTATAGGAATACCAATCAAAGGCGTTAGGTAGTCTAAGAATGTTCATTGACGGCTTCGCGTGCTTTGTATTATTACTATCATTTTGCATTTGTTTTACCATTTTTTGCATTTCACATGCTTTGCCTTTATTATTGTTATTTTTTGTTGGTGTTATTACTTTTCTATTTAGATTTTCCTCTGCAGCCACGTGCAATGCTTTTTTATATTATTTCAAATGCATGCAGAAATGCCTGAGTTGAAACCATATGGTAACTATTTCTATGAAATAGTTATGTTGCATGCGATGCCCGTACATCCGTCATTATTAACATGACACATTCAATATGCTATAAAAAAATATATTCAACAATATAATAACTTTATTGCAAATTATTATTTTTGTTTTGTTGATGTTTTTAACATTCAATTCGCCCAAGAAAAAAAAAACTAAGCAACCCCCACTCTTAAAAATGCAAAAAAAAAGCAAACCGTTTTTTTTTGATTTAAACAGAAATATGGCAAAATAATAGTATCAAACATATAGCTAGAATTTCTCATATTCTTTTGTATCCATAGAATCAATTAAATAACTTTTTTAAAGTTAAACTTAATTTCTCAATTTATTTTATGCAATTTTCTATTATTCTTATTCTTATACCAAATAAATAAGTTTAGTTTATTTTTTATGATTAAAAAAAATTGTAACACTTGAATGATTTGTTAACATTCATAATTATTTGAAACAATTGAACTCATTACTTGATCACTGCTCATATTTAATTTACAAAATAATTAAACACTTAATTTGAGCAGTTTCATTCTAACACTAACAATTCAAACATTCATACAAGACTTCTCTTCATTTTTTTTACTAAAATTTTTTAAGCTCTGTGTCTCTTTGGATTTCTCTCTTCCTTTCTAACAATTTTGGATGAAAGCCAATTAGTTTATAAAATTATTGAATGGTAGACTGATGAAATTTTAAATTTTCTGTTTAATTTTCAAATGATAAATTATCAAAATGATTTCTGGCACGGCCTAATAAATATGACATTCAAGGCATTCACTGCAATTATTTTTGCAAATGATACCGTTAAAAGTGTCTGAAAAATAGTTGAAAAAAATAGTAAAACTTGTTATGGAAAATGCGAAGTGATTGAAGTGAGTAAAAGTGAGGGTGTAAAAACTTCATCATCTCATTTGAAATAATAATCCGTGCCATAATTTTTTTGCCAAAGACTGGCAAATTTGTTAAGTTACAATTTAACAGTTATCAGTTACGTTTGCTTTATGAAATATGATATATAAATAAATATGATATATAAATAAATATATAAATAAATTATAAAATTTATGGAAAATGATGTTATCTTGTTAAATGATAATACTTGGATATAACTTTGATGTGCCATCATTAATGCCAAGTATACTTAAAAAACGCATCCTTTAATTTCTTGCCACACAATTGGGTTAAAAATCTTTAAAATTAGAAGCACAAATAAAAACATGGAAAACTAGAAACTTATTATTTCCATTAACCAGAGTTTTGTGAAAAATACTTTCAATTTATAATAACTCAAAGAATATCTCAAGCATTGGACATGCCAAGTTGCTTACCATGATATTCGAAATTGATTTTATTACATTTGTGCTTTCTGTGCTTTAGACGAGCTCTCTTAGGGCAAGAATCAGGTTTCGAAAGAAGTAGAAATATTGAAAATTCTTATATGTAGATTAACATTGAAAATAGATCAAATCGATTGAATGACACGCCCATCTTTTTTTATATTTTATATTTACTATACAGATTTTCCTTACATTCATATAAAATATTCTTATTGACTTTAAGATATTTCTACTATTTATGCAACAATTTTTACAACACAAATCAAGGCAACTCAAATCAAGAATTAAACATGCAATTTCTTAGTCGGCATTTTGCTCTTAAAACTTAACTCGGAATTTTTTCTCTTGCTCCACAATAATACAATTTATTGTAGATAAATTAAAGAATACAAGTTTGAAAATATTAAAACGATGAAGATCAAATCACATCAAAATTTAAAAAGAACTGAATGTGCACGAATTGAACTGGTCTATTTAGCTGAAGCCTTATATTACAAGCGGGGCATGCGAATTTATCAGATTAGTATTTGGAAAAAGCTTGTATAGCTCAAAATTAAATTTCATATATATGGAATACATGAGTGGGCATGGTCGTTGTCTTATATTTTTATAAGTTTAGGCTGCCTTTACGAATAATAGTTTGTAATTCTGAGGATCACTGTTTCAGGTGTCTTAAACGAGTAATTTCAGTTGCAGAAATGGACGTTGATGGAACTGAAGTGTCCATTTGTATTTACTCAAGCATTTTATGCTTGTCAATGGGTTATTTAAAAATTGCTAGATTCTTCAAAGTGGCCAACTTGAGATTTAAAGTTTTGGTTAGGCCCCGATATTTAGTCACAGTAATAATTCTCCATAAAAGTGAAATATAGGCTTGAATGTCAAGGCTTGTTAAACTCTTGGATCCCCAAATCTCCTTTTAGATGTTACAAATGAAATGCATGGCCTACCAAAATTTTGGTTTAGTGAATAATAATAAATACAACAGAAAAGCGTGCCCAATAAACATAAATCTTATATGAATATTGCTTTAGAATAAGAAAGAAACCATTCATATAATTTTATTAAAGTTCATATAAGAAAAAAAGAAAAATGAGAAGAAGAAGAGGTATAAGAGGTAGACACGAATAAGCCATAAAATCTCGTAGCACAGATCCGTTGTAGTGCAGCCTTTTTCCTGCTTAAATGTCTTAAAAAAACCAAAAAAAACCACAAACAAAAACAAAATTATAACATAATAAAAACCAAAGAAGTAGATGAAAGAGAGAAGAAAAGAGGAAAAATTATCGTTCAATAATTAACACACGAATCACTTGTTACTGGCCATAAAAATTATAAGAAAACGAAAATATAAACAAAAAACCGCAAAAACATTAAAAAAATAGCAGCGGCAACAGCAACAGTGACAGGCAGTGGCAGTGGCAGTGGCAGCGGCAGCGGTAGCGACTGCAGTAACGCCAGATATAATAAAATGAAATAAAAATGCTTAATAAATAGATTTTTCATAGAAAACAAACACACAAAAAAAGCCAAAAAAAAGTAAAAACCAAAATAAATGAAAATGAAAAATGAAATGAAAAAAGAAAAATGAGAAATCATTCTATTCTGTCGTCTCCAATCGCTGTTAGGCAAACTATAAAAACGTATTTAATAATTTGGCTGAGGGCTATTGTTGATACAATAGTTGATGGCGGCATTTTTTCATACTTCCCAGTTTTTTACCCTCTCAGTTCCTTGCTTTAATTTAATGGATAAATGATGAAAAGGAAGAGGCAAAGGAAACATTAAAGAGGAAGAGATAGGCGTTTAAAGCTTCTTTTATGAGAACACGCAATATTCAAGTAACATCAGCAACAGCAGCAACAGCAACAACAACATAAATAGTTATCGATTATATATTTACCGTTACATATATTTAAGGCATCAGTTTAGTTGGTCAGTAGGTGTAACAATTTCTAATTTTCATGGTTTTCCATGCTTATGTTACAAACGGCCAATTCATTCACAACAAAAAAGTTCTTTTAAAAATGCATTTGAAAAATTTAAAAAATATTTCATTTAAATCTTAAATATTCATCACAAAAACATTAAATGTTCTCTTTTTTATTTTTTTGTGTATGAAATTTCACATTCTCCACAAGATCATTTAAAAAAAAAACTAATTACACTAAATTCAAATCAAATCGTTAAATGTATCGAGAAAATGTGTAAAAAAAAACTCAAGCAAATGATCTTCGAACCAACAATGTAAAAAATTGTAATTTATGAAACATTTGAAATGAAAAATTTGTTATATAAGAAATGTTCCAAAAAAAAAAAATGGTCCAATCTAAATCGAATTTATCATACACATTTGCCCTGAAATTTTATCAAAATTTATGGAAATATGTTTAAAAACTATTTCATATTACAAATTTTTTTTTGTACCATGACTTTCTAAAGAAAAATATCCTAAGCATTTGCCTAAATTAGTCCAAAATTTGCGCTCTGTAGTTTGATAATAAATCTATAGACTTAAATGGAATCACTTAAGAACATTTCTAAATTAATTTAAATGATCGCTATAAAATGCAAGTCGTCTACTTAATAATATTTTGGATGTGCCATATATCAGCACAAATTTATAGCACAAGGCCTGCGAAATATTTCTATAAGATCACGTATCTTAGAAAAGAAACAAAAATGCCAAGATTTCTTCTCCTAAATTCTAGCTTAGACTTCTTTCCATCTAATTGAAAATTTTTGAAAAGCAATTTTGCCATTTTTTTTTAATCTACACACATTTTTCAATATAAATTTTTTGTAAAACGTTAGAAGGCCAAAAGTTGAATGGGAACAAATCCATCAAGCAATTTTATATGCGATGTACATTTTATAAAACTAAGTGAACTATTTCTCTGCCATCACATTTGATATATAACCATAATAAAAATTTCCAATTAAAATTATTGAATGCAAAATGTGTAAAATACACATGAACACAAAAGAAAAAAGAAAATTCTATTTATAATAATTTATAGAACAAAATGAAGAACAAGAAAACAAATAAAAACGATATAAAAGGAAAGAAAAGAAAATGTAAAAAAAAAGAACCCGAAAAAAGCTGACATGGAAAATGGCTTTTCTTTAATGGCATATACAGAAGATTTGAATAACAAATAAACAGAAAAGCAAAAAAGAAAATGTCAGCCACATGCGCTTAAAAAATACATATATATAATTTTTTTCTCTTTTCAATTTTCTTTTCTCTTTGTAAAACATTGACACTTTATGGCAACCGCGTAAATCGATCAAATTTCAATAAAATGCCCTCTCTCCCTCTCTTTATTGCCATGGAATATTACTTTCTGTTACTGGGATTGAATAAACATTTATATTTCCATATGCAATTATATATGTACATATGTGTGTGTGTGTGTGTGTGTGTGTGTGTGTGTATGTGTGTGTACATGTTTCATTTATATATCGCACAAATAAATGAATGCATTTATAATTATTCATGTAACCGATTTACATATTTTTCTGTTTTGCTGTTGATTTATTTATAAGCGATTTAAATGCATTAAAATTGTGATGCTTATACAGCATAACAAACATTACGATTCCGTTTGTAATCACTAAAATATATTTCAATAACTATTTTCATCATATATTTGAAATTTGATTTATGTAAAATAGAATAGAAATTTTTTTATCAACTCTTTTTCTTGTTCTTGTATTTCTTCCACAAATGAAATTGAACGAATGTTATCGTACATTTTGTGTGGTGGTGTTTAATGCGTAATGCTTCTCTCAAATGGCTATAAAAATTTCACAACTAATTAAATTATATAAGTTTTGTTAAATTTACATTAGAATTTGCATTAGAAAAGCGAGTAAAGGCCAATATCGAATGATTTAAATTCATGTGGAACAACAGCAAAAAAGTCTCAATAACAGTTAATAAAGCTACACTTAGATCTGAGGCATTTACCTCAAAGATTAAGGCATGATTGTGCCCGATACACAAAGCCCTGAGTTTGTTCTAAAAAAGCATAAATTACAGTTATGTTTGGTATTCAAATCTTTGATCTTTAATGTGATATTAATCTAAATCTGAAACAATTACTTATCCCATCAGGCCTTACACCTAAAATAAAATAAAATTTTCAATATAATTGAAAATTATATTGATTGAACTTTACTTTGGCGATATGTTGGTTCCTCTCTTTGGTTGGTTCTCTGACGCCCAATCCATGCGATAATGCTTAAAAATATGTGAGTTATTTTAGTTGCAGACATTTTTATTATGCATCGTAGCATAAAATTCAAAATATATAAAGAAATTTTCAAGCGCACTTCATTTGAGTTTTCATTATAATAATTTTCATATTAATTTTGTTTTTATTGTATGTCAAATTCACAACATCAGAGATGCATCCACAACAGAAAGTATTTCTAGAATTTCTTTAAGTGCTTTCTAAAATGCTAGCAGATTGATGTAAATTGCTGTTAGTACTTTAATTCAGAGCTTGATAATTTCAGGCTTAATTTTTATTAATATTTCATTCAAACACGAATAAATCAGCAAAACAAATCATCTTAACATCTTGAGTCAGTTAAATTTTGTAGTATTTTTTATTAAGACTTTTCTCTTATTTTCTTATTCTCTCCTCAGCGCTTCAATTAAACATAGTTTTTTCTCATCAGAGATAAAAATTTATAATTGGCAAACATGTACAGATGACAATCAGAGTAAATAGAAAATTTATTTGTACTGACTTTAAAAACTGACATTTGGCATATCCAACTCAAAAAAAACTTCATTAAGTGGTACCAAATTTTCGAATTTTTATGCAGGTATTTTGTAATATTTAGCGGCAAATTTTCAATGCTTCATTTTATAGATCACAAAGAATGATCAATTGGGCTACATGGAAGGGCCTTCAATATTTCTAAATTGGAATTGATACTTTAATTTTAATGCAACGAGAATGAGCGAACATATGTAAAGCGAATGAAAATTTTGACCAATAACTCTATAAACCATAACTAAAATATCGCCTTAGATCTTGCTTTGAGAAAATTCATTTAGCTATCGCATCTGAGTGAGGGATTTAAAGCAAAGTGTCACAATCTATAGCAAATAATTCAATTTAAGTTGTTAATGGAAAAATTCTCAAGTAATTTCAATTATATGAAAAATTCACATGCCAGAAGAATGTTCCTTCATTTCATTCAAAATTACTTTAATAAATGTAAAGCAACGTAACATTAACCAAAAAAATCCAATTAAGAAAAGTGTGAAAATGTTGATGAAAGAAAGCTATACGAAGAGAGTGCAAGAGAGAAAGAGACAAAGATAGAAAGAGATAGAGATTAAGAAAGCTTGTCATTGAAAATGTCAAGGTATTTGGCATATAAAACCCAAGTCTCTAATTGAAATAATAGAGCAATTTAATAATTTCCAAAGTGAAGAAATTGAAAATTCATTCATCTGCTCATCTGCAAATAATTCCTTCATAAATTCTTTCATTTTTCATACATATTTTAAGAGGAAAAAAATATATTTATATATACATAGATATATATTGAATGTGGAAAAATATAGATGTATTCACAATATTTCACTTTGCTCATATACAATTCATCTCATACTCATCGTGGCTTCATCTCTTCATCATCAATAGAGCGATAACAATGACAATGAAAATTTTCATACAATATATTGACACAACTACTTAAACCGCATAATTTATTATGATGTGAAACTTAAGAGAGTGTTATATGAAACGTTTCATTCATTCTAAACCATCAAAAGTATATTACAGAGAAAAGCGAATCTTAGAAAATAAAACAACCCAAAAGAAGTTTGTTAAAATCAAGTTGAGTCGTTTATTAAATTATTTACACTTAAATATCTTAAAACGTTTTGACGAAGTGAGTAGATTCAGACCTGCCAAGGCAGTTGGGCGTATAACATAAATATTACAATTGAAACTTCAAAAATAATGAAACTGAATGAAATGATGGTGCAGTGAATGTTTTATATGCTTGCCTGTCGTGAAGGCTCAAATGCATGGTACACAAATGTACATAATGAGCGCTAGCGTTGGTAGTCACGTCACGCAAGGTGCATGCTACCGTCACGACTAGCTTCCAATTTAAAGCCTGCATTGCACCTTATATACATGGCTTAATCTTTGGTATCTAGATTCGGAGCCTTCTTATTACTCTTAGGCTTAGCTTAAATTAGCCCAATAAGCCTACCTAGCTACACATTTTATTCGGGAAGTAGGACCCTGCACGACAAGCATATATATGTTTGAACGGGCAACTCCCGCGATGTATGCACTACAGCCCCCACGAAGCCAACCTCAACATCACCACAATCAGCACCATAAGTGATCCCGTGATACCAAATTAAATCTTTGGATCTGATCTCGTGGCTCATGATGCTCCCTGATCGTAAAGGAAAACCAGCAACCATCTCATAAGCCACTCCCAGTTGAGCAGGTGCTTTTTGGGACTGGTTGCCCCCAATGAAATGAAGGTGATAGAATTCAAAAAGTATGATTTTAAAGAGCCAAATGTTTAAAAAAACCATACTAGAGTGAACAATTTTATGTATAGTCAGCTTGCGAACACCAAAGCTGTGATTGTTTAAGAAATAAGTGAATCAACAAAAAAATTACTGTCTAAAGTACTTTATGCCGTTTACAAAAGGACTTAAACATACAGAGAAACAGATGAGTACTTTCTGAAATAGTTATGCCGACGAAAAGCAAACAAAATAATAAATCAAGTATGTCAGATAATCGAAACAGCTTTTAAGAAACATTACTTCGAGCAATATCCTTAATCGACAGAGGCTTTAAAATTTTAAGATTTTCATTTGAGACGTTTTTTAGACTTGATACGAATGCTACTTGCACTGTCATATGGCGCATTTGATTGAATACTCAGAGCAAAACAAAAGTTCATAATACTACCCGAAGAGTTTAGAACTTTAATCATCTTAATAGAACCCTGAGTTATAGATACTACAACAATTATTGTAGAGCATTAGAAAATTCTGCGTTATGTCCTTGATTAGATGATACAACACTATTGAAGCACATTCCATTATCATACCTATAAACAATTAACAATTATGTGCTAGCATGCGATACATAAAATTCTTAATATTTTGTATAATGGTATTTGTGGTTGCGATGGTTTTACTCATACAACTTACACACTTAATGTACATCGCACACTCTTCAAGTGAAGGAAGTAGGTAGTGAAATTTACATTTTATTGACGTTTGGCTTCATATACTTTATATATACATAAAATTATAATAAAGAAGAATTTACCAATATATTTTCATTATATTCAGTTGTCTATGTATATAGTTCTTACATATGCAAACAAAATTTCTATAGATAAGAAAATTCCTTTAAAATCAATGAGAAAATCTTCGCATTATTAATATATTGTGAAGATAAGTGTGAAAATTGTATTGCAATGTAATTTAATACGCGTCATTATTAAAATTTCATAGATGAATAGAAAGACTAAGTGAGTGTAAGAGTAAAAGTGAGAGTAATAGTAATAGCGAAAGTAATAGTAATAGTGAGTGTGAGTGGGAGTGTGAGCATGAGAAGTAAAGCATCAGCAATAAACTTGTGTACAATTAATCCTCTTATAATATAAAATTCTTCATCACTTTAGTTATAATAACTTGTAGTTGATTGTCTTTAATTTTGCTCCCTCACTTTTTGTTTTGACGAGAGACTTTATCTATTATCTTCTATAATAACACAATAACAATTGTTTTGGTCTTATTGTTCTTTTTTGTTTACTCTCTTTCTTGACAGCTAATAAATTAATGCATAATAAAAAATATTAAGACGAACGATTAAAAGCTTCAATAAATGGAATGCAATAATCGAATGCATAAGACAAATTTCATGAAATATTAAATTTGTAATCCAAAGAAAAAGGGCAATAAAGAACGTATAATTACAAAATTGATATTACTGATAGTATTTAAGTCTGGTTCCGAATGTCTCTAATTCAACCAACAGGCCTCACTTCAATTGTTTCTTATTGTGGGGTGTAAAATACTTTTACATATTACTTTTTTTCACTTTTTAAGCTTCTTATTAAACGAATCTTTTTATCTATAAATTTAACAAATTTGGAAAGTTAAATGAAATTCAATTTTCATCTTAATTAAAAATTATGTTTTTTATCAAATTTTTAATCATGGCCATACTTTGAAGTTGTACCTTTACAAAATGCACAATTTGCTTCAAGATGGTTTATTTATTTTTAAATCTTTCAACTTAAATTTAAATTTGCAAGTACACTCATTTTGACAGAAGGATTGTAACAGCCTAAAGAAAAATTTTTAAATATTCTACAGAGCGTACATTTTTATATGGATTTCATGGGCATTAAATTTTCGAATAGATTTAATTAGGTCGGGCATTTGTCTGCTTGAATATTTTAGTTTAACTTAAGGTCATTATTTATAGCTGAAATAGTAAGATTTAAATTTATTAAAAGCATTCAAAATTCATGTACCCATGTTAGCATGAAAAATAGTTCAAGCCTTTTAAATACCTAATTCTAGTGAATGTTTGAACTGAGATGACATTTCTTTTAAGACAATAATTACTATTTAAATATGAAGGAAATTTGTCTTGAATTCAAAGGATAAAAGGCCAAGCTTATTCATATTTGATTTTGCCATAATCCTACAATTTATTTTTCCAAATCGGGAAAATCCAGTCCCACTGAAAGAGCAACTTCATCAACGACGTGCATCATTCAAATTTCATCCCAATAATTCCTATAAAATTGATTTATAATGATATGCCAAAAATTATGTAATATTGACCATGGCCTTTCCATATAAAGCCTCGAATTTGACTTGTCTCTGCTGTCATTTTTTTCTTTCATTTAATGAAAGAGAAATAAGTTTGAGCACACGTAGTTTGACGTTGAGCATTTAGGTTGACATTCAATCTGTCAGTCATTTTCATAGGTGAACAAAGAGGCAGTCAGACGGACATGCAGGCAGGCAATTGAACAAATTATGGCTGTTGGCCAAACGAGTCGAAATATAAATGGATAAAAACCATAAAAGCAAATATAACTGAGTAGAATTATAAATCAGAGTGAGGAAAGGTCGAAAGGAGAGAAATAAATATAACAAAGAGAATTAGAGTGAACCTTGAGGCAAATTAATTTAATTTTGTAAAGTGCCCGCATATAACAACAACCACAACAATAGTTAAAACAACAAGTATAAAATTATAACATGAATGGAGCCACATGCAAAACACCCCATAATGCTCGTTGCCGATTATGGCGAATTGTAAACCAATAGATTGAAAAAAGGGAATTTTTGTAAAAGAAAAAAAGAACAAAAGAGAAAGAAGTTAAAGATAAAATTTGGAATTCATAAGTTGAGAAAGATGGGTTGATTTTTCTTGCCACCAAAAATTCATTAATTTAGAGTATATGAAAAATGAACTACCAGTCCATAAGAACAAAAAGTTGCCATTATAAGATATTTTTAATTGTTACTCAATTTGTAAATGTCATAGATATAACATGTGACATTAATACAATCAAAATAGAAGTAATAGAAACATTTTTTGTTAATTATTCTTTTACCCTTTAAAATATGTTGTTGCTTAAATGAAGCAGAATATGACTGCTTACTGGAAATTTGTTATAAAATGGTGTATACTAAAAGTTAAAAAGATACTCGTATGTATGTAAATGTGAGTGTGAATGAGTGAATGAATAAATGAATGAGTGGTGTTCAAAAGAGTAGAAAATGACATGAGGAAATATAAAGCAAAATGACAGTTTATACAAATTTAGACAAAGTTAATTATTTGACAAAACCAAAATACAAAATACATGACAGTTATATCCAAACAGCATAACAACAAGAGATGACAATCAAAAATAACACTAGACCTTATTAGACTAAACAATAACAATCAACAACAAAAATAAAATAGAAAAATTAAAAGAAGTAATGGACAAGTGGAACGGAAAGGAAGAGAAAAAGAAAGATAAAAAGATAGAGAGAATGGCAATGAAAGGATAACAACAATATGAATGATGACAATGACAGCAATAAGCGTCATCACAACTTATCGATATTCCTGTATAGTTTTTATGTAATAAGTATGCACATACAAAATTAGTGAAATTAGATTCCATTCACATGGCAAAGTAAAGTTTAAGGTCATGTGAATAGAGGCAACAGCAACAACAATAACTATAAAAAGCTTAGCAATGTAAAAACTAGCTGATGTCACTTTTACATTACATTTTCCTTTTCTCCAATATCTATTCATGAATATTATGATTATATTATATTAATTTTATAATCTAAGCACTAAAGTCTACATGGACATGGAGATGGATGAGCAAACAATCTATTAATTTTCATATCGTCGTTTATGTTTTCTTTCAAAATATACATATGTATTTGTATGGATGTGTTTTATACGCTACAGCATTCAGATTGTTTCACTACAGGTCTATCAAAGATATAGAATCATTTACTCAAGCGATTTTAGGCCAACTATGTTTCCGTCCAACAAAACTTTATCTAAGAACTTTTGTATGTAAAGTACAGTTTTATTAAAGATCTGCCATTACTGGCTTTATAGCTCGATACACTTAAATACGGGGTGTAAACAAAAAACAAACTTCTCATGCCGTAGTTGGTTTGAACTGATTTGCTTAAGGTCTGCCACTTCAGTCTACCTAAATTAAATTAACTTCCATTTCAATTTCAACGAGTACAATCTCAATAACCCCAGGGCTACTAAAAATAACTTTTTCATTAGATTTTATTTGTTCCATGTTGCCTGAAAACTTGAAATATGATTAAGTAATTCTCGACTCTAACGCCTCCGATATTCACACTCCAGTTGCAAATTTATGTGATGTCTACGATTAGTCCTCCAGGGGTCAGACATGAAAAATTTCCACAATTAAAAAGACTAAATCTGTAAGCAAAACTTGGACATATGTATGTAAACATATTTGGTCATGCGAATGTCTAGAGAAATATTTCAACAAATATTTTAATAAATAGGGCTTAATTTAGCGCTTCTCCCTTTTTTTTTGCCAAAGTTATTGCAATTGATGTGTAGGAATACATTTTTCTTTCTTTCTTTTAGTTATAAAAACAAACATCATAAATATGGATTTCAACTGATTTCAAATCTTATAGAAAGACACATAAAGATTTTCATGCAAGATGGAGAAAAAGTTACAGGCACGTTTTTTTTTATATATCATGAATTTTTAAAATAAATATCTTCATCAATTTCTTTATCCATTCTTTGTTTCTATCTCTGCTTCCACCTCTCCTGTTCTCTTTACCTTTCTAACTAACTAAATCGAATATATGCTTCCTTGAAGGCTTCGTAATAATCTTAAGTATCCTTTTTGAAAAGTTTACGATGCACCAAGTTTTTTTTTTTGCTGATTCTTTCAGCAATTTTTGTTTTTGTTGGTTTTCGTTTTTGCTTTTATTCTTTGCCACGTAACATATGATTTTTCTTCCTATTACTTAGTCTTACCTTTTAGTTTTTTTTCTAATTTTTCTTTTCTGTTTTTGTTGTATTGTTTTTTTGTATTGTTATATCGCATAAAAAGTGTAGAAAGGGAGAAATAGACAGCGTGATAATTGAAACATGTTCGTACATGTTCAATATTGCACTTGACATTTGTAAATGTCACTTTGACATGTCAACACTAACACTAACACTAACAGAACCAACAATTCATGTCAGTTATATTAGAGTTGAAAATGCTTTTTTCTTCCATCTTTTGTACGATTTTGCTCCCTTTTTTCCCGATTGTGTTTTTTCTCTTTTTAATTTGTTATTTTTGAGAAATGTGCTCATGTTTAACTTTCTTTTCGTTTCGATACATACAACTTAGGCATACCTACATGTATGTACGCAAACAGGTGTGATTAATTTCTTTTGACAACTTCGCTAGAGCACTCGTTTAACGTTTCAGCATAAAATGTGATTGATGGTCAATAGTTTTAGCAAAATGTTTATTAAAGCAAGTGAGTTCAAGATATTAAAAGTAACATTTTGAACTTTTTATTCTTAATTATTTAACAATTTCAATATCAGACAGAAAAATTCGTTATAAAAGAGGCAAAGGAGACAAGAAGAGATTTGTTATTATTCAACAATAGAAATCGTAACATAACAAAATGGATGAAACTTATCTTGATGATAAAATGGTAAAACCAAAAAAAAAAAAAAAACAAAAATTAAAATTTGATGACAAGAAATGGCATCAAAAGAATATCTTTAACTTTTCAGTCAATTTCAATTTTACATCCCTATCAAAATCAGCTCAATCATGTTGTCAAATTTATCTGCTGATTAATTTCATTGTCCAAAATTCAAGTGAAATTTTGAAATTTTTGTATTAAAATATACAAAACAAAATATATTTTAATGGAATCGAAAATTTCATACTTTTACTTGAAAGTTTCTTCTAATAAATCCAACAATATAAAGAAGTTCAATAAAATTGAGAGTATAACAAGTTTGTGCAGATGTTTGTAACACCCAAAATGAGTTAAGATAGATGCCCCTCGACAGAGAATCACTCTTTCCATTCTGTTAAACCCGCTCTGTCCATCTGTCCGCCCTTCTTCAAAGAAACTCATTATATGGACAGTTATATGGAAAGTTACAATTTTGCATATATTTGACTAAAAATTCCTACTGCCTTTTATTTTTTTATAAATACTATGGGTACCAAATTTAGTGCAGATTGAACCATTTTTAGAACGTTTTCTCATATAATGAATTTTTTAAAATTCAATTTTTCCGAAATGATTGACCTTGGATTCTCTTAGTTGACTTTAATCACATTAAGTAAAATAGTGTAGGGTAACGGTAACAGTCAGTTTGGATCGATTATAAAGTTCTTACTTATTTACTAGTTGATTTATTTCTAATATTATACTCCATGTAAAAGGAAATAAATAATAAAGAAAGCAAATAATGTGTGAAGATTTTACTTAGAGTTCTCAGTGTTTACCAGAATATAAAATACAATACATAGAACGGATAACATTTTCATTTCTTTAGTCCATTTTTAACATGTTTTTTTCTTTTTGCCATTATCTTAGTAATAAGTTAATTTTAAATAAATTAGATCATTTGTCAAAGAAGGCGAATTTCACTCTGATAAAATTGTTGACTTTTGTTAATGGCAAAAAATTTAAACTCTAAAGTGATGATTTATTTTAAATGTATATAAACACAAATATTTTCCATGTATTCCATCTGTTAAGCAATAAAAGAGCCAGCAGCACAAACAATGGCCATACTTTGGAAATTTCGTTAAAATAAATTTTTAAAGTGAATAAAAGAACTTTGAAATTATTAAAGAAACTTTAAAGAAAGTCTAGAAAAAAATGTGTATGATATTTTTTTTGCTCTTTTTTTTTTGCTTTTTGTTATAAATTATCACACATAAAAATATCTCATTTCACACTGGTGAGAAAGAGACAAAGAAAGAGAAGAAAATTAAATGAATAAAATAATACTTGAAAATTTTTTTGATAATAAATTTTAAAGTAACATAAAATATATTGTACAAGAAATAAATAAAAGAAGAAGCATATAAGAATGTTTGCATTCAAAATAACTTACATTTATCTGAAGCTTAAAGTTTCAAAAACAGGTCACGCCTGCGTTATTTCACTGCTTTTCTGGACAACTAAGTTCTCTTGCCTAATTCCCCATAAATCAGCACCGCATTTTAATCTAAACATCTATTTTACTTGTCAAAATTCTTAGTTTGCCTATTTGAAGCATCAGTGCAAAGTAATGCTTTGAATTATGCATAGAAATTTTAGTTAGAGCAAGGCATCTGATTCTACTTAAATCTGCTCAATCGTAAAGCTTGAAATATTGAAAGCATTAGCAGCCTCTTGGCAAAATCTATCCAAATCAAGATTGAGATTATTTACATGTCTGAAGAGATTCATTCCCGGGTCCAGCAATTTATGGTGAAGCGAGCAAACTAAATTGAATTAATAGCAAGTGGGTCCATTTCATTCAAGTGTTACATATAACTGCAATAACTGAATGCATTTTGTCTCCTATAAATGTTGTTGAATATAAAAATTACACATACATTTTTGGTAATTTATTAAAATTTTATCATCACACAAAGTGACAATAACAGAAGTAGAAGTAAAAGTACAGATATAGCAATAACAATAATAATAATAATTTAAAACACAAAATGAACACTTCTTGTTTTTTGTTTCTTCAATTAAAGAGATTGTCAGTGCATTGTGTGTTTTCTGTTGTTTATAAGAATATTTATGTATTTTGTGTATATTTTTATTTGATATGCACTTGAATGTTTTTTTATTTTTTACTACCAAAATATAATATTGCAAATACTAATGCAATTTATTAGCTACGGGTGGACTAGACTAGTTGTTGTATTTAGTTCTAACAACAAAGGTAAACAAAGCCAAAGCATTCCAGAGCATTCCAGAATATTGTTCATATATGTGACCAAATATCCATTTATTTTAATGTCAAATTCTACTACAATATTAACAATAACCGCAACAACAACACGTAGTAACTTGTAAAGCTAAGACGAAAGTAAATTATATTAAGTTGAAAGTGAATATTTCGGGAAGCATTACAATTACAATTCACAAGAATGATGAGCTGAAAAATTATTAGAAATGGGAGTAATAGACGTAATTATTAAATGTGGGCGTGGCCAATGGTATTTTACTTAAATTATAAGAAGTAAGTAATTCCACAAAACTAAATTTTATAAGCTGGGCCTTAAAAGTTCCAGCTTAAACTATTTTTTTTATCAATTTTGAATATAAAATCTGATTATTTTGGAAAAGTTACACACTTTTATCGAATTTGGTATTAAGAAAAACAAATATGTATTCTGGATTTAAACTCTCCTCAGGTTTTAACCTTTAACGAACTTAAACTATTTGCTAACTATTTGTTAACCCCATATAAAAGAAGTTCCATACTTCTTAGGAAAAAAGACCCTCTGATCTTATCAAACTTAATAAAACTTAATTAAAAAATATCTATCCTTAAGAGAATATTTGAAATTTCATGGTAAGTGTTACAAGACATTTTAACAAACTGTGCATACTAAGACTAAATGGTACTAAAAGTTATTACTGTAACAGGTAAAATTCATATCATTTTTCATAGAAAATAAACCAATAAATATGTGGTTTATTTACATATGTTTCCAGATCTATAAGCACATATAAATAAACATAATCAAAATCATAATAATAAAAGCAAAATCTCACCAACTAATACAAAATAGAAATAAGAATTCTATATTTATATATGTATCCTTGTAATCGTATACAAATCTGTGTATATGAAAATATTTTTAATAAACAAGAGTTATGAGTATAAGTTGGATAGTTGTGCATCCCTGCTAAATAAAATATTTTATCACTACAAAATGGAATTTCTTGTAAAGCAACATTGTGATATATAAATTTTCAAAGTTTCTATTTCACATGATTATTCTAGTACTTTGGATCTCCCTCTATCTCTTTCTCTCAATCTTTGTTAAGTATTTACATTCCTTACCTTAAAATAGTTATTTATATTAGAGAAACTATGCGAATTTTGTAGATTATTATTATAAATCAGAATTTAGTTAACTAGCCACTTGAGTACATAATAAGATTTCACTAAAGTGACAATAAAGTGTCCTTTTTTTCAACATTTTAATACAAATCGTTTGTGTAGAATTTTTGCAGCAAATTTGAATGGTAGCAATGAATGATATAAATGTTGAATCTAGACCTTTATTCTTTCTGACAATCGACTTCAAATGAATAGACTGATATGATTCATCTTTTTAGGCGATAACTTTTTAAGTAATTTGGAAGTAGGGTTTCATATATTTGCTCAAATCCAATTCAATAACTTACATTACATACGGACTTAATGTTAAAGTTAACATGGGAAATATGCGCTGTAAAGCAGATTGAATCACTTTTGAAGTACTTCTTCTCACGAGTCTTTCCATAACCCTTAAAACTCCTAAATAAAAAAGCTTGTTTTACAATATCCATGTGGCTTTTTTGGCCTTTAATATTGAATCATCGAAATTGCTCGTCCCAGAATCCAATTTTCAATAGAAGCATCAGAGTTTAGAAAAATTTTTTAATTATCTAGTTAGGTACTTTTTTCTTTGTGTCCATTTTTTGTAAAAACAACAATAATGACGCCAATGTAACGAAAAACATGGAATTGTCATTGCATTTTGAAATGGAAAATAGATCAAATCGGAACATGAGACTGTACAGCACAGAAAAATGGCATCGCTGTAAAAAATGTTCATTTGTATGTAAAATATGCCAAATTTATTTCTAAATCAAGCAAAATTTTGTTTAATAATTTTACTAAAAGTAGCCGCACAACTTTTTATTTATTTAACTATTTTACCCAGAACACTTTCATAAAGATTTTATCTTTGATACTTTGAACTTGATATGTCAGCATAAAAAGGAGAATTTTTACATGTATATATATATGTGTATATGTGTGTGTGTGTATGTATATATTATTTATTTATACATGTATATATTTATATACAATTTTAGTCCAATAACAAGAAATGGGTGGAGCTGACACTGCCAAAACTTGAAAGAAATAATAAATAGTTTAAAATGAGTTGTTGACTTAATCCATACATTTTTATACATAGCAAACTACAACAACAAAAACTATGTAGAACAGTACAGCTTAAGAAGAAATTGAATGAAGCCAATGTAAAGGGAGTGTCACGCCAACAAAGAAAGGAGAGATATATTTTCGTTGTAGCCAATTCAGGAAAAAAAATAGATTAAGCAATTTTTATTCGAGCAAAAAAATTTCTATAAAAATATTTGTGACAAGAAAAAGTTTTACACCACTCACGAACTTTACTTCAACGTTATAATTTAACGTTGCCTGGTAATAAATCATTTCTTAATTAAATAAATTGTAACAAATCGCTCAAACTTTTATATGTATTAAATTTTGTAAAATCATTATAGAAATATTTTTGTTCAGTGCGCTACAGCCTTAATTTAAAAATGATCCTGCTAATTCATAAATATATAAATAGAAGTGCTTTTATATTTAAAATGGGCAGAAATAAATTTCAAAAAAAGGGGTGCGGATTGGCCACGTTGGTAATTACCAAACAAGAGGGTTTTATTCTACACAAGTTCACGATGTACAAAGTTTTCCAAGCGAAAAAATTTTAACTCTTAGACATATCAACTTTGACAGGGGACTGATATTTTTAGGAAATACAATCAAGTTTTAAAAAATACCATCAAATTATTTTGCAAAGTTTCAAAAATAATTTTGCCATTAAACGATTGTTTAAACGATGATTTAATGTTGTAATGTTTCTTCTTAAAGTCTTTAATTGGGATTTCACAATTTGGACATTCAAGTTAGATCGATTTACAAGTCCTTCACTTTTAGAAATAGTCTTATTTATATGAATTTTTCAATTCATAATGAAGGGAATGAAATTCAAAACTTCAGAGGCACAAATTGACTAGAAAGCTTAAGTCTATACAAGACTACTTAATAAATTTATTACAAGTAAAGCAAAGTTGTTCACAAAATTACTAATAAAAAGTGTTCCCTAAATAAAATATTCGCGATACTAAACATCACGAACAATTTTTATATGCAGAAGCCTTTTTTTCAGAAAAGTTTTCTGGGCCAATAAGAATGATGATAAAAGTTTCAAATGAGCGTCCTTAATAAATAAATTAACTGATTAGAAATTTTATCATACTTCAGATAGTGACCTCACATTGCACAATCAGTCAAATATAATTCATTATATTGATATCATCACTTTTATCCTTAACACAAGTCCACAAAATGTCAAAAAAACGCGAAATTGCTTCAGTCAACGGTTAAGAACAATTTACCGGAAACATTTTATATAACTTTGCATATCACTCCACAAACAACGAATGACAACTAAAAATTTTTAGCTCTGGTTGATGACAAAATTTACTTGAATTATCCAGAATTTAAATGCGCTCATGATTTAAAGTTAATGTTTAACAATTTTCAATATGTTTTTGTTTTGGTACTTTTTTACTTTGCTCAATTATTTCTCTTTTTCTTTTTTTTTCCTTCTTTTTGATGTGACAGAAGTACCGACATTGCTTTTTTTCTTTCATTTGTGTTTCCTATTTAAGGAACCACAACCCTGAAATCCAAAAATCCGCTTCAACGATTTACCTGCATTAAAAAAAAATACACAAAAAACTCACACAACGCAAAACAAAGCAAAATGAAATGGAATAAAATGCAATAAGACAACAACAACAAAAAGAGTTATTTAACAAAATAGAGCTGAATTCTAAATAACCACCTTTCAAGCGGAATCCATTTTCCTTTTACCTTTAAATTTTCAAGTAACAAGTAGAATCCAAAAAAAGTAATTAAAAACCATATCTCTCAGGTTTCAATGGATAAATGGACAAATTTTGTATGAACGCCCTTGATATAGTTCTGAAATATGCCACATTAGTTATCTCGTAAGTTTTAATGCACAAGAAATTGTTGTTTTAAAAGTTTCTAAGTTTTTTTTAATTAGATCTTGCAATAAGCAAATTTATTAACTGATTTGAATAATTTAAAATATTTTTCTCAATATTTGGACTTGTCTAAATCGTTATATAATTTAAGGCTATTTGAAAATGAATAAGACTTGTAATGGTGCTTTTTTAGAACCCAAGTTACGGTAAAATATCGTACATGCCACATACATTTAGTGATAGTTAGCAAAAAATAAAGCATAAAATGTATTGAAAAACTAAAAGGTAACCAAAAAAAAAATTGAAAAAAAAGCAGAAAAAGTAAACCGCCAACAACAAATAAATGTTTTATGGGTATGCAAAAAGTCAAGTCATTTAAACATTGTTTGTTAAATATATATATACATATATATATCATTCAAAATATATATATGTCTCATGTCCAAATGTAAAGCTCTGAACATACTGCATTTTTATAAATATTCACGTAAATGTCCAGATATAAAAAAATAAGGAAACTTTCAAAATAAAGACCAAAACAATATTCTAAAGGAAAAGGACCGAAGTAGA
Source organism: Melophagus ovinus (assembly GCA_023089585.1). NCBI lineage: Eukaryota > Metazoa > Arthropoda > Insecta > Diptera > Hippoboscidae > Melophagus > Melophagus ovinus. The sequence goes on from JAKKIB010000178.1 coordinate 8,599,240, forward strand.
AAAGGATGGAGCACCGCTATTTAGAGGCCCTAAGTAACTGTGAATAAGATTTCAAGAAAGCAAATTTTGTTGAAGGATCTATATGAAATAGAAAAAGCTTCAAAAAAGTAAATTTGCTCAAGTCAAAATAAATAAAATTTTCCACAAAGTTTCTATACAATCAGAATAAGTCACTTTATAGGAAATGCTCAAATGAATGACTCGATCTTGCCTCTTTTCCTTAACCTAAATAATAATCCAACAAATCAAATTTTATTAGAATATATTTCCGACCTATAATTTTGAAAAGACAAAACAGAAATGAATGTCGGTAGGATAAAAAAACTTTTACACATTAAAAGAAAAACCTCTGAAGGGTTTGGAATAAAAAGGTGTAAATTGGACACATTATCAACATCGAGATAAACTTATTATATCCCCCAAATGTAAAGGAATAAATCTATTTAAAAAAAACTGGGATAATATAAAATAAAATCAAATTTGAATTGAATTGTTTCGCCATTTATTTGCATGCCACATTTGATCAATACAGGCCGATACAACAAAAATTTCAAGAAGAGAGAATCTCCAAATAAGCAACCACTCAACTCTAAATGAAATGTTGCATTAAAACAAAAAACAAAAAAAACAAAAAAAACAAAACACTTAAGTACGAAAATGCATAACATGCGAACAGATAGGCAAACCGACAAATGTATAGATGGACGGTTGAATGGTTGAATGGTTGAATGGTTAAATGGTGGAATGTTTGAGTGGACGCTAAAACGGATGAACATTTAAAAGTAAATCCCACAAATACAATAAACAGCTTATCAGTTATTTTGTACAATTGATTCTATGATATAAATGTGTGGGGATGTACACTCGCGCCGAATTGCAATTGTTTTCAGCACCTTTTCTTTTGCACCCTACATCATGCATTCTGCCTGATATAATAAATCTTTAATGATCATGGATACAACAAGAAATTTATCAGTTATATAAAAAATTTTATCTTACTTTTTCATATAGAAAATAATTCCAGAGAATTATTTAAGTATATTTGTCCGTCTGCTTGAAGTCTGTTCATAGATTCACATTGAATAGCGTTCTTTTTGAGACAAATTAATCAAATTTTCAACACTATACGTATTTGCCTTAATAGCAAGCAGGAATGAAAACGGTAAAATAGATGGGTCATTCTTGTAATTTCTCAAATTCCCGTACAATCCTAGAAAGTAACAAGAAATTACTAGTTGAAAGTTAGGGCATAATGTAATGTAATAATTCAAGCAGGTGAATAAACATTTGATACATTTTAAGAGACGTAGTCCCTTTTTTGCACCATTAGATTCATAGAATTTAGAAAAGCAAAAGAAAATAGTTGCTCTGAATGCTATTTTGAAAAAATCTTTTCTTCATATAGAAATTTTATACTAATTTTATACCTGATTGCTTAGAAGCCGTACAATTTTACTGGTCTTGTCATCATTTAAAGTATTTCAAAATCGGTCCCGACCAACTTTGATAATTTTCTTTTTCTCCTTGTTCGTCTAGATTGCTGTTGTTGAATGCTACGGTTGTACGATTCCTATGATTCTTTTCTGTTCCATTTTTGTTGTTTTTTTTTCGAGTTTTATTCTTTTTTTTTGTTGCTTTTTGGTTTGCTTTGTTTAAATAACGAACAGGTTGTCACACGGCATGCTTAAATATTTAGTCTTTTGTTTAAACAGGAAACCGAAATGTTTCTAATGGACAGCTGCAAACGAAGAATTCGCAAATGAGCTTTTAGTGGCCATTAAACATAACAACCACAACACTAACAACAACAACAACAAAAACTATAATGATAGTAATAATAATAATAGCAGCAACAACAATTAAAACAATTATATAAATACAAAGAAACAAAGCGCAACAAAACGATAAAACAACATCACATAAAATCTACGTATTATTCTCTCACATCATTAAAAACCACCACAATCCATATGTGTAATTTTGGCATATTAACCATATAAAAAAAAAGGAAAAATTTTTTGTATACCTTAATGTTATTATAAGCAGTAAAAGGTATAAAGTTCAATGTCTTCTTCTTACTCATTTGAAGTGAAAAAATTGTAATTCATTTAAATGGCAAAAATTCCTAAAAAAATCATGAGTTGGATTGAAACTTTTATGCAGTTCATGAAAATGTATTGTTTTCAATTCCAATTCATAAAATTATATGAAAGTCACGATAAAAGCGGTGAGTAGAAAGTCTAAAAGTACATTTCATTTGAATTTGGTTTTGGTGCTAGAAAGCAACACTTCGCTTGTCAATCATAAAACTCTTTCTATAAGTTATTGTTGAAAATAAAGAACAACCAGTCACGCTTTTACAGAAAATTTTAAACCTTATAAAATATTGGGCAAAATGTTCTCGCTACCTGTTCTCGCGAGGACTCTTCTTCTTTCTAAAAATGCTTAACTGATGCTTCCAATTAGCAAAAGGGACATCTATGCCAAATTTTATGCTAACTTCTGAGTTTAGAGATCCGATATTGAGTAACGAATATTTCACATATAAATTTGAATGATTTATATTCAAAATTTTCTCTCAACAAAGTTTAATTTGTTTAGACCTTTTTGCCTTTTTGGCCCTTTTTGCCCTTGTTTTTATAAAAATATATAACTTGTCCTTGACTGTTATTATTATCGCATGACAGTTACCAACGTTATTACCAAAAAAGATTGTTTTTGTTTAATTCAAAATATAAATCCTACCAAAAATATTTAATCTCATAAAATATGGTCCAACAAAGACAAATGCAATGATAACGTATAGCAATAACGTTTAAGTGGTAGAAGAGTAAAACCAAAAAGTATCAACCAAAGATATAAATAACTTGATATTTGTTATATAAATCTACAAAAAGGGGCAATTTGATACTATACATAAAAAGTAATGAAGCAACTACCCTGTAAAATATAGATATAATGCAATCAAATATTATAATAGTTAAGTATACGAAGAGAATATATTCAAGTACAAATAAATTCTGCTTGATCCCCTTAATAATAAGCAAAGTAGTCAGTGTACAAAGAAGTTTTTGAATCACTCACATAACAAACTAACTGAACTTTTCATTCATTTAAACTAAAACGATTTATCTCACATTTTAAGCGTTTTAGAAATTATGATTTTCATGCATATCAAGAAATTTTATTGATTGTTTAATGTCAGTTCTAAAATATCATTGATTAAGTATCATTTCAGTTTTTACTTCAATCTGAATACAGTACTGAGTATAGTACTGAATATAATAATGACTCTAAAAAAGCGTTACATTTTCTTAATATGGAAGCTGCATGAAAAATTCCAAACAATCGTACTTTCCGATAAGCAATAGCTTGAATGAATCCAAAATTGGTCCAAAATTTAATTGTATAATTTACCCAAAAAATATATTCCAAGAGATTTAGGCTTATGCCAACAATTTCTATAAATACCAGTGATGCGTTGATATATTTACATATATACATATGTCCTTTATATATTCATATGTATATATCACATATATTAAGGGTGTTAAATGCATAAATATATTTACATATGTGCATGTGGGCCAGACAATTAGATGATAATAACTAACTGTTCTAAGTCCATGCGCCATGTGATAAACTTTTTATTTTAGTGAATTCTATTTATTGATGATTCGTACATCTGCAATAATGTATCTTTATATCTATGACCGTTGTGCGTGTTATATATATACATTTACGTTTGGCTTTGTATATGCATAAGCAAATCCTAGAGTCTAGCCATAAAATCATATCCAGCAGTAATAATAGCTTTCACATTTCCCATTTACCGTATATTTTATCTCATTATAACTTTTCATCTCGCTTACTTGAAGAAGAAGAAGAAGAAAAAAAAATTCAATAGGAGGATAAAAGTGTGAATCATTTGTTTGTTAATATTGGTCGTTAAAGGTCCTTTATAATCATTTGATACGCAACATAAAAAATACAAAACAAAACAAACAGTAAATTAGTCTTCTTGAAAAAAAACTACGTAGCTAGCTTTAAAAAGAAATTACAGATAGAAAACAGAGAGAGAAAATTTTTACTTAAATTATTTAAGTGTTTACCAGAATTGGAAAATTTCCTTGCGCTAAACTTGCGCCATTTTAAATTTTCTTCTTCTTTTTCGTTTTCTCCTTTTTTCTTTTTTTCCTTTTTCTTTTTAATTTCATTGCCCACTCTAAAGAATTTTATTTAATTATTATTGCAAATTAGCATCATTAATGCTAAAGAAATGTACTGTAAATTCTATAAATGTAAAGTTGATGGTATAAAAATTAAATAAATTCCTTAACGTAATGTTTAAATGAATGCTGCTACATTCTTATTTCTATTAAAAATTTTCTTCAACAGACTCTTAAAATAAAATGCGAAATGGTTCATAGCAAATTATATGTACACATATTTTCAAGTATAATTTTATTCTACAATTGCTCGCCCTTTTATTTCAATCCTGAGATAGAATTAAATTTTAAGATGTGAAACTGTATACAAAATAATAACAATAATAATCATGGTAATATCTTTGCCATTGGACTGTTCGTTAAAGCTGGTTTTATTATTTAATAATTAAATGTTATACTTTTGAAATAAAGAGTTCTGCAGTGCAGTGAGTGTTTTATATGCATGCCTGTCGTGAAGGCTCAAATGCATGGTACACAAATGTACATAATGAGCGCTAGCGTTGGTAGTCACGTCACGCAAGGTGCATGCTACCGTCACGACTAGCTTCCAATTTAAAGCCTGCATTGCACCTTATATACATGGCTTAATCTTTGGTATCTAGATTCGGAGCCTTCCTATTACTCTTAGGCTTAGCTTAAATTAGCCCAATAAGCCTATCTAGCTACACATTTTATTCGGGAAATGGGACCCTGCACGACAAGCAAATATATGTTTGAACGGGCAACTCCCGCGATGTGTGCACCACAGCCCCCACGAAGCTAACCTCAATATCACCACAGTGGGCATATTAAAACTGGTGATCCCGTGGTCCCAAATTAAATCTTTGAATCTGATCTCCTGACTCATGATGCCCCCTGATGGCAAAGGAAAACCAACAACCATCTCACTGCCAGTTGAGCAGGTGCTTCTCGGGACTAGTTGGCCTTATAAAGGGTTCTACAAATGAAATACAATGCTGTGCTTTGCCAACATTACAATCGCACTTCAAAAGCAAGTAAAAATGTTTACGCCACTTGCAAAAGCAACTAGCAAAAAGTGTAGAGACAGAAAAGAAAGTAAGTGTCGAAAAGTTTGAGTTCACTATAAGCAAGTGGGTTCAAAAAATGGACACTCAAATAAAATTTTTATCACAAATTAATTATACTAAATGTCAAGTTGGCACTTTAAGAAACCTAAAATTGTATTTTTTTTCCATATATCAAAGCTTTCTGAAGGAGGCGGAAAGTGGTCCTCAAAATGATTCGAACCAAGTCATTTCTAATAGGGTTCATCTTTTTAATCAAAATATGCCTGTGCACTGAAATTCAGCAAAACAATTTGTAGCTTGATAATAAATGTACATAAATAGATCTCAGAAAGATTAATGGTTGGTTGTATAGACAGACGCACAGACCAAAAGTATCAAAAATTAGTCGATATAAAAAAATTGTCTTTTTTGTGCGCTGCACTTCAAGATTTGCCGTTAATGAAAGAATTGCCCTTTGTTTACTCTTTGTACAATTATTAAAAGCCATTAGCCTGCCCAAAGAACTTAAGTATTGCTCATAAACATTTTGAGTTTTTAAAAGCCAAATAAATTCATGTAACAAAGCATTACCTTACAGATACCGTTGTTTGTTGTGTTTGTTATGTTTGATGTGCATCCTGTATCATGCAGTTGATAAATTCAGTTTTTATATTACTTAAAGTTTCATTTGTAAAATGTATAACAATTAAAGACATTCACGGCTTGCGAATTCTAGATATTTCAGTTGTATACTGAAGTTGAATGAAATATCTTACAATTATTATTTGCAGAATAGAACAGAGGAGCTAGATTTACTTGGACTGTATAATTCCAAATATTTATTAGAATTTATTTTAATTAGAATGTAGAATGTTGATTGTATTGTACTGTATTTTATTTTATTGGCGCACAGGAAGCACTTTATTTAAATTTCAAAAGCATTCATGTAGAAGAACTCATTAAAATTTTAACATTATCATACCCTACGCCACATTTAGAATAGGCACAATATAGAAGCCTTACGTGAATGTAATCTAACAAATCAAAATAGAGATAAACAAAGCATTTATAAGATAAATCAATCCAATAATGCTTTTAGAAAATGATGGTTTTAGATCTTTTTGTTCTGTACGTCTCTAATTCGTTCATGTATTTCTCTGTTCTTGCGGCTCCTCATTACACTTTCAGAGCCTTAAATTGAGAAAAAGGAAAAGTTTCAAAAGGTTTTATAACGACAAGTGCGTTTTAAGTAACCTTAACTTATTTAAAAAGTCTGACTAAATAACTGACTGATGTGTACTGATCTCAAGACCTTTAGCTGATTTTCACATTTTTTAAAAATCAACTTAGCTTACTCCTTTTACTATAACTCACTTCTTTTCTCTTTTCTGGTGCATATTTTTCACATTAAGTGAAAGTGTGTAGTATTTAATAAAGGGCTTTGACCGTCCATAGTTTTCCACTTGCCTTTACTTTCTTGTCGTTTAGTTCTGTTCTACCTTTTGTGTTACCCTTGAATTATTTATTCAGTATTTTGCCCTTAACAATTCACAATTGTAATTCATTTCATAAATTATTAAAAATATTATCCTTTTGCCACGTAGAAATAGACATAGACCCTTAAAAATATCTAGAAACATGTTTCACTAAGTGTTAAAAGAAGATTTGCATAACAAATTATTTAGTAATTAAGTAACAAGTACAAGTTATACAAACCACGTTTAATAAATTGATAATTTTATAAGTTTTTTGGATTTACCACATTTTAGATAAGTTTCTTCTTCTTTTATAGGTAATATTTACCAAAATAAGTAATAAGATATTTGAATATAAAAATCACAATAATATTAAAGAAAATTCAAAATTAATAAATTATAATGTTAGCTTGGAATTTTTTCGATTCAAACCATAGAACTATGTTACCAGCCGGTTAATTGAAAGTGCAGGGAGTACTTAGTACATTTTCCTGTTGTATTAGCGGTACCTGCATGGTAAGAAAGCTTTGCGCACGTCTTCAAGTTTTATGCCATATTAGTTGTCTATCATACTAATCTCTTCCGAATAGCAAATTGAAGATTAGGGTATTTTTATCTTGGCACCGTATCTTATCTTTTATAATTGATATTTTGGACAAGATTTTTCTAGAACTTGCACTTCTCTGAAATGTAACCTTAACAGCAGTAAATCTTTAAGAAAAATGGATGCCGCAATAGCAGATCGCTAGTACGCATAGTTCCATTTTATTTTCCACGGTTTTACCTTGTAATCTGTATACGCAGAATGTGTTAGGTAAGTCCAGCTGGCCGGTGGCGCTTCTTGTTAAACATCTCAATGAAATTTTGAAATCATAATAGTTATTAATATATAACATTAATTCCAAACTATTTGTAGCATTTTTCTTAATTTCTAACTAACGCCCATCTTTAATTTATGCATTCAACTTCAATTGTTAAACAATTTAAATTCGTTAAAGTTAAGACATTTAAATTAAATTATCAAATATTGTACGTCATTTTATAATAATTTTAACCATCCGTACCTCTCCCTTAACCACCTTTAATCCCTTTCTTTCCCACACTTTGTCTAACTCTTTCATCTACTCTCTGTTTTGGTCTTCACACTTTCTGCTTTATTTTTGCTTTTCTTTTTCGTGACTAAGATAATTGTTCGAGATTACAACTGTGATGAATACGAAATTCAGTCATAACAAGAAATAATGAACTAGACTTTAATTTTGACAACTTATTGTCGCGTGAATATATACAAAGAAAAAAGGGAAACGAAAGGCAGAAAGGGGAAAGTTAAATAAAGTGAAAAAAGAAGAGAAAACAAGACAAAATAAACCGACTGTCAAGAAAAAAAACAACTGTTAAGCGCCAAAAATAAGCAAAACACTAAAAAAGTAAAAAAAAAACCAAAAAAAGAAAAAGGAATTAACCCAAAAGAATTTTGTTAGTTTGTCTTGTTTCTGTACAAGTAAAATTAAAGATTCTATGCATGTTTAACTACAAAACTCATTTCATTCTGGCAGACATATAAAAATTGTTCACGTATCCATAAATATATAGACATTTTATATGATGGTCTATTGTGTGATATAAAACTTATTTATATGTTGGGTGGTCCATTCTTTTTCATATCCTGCTCAACATAATCATCAAAAAATAGTCAAATTCCTTTATTTTCCTCCCTCAAACAAAAATTAACTAGAAAAGTTGTACATAACTGAAGCCAAAATTTTAGTTACCAATTATGATGGTCTTTATTACATATAAAAGCTGTTGAGAACTACACTATTTTTAAATAGTTTCGTTCTATAATAATGACGCATTGTTCAGATGATTCGGCATTCAGGCGGATCTCAATTTAGCTTGTATAAAAGTTGGGCTTTTTGTTCAAATCTAGTCAGTTTCAATAGCAATTTTTTTTGGCAATAATTTTCAAGCTTAATGTTAGATTAGAAGTGTATTACCAGCATAAAAATAAAGGACAGTCATTTACTTCACTAGATCCATATTAATCAGAACTTTAAAAGGTCTCTAACGATTTCTTTTGTTTTCCTTTTTTTTTCTTGGCGTAACTTTAATAAAATGATTGTAATGCATAAATCTCTTGAAAATGGGGTTAAGGAAGGCTTTTGTAATTGATCGATACCAATAACTTAACTTTATCTTAATATAAATAAAAAACTTGGAATAAAAATAATTTCAACAAGAAATTTTCAAATATCTTCAGGAACACTGAATTTCTGAATTCTCGCAATACGTTTTATCATCATAAAAATGATCAAATAAAGTCCATTTTTAAATAAGACCAAATATTTAGCAAAAATTCCGAAAACGTTACTTTAACAATTTAAAATTTTCCCCGTAAATGAAAAATTGAAATTATTGATCTATTGAAATTGTTTATAATAATGATTCACCAAGATTCAGTTGGGCCCACTTAAAACCCTCAAAACCCAAAGAATTCAAAATTTTCAAAGCATTATAAACGCCCTCATGAGTTTATTAGATCTTACACATTTCACTAAAAATAATGTAAGTTATATAAAAATAAGAAAAAAATTATGCATAACGGTACACATGTACTCTAATGTACAGTTATACATATTTACAAAATATATCTGTGTAGCATATAAATTAATATCTAACATTAGATGCGAGTATTAAAAATACTGGAAAAGTAGTAGTGGCAGTAGTGGCAGTAGTGGCAGTAGTGGCATTGTCAGTTGTGTCAGGAACATTTTGTAAAGACATAAAAATCTATTCTGATGTGTGTGAATCAGCACACAATATAACACAACACATAACACCGGCTGCGCAGAGCAGCATAACACTGCGCAGCATAAAAACACAAAACACAAAAAAAAAATAAAGTAAAAGAGAAAGCAAAAGTAAATAACACTAGAAACGTTGGGGAGGACTGATCAAAAAAAAACGCACAGTAAAGAAAAATTTTAGAAAAGTAGACAAAGCAAAAAAGCAAAAAAAAAAATGGAAGAAAAAATAGAAGAAATAGAAAAAGGACGACAAGGAAAAGTGAAACATGAGAAATATTAAAAAAAAATATGGAAAAATGGAAAGAAATAATTTGAGTTTTTGCTAAACAATTGTAAACGTGCTAAGCATGGCTAATAAAAGCAAACATTCATGTTTTTCATGTATAATAATAATAAATGGATGATGGTGTAAGATACACACAGAAAAACTCCCACCATTTACCCAAACAAACAAACAAATGAAGCCAAAAACAAAAAAATATGAGAAAATATTCCAAGACTGTACGTGAGTTACATGGACAAACATGTTTTGTTTTTGTTTTCGTTTCTTTTTTGTTTTTGGTTTTTTTTTTTGATTTTTTTGTTTGTTATTTACTTATTTAGTCATTTTTCACATAATTTTATATGGTGCCATAGAGCAATATATGACTGACATGTTGAATCTCTTACTCTAATAAACTTCATTATACGCCAAATTGAAATGAATCATTGATGAAAATAAAATAGTTAAACAAAACACGAAAATCATCACTCTAAAGGAAATACAAACATTTATATTGGCCATTTACCATTTCTCACTTCTTACTAGCATTTTTTCTAATCAGATCACATTGAAAGAAAATGGCAAAAAAATTTCTTTTCAGACTTTTGTTAACACGTAGAAATTTCTTGTCTGGAATACGTTAATTTCAAATACATTAAGATGAAATTCAAGGATAACTTTAAAGGCAACAAATTTTAATATTTTTATCAGTCTTCTGGTGAACATTTGATAAAAACGATGCGCTTGGTTTGTTTTTTTCTCTAAACACCATCACAAACTTAAACAAATCTTTTGACCAAGTCTTGCCATCATTTTGCTTAGTTCTTACTTTTTTTTAAAATTTTAATACGATCAAAATAACAATCGATCTCTGTCGATTGTTATTTTGATCGATACGATTTGATCGTATCGAACAATTCCTTTAATTTATCAGACTAAAATGAAGAAGTTTAAAAATCTGCAAGTAAATTCTTATTTAGAGAAGCATTAAAGAAAATCAGCTTCTTGAATTTGTAAAGCATATTTTTACCTTGAAACTCCTTCTCCACATAAAACACAACTGAAATTGTTCATTAAAATAAAATCAATAAAAACGAAGCTTTACGAAATGTACAAAATCTTGTGCTTAATGCTTATTTTTTCTTTACTAGTATAAGTACAATTGCAATAATATACTTGACAATACCCGAAGGGGTTAGATGGGCAATTTGGCAAAATGGGTAATGGAGAAATGGTAGCAATTACAAAACTGCTAGATAAGCAGCATGCATTTTATATGCGTGACACATTCATTAAAAATTATATGTCTCTTATACTGCATTAGATCTAAATACGGGCCAAACTAATCCAACTGTATAAAACGTCGTTTCAATGGTTTTTCCTGTCTAACTGAACAAAGAAAACTCGACAAAAAATGCTTTAGTTGTAGGAAAATATTTCTAAACTATGAGATCGTAATCAAAATGGATTAATGAATTCAAAAGTTAAACCATCTATTTGAGAATGTTGGGTAACTTTGTCAAAAAATTTGACTCACCAAACAATTGTATAAATCATTAAATTTTGAATAAGCGTTCAACTAGTCGTTCTTATAGCAATAAATCGTATTAGGGACTCCAAAATTTTGAAACAATTTATGAATTTCTATAAGCAGATAGTTACTGCAAATGTAAAAATTTGTTTCTTAGGTGCTTTTACAGAACAAGAAGTTTTAAGTCTGAATGTGTTTTACCGATTTTTATTCAGTAAGCGTTTAACGCTTGTAGCTGCTTCAAAGGTTTCATTGGAAAGTAACAAAGGAATATGTTCTTCTAACGTTGAAATTAGTAGCTGTTCAAAATATTAATATTTCACAGGTACCAATATAGAATTTGTATTTCACAGATAGTGGGTCATAAAAATTTTTTCTTAGCCTAAAGAAATATTGCCGTTTGTTCCATTAAATGTCTAATAGCTAAATATTACTCTATAACACACAATTCTCTCTCTCCCTCTCTCTCTCTCTCTATGTCCATCTTCTTTTCTTTGTTTAAATTTTATTCGATTGTTGAACAACCTTAAATTTGTTTAACAAAAAATAATACAAAATCGCTTGGAAAAAACGCGCAAACATGAAATTCAAAGGGATGATTCATTTTATACACACAACCGGAAAGCAAGATTAGGTCAAAGAATAATAATAAAATGATATGTAGGGAATAGTGTAGCCAGATATATAATAAAGGAAGCAAGGGAAAGCAGCAAACAAACAAAGAAAAATGAATATAAAAATAAAAATAGGAAAAAGGAAACTAGGACTCTCTCACATTAATAATCAATATGTAGCCATAATCACATCCACATAAAAATGTACATTATAATGTAGAATGATATATAAAATATAAGCATATGTGTATAATGGTAAATTTTTAAAAGAATTTTCTTAATAACAACAACAAAAACAAACATCTAAAACTCTAACCAAAACATGGTTGACCACAATTGAATTTCTATCCGAGAAAATTGCATTGTGTTGCTTTCATTATTGCACTTTCGTATAAAGTAAAATATCGAGAAGAAAAATAGAAAAAATATGGCAGAAAGAGAAATAGAGATAAGACTTTCAAAATGTTATATAAGAATGAAAAATCTTTAATACAAAATAAACTACAATCTAATGTAAATTGCACTCGTTTTTATTGGCACAAAAGAAAACAAAAATACGTCAATAAATCTTTGGCTTTGTTTTGTTTTCTTTTTCATTTATAATTTTTTATTATTATTTGTCTTCTATCATGCAAAAATTGAGAATATACCCAGTTTATCGAGGGATTTGCAAAAGTCATTAAAAAGCATTGAAGGTTCTACAAATTAGATACGTTATATAAGAACAATTATTTCTAATTATTTCTAATTATGTGTCCGTGTGTCCGTTAACTGTCCTTTCTTGGTTGTCGCAATTAACGCATCATCTTCAAGTTTAAAAAATGCATCAAAAATTCTTTCAAGCACATAAATTTGTAAAATGAACTTTAGTTCATTATTCAAGTTCCATGCCCAGAATACAAAGTGAATTAAGAATATCTTTATTAGTTCAAGCGAAATTCACAGTTAACATTATAAAGTGAACGGAGTACGGTTTTTTACATATCACAGTTACTCACAATTCTAAAATATCTGTTTAAAAATTAACCGAAGAATGCCAAGCCTAATCAAAATTTGAAATAGTCTTGTGTTCACTGCACTTTTTTCTACATTTTTTATTCATTTATTGCAAAGTTAAGCAAAGTACTTCAAAGAGCAAATGCAACGCTACAATACCCGACAAAAATTGAAACAAATTGGTTGTAACTGTAAAGCCGATAATGCATTATACCTAAATGGCCAGTATTACGGATTTGATCCCGGCCTTAAAGAAATTTCTTGTTTACTTTTCTATATTCATATTTATACTCAACCACCCAAAGGTTAGAGGTATACTTAATTCATCATTTTATATGTAACGCCTTAAAGGAAGCATTGAAGGTCCCATCAAATATATACATTCTTGATCAGCATTAAATTCTGCAACAATTTAGATATGTCTATCCGTCTGTCCGTGTATCCATCTGTCCGTATGTGGTAAACATTTTGCTGATCATAGTAAAAAAAATTTGGTAGAAACATTGAAAGCTCGTGTACATTAATTGGCATTGAAAATAAGCCAAGAGACTCGCCCACAGTACAATGCAAACCAAGAACATCTCTGTTCCTTTAAGCGAAAATGTATAATTTTTCCACTATAACTTGAAAAATAAATAGATAGAGTATATAGAAAACTGAAATTTTGCATAAATATTAAGACCATTGCTAATCGGCCACACCTACCAGAAATTGTACAACTTCAAATTCTCTGACTGTTGTATATAAAATAATAATAGAGTTAGAGTCTGAATGTTGGGTATTCAAGATTTGGCCTTAGCCAAATATAATTTTTTCACTTGTTTTGCGATAGTTTTTTTCCACAATCAGTACATAATAGAAATCAGTTAAGATTTATATTGGATTGTGTACTAGAATCTCCAAGAATTATTTCTATTATAGAATTCTTATGCCTAGTTAAAAAAGCATTATCAGAAAACTCCAGAAAACGCAAGAGATAAAGAGAGAAAGAGAAAGAGTATGAAGGATAGAGAAAAAAAATCGATGTATATATAAAAGTGAATGTAAATTTATGCATTATATAATAATATTGTATACTTGTCATGATATTTTCAGCCATTTAATTTATGACTAACTTGAACTTACATTCTCATTTTAATGGCAAACGAAACTCCAACAACTATAACAACAATTATAAGAAGTACCTCACCATGCCATTGACATATAAATAACCACAGAATTGTATAGAAGGAAATCACACAAATGGCAAATATCAGTTTATAATTCAGCAATATTTGCAAAAAAATTCTATCCCCAATAAAATTCTTATTCTTCTTCAAAAGTCATTTAATATGAAATAGTCAACACTAATTAGAATTTTATTGATTGGAATGAATACACACACATTATATTGTACTTGGTATTGCACTTGGTGTTGGTATTGGTATTGGTTTGGGTATTTTTTGGTTATTTGGTAAATTCATCAAATCGTAGCAATCGCAATTGGTCATTTTATCCAGCCATAAAAGAATAATTTTTTTTTCTTTTTAGTATGATAAATGTTTTATCTAACTTGTGATACCATCAAATTATTTGGTTCATTGTGTTTGTATGCTAACTATGAATATTTCAGTTAATTGGAATTCACAAAAATTTATATATATGTAGCACTTTTCATATGGTAATCTAAAAGAAAATGTTTAAGACAAAAACGAAAATGTAGAATTTGAAAGAATATCAAGAAAAGAACAATGGATGAAAAATGGCAAGAAAAACTTATAGCAAAATTTCGAGTAAAGAAAATTGAAAATGTCTAAATTGAAAAAGTAAAAGAAAAAGAACCAAAAAAAAAAAACTAAAAGAAAAACAGGAAAAAAGGCATTAACTGGCTGAACCACAAAAGAAGCCATTTCAGGATATTTATGTTTCGTTCAAATCGTAAAAATGTGCCGTAAAAAGCATATAAAAATGTTAAAGCCTAAATGGCTACTAAAAACGTTCAAGCATTTCATTCAAAATATAATTAAAAGTGTAATTAAAAATGTAATTAGAAGTGCAATTAAAAAGATAATTCGAAAAAAATTCAATTCGAGAGAAGACATTAGTTTTCATCAAATTTTCATTTATATCAAAAAGTAGTTTCATAAAAAATTAATAATAATAAGTAAATTAATCATATGAAACTGATTTTAATTATCAACGTTATTTAGAAAGTTTAGAAAATCCTTCACAAGTCAAGAGATTAGTGAAAGTTGTTACCTGGAAATAATTTGTAAAGATCTTTGTATTAAAAATCTGATCTGATCTATATTTTTACTTGGAATTGAAACGATTTTTATGACGATTTTTATTATAATTTTCTTCAAAACTAAACATTAAGTGAAGAACGACTAGTAATAAATAGTTCTATCTTGAACATTTTCAATAAAGCTTTGTCTGCTCAAAATATTTTAAAAAGTTCGGTTTTTATCCTGACAACACAACATGTGATGCAATGCTGAATAAATCGGTTCAATACTCGCTCTTTGGACCACTTAAAATATTCTTGCAAAAAGTAACCTTTCAATGAAATGCCGTAACTCCTTGTTAGAAGGACAAAACAAACCGGCAAATAGATATTAAAAATTTCAATATTAACCAAAGAATTGGTTGCCATTAAAGTTTAAATGCTACAAATTTATAACTTTATAATTCTAATCCAAAAAAAAAAGAAGAAAACTCAAAGTAAAAGGAAATCTAATTTTCATTTGACTTGCAATTGTCACTGTAACGATCAATCTATTGCCGTTTCAGAGCTTATTCAGACATTTGACTTTTATGCGTAATTTACTCTCTGTGCTTTGCATACATCACACGCAATTGTTTTTTTTTTTTGGTTATTTTTTGTATTGTGTTGTTGTATTTCAACATGAATGCACTTTGAAAAAACTCTGAATAACACTTAAAACTTTAAACATTAAACGAAACATTTACCTTTTGTACTTAGTTACATGTGACACTTGACTTCTAAAGAACTAATCTATGTCACTTTCTAAATATGATTATGAATTAGAATAAGAGTCTAATGTAACTGAAGCTTAAAGTCTTATTTGTAATTGGGCGTGACTTTTGTTTACTTTCTTCCTTTTTTTCTTTTACAAACGTTTTACCGCCACTTTTAAAGCCTTCATTTTAAAGCAATTACGCATGATTGTTGTTGTTGTTATTTTTATTTGCCATTTCCTTATTTTTAATCTTTATCTGGCTGTCTATCTGTCTATCTGTCTATCTGTCCTCCTTCTGTCTATCTCTCTGTCTACTTAATACAGAATTTATCAGCTTTATTGTGGCCCAGCACCAGCCCATAACGAACAAACAAAACCAAGTGAGTGTTCAAGTTTGTGTTTGGAGTATCTCAAGTAAAATAAAGTAAAGTAAAGTCGAAGAACTGTGTGAAACATGGCATATGAATATATGCCCACAAGCCATACCATAAATAATATGGCTAACCAATTCATAGATGTGCGTTTGCATTTACTTGTACACTATAACTGCTGCAGCAATGCAACAAATTGCAAGTAAATTGAAGCATGTTAGAAGAAATGAATCCTTCTTTACTCCTTTTCTATTTTGTTCTTGTTTTGTTCTTGCTTATGTTCATTTGTGTTTATATGCGTTACTTTACCTTGTTAAATACTCCAGTAGAAACATTTTCTCCTCATTAACTTTCTTCAACCCTTCATTTTCTCTTGACTTCCATTTTCTTTATATTACCATCCCTTGGCCTTCCACTTGTCATGCCTTCTTCAGAGGATTTAAAAGGCTTGTTTTGTTTGGTTTTTTTTTTCATTTCCTTTTTGCCTGCTAAGTGGCGCCCTATTGCTGTTGTTGTTGTGCGTATGCGACATTGCTGCAATAACTCTTTTAATGTTTTTCAAATGCCTTCGTTTCTTCTTATGCTTATTCTTACTATTCTTCTTAGTACAAAATATTGCTCTTATTACATTATTTTATATTAGATTTTGTTGTAATGTTGCTAATGTTGTACATACTTTTACTTCTATAAACACTTACGCATATGCGTTCTCCTTGCGGCATCATTTCACGTCATATCACGTAACATATTAAAGCTGTTTGTTTAGCGAGAGTGAAATTATTTTTGTTACGACACATAAAACTTTTATAAACTTTTTCTTTCACATAGATTCTATATCATTATACCCATTCACGCTTATTCACACCCACTTAGAACCCTTCATTGAGGGGAATTATTTTGAAAAACGAAAGGTCTTAGAGGAAAAGATTTCTTTTCAAAAACAAAATAAAAACGCAAGAAAACAAGACGGAACAAAAAAAATAGCAACATTTATTTTCTCTAATTGTCTCTAATAGGATTGTAACAATTTCTAGTCAAGCATGCAAAAGCTTTAAACTAAATTTATGTAATAAATGAATGTTATGCCTTAAAAGCATCAATTCATTCATTTGATACTTACAAATATTTTTAATTAAATCGTTTTTTAAATGACTTTTAAGTCTTAAATAGAAAATAAAAACCTTTTGTGAAAGGAATATGCTTTCTTCTAATGCTAGGAATTTTTAATAAGAAAGTAAAGATTTCTCTCCTACACGAATACCTTTGATATGCTAAATTACAAAAATTTTTAGAAAAAGATTTATTATGGAATATATTTTCATTAATTTCATCCCTTTAGAAAAATATTCCAAGTAAAGTTTGTTTATTCTTCTGCCTAATTGATTCGATTTTTGATAGATTTTTTTCTCTCAGACTGACATATTTTAGATATTTAGTTCATGAAACTATTCAGACTCAAGAATGACCAAAAAATTTTGAAAAAATTATATGGAATCTATAACATTTTACTTAACTTTCTTTGAAGCGATCATCACTTCTAATAAGATGGATTAACTATTTTTAGGCTTCTGCTTAAGAAAAATACCAATCTCTAAAGCGCGAATCATCATATAACAAGAAAATTATCGTGTTTTGTACATGAAACTTAGCTTCAACCGATTTTGGTAAAAAAAGTAACAGCTTTTGGTAAATGGAGGTACTTAGAGGGACAAAATTTACGTATAGATTTTGTTGATTCAATTCTCCAAAAAATTTCAAGCAACTTGTTGTAATTTTTGAATATTCTCCCTTATAAGAAATTCTTTACTTATTTTTAATATAAATTTTGTCTGTACCTCCATTTTTCTTCTTCTTTTTTTTTTTTTTGGAAAAAAATCATTAAAATCATGTACAGATGGTATAAATGTGAGATACGTGCAATTAGTATTATTCTGGTGATTTGAGAGTAAAAATTTACTCCATTCTCTTCTATATGACACTCTGCCTTTTAACAATTTAAAGGTCAGATTAAGCTTTAAAAAATAGAATCAGAAATCTTATTTTCGATATTTTCGATAAGTGTTGATTCTGAAATACAGGTATGCCTTCGTCATAGATAATTTCACAATTAAACCCGCAGGAACCGCGTGAACTTTGCATATCAAATTCTATCGATTTTCATTAATAGAGAATTCTCTCAATTAGGCTGGTCTTTGCATCAAAATTTAACTATAAATACAATGAAATCACAAAGAGAAAACTGAAAGTATTAAAAGTACAACTCAAGTATAAATGAACTCAACATAGTGTTCTAGTTTGTCTACATTAATACCTGCCAATTGTTACCTTAAAACTTCTCAAAATTCTTCTCAAATATCTAAATAGCACAAAAAACATTTATCACTAAGAGAAAAATTAAAAATAAAAAACGAAAAAATTCTAAAAGTAAACTTGCTAAAAAACTAAAATCTATTGAATATCAAATGAATAAAAGAGCACAAACAATAAAAGTGATGAAATTTTCTTTCTCCTTTTTCGTTTTTTGTTTTTTATTTTTTGTGTTTTTTTTTTTTAAAACATACTGCTCGTTGTAATAATGTAATATTGTTCATACAACGAGGGGCAACACATGTGTATAACATTTATTTTATTTCTTCTACTGTTGTAGAGAAGAATTTCTTAACAACAACCATCAACCAATACAAAATATATTTAATGTTCTCTTCTCATACAATACGATTACGATTACGATTACGATTGCGATTGCGATAAAGATAACACAAAGAACAATCTATTACACTTTTTACTTAGTAGTCCTTGAGGGGGAATTTTTGACGCACGATTGCATAAAATTATATTCATTCTTATTCTAAGTTTTGGACGTTTTGGGTGAGATTATTAGATGAATGGCAATGGATGGCAATTGATGGTGGCATTATGAGATATTATTGTATGCATATGTATGCATGTTTGTATGTGTATAAATAGAATAGACCAAGAAATAAAAGCCTAATGAAAAATTGTAGAAACGTGCGTTAATTTGCATAGAAAATTGTTACTAAGGGTTAGACAAAAAAATTATTATCCAGTGAAGAGAGAGACAGAAAGTAATAGAAAGAGAAAGAGAAAGAGCAAAAGCGACCAAGAGTTAGCAATAATTCGTTTGGTACATTTCTATTTTTTTTTAATTCTTATACTTTGACTTAAAATTGATATGTTTTGAAATGGAAAATGTGAAAAATTGATTGAACTTAAAGCGTAGAAAACTTATAACCAAGAACCTAAAAGCATCTAATAAAAAGCACAATATAAAATTAATGTTAATATATTAAAAATTTAATAATAATTCTTAAACTTGGATTTTAATTTTCCAAAGCAAATAGTTTCAAGCGAAATACAAGTTTAACATCTTTTAGCAAACTGGCTCAAAAATGTGACTTCAAAATGTACTCGATTATTAAAATCACAAAAAATTGTCAACATAATTAATAAATTATCGAGCAATTTAAATAGTTTTGTTTCGGGTTGGATTCAAGTTTTGCATGTTACTCCCTGACCAACTTTCATTCGCTTTACGCTTTACAAGCCTTTAGAAAATATGACAATTTCGCTTTAGATAATTTGAAACAGTTACGCCGAGCCATTTTGGCGTAATAATGTTCTGTATCTTGATTTTTTTTAAACAATCAGTTTCCTAAAATTTGAAATTTATCAGTTTCTAATAAATCTCAATTAATTTTTGTTTACATTTAAAAAATGAAACTTTATATCTACGAAATGGCATAAATTGTTTATAATTTAAGAATAACTTAAACTCATTTCCATTCCACTTTTCATTATTAAAATTAGAAGAAAATTCAAAGAATGGATTTCTGATATTTTTATTTGTTTTTTTTTCTCCTTTTGTTCTTGGCATGTCATCTAAATATTAGGTACTTTCAAGTAATTAAGATTGTCATCTCGTTTTGTTAAATTAACCAGAAAAACAAGGTTGTTATTAAATGAACAAATAAACCCGAATGTAACAAAATAAAAATTAAAGAAACAAAAAAGGAAAAAGAAGAATACACGTATTTAAATTTTCATCATAATCAAGAAACGTTTAACAAACTCCAACGCATTACGTGAACAAAATGTTTAAAGTTCTTTGATAGAACAAAGCAAATCAAAAAAAAGCAAAAGAGTTATATAACTGAAGTTCATATATTTTATACACCCACCATCCACCCAACAAATTGGTGACCGAAATTTTTCCTTTTTCCCAATTTATCAAATTAAATAAAACCGTGCTGCGAATGGACGTACAAATTTATGGGTTATTTTGTTTATCTTGTTATGAGTTAAGTCAAAAGTAGTGGTCAAAGCATATAAAGCACTAGAATGGACAGAAATTTCATGAAAGAGCTAGACCTTCCTGATCAATTTACATGCTTTAGATGGCCAATTAAAATGAATGGCAGAAATTGTAGGCTTCACTGCAAAATTACTTTTTTGCATGAAAGACTATAAACTCTTACCTCAATAGTCTCAATAGTCTTACTTTATTTAGAAATAGGGACATGTACTTTAAATGAAATGATCCATTTTCAATATTAACCTGGAGAACTGAACTCCAGGTATATGAACTTTTATTGTTTCTGCCAAATTTTCAATTCCATCAATAGTAGACAAATTGAAAATTTTATAAATAGGCGTGGCCAATTTCTTAAATTTCTATATAACAGGATTTAAACTGGGCCCCTAATTCTAAATTAGAGCTTTTCTTAATGGTTATTTCCATATGTTTAGTAGAAAGTCCATTATTTGCTTCTTAATCAACTGAGACGTTCCCACTTTATATGTTGTAATTACGCCCTATGACCCATTTAATCCATCTTCAAAGTTAATATGTATATTTGAACTGCCACTATTTCTACCAAAGGAGCATTAAATATCTAGATTAAAAATAAAATACTCGAAGGCTGCAGATTAGGGCAGATTATGAAAGATATAAAAATTTAATGCTGATGAAATGTTTTGGGTATTTCTTACAAATACGTTCTAACAAAATTAACATACCACCCAAAATCTGAGTAATAGTTCTTATAAGAAGAAGAAATGAGAAAAGAAACGAAAACAAAAGAAAAGCAAAGAGGGAAAAATAACCAGCATATAAAAGAAAGAAGCAAGCAAATAAAAATCGTAGTCCAGCCAATTAACCAAGCAAGCAAAATTGTTGAATGCCGTCACTTTGGTAATTGCAAATTAACAAATATTCATATGTATGTATGTGGTGTTATGTGGTGTGTATGTATATATGTATAATTTGCATAATTAACTATAAAAGATAAATGCATTAAAATGCAGGTGGGAAAAGAAATTCTTTTTTTGATCAATTTAACAAAAAACAAAAATCCCAAAAAGAAGCAAAAAACAAAAAATAAAGAAAAATTGCCTTAGTTTATTTCACTTTTTTTATTTCACACATTTCTTGTATTTATGATGAAAACGCCCAACTTTTAATCAAAAATATAAATAACAAATTATTTGACCGAAACTAAGAAATAACAACAAAATTATGATGAACAATAAAATTATTTGCTGGCATTTTATAAACTTTTCTGTTCCTTTCCTTTTCTTTAATTTTAATCACAAACAAATGTGAATTTTGTTAACAAAACTGTAATTACTGATATTTATAGATATTTTTATTCATAATTTGAAGCATTCATTTTCTTATACAAAAATTTCCCAATAAACCTTTAAAAAAATTCTAATCACTTTGGTTGCATTTTTTTTTAAATTTCTTTTTCTTTTTTGGTATTTTCTTCAATCTCTTTTTTGTTTTTTCTTTCATAATGTTTTGTAAATTTTTATATCTTTGTTTAATCTGAAATGTTATGAAATTGGTGTGATTTAAAGCTATCGGCAATTGGTCACATACACACTCATAAAGTTGCCCCCATTTCCTTCTTCATCCAATCACCTTGAATTTTTATAATTATTTATATATGTAGAGAAACAATAGATAAGGAAGAAGAAGAAGAGGAAGAGCAGGAGGAAGAGGAAGAGCAGGAGGAAGAGGAAGAAGCAGAAGATGCAATGCAGCTTATTAGTTTTTTATTATTCTTACTATTAAATATTATGATCGAATGAAGCGGATTAAGACTCTGCACGTATCAAACAGAAGAAAGAAGATATGCCAAAAAATGAGAATACGGAAAATTAAAATTAAGTAAAAGAAATAATAAAAAGCTAGAGTTAAATTTTGAATGACCATACTGGCCAAACGAAAGAGTTATACTCAAGATGGGCTAGGCTGATTTTCTGTATATTCGAAAAGGCCTTTCAAGCAATGGCAGAGACAATTAAGCTTCACAGAAACTTTAACGAATGAGACTTAAAGAAGTTACACCTAAAGCTCTACGATTTTAAATGGAATTAATGTATCGTTATATTTTAATATTTGCCTACGTCATAATGAACTTTATGTAGAAAAATATTGTGGAAAATTTGTTAAGGGTTACCAGAATGGATATAATCTCAGTACGCAGGGTAAAGCAGGTGGATTCGTTAAGTACTCTGAATGAACTCTCTTTCCTATTTTTACCAATAAAATGAACAGAAGATAAAAAATAGCTACAAACCTTCTATTTGATTAGAAAGATTTAAATTTTGGTCTTTGGTATCATTAAAATTTTTGAAATAATTTGTAGCAATCTTAAGGATTGTTAGTAAACATTTTAACAAATTGAGTACACTTTAGCAGATGTATGTGTAAGAGAAAAAATGCCGACTGATTACAATCCATTCAATGTTAATTTATTATTAAATCAGATTTTTCTCTTACTTAACTACTTATTATTCCGCCAAGCTTGAGGGATTTTATGCAAATTTTCCATTTTTTTTTTTATAGCCATAGATCTATAAACTAATCATTTTAATCTCTATCACTCTATCTCTCTTTTCAGTGTTTTTTTTATAGTCTCCTTTCTTTCTACCTCTGCCTCTGATGACTTTGTCTCATCATTTCTACTTCACTCTTTCACATTTTATTTCTATATCTCTGTTTTCTGTTCTTTTCATTATTATTATTGAGTTCACATTGAAGAATTCACATTACTGTTGATGTTGCATTGTTGTTGTTTAGATAAATGTCATAAAACGATGTGAAAATATGAATAACAAGAAAAAAGAAAGAATTGTGAAAAACATTATGTATATCCATAATGGACTATTAATACAATTAACTAGACGATTTCTATCACTAGCACATATAGAAATGATATTAATATAAGATAAATTGTTATACAGGAATGTACAGCATAACAGATTTGTTGTTGGGATAAAATGAAACATAGAAATAAATTTCATAATTCGACTAATTTGCATAATAAGGGAATCAAAAAAAAGTATCATACCGCCAATTCTTTTGCCTCAATTATAATGTAGCAATTATATTAATGTAGATGGATGAATATTTCAAAGAGATTGTAAAACCAATATGCATAATCGCATATAACTCTCATTTCTTATTCATAAATATCTTATGCTAAAATAAAACACTTTCGGGGCATGGCCTTTCTTAAACCAGAAAGATTTTTAAAGAATTTCATTGTGCTTGATGAATTCAATGGAATTTTATTTGAAAATCTGTTTCGATAAAACTGTACAAATCGGTATTAAAGAAAAATCCATTCATTTTAAAAAATATGTAAGTTATAAACTAAATGAAAGTCCTCAAGTAATTTTAGATGCCTAACTTTAGATGCCTAACTTTCCCAATGGATTCCTTGAGAATAAGTTACACTGGATTATTTTATACATTTATAAATCTTATTCATCGCGTTTCTAGGAATAGCTTCCTATTTTATTTTCCCATTTCTCATTCTATTCTAATTTTATTCTCATCATTTAATACAGATATGCTAAATGTCCATCTTCAAATACTTTTTCTTCTTCTACATATTAAGTTTCTAGTTTAACTTTTTATTACAATGACCCTTCTAACAATTCATATAAAACCAACAAAAATTGCGTTAACGATAAAGTGTCACGTTTAAGAGTACAAAAGTTTAACGTGTAACAGCAGCTTAAGGTTTGATGAATGAAAAATAATGAAATTCGGCATAATCTTTTATGTTTCGTTTGTATTTTATGTGATTGTTTCAATAAAATATTTTTCCTAATTTTTTAACAATTATTTCCCATTATTATTATTATTATTTTCCATTAAAGTCAAATTATTTTACAATTGACATCAAAATTGAAATATTTTATTTCTATATTTCAAAATTCATTTTATTCAGCAATTTTTTCTAAATTTATAAAATGTTACTAATTTATTTTTCTTTTATCCAATAATTCCCTCAATTGTTTTGCCTTATACTTTTTTGCTTTCTTTATAACTTTATACGTTCCACAATCGTGTCTTCCTCATAATTGTGAATTGAATTTTATTCAAAAAAAAAAAAAATAATAAACACAAGAAGCAAAAAAAGTTAAAAAAAAAATTAAGAGAAAAAAGGAGATAATAAATAAAACGAGTTATCCTACAATCTGTAGATTTATAATATTTAAAAACAATGTCTACGCACCAGTCGATGATGGCTGTGCTTCTGGTTTAGTTAGTCCACTTTTTCTTTTTTTTTCCTTGCTCATTGTACTTCATACTTCAAATGTTTTATAATGTTTATGTCAGACATTCATAAATCATGCCTTATTATTATTATTGTATAAGTACGTACGTTTCATTTGTTCGATCCTCTTCCATTATTTATGATCTCCTTTTGCTATATCTCGCCCTCTGTTTGAATTTTCTTGGATCTCGTTGTCGTCACTGTTTCTTCGACCCTTTCTTTTGCTTGTTAATACTATATATATATATATATATATATATATATATGTATGTATGCACTTGAATACGTATACAGAAAATGCCAAAAATTCGTTGAGGCTTACGCGCACGCTTTACGAAAGCAAAGTTTAATCCTTCCTTTTAATTCTTTCTTTTTTAATGTGCACCCCTTAAAATTTGTTAGTGTAT
Organism: Melophagus ovinus; assembly: GCA_023089585.1. NCBI lineage: Eukaryota > Metazoa > Arthropoda > Insecta > Diptera > Hippoboscidae > Melophagus > Melophagus ovinus. The sequence goes on from JAKKIB010000178.1 coordinate 8,624,499, forward strand.
TCATTACATCAAAATGTTTGTCATGCAAAAATGAAGTGTTATCATTCACGGTATAAATAAAACGTAAAAAACTTTGGAACATTATCCCTTAGTGTGGCATCTACGTGTCTTTCCAAAGTAAGCATATTTATACTGGACTCTATTAAGTGCGATATCTCAAATTTGATAAAATATTAACCAAAAATTCAGGGACATAGTTAATTGAATTAAATTACTAAATACTATTTAATAAATAAGTTAATGACACGCCCATCATTTGCTATTAAATTGAAACATCTTTCACTTTTTAAAATTTGCATTTAATACATAAATTTAAAAAGGTAAAAAGCTGAAATGTACCAGAATTTTATATTTGGAATACTACGAAAAGTATGACCAAAAAATTAAAATCACTTTTTATGTTGTTTTAGTCAGAGTTTTTCTACTTTTCTTACAATTCTGAAAACTTTACTTCTTTAAAATAATCGATAAAGTATCCGAACATGCCCGAGTGCTAGGCACGTTTTTCTTATCATCAGTGGACCAGTTTAGCACTTTACTCTCTAGTTTCGTAAGAATTTTTACAATCCAATGAGGCAGGCAGACCGAAATAAAAACAAGGGCACTTTATAAATTTTTAACAAAGCTAGCCTTTCCATTTTATTTGTATAAAATTTTCATGGCATATTGTTAGAATTAGGCGTGGCATGGTATACCTTTTTGGGCCACACGTGATAATTTTATCTATCTGAAGTAAAAGGCAATAAAACTTTACTAAGTCTGTTTTGCTGTACATTCATTGAAATAATTGTGCATGGTATTTTTTTTTTAATTTAATAATTTAAATTAATAATTTTCCTTTTTTCAACTTTTTTTTTTAATAAACAACAATTTTAGTTTATTTCTCTTTTCCCTTTTACTTATTTATTTTTCCTGTTACATGCGGATAATAATTTGAGTCTCATAAGTCGAACGAACACTTCTTTAATATTCAATGCCGAATATATTGAAATATTGGGCCGCAAAGCTGATGATAGCCTGATGATGGTTGATGATAGTGACAGTGGCAGTAACAGTAACAGTGACAATTGCATTCATTGATATAAACAACAGAGGATTGCAGCGACAACTTTGATTGGTTGACTATTTGTTTGCCTTATACGATCGCCACATACTTGGGTCATGTCAAACTTTAAATCCAATTGCTTTATTTAAATCTTCTTTTCCTCCTTTTATTTTATTTTTTTTTTTTTTGTAAACAACCAATGAATGTATAGATATGGGGTGCCCAAACACACACATGCCGCATTAATATTTTAGTTTATTATGAAAAATTTATAATTTATATAATCCACTAAAAAGCACAATAATGATGAGTTTCAGAAATATATTTTCAACATATATATACTTATATATATATGTATGGATGTATGTATGCACATGTATATATATATATATATATATATATATATATATATATAGACTTGCAATCGTTATGATTTACGTGAAGTCACATCACACATTATTCACAAGCAGCATTCTACTGTAATGCAATGAGTGTGTATGTTTGTATGTATGTTTGTCTGTATATCGATAAAAAATAATAATAAATAACAATAATAATAATAAAAATAATAATGATAATGATAATAACAATAATAATTCGTTTCAAATTTACCCGCAAACTAAATTATCCATAAAGTCTGTCAAAAATATATTTTCTGATGATTTCTACATACATGAATATAAATTTGATGTATGTTGTATGCATACTCTACACTGAGCCAATTAAATTATACAATACACTCAAAAAAAAAATCTTAAAATATAATTTCAATAAGTCTGCATTCCAAATTATTATAAAAAAAATTGAAAAAATTCAACAAAACAATGCTTTTCGTTTGGCATTCAAAAATCATTCAAATAGTAAGTAATTAAAGCAATTAAATCCAGTCTTATACGTAAAATCGGTCGAAAATATTTGATCTAATAAAAAAATGAGTATTTATGGACCCTTCAAGTACTCAAAATTTCAGAATTTTTAAAGATAAATCTGTGAAAAACTGAACTGAACTGTTGAACTGAAAGTTACTGCAAAATTAAATAATATTGAAATATTGTGCCACAATTCTTGCTTCTCCTTTTTTTCTGTTTTCCTCTATGGTCCATGTTTCAATAAAATCCTTCACGTATAATTTCCCTGATATTGTAATTGAAAAAGATGTTGAGAATAATAATGAATAAGTGGAAAATAAAATTAAGTATCAATTGGGTCAAAATATGCAGGACCAAACAAGAAGATATGAAGCTATTTTTCTCATTTACATATACCAGATATACTGTACCGGACAAGTTTAGGGTACTGAATTACTTTCATCTAAAATTCGAATTGATTAATTGATAAGAAAAGTGTCCAAAAATTCATGTTCGGATAGCTCACTCTTAATTAAATAATTTTCTGTGTGTAATTTTGTAGCATTTTCGAATTTTATCCTTTTTCTTTTTCACATTATTGCAAACATTTCAAGAAAATGAGTATATCTCAACCTCAAGATGTGTAGCCTAATATATAATGGATCTCTCAATAAGAACGTAATAGGAACACTTTGAAAAAACCAACAATAACAACAACAAACACAATAACAACAAAGTATCGTAATTTAAAATTGTTATTACTTGTACGCGTACGCGTAACTTTGTACGTGTACGCATTGACGCATTCATAATTCACAATCAGAATAAAAAAAGACTGATTGAAATGACACACACACATACACATACAAGCATTCATGTATATATACAATATAAGATATGAAAATACATGGACAGAGAAGTCAATACAAAAAAAAAGAAATGGGAAAAAATTCGGTTGCTAAAATTTAATTGACTTTGTTGATCCATCAAGTTTTAATGTCAGCTACTGCTGCTACGATCAATCCTATTGATCAATCATTTTTTTTCCTTTGATTCTTTTTTCTCTTTTATTTTATTGTTTTTTCTTGTTTTTGTTTTTTTGTTTTTTTTTTTTCCTTCAAACTTCAACCTATTTTGGTTTTTCTCTTTTTGGTTTAATTTTGTTTTGTTGTGCCTTTGACAGGCAGCCAATTGTAATTTATGAACGAAAAAAAGAATGAAATTCTTTTCATAATATTTTCATGTGCTTTCGTTTGTAAATCCCAAACACTTTTTTGGGCGCTGTGTAAAAATTTTGTATATTAAATATTTTGAGAGGTATTTCCATAACAATTTAAGCAGATCTTAAGGCTTTTCCATTTAGTTTCTTGATAATGTTTGCTCATAAAATGTTGAGAGAACTTTTTAAGGTTAAAAAATTTCTGCTGAAATGTATTTTGAAAGCATTCCAATGGACTATATTTAGAACTACGTTCCTCCATTTAAATAAAGAGACATTTTTAAGTGAAAAATATGGATTAGTTCAAATCATTTTGCTATTCATTTGTTCAGCCATTTTCCATATTAATGTTGCCTTTTATGGACACAACAAAATAGGTATTAAAATTATTTTAGAAAAGTTAATTTTATTCCACATGAAAAATTCTATATGTAAAATTTCTAAGGCCTTCAAAAATTTGCCCAAATTCATACTCTTTAAAACATACATTTCGATCACATTTTCAAATGAAAGTGCTGAAATGATAGGAAATATTTAATAAGCGTTCCCGATCGCCCGACTGCTCGATCTATATTCTTTTTCTTGTCTCTTGCTATTTCTATTTTCGTGCGAAATTTTCCTTTTTTCAAAGAATCTTAAATAACTTTAACATTTAGCTTAAATATTATTAAAATGTTCATACTGGGGAAATTAATCTTAACGAATAAATGAACTAATCACAAGTGAGATATAAAAAGGGCTTCTAGATCTACATAAGCCAAAATAAATTGTGGGAATTATGTATAGCAGATTTTAATGGATCGTTCTAATAAAAAAAAAAGTTTGATTGATGATTAAAATTTTCCCATTTCCAATTTTTCCAATTTTTCCAATTTTGTTAGGCCAACGCTTAACAAAATTATAATTCAAACAAATTGGAAAGCTTTACAAATCTAGACGTAAGATTTTACTCAGAATTGGTAGCCAAATCATTTAAAGAAATCTGGTATAATTTATTTAGCAGTTTATAGAAAATTCTCTAAGAAAAATTTGGCAAAAACTTAAAGAGTTATTAAATATATTTCTTTCTCTACTTTTTTTATTCAGTCTTATAAACGAAAATTATAATATCATTATTTTTATTATTATGTGTTGTTTTTTTTTTTGCTTTATTATACAAAGTCATTTATCATATAGTTAGAAAGAATTTTTTTGTCGTTCTTCTTTCGTTCAATTACTTTTGCTGTTTTTTTTCTATTTTTTCTTTTTTTTTTTTGTTATTTGCATTCTTCTTTCCGTTTTGTTGGTTGACTCTTTAGAAAAAGAGCTTTCTAGACTTTAGACGTTAAAACAATTTATCATAATATGCAAATTTTTATGATACACTCTGAAGTATCATTGAGTTTGACTTTGATTTGATAATAATAACAACAACAACTCGCATTGCTTTCTTCAAGTTATTTCTCTAAGCATGAATGAATGAATATTTGATTATGGCTTGATTTCAAGATGAAAGTGAAAATATGAGGATAACAATTAAATTTGTTAACAATTATTACAATAAAAAAAAGAAACTTTAATATATGAAATATTTATATAATTAAAAAAAGAGATTCTAATTAATAAAAACTTTATATAACTTTAACAAAATTTTTAAAGTTTACTTAACTTTTATAGAAATTTTATAGAAATTTCAATATTTAATCATTTACATTAAAACTGCTTTTATATGTTGGCTGGAATGTTTCCTTTTTTGTTTACGAAATTTTGTTCAGAAAAGTTTACTAAACTTTTGCAAAGTCTTTAAATTTCAAGTAATTTTGAATTCAATAAAAATATTTCACTTACATTTATTTGTGATTTCCATCTGCTATTTGCTAAGTTGACATGAGTTTAGTTGAGTTGAGTTCAGTCTTGTTGTGAATGTGAATAAATAAAGTAATATACATAAATATCAATAATCATAAATGTCTTCTCATATATGTCTATCAAACACACATACAACTAAAGATAATGAAAAACAAAAGCAAATTGTTTTTATTGAGCAGATTTTTTGTGGTGAGAAATATTTATATATGTATAATGTAATTAAAAATATTTTTCAATTATACATAACCAAATGTTAGTCATACTTTATTCAGAGAAAATTCTTCTTTAATTATTAATGTATTTAATACAATCCATCCATACGAGGGTTGTATGAACGATAATGGCAAGGCAATTTAAAAAAGATGTAACTGAATATAATTAATAGAAGAATTCAATTATCAGGCCAAATAAGTATCGGCTTATGTGTAAAGAGAGCCTTAACAAATTACAGCATTAAGCCTTAGAGTCCTTGTAGGAACTATTAGAACAAAATTTTTCTTTTACAATACTTTTTGAGCCGTACATTTTCCAAGGTAAAACATAAAAAGTGAAATTTTCAGCGTATTCTACTTTTTGGCCGCCCAAAAATATCTAAATACTGTTTAAACTCAAAAAAAAGCAACTATTTCAATAGACTTGGGGAAGGTATTCTAATATGGGTCCAATAATCGAGTTTAAAAAAGTGACTTTTTACATGCCAAAATTAAGCCATAACTAAACCAATTTATACAAATTGGTCAAAAATATATTTTAATTTATCAGACACAATTTTTTACGATCATACTTTCATTTACTTTAAGAAAAGCACATTTAATATCTTTTAAGAAGCATAAAAAGGTGCAATAATTTTTCAAACAACCTAATACATAAAGATGCTTTAAAAACTTATGCAATAATAATAAAGTATTCTTTGTAGGAGTAGACATCAAAACAATTGTAATTGTAAAGATATCAATATCTGAAAAACATTTTTACAATTTGACTAATTACACTTTAAATACAAAAATACAGATTCATGGAAATTTGGACAGTGTTTCTTCAAATTGCATACACAAACTGTCAAATTTCAGTAAACTAAAAGAAAAAGAAACAAAAAAATGTAAATTATACAAAGCAACTTTTGGCCGTTGTACTTTATTAAAGGAAATTTCTTAATAAATAATTTAAAAAAAAACTTAAAAATACAAATAATATTAAAGAGCACTGCATATCTCATCATCATTATTTAACAGCTTTTCGAAGTGGACGCATGTAAAGACCGTTTCCATAGATAAATGCTGGATCAATTAACAAAATTGAATGTGTAATTAAAATACAATATACAAAGAAACATAACAATAAATGAATATAATAATAGCAATAATAAAATGTAAAGCAGCTCCAAACAGTCAAATTGTATAACATTTCCATTAATGGCACAAATGTCATACAATTCAATTCAATTCAATTCAATTCAGTTCAGTTCAATTCAATTGCAGCCATACATTCACGTCTGTGACATAATCCGGTGACATATAATTTTTTAAATATTTTATTTAAAAAATTCTTCATTTAATTGAAAGTATAATCATTCTTTTAAATATTTGGCTTAACTTAAACTGAAGTTCCGGCCGGCCTACCTTAACTTTAAGAAGCTTTAATTTCTATACCTTACCATGCATTTAGAAACTTTTAATACTCTCTAAAATAACAAAGGACAATTGAAATGTCAACATTTAAATAGCTAAATTATAAGTAGATAATTACATGAGCTGAGAATCGCAAATTTTTACAGATCATGCTCAGGCAACCTAACCCTACAAAAAGAAGGCTCTGCTTATGAAACGAAACTTTGAAGATTTTGATTATTTGTATGATTACACTTAAATTAAAAAAACACTTAAAATGTACGCTTGTTCTATAAAATGCTCTATAATATCTTTCTCAAGCTGCCCAAATTGGAGGCCATCTTCACAAAAGCTGAAAATCTAAAATTATACGCAAATTTTTTTTTTTGCAATTTGAAATGTTTTATCCATTTTCTTTTTTATGTTAAAGTATAAAAAATGAAGTCGCAAAAATCTATTTTAGCATTTTAATCGTTCTGTATTATCTCTGGACAAATAAAACTACATCAATCGTGATCGTTGAATTTTATAATCATTAAGTTGGTTTAGTTGGTTTTCATCATTTGACCTCAGCCAACACTAATTTTTTCCTTTATTTTTCTTTTTCTAGTTCTGTTTCTTATTTAAAACCAAATGAAATCAAATGCAAAATACATAATCTTTTTAAGTTTTACTTTCTCTATCTCTCCCTCTCTCACTTTCGCTATTTGCTTTTCAATTTTTACTTCTTTTATTCATTATTTGCATTATAAAATTTTATTTATATGAAAGTCGATAAATGCGATCTGCATGAAGATTGTCACATTTCACATTTTTATGAAAATTTATCACAATACAAATAATTAAAATTTATTCACTTCAGTGGAACATAATTATTAAAAAAATACAAAAAAAACAAACAACAAGTGACAATTTTATAATCGATCGGGATACCCTATTCAATATCCAACACTATAATTTGATTAAAGTCAAAATCAAATAAAGAAATTACAAACCAATGAAATTGAAAAAATTGTACTTTGTAAATTATGTAAAAAGTTTTTTATGTGAGAGGAAACTCAAAAGATGGACTGATCTGGACCAAATTTGGTATCACATATTTTCTATATTAAAATACCATTTAGCGCCAATTTATGTTATAAAATTGTACATATTTTTACCCTGTAAGGATTTTTTGATAAACAAAAATTTTATGGGGCGTGATCCGAACTATATTCATTAAGGATCCTCTCTCGGCCAAAATACACTTACAAAAGTACGCCCAAAAAGCATATAAATTGAATGGATCTACCTACCTGGTGGGTCCATTTAAACAGCTAACTCCCAAATAGAATTTTGCGAAATGTTAGCTTTGAATTCTTGAAATGTTTAAAGTTTAACATTCTGCGAGTTTAAAATTTCCCTTAAATTGCCTGCTTAACATTTTTACTTCAATTGAGCCTTTTTTTGGATTTTTTCATAAGATAAGGCAAGGTAACTGCTTAACTGTAATATAAATGATTTATACTCTTTAAAAAACTTAAAGATTTTAATTTTTTTAATTAAAATTGAACAATAGATAGAACATTTTAGAACTATATTTAGCTCTGAAATTGAATGAGAATAAAGCTCATTCAGAATTTTCTAAAGCCAAGCTTGCTAATTTTAGAATAAAGCCCATATAAAAGTAACACATTTGAATAAAATAATTATACCAAATTCCACAATTCGCTTCATTTTTTACTCAAAGCAACAGATTTTTTTTTGCTTTTATTGTTCTAGTTTTTCTAGGAATAAGGACAATTTTTACCTTTATAGGAATGATAGGGGTGATCATAGAGTGTCTAAAGGCCAAATCAAAGTAATAATAATAATAAGAATAATAAAATTTAAATAAATTATAACATTGTAATAAAGGAACAATAACAAACTTACCAGACTTTATCGTAAAGGTTTACAGATGAAAAGTTTCTAAATGAAACCACTGATGACATATGAAATGTAAAAATAAAAACCAATTAAATGAAATGAATTTTAACTAAGAAAATATTGCACCGCAACCATGCCATATGTTATGTTGGCTTATATTCATATAATTTATATGTGCGTTTATATGTATATGCAATGCTACTTCTATATAAATGAATTTTAACAATCTACCAGAAATCGAGTGCAATCAGTCTTGAAACACCGACTCAGTATGCCCAATGCACCGCAACATTGTGGATATCTCTCATTTAAATCTTACCATTTAGTAGCATTTTATAAGGGAAGCAAAACAAATTTATGTAATGTTAATCACAAAGATCTCAAATACATACATACAAACATACATACACATATATATAAATATGTATATGTATAAAGGATAACCAATTTTTGGGCAGTTGATGTATGAAATAAACCTTAAAAAGTACACTCTCTAGCACACAAAAAAGAAACCAGAAACACATTGACTAAAACAACCATAAAATGATATACTTTATATAAAAGTACTATTCAGATATATATCAAATCGTTTCAAAAGTTTACAGTGGGAAAAATAGAAGTTTGGCATTTCCCAAACATTGCATTTGCAAACCTTTCTGAAATCTGAAAAATCTAAAAAAAGAAATGTAGAGAGAGAAAAGGAAAAATTCTGATTTTTTTTGTTTAGTAATAAAACTAAAACATAGGCCTTCTGGGTACTACTTTGGCAAGCAAATTTAATATGCCAAAATACTGCTTTATACAGATTTTCATTCAAAATTATTTCAAAACCTGTTTTTTTTTCTACCTGGAACTAACACACAAATATTGAAAGTTTTGTGAAAAGTGGGCATAGAAATTGTTGAAACTCTGTCATTTTCAATACCATTCCTTGCCAACTCTTAGACAATCAGTTAATTTTTAATTGATTCAAAAAATCTCAAAAACTTCAGTTTGTTTTTAACACTTTTCAAGTCTTCATAAATTTTGTTAACTGTACTAAGAGCTCAACTTGGTAGTTAGTTCTGGTGAATACACAAAATTGGCATAGTTTACTTCCTAAACTTATTAAACAATCTATTGATTTATATTGTTAAAAAAAAACTTATTTTTAGATGAAATGAATAAATTTTACATGCATTTTTTTTTTTTGGGAAATTAGGGCAATTGCCCTTTATTTGCTAAATTTTATTTTTGCACTTTATTGAAATGTTACTTAAATTAAGAAAAAACAACAACAAAAATAACAACAATAAGAAACACTGTATAAATTATAGAATACATACGCAATATGTGACGGTGTAAGTTGTGTAAATATTAATCTATTTGTATTTATGCTTGCATTTTCAAAAAAAGAAAAAACAATACTAAGAAAAAAGAAAAATGAATTAAAAGTGTACACACGCGGGGATTTGACTTATTTAAATGTACTTGGACTCTTCTATGTATGTTACATTGTAATATATTTAGATGTATGTCTAAAGTTTTATATGGATATTTCATTTCATACAATTGAGCATTCTCGGATTTAATTTAATCCCCATGAAATGTCCTTGTTTTATATAATAAATACAATGATTGTGGTGGTTGTTTATCAGCAAAATTCATTTTTCCTGCTTTCTATTTTTCCTCTTTTTTCTTGTATTTTTTTTTTTTTTGTTCTGTTAGTATTTTTCATTTTTTTTGTTTGCTTTTTTTTTTTGGTTTTTATTTTAATGCTATTACACTGACCAGTTTATAAATGATGTTTTGTGGTCATTTTATAGTAATATTTGTAACAATTATCCAGAAAGAATCTATAGATTATGAATTTTTTTCTAATACCTGATTTATTGATATTTAAATATTTTTATCAATTGCTAAACATTTCTTAAAGGATTTGCTGCAGACCTAAACGAAAAATTCGTTTGCGCTTTGTAAACCTATAAATTTGTTAACTTTTTTAATGGTTTTCAATTTGGATCTAAAACTTAATATCAGCTTTCAGAGTTATCTTTATAATTTGAGGCAATAATCGCAATAGAATTTTCTATCATTGTCTTTCCTTTTTAAGCATTCGAGATCCAAAATATTTTAATTTGCTTAAAAGGCTTTTTATTTCTTAGAATTCTTTATGAAGTTATTTTCCATAGCGCTTTTTCTAATCAATTACTACAATCGTCATTAGACTATCAAAATTAAATGTAAGTGGAGTCTTTCAAACTATGCTTGATGAAATAACCGAACGCAATTATGGATACTTATAAATTTTAGATGCTTAAAAGGTATTATTTTTTAAGAATCCATAAACGCGATTTCAAAAAAACTCAGTACTAGAAATTTAAATTATTTTAATGTAGTTTTATTGAGGTTCATTTTACTCTTAACAGGCAAAAGGTGTCCAGGCAAGACAACCACTTTAGAAAGGCCCGAAAAGAAATCCTCTTACCAAAAATTTTTGCTTCAATTAATCCATGTTAAACATTTAGAGAGTAGAAATAAAATTTCCTTCTCTTTCAATGATTAAGTCTACATAAATTATTCTAAACTCTACTTTTCTAGCGATATTATTTCATAATAAACCAGCATTCTCTTGCTATAAAGAACTCAAGTATTCGACTTGATTTGCCCACAAGATTCATAAGTCTTTTATTTTTCGAATAAATACATTTATATTTAAATAGTGTGACACCACATAAATAATGGCTGACTGTTATTTAGCTTGGTGGAAAATGTTGTGGTTTTTCTGGCGTATTTTCCACCTCAGTTGCTTGAAAATTGAAAATTTCGCAAAACGAACCAAATACTTTTCTCTTATTTCTAACCAAATAATAAAAACAAAAACCTTTTATGTACACAATAGTTGAAAGAAAAAAAACCAAAAAAAAGAAAAACCAGGCAAAAACTAATAACAATTTGACTTCAGTAGAAACTTTTGCCAAGGCCAACTACCAATGATTCTCCAAATGGACTTAATAAATAAAAAATGGTATATGCCTAATCTTTTAGAGTAATGTTAAATTTTTGTGTATTAAATAGAATCATTAAGGAATATCATAAAAATTTCATAAAGTTTGGATACAAAATTATGGAGGACAAAGTGCAAATTCTTTAGTGCCATAAGTAGAGTGCACATGGCAAAACTTTGCCATTCGTTGCAATAAAAATTTCAAGTATTATATTTAAGTCGTTTAAATGAGAGTAAACAATGAACAAGCCAGCTATTTATTCTAAAATTGTTCAAAATGTTAACCATTTTTTTTTAAATGAATGGCATAATAAAGTGTTTCAAGGTGGAAGAAATTAAGGAATATATTTTTAAAATTTCTGATTTGTTGTTTCACATTATATTTATGTTTTTCACTGTAGCAATGAAATGAAATAAAGGAGTATTCGATTTTGGTAGGGCGTTTTGCAAAAGAATGTAAAAATTATCTAAAAAGTAGATACTTTCTGCGCAGTCTGTTAGACCCCTTTTTTCCTTTTTTCCAAAGTGACTTAAATTTCTACAATAATTTCAATTCGCTGCTTAAGAAAAAATCCAAGGCATGAAATTTGATGAAATAGTTTTGATTTGGACATTTCTTTATGATGATTAATGAACGATCAACTTTGAGCTTTATTGTCTTAATAAAGTTAAATGTCCAATTTCAGTGAAGAAAACTCAAGCTTAATTTGAAGGAAAAACCTTACAATCCCGTCTGAATTTCCAAGCAACAAAGTTGCTTAGTTTTAGTCTTCATTTTAAAGTTTTTAAGTGCTTAAAGTTTTAAGTGAACTGATTAATTCATTTAGACTATTTCGTTACTTTCCTGCCCCCTTTGTTTTCTGTTGTTTTGGTGATTCAAAGAGAACAGGACCTTTTTTACGCCTTTAAAAAAAATGTTACACTAAAAGGAAGTGCTTGGCAGAACAAAACGATATTTGTCTTAAAAGCGTTCCCGAACAGTACAATTAAAACACTTGTCAACGCAATTGACAAAAAATAAATTTATATATATATATATAAAAATATATACAGACACTATAACAAAATATATATATATAATGAAATTTCCTTTTTATATAAGATATTTTAAGGTGAGGGACTGAGATGAAGAGCATGAAATAAAAAAGTTTTATGAAGAATTTGTAATAAAGAATTCTTCTCATCACATTTGCACTCTTCTCGTTTAAATAAATATATAAGTAAGTAAATATATATATATATATATATATATATATATATATATATATTGTGTGTGTGTGTGTATTTAGAGTATTTATTACATTTTCTTTAATTTTTAAATCACACACCAATCATGTTAACTTCATGTACAACTAAGTAACACTCAAAAAGTTCTGATACAGCCCGTAGTACTCCTTCTTAACTGTCCGAACTCGATTTGAACTTGTCTGTTCGCTTAAGGGTTAGCATTTTCTTTATACACATTAGCGAAGTTCAGGAAATTTTGTGCTAAATAATCGTGTCTTTTGCATCGTTTGTTTGAAGCACCGATAAAAATTCAAATGGACATGAAGAAGCCTTTTTTTAAATCACTTCCCATAACACTTATAACTTACTTTAAAAATTTTGTAATCTTTGATACCTTTATTTCATTCTTTTTAAATTGAGTGAGTTTTTAAACTTCCTTCAACAGAATAAACTTTTTGTAACTTTTCGTAAATTATAATATTTTTCTTCTTTACTTCATGTCGCAATAAGTCGCTCTCGATCGACTAAAACGTTTCTATGGACTTTTTTTCCTTTTTTCTGGGTTTTCGTTAATGTCATTGAAAAGATTTCTAAAGGTGTAAAGTATATTTACAAAGACATTGAGAAAGCAGTAATGAGAAAATACAATGAAAAAAATAATCGGAAATTAGAGTAGAATTGAAAATGGAAAGTGGGTTTAAAATCATTCAAACAATGAAGAATGAGTGAATGAATAAATGAATGAATGAATGAATTTAACAAAAGTTTTATTTTTCCAATTAATTATTTGATAAAATTCTTAATTTAAGAAATCCTCAAATTTAAAGTTCAATTACAAATCTAATGTAATCGAGTGAAATCAAATATATAAAAGCTTTGATAATAATATTTAGATGGCATTGACCATTTTAGAATAAGAATTTATCTGATTTATCTGATCATCCAACTACTTTGAAAATTTGTGACTTAAAGTGTTATAAAAAAAATTTTCGATTTTTCACAGTTTTGCTTGCATCGACTTTAATGACATAAAAATCAAAAATTTTATAGTCGATCAGCAATTTATATATTTATATATTTATGAACAAATAAATTCTTGTATATATTTACATGCAAATGAAATAAAGAAAAAAGATGGGAATTACATACAAAATTTATTACGGTATGCATTTTACGAAAGCAAAATACAAAAAAAAATAGTTAAGCTACAGCGAACAACCGTAATAATAATTTATTAAAAATCATAATCTGAGATGGCATTACGCTCATTGATTTAATATGAATAAATCCTTTTCATTTTATATTTCAATAAGAATGAAATTTAGTTAAATCGATAATTCACAATTTCAATTATTATTTTAGGCCATTTCAAAAGCATACTAAAATCAGCAAACAAGATTGTATCAGTTTTTAGCGATGACTTGCAACGAAAAATCTATTGGCAATATTTGGTTTCTTTTACATTGCCTAATTTTGTAAACTTCAGCTAGGTATTGTTAATCGAAGTCCATTCAAATATTTTAAGTGATTAATAATAAATTAATAATAAAAGTAAGCACTCATTAGAATTCTGAACTTTACCGGCTACTGTATCTCTATCATTCTTAACAAAAAGAGTTATAACTTTAAAGTCTTGTGGAACTTTTTTTGAATTTCCATCTGTGATATTCTGCCACAATTTCTAGCCATATAAAAATGTTAATACAAAAATGGATCAGATATTTAAATTTTAGTTACTTTCAGAATAGAGATTTTGAGCTTAAAAAGAACTTAACTTCCATAAAAAGTTTTTATTAAATTGTTAAATTCAGGCAAGGTAAAATTCGAATACCAGAAAGTCTTTGTCTTTCGTTTAAAGTAAGATTTTGAATTAATAATGCGAATGGATAATAAAGCACTTAAGAATTATATTTGGACTTAGATTAGACCTTCCTTATTCAAATAAAAAGCGGCAAGCAAGAATCTTGAAATATAATAAACTTTTAACTGGATGGACTTTGAAGATTTAATATCAAACACATGTAACTTTTCTACTAATTTTTATGGATATCATTTGTATATGTTTAGAGCTTGTTATATTTAATGTAAAATACTCAATGTTAGCATAGCACATACATATATATATATACATAATATATATATATATATATATATATATATATATATATATATATATATATATATATATATACATATAATATATGTATAATGTATATGTATATGTATATGTATCTTATGCGATAAGGTATGGATTGTAACTAAATAGTGATAGATAAATCATTCAATATTCATTTTAATTTCAATTGACTTTAACCTATATTTTTATTGCATATCAGTATACAGTACAGCAAACAATCAAACAAAACAAATATAATATAACACAAAAAAGAAAAACAAAGACAAGCAAAACAAATACAAGTACAAGTACAAATACAAACACAAATAGACAACACAACAATAGAGTGGCATTGTAATTGAATATCGATGAATAAGCGATATTTCATTTGTAACCAGAATGTTTTTACATATATACATATATACGTATACTCGACAAAGTGTACAGTTAACTCTTCTATAGGGCAAATTCATATTAGACTTTTATTAGAATCGTGTAGAATGAAAATAAATTTTGAAGTAGGATCGCTCTTTAATCTGTTTGATTAAACCTTTCTATTGAAAATGAAAACTTCATTTTTTGAATTATAGGACCCTGACTACAATTATCTATTTTTTATTGTGCGTTCAATTTAAGGGTTGTAAAGTTCGAAAATTTTAGGCAAATTATGTAATTTAAGCTTTTCGTAGCAAAAAGTTTTCCATGTTTTCTTTCTAGGCTAAACATTGGAGGTAGATGTATCATTTAAGTGCAATAATTATTTTTCAAAAAAGGCTTTCTATGAAAGCAGCTCTACCAAATCGTTACTTCATAAAAGATCTAAATTTGTTGCATTTTTTTTTGTGAACTATTTAAAGAGCCGTTTTACTTCAGGAATTTTTTTCGACTTAAGAAAAAGCCTATGACAAGTTTAACTTTATGCCGTATGAAAATTGTACTATAAAAGTATTGCGTTGTAGGAGATTATACTGTAAATACAAGTACAATGAATTGTATACAATTCATTATAGATATAACGTGAAATATGTAGATAGAAATATGTGGAAGAATCGAGTTGATAGAAAACCCTTTTCAGCTGTCTAATAAAATACAACAATGTTTTGGACAACGCACTTATTATAAAATATATAAATGTATTGTATTTTTATAAAATATTCTCTTAATTTATTGCAAATTATATCATTTTTTTCTGTTTGGTTTTTTTTTGGTATCTTTCTTTCTTTCTTTTGTTGTTTAATATCATTATCCCACATTTCATTCATGCATTTTTATTTCAATTTAATTTTTTTAATGATTACTATAAATTCATGTGACGCTATCTAAAATTTATATCTCTTAAAGTTTGAATCTGATATAAACAACTAAAGTCTACTATTCAGCAATTAAATTATGGGATACAACAGTATACCAAAATGCATCTCAATGCAGTACAGCAGTTTTTATTTTTTTTTTTTCGCTTTCATTTTATTATATTTTTATATCAATATCTGCCTAAATATCAATCAACCAACCAAATTTGATATTTATCTTTTCCAAAACGTGCATAAAAATATTCATACTAAAAAGCAAATATGGATGATACATGATCATCATCAAGTCATGTCATCCATATCAGAAATAGTTATATATTACACAACTTATAGTACAAGGTATTATCGATTTGTGCAGACGCATGTAACAACTGGAAAGAGCTAAGATAAATCCATTACTTTTAATATAACGATCATCTCAAAATCAGTTTTTGATTAGCTTTAAGGCTGTCTGTCTAACCGTTTATTTATTGCTTGTTTATGTAAATCTGTAAGCAAAGTATAAGACGTATTTGAATAGAATTTAGTATGTAGGCGTGATTTAGCTCAAAGATGCCCCAGAGACACTTCATATACAAAGAAATTTTATGCAGGTAAATTAATAATTCGGGGTATTTCTGTATCAAACAAAAGTGGTACAGGGTATTTAGACTTACCCTTGACTGACCATAATGTTAGTACTTCCGTTACATAAAATATAATAAAATAGGAAGGCAGTTTGTGGAACATCGAAAAGGGACTCCAATAGAATAATATTTTATTATGCTGATCAATTCAGAGTTATTTTTTTTTTCATAGGTTGATTATTCTAAGCCGACTTACCTATATATAGTTAAGTCATCAACCAACTTAACCGTCTGTCCATGGATCTTAGTCTTATCAAACCTCAATTTTCATTATGGAAATAAATTTTCCGAAATGACTTTCCTGGCATGGTGATCTAGGGAGCACTGTGATTAAATTTGAAGAAGATTGAAATATTTTTAGCGATAATTGATCTAAGGCGCATATCTATGTGACAAATTTAGATCACAGTGGACCTTTCAAATTTTTCAAAAATTAAACTTTTGCATTTCATTGAAAGTATCCATCAAATCAAGTGTTGGGCATTCAAAAGTTCACGCTGACCAATTTAAAGTTTTTCATTTATTGTATTAAATATTTATTTTATTGTTAGTAATTTTTTCTGACTTTTTCTCATACACATGTGAAATTGCGGGCCATTGTAAATGCTTGATAAGCTTAATCAAAATCAATAGAAAAAGAAATCAGAATAAAGCAACAACACTCTCAATTATTATTCTTATATTTTGTTAAATTGAAATCCAATTGCCAAACAATTTTGTATAAATTGATAAACGTTTTATTTACGCTCATTTGTTTATTGAACTTGAAAATTGCAAGAACAATAGCAACAAGTGTAGCAGAATTTAATTCAAAAGGAAAAACAAAAAACAAAAAGCCAGGTGTATTTGGTGAGGCCAAAAAATTTGAATACCTCAACATGGCGATTACAAATTTTTTCATGAAAATATTTAATGCCATAATTCATGAAAGGCATTAAAAAAAGGTAAAAGAATATAGAAAAAAGCGCAGAAGTCAAAAATTAAGGTAAATAATTGTAAAAATTGTAAGTATTTAATAAAAATTGCCTAAAATAGCCCAAAGTTGCCAAAATTTGCCAAAAATGGTCGAAAATTGCGGTAAATTGTCAAAAATTTCAACAAAAATTGCTAAAATTGCAATATTTTAAATGTAAGATTAAAAAGTTTTGTTTTCAAAATATATCAAAGGAAAATTCCTTTAAAAAATTATGAATAAAATTTTGAGTTTCTGATAGATTGATAAGAAAAATATTTGGCCATACAAATCTAAAAACGACCCAATATTATGTTTAAATCGTTGCAAAGTTCATCACTTTTATTAACTTCGAAATATTTCATATATTTTGGGCAACTTATTCCTAATTAGAGTTGCAGAGACTAATCAAATGCAAAATGTATATAAATTTAATGCTTATGAATTGTTAAATACTTAATAAAGCTATTAATATAAATATATAAAATAGAAAATGGAAAACAGGATGATTTGAATAATTAAAGAAAACTTCAAGGGAGTTAAAATTAACTCATTGTTAATATAATTTGGCATTTTTCACTAAATATGAGAGCATATATCGTATCTCGAACAACAAACAGTATTTATATAGATTTTTAGTCCCCTGACATCAAAAATATGTATTCATGGATGCAATGCAACACATTTGAGTTCACAAAATATGTACATATATAATATATACATGTGTGTGAATGTTAAACATGAGTGCAACGATTATCAATGTTGGCATCGATTTTTGCACTATGCCGAATTACTTGAAAATGAAATGAAATTCTCTGTATGTATGTATGTATATATGCGTGTGTGTATTTGTGTGTGTGTGTATGTATGTGTGTATATCTATGATATTTGCAGAAGTACATAATATACCATTGAATGCATCAGCCTACTCTCACCAATTCAATACAATTATAATTACAATTACAATTACAATTAAGGAAAAGAAACAAGAGAAAGCAAAAGGGAAAATATAGTTGCACTTAACATCTAAATAACATGCAAAAAAAAACTCATAATATCAAAATGGCAAAAGAAGTTTAAATTAAAAAAAGGGAGAGAAACAAAATCAAAAAAAGGCAAACAACAACAATAAAAATGAACAGTCTGTTCATTTTTGAGAAATGCTTTGTCAAGCAGCAAATATTTTCATTTGCATAATTTGCTGAAGTATGCTTAAACTACTTATACTCTCTTGTCTAAATATAATAAAATATTCTCTCAGCAGGCATATCTTTTTCTTTTTATTCAGTTTCTATCTATCTCTAAAGTGTTTCTGTAAATTTTCATGGACAATTAAAAAGCGCAAACTCAACATATTTTTTGCTTGATAATTTTTATATTTTTTTGCAGAATTTGTCTCCATAGGCCATTTGCATTTTTATAACTCTCCAAAATGTTGCAGGAGTAATTCGATATTTAATTAAACTTAAGGTCTCACTTTATTTTCAAACTTATTAACATTTCATGAAAATTTTACAAAAGCCGTATTTGCCGGTAAATTTTAAAGGAAACCAAAAGCATTCCAGAAATTTCTATCTCCACAAAATTCAATTCAATTCAATTCAATTTTCTAAGTTATCCTTAAAAGAACAAAGCATTAACATTTGTTGGTAGCAGCATTTAACCACATTTAGAAAAGAAAAACATTTAACAGTCTTCAAATGGTAAAATGTTAATGTTAACATTTTATCTTTAAACAAAAAGCTTTTGCTTTTAACATTAAAAATAATTAAAAAAGTTTTTATTATTTGAAGCTAACAAGTAAATAAACCGTTTACAAAACTGTTATGTAAATTCAAATTTTAAATTTTTTCTTGCTCCTTTTTATAAAAGAATAAACAGTTGAGTTTGTCATCTTCAATTTGAAAACTATAGATTATAGAAAATGACTTAAGATGTTGAAAAAATTTGGTATATTTAATGAATTGAAAAAGTTCTCATTTTTATTTAAATTTATAATTAATATTCCACATGTACTTGAGCCATGAATTCAAAATAACATAATGCACTTTTTTGCTTTGATTGATATCTATACCACAAGCCATCAATTTTAAACCCATATTGGTCTTTATGTAGGGGACTTACGGTTCAGTAGAGAGCAGAGCCTTTCTAAAGCTTTTACGGTAAAGTTTTTAACACAAAACCCACCAACTATCGATATTCATTAAGCTGAAAGAAACCCGCTCGGTAAAGAAAAATACAAATGATTACGCGAGCATTACCCCATTCATATGATAAACAGAGCCACCATGAAGCCAACTCGAAAAGCCATCAATAGGCTTTAAAACTGATATTCCATTCAAAATTTTTAATCTGATCTCGTAAAACTAATGTGCTTAATCACTTCAATCTATGAGCTTACTTTGCGGGTAATGGATTTACAATACAAATTTAATTAAACATGTGTCCTTGCTGCGTAGGCTCAAACACACGGAGATCCAGTTTACAGTTTATAACAAGCACAATTTGTAAACATTTTAAGCAATTCATTTAAATTGTATATTTTGTGATCTTTAAAGTTATTTAAATATTTATATGAATATTTATATGAATCTTCCTGCTGGCTCTTGGTTAATAGCTGAAAGTGCATTAGTTTTTAGTTCATGAATAACTTACGATTTTGATAACTTTTCTAAAGCTGAAAAACTTTTACTTTACTTTAAAGTTCTCTAAAAGAAACTAACGAAAACTGAAAAACTAAACATTTTTAAGCTAGCATCAAAAATAGTCAAATAACTAAAAGTTGAACAAAAATGCCAATGAAGAAAAAAACAAAAAGCCAGAAGAATATAACGAAGAAAAAAATCAACGTATAAAAATAGTAAAATAGTAAAAGTCAATGTAAAAGATTTGTCAAAATTATTATATCAAAGCATGCATCCCAGTACATTACTTAAATCACATTCGATTTTTGAATGGATAGCAGTTTGAGAATGTGTGAATGAATTTGCAGTAAAAGCGATTCAAGTTGTAATTTGTTTAACAAAATTTATGAGCAGCTTAAGGTGAATTAATCGTCCAACATTCTACTGCTGGATAAACTTGATTCAAAAATTACTGTACGTAATATTAACAGGATCTAGAATGAAAACTTAATGGTTGGCAGCACAAAACCATTAAAAGTAAACTAGAAATTTAAGTTTAGAAGTTTTCTGAAACTTTTTGTAAAAAATGGGATCAATCAAAAGTTTTTAAGGACAGTTTTTCATTTGCCTTTTTTTTCCTTTTTTTCTTTCTTTTTTTTTTATTTAATTTTGAGTCTGATTAAACTAAACCAAAAGCAAATAAGCAAATTATTTTTAGCTAAAATCAAATTTTATAAATGCATTAAAATATTAATGTCATTTATATTTGGTAAATATTATCAAAAGTTATTCGTGAAAGGGCACTAAAATTTACGTTGTAAGTTATTAAATAAGCGCAACTTATCCTTTAAATAATAAAGATAAAGAAAGGTAAAGAAAGGTAAAGAAAGAAAAATGAAAAATGCTCCAAAACAAAACTTAAGTTAAAGTAGAAACAAATTCAGCATACTTACAAACCTAATTTTTTCATATGGAGTTTTAGCAAGACACCATCATTTCCAGCAATGTCGAAGGGAATAAGTAATGTCAATGTTTGAAAAAACTACCATAGGAGAATGGTATTTATATTTAATGAAAATTGAATGTAACATTTAATTAGTTTCGTCCTTTAGAATTTGCAATAAAAACCAAGGGCACGTATTTATATCTTACACTAAAATTGCGGTACAGGAAATTATAACTTTGTACAGATGATTGTAATATCCAAAAAGAAGTTCCATCTATCTATCTGTCTGTCTCTCCGTAGGCACTTCTAGATATATTTTATTGAAATTTGAAGTTTAGGCCCAGAACCAAGCCCTATTGAAAACGTTTGAAATCGCTCTATTTTTATAAACATGCCTTCCTTCAAAAAAGTCATTGTATTAAAAAAAAATACAATTTTCAATGTATTTTAAGATAAATTTATGTTTAATTGCATTTTTACATATATAACACGTATAACAAATTTGCTAAAAATGGGTACATTTTTATGATCATTACCCATGTAACGCCTTTTCTCCAAAAAAAAAAAAAAAACGAAATCATTATACGTGTAAAAAGTTGTAATTTTGAATGTATTTTAACAAAAATAGGCACTGCCTTGTATTTTTAGATTTAAAAAAAAACTTTAATCCAGATCGGTCCATTTGTTTAACCTTCTCCCGTTTTTCATATAACGAATTTTTTAGGCGTTAAAAAAATTACAATTTAAACAACTTTGTTGCCTGAAAACACATTAATCAAGGTGTAAGGTATTTAAAAGTTGACCCCGACCGAGTATTAAATTCTTACCTGTTTCTAAGTGATATTAAAAATTCATTAGACACGAAAAATAGATTTTTTTTTATATATTAAAATCAATGTTGCAAAATGTAAAGTCTAATAAATTAAGCGTTAAATGTAAAAGGTAACAATTTACCAGTAGACTCATAAAATCATAAGTAATATAAAAGAAAAATAAAAACTAAATAAGTGTATTGTAGTCGACTTTAAATGTCGAATCGAAAAACGAATCAACACAAAAGAATGCCACCGATACAATAAATAATTTAAATATTCAATCAGATTCAAATCGCTTCAAATATCAATCGTTTTAAGTCAAAATCAAATGAAGCAATAGACAAACAACTTCAAAAAACGTTTTAGAATTTTATCGATTCAAATGAATGATCAGATAAGCAGTTTCAAATCGTTTTATATATCAATCGTGTTAATAACAGCTCTAAATATTTTAAGCCTTTTTAAAGGTTGCATAGATACGCTTAAAATTTATCGTCCTACAAATCGTGTAGAATTTAGAATCTAGAATAAGCAAACGTAGCAAAACAAAATAGTAACGAAAAAGTTAAATTAGTACAAAACAAGAAAAAAACAGTGTAACGAAAAAGCGCAAACAAAAAAAAGTGGAATTGTAAATATTTCTCTTACAATTTTTCTATTTTTTTCTATTTCTATTTTTAATTTTTATTACATTTGTTAAATAAGACTGTTTTTATTTTCTATAAAATAAACGTTAACATTTATACAAATATGGATGTTTATTGATTACAATTCAATTATTTGCTTTACAAATTTATTTAATAATTGATATAAACTGTTCTAAAATATGGGTGGCAAAAATGATAACGTTAGAATTGGAAGATATTATAAAAAAGAAGATATTATTAAAAAGAACATGTAAATAAAGTTTATACTAAATTATAATGAAAGTGCAAAAAAAAGAAGCAAAAGGAAAACCAAAAAAAGAACAAATTTGCTTACTTTTTTTTTATTCGAATGTAAACCGCTTATCATAAAACTAGGGCGGCAAAGGTAAATTACAAAAACACAAAAAGAAAATAACCCGCCCAAAAAAAAACAGTTAATGCAGAAATAGTTTTAACAATAAAACGCTTAGAATCATTCAGAACTATTATATAAATATAAATTTAATAATTCAACAATTAGTTTCAATAATAAATAATAAGAAAGAAAAAATCTGCAACTTAAATAAAAATAAAAGCTTTCTAGAAAAACAATGAGTTCATTTTGCTTCTTACTTATTTATTATTATTATTTTTTTTTTTTTGGTACATTAAGGGACCATTAAGGGACGAGATAAAAGGCTTTAATTTGAAGAATAGGAAATTCTTTCTCTTGAATTTTAACTTTCTCAAATTGAAATATTGTTCTAAAATATTTACAAATATTTAGTTAGAAAAAATTTTCGGAAAAGCGTCTAAATATTAAAGAAATAGCATTTTATCATAATTCGTGAATGGATAATTTGGAAATATAAAGCAAACAGAAACGATTCGAGTGACAAAATTTTAAATGAAATCTCTTTTAATTAAAAGCAAATAACTAAATTAAAAGTAAAAAATTTTTTTTAAGATGAAACCAAAATTATATTATTATATTTATTTAGAACATTTCAATATAATTTTTCAATAAATAGAATTCAATTATTTAAACAATACACGAATTTTACTTGAAAATGACATATTTTTATTGGTAAAAATACTTAACACTAACACTAAATTACAAAAGTGCACCAGTAAATTAAATTTGTTTAAAATAAAATAAATTAAAAAAAAAAAAAAATCTTAGGGAGGCTCAAGGCCGAATTTTAAATACTCTGCATCACTTATTTTGAATATGGTTAAAATGTTAAACTAAAAAAAATGCATCACAAAACCAGTACGAAAAAAATTCTTTATGTGAAAAAATGCTACAAAAATTGTATCGATTTGGATAAAAAAATTTGCATAAGAATATTTTCTATTATATGACTCTAACATTTATTTATTTAAGTACCACTTTACATGGAAAGTTGTAATAAAAATTGTATAATTTTGTGCAGGCTTCCTTGGACTAAAACACCGACCCAAAAGGGCCTCTCTTTTCAAATAACTATAAAATGAAGATTTTCTGAAAATTTTAATTATAAATTTGTATGAATAGACTATAAACAGACAGATGTACTTTAAGGGTATTAAAAAATCAAAAAAAAGGTATCAATAAGTAACGGACAACATTTTTGGCGTCCTTTTTTGGTATTCTACATATAAATCTATAAAGCCCTATCAGAAAAGTGATGTAGACTTTTAATTTTTTTTTAATTGATTTTAAATACTTGCCTTACAATTTATTTGACAAATAATTTGTTCAATAATTTCATTTAAATCAACTTGAAATTTTCTCAAATATTCTACTTGCAATTTCTTCACTTTTTCCTCATTATCATAATTCTTAATAGTAAGATAATTTTGTAGTACGGTGTAATGGGTTGATTCATATATATCTTGATAAAGTTGAGCGAAAACTACTCTCATCTCATTATAATTATTGTATAATAATTTAATATAATTATCCGCAAAATTGGAATATTTAAAATATGTTTCATTTAATGTATCGTGATTGTTAATTAAAGTTACAACATAATTACTAATATTGAGAATTTGCTTATCAAAATATTCGGCATAATATAAGTCACGTGCTTCATACAATTTATTAACATAATCATCGATTCGTTCATACCACAAACGTAGCTCCGATAAATCATTATCTTCAATTTTTGTTAATAAAGTGCTTTTGTTACTGTTATTATTATTATTATTATTATTATTATTATTATTATTATTATTATTATTATTATTATTATTATTATTATTATTATTATTATTATTATTATTATTATTATTATTAATATTGTTATTATTATTGTTATTGTTGTTGTTATCATTATTATTATTATTATTTTTATATTTACTTTTCGAATTGTTTCCTAAAATGAAAGCATAAAGCAACAGTTTTAAATAAACCTGAATAAAATTTTATGGAAATTTTTTATTACCGCAAAGTATTTCCATTGTAAAACGATGACAATTATATGGAGACATTGCGCTATTATTTACAAATTTTTCCTTTAAAGCCTAAAACATAAAATATAGATAAATATAAATATATGTTAAGTGATTTAAGGAAAGTAACAAGCAACATCAAGGGCATTTTTTCTACTCATCATCAAGGAATTTTATATATTCTAAATCAATGTCAAATGCTGGACAGATTTAGATATGTCTCTTCGTCTGTCTGTTAAGAAGAATTTTACATTATATAAATGTTAATTTATACTTACTTTTTGTACTGTCGAACGACATTTCATAATAAAATCTGCCATTTTAAGAACATCAAGAGTTTGCTTCATTGAATTTTCATCCAGAAGTATATCAAATAGAAAATAGCTATGCTTACTTAATTCTCCTTTTAGATGACTTAACAGGCTAACTGTTAGGCCACTATGAACGAAATGGCATTCTTCATCTGAACATTCATCGCTCAAATGTAGCATATAATGATGCCAATGATTATGATCCTGATCAGTCATTAAATTTACATATATATTATAAAGATATAAATGAACAGTAAATGTGTTTCTATCATTTGGATCATATATCGTAAAGATGAATTGTAATTTCTCATAACTATTAATAGCTTGACTTTTCGATCGATAATCATTTAACAGCCATTTCATTAATACATTAATATTACGAAAATTATTTGTTATATTACGTAAAACTTTGGAAGCACGAAAACGATGTGCTGGACTGTCACCACCAACAGTATCACATAAATTCGAATCGGCTTTTACCATCCAAATATCGGTACATATTAAATCACAATTATGCATTTTATATTTATACATTTGTAAATGTTCTTGAAAACTTGAAATCAATTGATCAACGAAATGTACTGTAACATTTTTCTCTTGAACTGTAAAACGTATTAAACAGCAATGATCCTCTTGCAATAATAATTTTTGCATAATATCATTAAATTGTATTTGCAAATTCTCCTTTAACGAATCGCAAACAAAATCGAAAATCATTTTTTGTGTTATGAGATTTTCATGGCACGTTGGTTCATGAAACATTGTTGTATTGATTTCTAAAGATTTCTCATCCAATATTCGAATATCGACTTGTGGTTGCTTATAATCAACCATTCTAAATGCGCCAGATGAATGAGAAGCATGATCACAAATGCCCTCACAATTATTTAAATCATCTTCACATTTCTTAATATTATTAACTTGAACTATAACTTTAATATGTTTAAGTGATTTTAAAGGCATCGATTTATAATTTTCTTCTCCTTTTTTTTTAAGTTTTTTCTATTATTTTTACTTTTAAGCCAACTAACAAGGGCAAGCTGATTAAATAAATTTATTGCACTTGTACATAAACATGCACGAACTGTATAATTGATGATTTGAGAGTACAAAAGAAAAAAAATTTATATACATATATGAAAAAATCGTAGTAATAGAAAATAAAGAAAAAACTGAGAGAAGTGCAAAACTAAGAACTAAAAAAAAAACCTTAAAACAAAAGTATAACAATTAACGGTTGTTGCACTTACCTACCCCGGTTTAATAAATAGAACTTGTTCTAAGGCAACATTTAAACACTCTATTTCTAACTAAAAGTTAACTAGAAAAAATTTTCAAAATTTGAAAAAAGGAAGCTATAAAGGCCCATTTGAAAAACGCACCAACCAAATTTATGAACAATTAAAGCAAATCTTCTAAATTTCAATTTCTCAGCCAAATTTTTTCTTTCCTTTTTTTTGTTTCTTTTTTTTTTATCTAACAACTTGCCATTGAACGGGAGAGCTATTGAATATTTTCTTTAACCATTCCAGTTAATTGAATGACATTTTAAATACTTTCATTTAAATTCTTGCATTAGAATTTATTAATGGATAGTGAAATAAACACATTAATAAATTTTAACACCACATGCATGCCATGTATAAGCAATTAAGCAAAACAAATTTCATTATTATTGTGTATAATCGAAAATGTTTTACAATTTCCCTAATGCAAGTAAAGTTAAGTAAGCAAAAATATTAGGTGAGATTAAAGAGTAATGTCTAGGCACACAAAAATAACCAGAAAAGAAAAAAATGTAATTCTGCAAATACTTTATAATAATTAAGTGCTTTTATAATAATTAAGTACATATTAATAGTTATTCTAGTATTAAGGGCCATTTAGCATTTATTAAGTATTTTCGTTAGTTAAAAATTTCATTTCATTGGCTTACAATTTCGGAAACAGTGTCGAACAAATCTCTTCAAAGTAGGACCTGATACCACCACAACAGATAACATTATGAATTTTTCATGATATAAAGTGTAAACTGAAATGTCATCCATTACAAGTTGTTTACCTATCATTATTTCTTTTTAATAGCAAATACTTTTTTAATACAACCCAATATAAAAGGTACTTATTATATAAATTACTCCAAAGATCAGCATTATTTGAGGGAGATCCCCAAAAAACTTTTATATAAACATATCAGAACATTACAAAAAATTAGAGTCGGCAATTAAATACACACTATCATACTATCAAAATTAATCGATAGAATACAATTTTAAAAATGTTTCACATTAATTTATAATTTTTGTAAGCAAAATGAAAGATTTTACTCGATCTTTTTAATTTTAGTTTAATTGTACCAATTTTATTAAGATAATAGCTTTCGAAAAAGTACACTTTACTATTACCTAAAGTTGTATTTGCTTGGAACCATCAAAATTTGCATAAAACTCCTAAAAAATTTCAAGTCTTTGTGAACCATTTAATGCCAAATAACAAGATAATATTTAGAATGATTTCTATACACAAAAACCAGACTTTAAGCCTAGAAAAATGGGCACACAAAAAAAATTTTTTTTAAGTATGAATTAATCGACTTCAAGGCCTTTGATTCACATGTCTCAAATTACATTTAAAAAATACCTTTTTTTTTGCGTTTTGATGATGAGGCTTAATCATTTAAAAGAGATTCTTAAAGGTAGAGTATAAGAATTTCAAATATAGCGCATCCAATGTGCGTTATAAACAATATTAAAGGGCTTTTTCTTCTTCTTCTTTATCTTTATTATTAATTTTTTTAGAAAGTATTAATTTTTGTCATTTGTGTATATTAGAGAGATTTTATACTCATTCGATTCAGTTCAGTTCGATTTAAAATAAAGCATTCTTTTTAGCGCACAATCACAAATAATGTCAACTTTATGTATTCGACAAATACCACGTAATAAATTAATAGCCCCACCAAGCCATTTGGATGGGAATTTTTTCTCAATAGCCTTAAAAGAAGGTTTACGTGCCTCTAAAATCAAAGTAAATCATATTAAATTTATGTGGGGCAGTAAACCGGGTGAAAGTTATAGTTCAGAAATTTATCGTGCAATAATTAATGCTGATATTTGTTTAGATACCGAATGGGTACAATCGAACCAAATATCATTGATTGTCAAATTTATACCGAATAAATATGAAAACAGTGTTCTACAATTGTCCAATGTTTTTTTGAAAGAGAAAATAACATACTATGATGTGTTGCCGCATCTAGAAACTCTCAGTGATGGCGATAGCTTCGCATCCAAGTATTAAATTTTTATTATTAATAAAGCGTTTGACATTCAAATGAAACTAAATATCCAGAGTAACTATTTTCCAATATTTTGTATTTTTTTTTTTAGATGTTTCTATACTCAAAATGATCCACCAACAATAGTTTTGGAAGATTTACAAGCACAAGGCTTTACAACATATGAACATGATAATCAATTAGATTTCAATCATGCTGGAATTGTTATAAAAAAACTAGCAAAATTTCATGCTATTTCTATGGTTTTAATCAAAAAAGTATTACTTAGGAAATTACAACAAGAAAAGTGAATCATTTTTTTCTGTTTTTTGTTTTTTTTTTTTTGCTCTATTATACAGAATCCATCCCTAAAAACCAGATATCAGAAGGGATTTTGTTGTGAAGAGGTTTTAATACATGACACTGCATTCTCGAAAGTATTAAAAAAAACTTTACATAAAGTGATCGCTGTATGCTCAACTTGGCCAGATTTTATAGATATCACAAAAAAATTGAAGAATTTTGAAAAGAGATTTAATGAAATTACACCACGTTTATCAATAATAAATCCAACAGATCGTTTTCATGTGATTAATCATGGTGATGTATGGACGAATAATTTTATGTTTAATTATCATCAACTCAAATTTGTAGATTTTCAATTTAGTTTTTATGGCAGTCCCGGATGTGATTTAAATATGTTTTTCAATACATCCATTCAATTAAACATCTTACAAAATCGTGAGGTATTAATAGACATGTATTATGAAACATTTGAGCAGACCTTAAATTATTTGCGCTATGAAAATATACCAACAAAAAATGATTTAATATATGAAGTGCGGGCCCGTGAATTATACGGTTTCTTTTATTTGTTTTCATATTTACCAATTGTACAAACTTTCCCTAAAAATGTATCAATCGATTCAACATTGACCACATTATATGATGAAGAGAAAACACGACAATTGATATCGATGGTATATGAAAATGAAAATGTGATCGCTCAACTTAAATACAGTTTAAAACGTTTCGATGAATTGGGCGTTTTAGATGAGTATTAAATACAATCACAAAAAAGAAATGTCTAAGTATAATCACACACTTAAGACACATGTTTTTTTTAATAATTAAACGACTATTTTGTCATAATAAATCTAATAAAACAATTTTTATAATTATGAAACATTCAAAAAATATTAGACAAAATATTCAAGCTCTAAATTTAATTAAAATTTTTACAGCTGCACAAATGCCAGATCAAAACTCCATCCATTGTACACAAGTTTTTACTGAACTTCATTTGTATGAAACAAAATAAAATAGATTTACAACGCCTTATCACTCGGATGATTTTAAAATTGATACATCACTTAATAGGTCAGATGCAGCATCTATCATAACGACATTTTCTAAAGAGGCTCTTTTTCGATAATCATTTCTTTCACTTTCACAAAGATTATCTAGAAAAGGGATGAATTAATCAAACGACTCTTATTCTTACAAACTTTTCTAGGAGTATTGTTCTTAATTACAAATATCTAAATGATTCCATATGCATATATATAGATCTTCAATTTTGAACTGAATTGAACTAACAATGTTGAGTCTTTCATTTGACTCCCATTTGAAGGCAGATCCATAAAAATTATGTAAATTGCCTTAAAACAATCCATTTATCACTTTCCGCTTTTTCTTTTTTTCTAATAAATTACTAAACATGCCGCGCATTTTTATAAATGATTCTACAATTAAAATTGATTCATTAATTGTTAACTTAAATTTAATTGTTATTGTTATCGTTATATAATTAATAATAAAATATGATTTCTATAATATTCGAACTGATATTATACGACCATATCTGGAATACACTTGACAAATTTTACTTTATTAACTGTTATAATTTATAAGTAATAAGCAATAAGTTAAGTTGTACTTTGGACACGCTATTAACAGATTTGGGCCATTTTTACTTTCGATTTTGCCAAACCTTTAATTTGATAAAAATAATTAATTGTATTAATTTGTGAATTTATAATAATTAGCGTATTAAGAATATGGCTAGTTAAAAATCTTTAAATTTTTATAACGCATCAAAACATCATCTCAACTGGAGGTAAAATTTTAAATGCATATTCATTATCGTATCATCATCATAAAATTCAATAAGCGTACGGTAAAAGTTATTATATATAAAAAAAAGTCTAATATTACAAAAGCTTCACATGCTAGCCATAATTTACAAATCACATTGCAATCGATTGTAACGATTATCACGTAAGTAAAGTTTTTAAAATGAAATTCATGTACGTTTAAATTGAATAATTTTTAATTATATATATTGTTTATATACGAAAACAATAATTATCTCAAATTTAAATTGTATATGAAAAATATTTTATATCTTATAAAACTAAATAAATGCACCCCAACCTATATACATAGCGGCAAGATTGTCAATATCGATGGCTTCATTAATTAAAAAATTCACTTGACCTTCTGTTGACAAGGGCATGCTATTGCCCAATGTTTTTTTAACCTTTTTTTTTTAAAAAATATTCATGTAAATTTAAACATATTTTGATTATAAAATATTTTACTTACATAACCTTTCAAACGCTCTTCAATACGTTTCACATCTAGCATAGCTTTTGGATCGGTCATTTCTAAGCTAGCTAATGTGGTTGTCTTAACTTTAGACCGTTGTAAGCTACTTAAATCATATACAAATGGCCTTAATACTGACATTAACGTTCTCTTTTCATCTTTTAAAACGCGTAAAGTAATTTCGCAACATTTTCGAAAGAGACCCTCCACACCCAAAGGACCCATTGCAAATACCATGTTGTGTGTTAAACGAAATGGTACAATTTCTGGATAAGCAAAACATTCACCTTGATTGAATAAACAATTGAAATCCACATGAACGGCATCTCCATTCATCTCATCAAATAGTATATTTTCACCGTGTCGATCTCCTAGACCCAATATATAGCCAACCATAGACATTACAGCAATTGTTTTTACATATGCCATACGTGCCTGATACCAACTATTTGGTGTAGGAAATTGTTGACGAAACCATTCATGAAATACGGGTGGATGACGTGGCAAAAGTATATCATTAAAGACACTTCGCTTTTTCTCCAAGGGATCTGTTTTAGGTAGAGCACACTGTTTTAAAAGGCGATCAGCAATACCTAAGCCACGCATCCGATAAATAGCCATACAAATGCCACGGAATGAATTTAATCGTGGTAACCACTCAACTAAACCGCACTCTTCATTAAATGGTATTGCTGCATATGTACGTATTCGTAGTCTACGATAGCGAGCCTTTTAAATAATATATTAAAATAAAAATAGTCAACATACATACAAAGTGCCTTCAAAAGAGAAAAATGTTTCTTATAACTGACTAAGATTGAATTTTACCTGAGAATCTTGATGTAAGTAACGTTTAACTAAACCATTAAATTCCATTAAACGGAAATCTTTACGTAAGTCATCTTTAGGTTTCACCATTACATTATATGTGTGACCATCACTACACTGTATGGAGATTTTTTTAGGCTTTGCAGCCGAACGCAATACTACCACCTCTTCATCAATACCACGTATATAAATCGCTTTATGAGGAAAAGCGCTATTAGGTGAAAATATATTTGACGGCGGGGTACCCGATTTATTTAGAAGGTTAGTACTTAAACCATATCCAGTAGCGCTCGATATTGGAAATGTTGCTTGCATATATTTTTCAAAAGGTAACATGATTTCTGAAAAGTTTGGATCTTGAAATAGTCGCGGCAATTGTCTGACTAAAGAGCTCAATCGATACGATTGATCATACACCACTTCCTTATTGGTTAATTCAATTAAACGTTCCGCCAACATATTAAAGTCAGTAAAGAGTTTCTGAAAGTCGGGATTATTAAGACGAGCATCGGTGAATATCGAACGACATCGTTTAATACGTAAAGCATGACATGACTTAAATACAGGTAATAACATCCAAAGTGATTGCTGTGGAAACTGT
The DNA here is from genome assembly GCA_023089585.1 of Melophagus ovinus. Taxonomy (NCBI): domain Eukaryota; kingdom Metazoa; phylum Arthropoda; class Insecta; order Diptera; family Hippoboscidae; genus Melophagus; species Melophagus ovinus. The sequence continues at coordinate 8,657,265 of JAKKIB010000178.1, forward strand.
TGAATCAATTTAACAACAATATTACGTATATTACTGTAAACATCATTAGACGGGTGACATATTCGACTTAAAAGTTGAGAAAGTGCCGTATAAAATATGGCACTGGGTAACATACTGTTGCAATTTGTTATAAGATCATTCATTTTACGTCCTACTTCGTGCAGTCCAGTCAATTTGCCAGAGGATGTTGATGACATTGAGCTAATTTCCGCTGCTTGATTACTTGATGTCGCCATTAATTGAGATGAAAAATCTAACCATATACTAAGTAAACGTGGCAGTGATTGATAAACATGTGTATGGCCATATTTTAAACTTTTTGCATAGTTAAGCATTATTTCCAGTTGCAAACGTGCCCCACTTTCTGAATCTTTTTGCTCACTGGAATAGGAATTGAAAACCTTTTCTTGATATTGAGCTAAATGAACCAAACATTTTTCCGAACCACGATTACCCGACAAGGCCTGCTCAAAATATCGTAAATTTAATTCTGGACAAATATTCATAGCTTCAGCATTATACGACGCTTGAAGAAATTTTGCTTCTGCATATATATGACGCTCACTAACATCTAACGTTCGTATATTACCGGAGCATGCCAATTCTAAACGTTCAATATTTTCTTCAAGTAATTTGAAAGCTTTGGTTTGATCCCCCTTTTGCCACATTAGTTGGGCTTTCTCTAAAAATAACGTTACCGGTTTATAAGTTTCAGCTTTGAGTAGCGAGAGATGTGCTTGTTGCAAACATCCATTGTCTCGATACATTTGAGCACTACTTAACCATAATCTACCAATTTCTTCATTAACACATTCTTCTACACATTTAAGGACATCTTCATTTAAGTCCTCATATTGCTTTAACATATGCTGCGATTCTTGTAATAAATTACGACGAAAACAAAATACTATCTCCATAATGCTAGACATTGGTGGTAAGACATTTAAACGTACAAACCAATTATTGAAAATTTCCTGAATTTCATGAAAACATTTTTGCTTTAAAAGTTCAACATCTTCCATTTTATTTCGATTACATTGCTTCGCACAGTGAATGATCGTATTTATTAATTTGTTTTGCTTTTCCATTTCATCCAATAAATGCAATCGTAAAATTTCATCATAGCACAAATTGTAAGAGTTTTCGGCCATACCTACACAATATTTCATATTAAATAGAACATTGCTACGTATGTTGTCTAATTGTTGAGAAAATTTATCATAATCCATTAGAACAGATGTAACTGCCGATTTACGAAAGAGTAGAAACGCCTCAGCACATTGAATATTCCAATTATCCAATTTATCCTTAACTATAGAATCTTCAAGTAATTCTTCCAATTCATCAAATCTACCTAAACGCCATAATATTTCCGATTTACATTCCTTGAAATAATCGTCCGTGTATTGATCGCTTAACTTTTTCCATAAACCATCAATAGTTAAAAGTGCTGTTGCTGATATATCCATACATAAGTAACTATCAATCATATTCTTGATATCATCTTGCGTTATATTAGTGATCTCATTGTTAGATAATAATTGTTCATAACATATTATTGTCTCTTGAGGGCGATCCAATAAACGATTCACTAATATTTCTTCTGCCAAAGTAAGATTGACCTTTTTGAGATAAACTGCGCCTTCAACCGAATCCGCATCCATTAGTTTACCATGTATTTCCAAAAGGAAGGATAATTGTTCTTGAAGTTCAAATTTATTACTTTCGATGTATTCTTCCAGGTAAAGTAAAGATCGCATATAGTCTCGAGCATTGTAATTCGCTTTAGATATCTCCAATTTATTAAATTTTTCCAAAAAATTTTTAATAGCCATAAAAGCTTGATTAGAATCTGGCATTTTACCACCAACCAAATTAAGGCGTAACCATTCACGTAGCCAACGTTGCAAAAAATCGATTTGCTCGGAACAAAATTTAGTACATGTTTCCCACTTTTTTGATATGATACCTACAACACCTCCATCTGCTCCTCGTTCTTCAGCTCCTAATCCACCACTAAAAGCCAAATCATGCTTTATTATATCATTTAATTTTCCAGAATCTGTTGAGTATCGCATCAAGGGAAATTCTTTATAAATAACATGATTCGCATTAGACTCTCCCAATGCTTGAATACTTGATGTTTCCTCATTTTGACTACTATTATTGAATACAGCATGAAATTCTTCATAAATACGTTCCATTTCCGTTTCATTGCATTCCTGCAAAGCATGTAATAATATATATGGAAAAAAAAGTACTAACGTCTTGTTATCGCGTCTAAAACTAGGTTTGTATGAATTCAATAGATGGCTGGTATCTACATCCTGTATTAATTCGATTAAGCGACATGCCCAAGCAAATGACCAATCTTCATGATTTATTAAAGCATCACTTAAAAATAATGGATGTTCGGTATTTTTAAACTCTCGCTTACTATTTGTATAACACGAATTTAATAATGGCTCCATAATTTGACGCATACGTTGCGGTACACCTTGCCATATATTTAATTTTTTGTTCTCTCGCGGCGACACACCAAATGCTGACAGAGTTTCTTGTATAGCCAGTGAAAAATTATCAACATATTTAGTATCTTTTTGATATTGGTAGGCACGACAAAGTTCTGTTAAAGCCCATACTGCAAAATCATCTGTATGTATACTTAAGCATAATTCTGGGCAATTTTCGAAAGAATAATTCGAAAATAAGTAGCTGGGATCGACAGCACCCAATTCACCAAGACATTTAGCAGCTGCAAGTTGCACATTACGATCTATATGGCCACAACCATTTACAAATGCATTAATCACTTGCTCTAACAAAGTATCACGTTCACCTATAACATCCAATATTAAATGATTCACTTCATCACGATGCTCATTGATTAATTCTCTAATACATTTAAAACCGTAAATGCGTACCGTAATATTTTCATTAATGATCTGCTTATGCAAAAAACCCAATTTATCAAAAAAACTCTTATGTTCACATATGTATATATCATATTGACGTTTAACATAATCTTTAATAGCAGGTTTAACATTTTGCATATTTTCCATAAAATATAGATTTGGTATAAACATGCCCAATAAGACATCATTTTTTAATATTAAAAACTCATAAATATTATTAACATAATCTGGATTTGCGTCTAATAACGGTTGTAATGTGGCCACTATGCCACTTAATAGGGGTCCCAATTTTTCTACATTAACCGTATGGAAAAATATATTCCAAATTTGTAAGCAAATATTTTTTAAATTATTGTCGTTTAGAGTCAATACGAAACTTAACATGGCAATAATTTTAAAACGGAATTGCGTTACATTTTCCGAACCGATTGTACGCATTATTTCACCCAAACTTAATAAAGTTTCCTCTTTTAACGATTTCTCAAAATTTGGTTCAGCTAAGCAAGTTTGAAAATATGTTATAACACCTAGAAAACGATCAGCTATAAAATTTGCAAATATACTAGAAGCATTATTTGTCTTAACTATTGAGACAGAATTTTGTGGTAATAAATTTTGGAATGCTTGCATCACGAATTCTGGCTGACGATTATAATAAACCAAAAATTCTGAAACGGTTTGCTATAAGTAAATATGAGTAAATTTTTAATTTTTAAAAATTCTTTTTTTATACAACTTACTTTAATGTCATTATTCATAAGACGGGAAACTGTACTACCCGTACATTTTATAATTAAATCGATACAAGCATTTCGTATATTTGTCTCTTCCATAAAATACACATGACTATAGATCCTTAGAAACGATAAAGCCAATAAACGATCAATTTTCTTAGATGTCATTTTCGAAATGTTGATAATCAGGCCTTTACATCGTGGCTCTTTAATACAATAAGGCACAATTAAAGTCACTATGAGGCGATAATACTTGCAGATAAACTCTTGAACGCATGAAAAGCCCAGCATGGTAGTAAACTGTAAAAAAAAATAAAGTAAAAGGCTCACCCATTAAATAAACAGGCTAAACTAATAACAATAAAGAAACGTTTAAGATGAAGATTGAAAAAGTAGTTCTATGTGAAAAATTATCACTCAATATCAAAATTTAACCATTTTTTATGTTACTTAAAAAAGCCCTTAATTGATTTGACAAGTTAGAGCACAATTTATACGATCCAATATCAATTTGAATAATCTAAGTAAATACTTACAGCTCTTAGAGATCGAGTTAATCGTATGCCTTTCGCTAAATAAACATAAATAGCTAAACGTATTATGAGAGTCATCGCTTCACGTTTATACCAATTCCATAATTGTATCGGTAATATTTTATATTCAATACACATTTCAATGGCACATACGATCGCTTCATTAACCACTTTAGATTCAGGATGTATCAAAAAGAAGCATGTCAATTTGAAGAATTGAAAAAGAAAGTTCTCACTTAATAAATGCGTTTCGGTGCAACGCGTAAACAATTTTAATAATTTCTCTTGTTTATCTTCATTTTGAGACATTTGCAAACATTCAATTGTCTGTTTATATAAAATCGGAATGATGTCTTTAAGAAAATCTGTACGATTTTCTTGTAAAAAAGCCATTAGAATCGAACCAAATGTTGGCAAATGAATTTCATAAATATTAATATTCATAGTAATTAATTTGTAGCAATCGTCTAATATAAACTTGACATCATTTAAATGATTTCCTATAAAACTATATTCCGTTTTAAACAGAAATTCCTTTAATAAATGACTTTTCAAATCAGAGTATAATGGCAAAACTTTTCGATTTGTTTCAACTTTCAATGGTTTTATTAAAGCTGTATGCTTTTTTAAATAATCCTCTAAGAAGTCTTTGCTCGCCTTGGCTGGTTGACATTTGTTACAAAGTATTGTCATTTGAAACCAATCAAATAGTTCTACATCACAAATTTTAGACGTGCCAGTAAAATTTTGTGCCATTAGACACATTCCATTTATGTTGGCACACGTTTCAGTTTTCAATATAACACAAAATATATCACAATTATTTAAAATGGTAGACTTCAATTCTTGCATAATCAAGTCTGCCTTACACCAACCAATTATTAAAAGATGCTGCAAACAATTAAGAAACTTTTGCCTCAGATTATACGCAGAAGATTCGCTATATACATAATTCGCCATTGCTATCATTGACAAGCTTATATTATTCATTGTTTCGGTAGATATTTTAAAATCTAATATACTTAAAGCTTGCAAACTGGCAATCGAAACAGAGTTTTCTTTAATGTATTTCGAATAATTCTTTATAGGTTTCATTATTATATCCAATAACTCATTAACAAAGTTATGATTTAGAATATTGTACATTAAACTGGATTTCAATAATAAGCCAGCCAATTTCACAGTATCACCAGTTATTACGTTGAGACTTATTTGTTTTAATTTTGTAACAATTTTCACTAAGCAATTAAACAATTCTTGGCCATTTAAGCCTACTATTTGAAGCAATTGCTTTACAGGAATATTATAAGGCATATTTTCCTCTTTCCAATCGTTTGTGGTAACATATTTTACTTGTTCTTTATAGAAGAGAATGTGCTCTAATTGTACAATGGACGCTAGCGATTCTATTAATATTTTAGTATCATCCACTGAACAATAATTTTTATTTGCATACATTTCAAAACGTTTATATATAAATTGCATTAATAAGGCGGCTTCTTTACCAGGAAATTTCAATTCTACAATAGAAGGCATTAAACGTATTGCATTTGGACAGATTTCTGCAATTCGGCATATTAATAAACATTTATCCATTGCTAAGTCGACCTTTAATTCTTTATGAGTATTTATTAAAGAGTAAATGTAATTAATCGTAGCATCCATAATAGTAACGTTAGGCTCGACTTTGCAATTTGCCATTGGAATATTATGGACTTCTAGTAAATGTTGTAAAAGTACAAATGAATGCTTAAGTATCAATTTTGGATGGTTAAGTTGCGTTTGAAATGTTTGTAATACTTTCAGTAACGAGCAGGTTTCATCAATAGCTGCATCATAATTATCCATAGAAAAACAATTATGCTCTAACCATAATGACATTTGCTCCCACATTATAGTAAATGTTCTTAAGCATAATTCGTATATTACCTCTAGTGTTTCATTAAGTGTTACTACATGCCCAAATACTGTATTTAAATATTTTAGGCATAATAATTTCGTAGTCATATCACATTCTTTTAGAACTTTAAAAATAACAATCAAAGAATCATTGTAAATATCTGGATAATTTTCATATCCCATAGACATGGCATGATATAATATTTGTAGTAAAATTTGCGTAAAATCATCAATTCTACTTATGGCCACTTGCAAATGAGGTAATTGAAAATTTGCATCAATTTCTTTTAAGTAACAATCCTCAGTTGTAAAAGCATTAATATCTAAATATATTTCCGTATTAGATAATATATTTTCTTTAACATATGCATCAATCAATTGCTCAATAGCGTGTATATATGCTAATGATAATTGTTCAAATAGTGGTGGTCGATTTACCAAACAGGAATTTAATAGTTTACATTGTATCATCACACAATTTTCTTGTACGCTATAATCATTTATGGATTTAATAAAGCATTAAAAAAAACGTGCATACTGAACATGACGTACCTTCTTTTTGTATTGAAATCTAATGATTTCAATAATTTATGTACCAGCCATAATATAAATGTATCTTGAAAGCGATTAATATTGCCATTCAATGATTGTTTAAGCAAACTGGACTCTTTACAAAGTATTTCATCAATAAACGTACAAACATCATTCAATTCTGCTTCGTTGCGATTGACTAAACTGTATAATAATTTCCACATATCTTTGCGCCGCTCCATTTTTGTGGAACGTCAACCAATAATAAATATAATTAATTGCAAAATGAAGCGGGATAATTATACAAAATACGGGATTGTAATTAATTTTGAAGACTTCCCAGAAGTGCCATGGAACCAAATAAAGTGGTCAACAGCTGTAATAAACATACCATGCATCAGCTGATTTTAACCAGCTGACTTTAAGAGACTAACAAAGCGTCAACTTGTTTATTTAGGTTTCTAAGTATTTGTCATCATTTGTATCTTCATGTTTATAAACAAAGCTGTACGAATATTTCTATAAAGTGCCATGCGCGTAGAAACAAAATTTTACAACAAATTATTCAAAGCAACCTGTCCAGCAGTGTGTGTTTCTCAGCCAATAAGAAGTCGAAAAAATACCTTATATGAATATATTAAGAACATACAAGCATATAAAGCTTTAATAAAAATTATTTAATAACATATTTCTCCATAAAAATTTACAATGAAAAACTAACAATTCGTGAATATTATCTTTTATCATAATTATTATTTTATTTTTTTATATATGTAAATGTAAAATTTATAAGAACCATATATTTTGCTTCCTATATTGAAGTACTTTTATACTTAAAACCATAAATTTTACATATGCCATATAAAAAGGTACGATAGATATTCCTTCAGATAGTAAACACAGTCCTTTTTATATTATTGTACTGAACGTTCAAAACAACAGTTTAATGTCAATATATATCTAAGATTTGATATAACAAACAATTCAATTCATTTTTTAATTTTACTATTCTAGCTCCATACGTCGGCTGAATATCGCTTCTGAGCTTCCATTTTTTTAAGATATTGCACAGCATCACTTTCAGTCATATTGTTTTTGCTTTGTAATATTTTAATAAGCAAATTTCTTACATCCACTGCCATATTTTTCGCATCCCTAGAACGAAAAAGCGCGAATGAACATGTAATCTAAGTAATCTAAGTGTCTAGTGAAAAACAGAAAAACTGAAATTCAATCTTACCCGCATATGTAAAAATGTCCTTTCTTTTCAATTAATATCCGAAATATCAAATCAGCATCATTTTCTAGTAAATGTGTTACGTAAATTTTTTCCTTTTGATCCCGTGAAAATGCCGTTTTTAGAATCAATGTGCCCTTGTCAACAAACTCCATAAGTTCTTCCTCATATATGAAATCTTCACTCTTCTTTCGGCAACCATAATACAATACAGTATCACCAACTTCCTTACCCTCGTCCCGCATATATTGACGTTCTTGTATAAAGCCGCGAAAAGGTGCCAGTCCCGTGCCAGGGCCCACCATAATGATTGGAATTTCTGATTTTGTCGGTAAGCGAAATTGCGATTTACGTATAAATATGGGTACTTTCACCCCTTCATCTTGTTCAGGTTGTTTCTTTTTTAAATACGTTGTCGCCACACCTTTATTTATACGACCAGTAGGTGTTTCATATTGAACTAATACAGCAGTTATGTGAACTCTAGTTGGGTAAAGTTTAGAAGATGAAGAAATCGAATAGTAACGTGGTTGTAAGCGTGGCAACAATTCACATATATGATCTATTGGTGGTTTACAGGATTTTATATCCTCTAAAATATGAACAATATTGCGGCATGAATCTTGAACCCAACTTCTATATTTTTCTTTTCCTTCAGGCGTTATGGAAGCCATATTACGTAAAAATTCTTTATCAGCATCATCACTACAATATTCCGCTAATTCTTTTAATATGTGAGTCCTGGGTATGGCAGCAATTTCTAAATAATGTGTCAATGCCGTTCTGTAGGTGGTCGGACATGGAAATGGATGTTTTTTGCTACTATCTGTATCAGTGTTTATCAATGAAAATGTAGCATCCAAATCAGCGTTACACAATTTTCCTAAATTGACAACTAACTCCTTATCATTTATAGGATACATAGCCACATGATCCCCGGCATCATAACGCATTTTTGAACCTTCAATATTTAATTCAATATGCATACAAGATCTTTCACCAGCTTTATGTAATTCACGATTAACCAAAACCGTTGATAAAAATGGATTTTTTGCATCAAAAGGTGGCCTTTGATTTTCCAATGAGTGCAAACGAGAAATTTCGCCAGTATAAATACGATCAGGTTGTACATCCGGTTGTTCAAGCAAACGGAATTGACGCACCAACACTTCTTCACCACTATTTTCAATGCCAAAGTAATCGCAAACAGCAGGCCAAAACCGATCTTTCCATGTAATGAAGTCGTCTTCAATGTTTGCATCATCATCACCAAGTCCCAATTCGAAAACACGATTTGCACCCAACTCATCCATACGTTTATCCACATATATGGCAACTTTATTGTAATGCTCATACGTTTTGTTACCTAAACCAAATACCTAATAAAATACGATTAAATTTATGTTATTATTCACTAATTTCATCATTTCATACATATTTAAGAAGAATAACATTACTCGTTCTACATAATAAATTATTTGAATATGCTTTTTGCTTATTAACTTTTTTATAATTTTTATTACAAAATAATGTGCCATAATTCCAAAAGACACTCCAATTATACATTTCTGGTGAATGCGCGCGAGTACATTTTAATTTACTAAAACAATTAATAAACATTTTGTCAACATTTATTGCTACAATTTCAAGACTATTATTAATATAGTTTGCACAAACGAGGCACTAATTAAATTAATCAATCTACTCTTTATGCAATTGACAAAATTTGTTTTACATATGTAAGAATGAATCACACATAGCATGGCTATATACAAAAAACAGGCATGTTATTCAAATAACGGAACAATAATATAATGTTATCACATATTTTTACAGAATGTAATTAACAGTACGATGTAATTATCGTTAGGCATGTTGTGTAAGTCTAATAGTAAATAAGAACTTACTATTGGACGCTATTGGACTTGTTAAAGACATTTACCATAACCTCAATGCAAAAGGAAGCGTCAGAGCATAAAAAATCGAGATATTAAGATTAAATTTAGTGAAAACTATGCAAATTCTTGTCTGCACACATTGCGCTCCCAAACTATATACACACCCATAGCGTAAAATAAGGCGACAATATTTCGTTTTTACACCACTTTTAGCAAGGAGACTATAGATTTGTAATACAAAGAAATGTAGAAGATTATAATAAATTAATACTATGCCAATTCCTGATTTAATTCAAACATGTCTGTCCATCTTTTCTTTTGTTGTTATTTTTGACATATAAGTCTATTTTTTTAATAACGTCCCTTATGAAAATTTTCATATCATCAACAGATTGACAGACAGATGCAAATGCATAATGCCTCATACATCTCTTCCATTTTTTTTTTTTGGAAGAATATTCATTTTGTGGCCTATCTTCTTATAAATTCTTCTACCTTTTTAAAAATTATTTGCTTCTCATTTTATTGACTTTGAAATCAAATGAAATACATTGATGTAAAGTACTTAGAAATCGGTATAACCGATTTATAATTCTATAGTAGTTTAAGAAGCAAAAAACCTTAACCTTTCATTACTGTGCGTAATTTGCAATTCAATTTCTACATAATAATATCTCACAATTTAATATAAATTTACGTGCCGCATAATTAAGTCCTGTTAAATCGGGGTCACCATTCGTTAACCACTCATAAAATTCCATAGCATTATCAGTGGGATCACCTTCACCGTATGTGGCTAAACAGAATACAGCCAGTGAGTGTTCAATATCTTTCAATTGTAACAATTCTTCCATGTCACATTCTTCTGGATCGGCCACCATGCCTTTTAAACGATAACGTATGCCTTCTTTAGCTAAACGGCCGGCAAATTCTTCAGCTGTACCAGTTTGTGAACCATAAAATACAACTAGACTGCGACCTGATGTCTTTAATTTTTTAATAAATGAAGTTTCTGTGGTAATATTTGTACTAACTGTTGTGGGCCTTAAAGCAAAAAACAAATTATTTATTATATATATGAATTATGCTACAGAGCAGAGCCGATTTATGTAACAACTAGAAAAGTTTTATATAGACTCTTTTGAAACTCTTTTTCATTAGACTGAACGGTTTTATCTTATTATAGGCGCGCTTTTAAACCCCCCCCCTCCCCCCTCCCCCACCCCCACACCTAATCAAATTTATCTTACCCCTTTTATGATTTGTATTGCGATATTGCATTAGATATAACAATTTAAGAGTCGACGGGCTCTAAATTGACGGGCTTTAAAAATTGTTACTTGTACTTACTGTATTGTATATGTGTAAATTGGTTCTTCAGTTTTTTTGCGATTACGCATGAAATACCAAGTTATACCTCCAATTAATACCGTCAATATCAATACATCTATGCTACCAATAAACGGTCTCATATCATTGTCGGTAGCATTTTGAGCTTTTTCACCTTCCATTGTACTCATTATTATGTAGGTACAAACTGAAAAATGCAAAAAGAACATGAGAAACACTTAATAAAAAATCCTGAATCAAAAAGTACTAGAAATTTTGAAAAATGTTCAGGTTACAACAAACTGAGAAATAAAGAATTAAGCATTTTGACTTGAGGCAAATTTCGACTATACATCTAGAAAACATTTCCATAATGAAATGGGCAATAATTTTTTTTTAACTTTAAACACAGAAACACAGAAACTCATCTTCATAAATCAATTTCTATATAAACTTAAGTAAAAGAACTTCTAAGTAATTTACAAAATTTGAAGGCAAAATCTAAGTTTTTGCTTGCAAAGAAATGTATACGGACAGACACAATTAAAACGGTTCAAACAAGCACGATTACGTGGATTCACAATTTGAATATATTTTAGTACTTCTAAGGCTTTCTTTTGAGTATTGCAAATGGTTTGTTTTTTAAATAGCAATAAAAGAAACATTTCATTTCATGTTAAAATTGAAATAAGTTTAGTTCAGACTTTGTTACTTAGTCAAATATTTGAATAAATTAAGTATGCCATTGAGTCACTAAATATGAATGAGGAGAGTAATTCTACATATCAACAATCATTTTGAATATCATTTAAAATCTACAATATTTTTAAAGAACTTAACACTTTGCAAACGCACTGACACCCTTTCGATATTATTTTATGAATTGTTCTTTAAAGCTCAAGCTCAAGCTGGCTTTCCATTTTCTTAATCTATTATTTATTTCAATATTTTCATCACGTGTTCATGGACATTAAAAATATCATAAAATTATCTAAAAAATTATATAATTTTAAAATACTGGAAATTCTTATACATAACTCAGTAAATGACCCATAAAGGAGCATCTTTAAAGTAAGTAAACATCATTTTAATCGGCTTTGAGGACTTAAAGCAAAACATCAGGCATGGATGGATTCAATAATTGAACTCTAATCTATCCATTTCTAATATTAACAATCTTCCCTAAAAAACAAATGTACTTAATTAACTAGTTTCGGTATAGTACTTTTCAAAATGCCTTAATACGTCTTAACAATTTGAGATTTCATTCGGGACGTTAATTTATATCCCTTAGACATAATTTATATCATACTTCGCCTATCAAAGTAAATTTTTTTTTTTTTAATTAGAAATTTAATAAGAAGAATTTAAAAATGTCTATCAAGGTTGAAATGGGCAAGGTTCCACAGAACAATAATTCAAAATTATTGGCTCATAATATTAATACATTTAAATGGGTCACAGTTTCAAGTATTTACATTGTATAATAATATTTGATTATATCGTTACGTTTAGATTTTTATTGTTTACCTTATCCATATAAAATTCATTGATTCATTTATAAATATTAATGACGACTTCAAATATTCTCTGATTTTCTACAGTAGAAAATTGTATATAGAAAATTTGAATAAGAAATCGGAATGTTCAACGTAAATCGACAAATTACATTTGGATTTTTCATATTTTATACGTAAAGCTGCAATTTATTTAAAAATAATCGAATTGCACTTTAATGACCTTAGGCAAGTACATTTAAAAGCGTACTCACTTAGATATGTAACACATTCTTTTTCTTTTTAAATGAGATTACTTTAATAGTTTTACTTTCATTTTTAAAGGGTTTAAAAGTTTTTTAAAAATGTAAAATTTCCAAAAACATTTTTCCTCTTCTCTTCTCGCTCTTTTTCTGTAATCGAAATAACTATTTTTTAGTTAAATTATGTACGAACCTTTTGAAAAACTAATCAATAAAATTAAGATCTATTCAAAAGTTCAAGTTTAAGTTCTTGGTTCTTGATTATCCTTAATTATTATTTATAATTATTTCATAAGGAAAATATAGATTTAGACCATAATTCTTATAATTTCTAGAACGCGTTATTAATAATGATTAATATCTAATAAGTAGGAGCAATTCAAACGGATAAAAGGAGGAGTAGGTCAAATATGAAAATACAGTCTATTTAAAAAAAATAATGCAATAACCAAAATGGTAATCAAATATAATTGTATAATTTTAGCCATGCCAATCTAAGACCAAATGTCTAATGTAATAAACCCACAATATTTCTCTAAGAAGAAAGTGCTTTGCAAAGTTTCCAAGTATTTCAAAGTATCTACATGAGTTTAAACTTAATGCCAACCAAAACATCAGGGAATTAAAAATTTGGAAATTTTTTTCTATTGTTATAACCATCACCATCATGTTGGGGGCATACTCACTTGGTCATTATGTTTGTAATGTCTAAAATTATCAAATTCTAAATTGATTTAGGTCTGTCCGTCCGTCTACTCTAAACATTTCTCTGGTCATTAAACTTGGAAGTTCTTGCATACATATTGGAATTGAAATTGGACCAAATTGGTGCCCATAGTTCTACAAAAAAGTGAAAGCAAAAATTTAATTTATTTATAATTCCAAACGTACAAGAAACGTATAAAAAGCTAAAACTGGACACGAACATTAAGGCAATTGTAAATAACAAAAATAGGCCACGCCTTCAATACGCTATATCAAATAGTGGATTAGTGTTGGGTATTCAAGATTTCACCCCAGCCATATGTAATTTGTTGTACTCTCCATTGTCAAAAGGGAAAAAAATTTATACATAATACGTGTAATTTTTCAAGCGATGTAATAATTTTAAAGGCGTTAATGGATTAATTGGAAGCACGTGATACAAATAATAATTTATAATTATTAAAGCTGGTGTTCTTAAAATCACTACTACTAAGGGAAACAAGGAAGGTCACTTTGGAGGAATAAATTGTATATACACACACACACATAAGGCATTAAAAAGAATTAAAGAACTACAAATATATTTAAAAAACAAAAAACAAAAAGAAAACCAAAAAAAAAGAAAAAACAAAGCACATAAAAATGAATATTTAGATTTTGTTATCTAAATAAAATCAGAGTCAATTGACATTGACATCGCACTTCATTACCCATAGAGAAAATACTTTAAAATAAAAAATGTGTGTACATGTATGTACATTTATTTTCAATTAAATGATAATTGGTGTCCACAGTAGAATTATCGTAAGAAAATTTTTTTAAAACCTGCTGCTCTTTTTAAACTTGATATTCGTATTTTGCGGAACAACAAGAATGTATAGACAAAAATAAATGCGAAATATAATGCCGATCAAATCTCATTCACAATTTCTCACAAGAGCTGTATACGGTTTAATAGAACGAAGGGTACAAAGTTATCTAACTAAATCTCAAATCATCGTTAACTGCTCTGATCAATTCAAAGTCATTTTTATGAATCGATGTTAAAGTTGATCTTTTCATGTAAGATCTGTCCACGTATATTTTTATATGCCATTTTCAATGTACTTTAAAAAGATTTATAAAGCGCAGTTATTGCAACCCAAAAACGGCGGAAATCGGAACAATTTTACGTTAACTCCTCATTGAGAAAATTGTTATGGCGGGAAAACAAAAATTTATCATTTGAGATGTTTTCTAATCAAATTTCGCACAATTATTAATAAGCTTATGAAGAGTGCCTCAATTAATTAATAAAGACAGTGTACGGTATAATGAATAACCTTGACTTTGTTAACCGTTATAAACAATGGAATAATTACTCGGCTGCAATAATAAAATTTCATACGTTGTGAGATGTTTCGGAATTCATATTTATATTATGTCCCTTTAGTTAGCTATTAGCTATAATTTATGAAATTTATCTTAATTTACCTAATAAATCATAATTATGAAATAATATAATTAAATGTCTCTTATTATAAGCAACAACTTGTAAAAAATGAAAATAAATAAATAGCTTCTATTAACAAATGACTTTGGCACGCAATTTTTAGATAAAATATCTCAAAAATATTTTAATGTTACGTGACAAATTAAACAATTTGTAATCATTATTATTTGTTATATTTAGCATCATCATATGTAAAGATATTGAAAAGATGCATGCACGCAGTCTTAACTTTGATTTTTGCAGTCACTTCTTTTATAAAGCCCAATTCCAATGCTTACTCTTCTGATTAGGCTTTTTCTTTTTTTTTCTGTTTTTACTAAACTGTTATGTTAATTTATTATTTGTTTATTACGCATTTGTTTTTACAGGCACACAATAAATCTTTGATTTGATATTATTATAAGAATTTAATGAGATTAAATAAACACTTTTAGTAGTTAATGCCGAATGAATTTATTTTCATTTTTTTTTTTTTTGGAGGCATAATTTTCTTCCATTTTTTTTTTTTACTTGTTTTAATCTTAATTATCAATGCAATTGAGAAATTATGGCTCTCTATCTTATTTAAAGTTTACTGTTTCTCCTTCTCTGATTTTATCTCTATAGATTTCTCTTAATTTTTTATATAAACTGCCATGTAAAATTACTACTCTCCAAAGAAATTTCTCTAAGAGTTAAAATGCATGCAGCCACACGCAATATACACGCAACACATACGCATATACACAACTAACATGAATTTGTGTTGATCAATTAAAGTGAACATAAAAAACTGACACAAAACAAAATATAAAAACGAAAATACGAAAAAAAAACTCGTTCTTACTTTATTTTCCTTAAAATACATTTAATGTCTTTCCAGTTTAACACTAAATGTTTAACTGAAATTTTAACTAATGTCTAAGGAGTGTGGCACCAACTAAAAATAGCAAAAACTTAATTTGATGACGGCGAAATAAAATAAAAACAACAATAAAACAAAATAAAAACAAAACCAAAAAGCAAAAACCGACCATATATTTGTGCACAATACAATAAAACTAACACTTTAATGTTCCGTATAAAGTATAATATTAATAAATATAAAGAGACAATCAGAGATACACTTTGCAAAACAAAACAAAAACAAAAGCAAACAAAAAGGAGAGCGAAAGCGCTACGAAGAGGCTCAGATTTCCAGCCAATGCAAATTATTGTTTTATTTACAAAAAATAATTCAAATATTGAATAACTTTTTTTAAAAATCTCTTTTTTTATCTTTAAATACTTTAAAGAAGTGCTTTGTTTGCAGATGCCGAAAAATCCTATTTTGATTCGGCAAATTTCAATTTTCTCCAAGTGCTACCACACTAATTAATCTAATTATCCCAATAAAACAATCCTCGTATGCAAAAAGCAAAATACCGAAGTAGAAAAGCAATGCAAATCGGCATTATTTTATAAATTATGTAAAACAAAAGCAAAATTTAGTTATATATTATATTGAATTTTTTCTCTTAATCTTTACAATATTCAGCATATTTACTCTCAATTATCATTGCCAGTAATAAATATGTTTTGAGTTTTTATATTTCCTGGATAAATGAAAGTTAAATTTATACAAATATTTCCTACAAAATTTTATACTCAATTTTTTTTTTGCTTAAATTTTTTCGTTGTTTGTTTTGTAACTTTTGTAATGATAACACCAACAATATTGTTCACGTTTTCATTATTCAAATGTTTTGCAATCCGTGCAAATGGTTCAATTAAAAAACTTTATGCTATAGCTTTACTTTAAATTTAATTAAAGCGTCTCAACGATAACTTATGCCTTGATATACTTATAACTGGGATAAAATTCATTTCATTAAGATGACATTAATTGCGATCTCCATTCATTATTTAATAGCACAAAGAGCAAAAAAAAGAAAACGAAAAAAAGAGTTCTAAATGAAAGCTAAAATAGGTGTCTCATTTACTGTGATTGTGATAAACACATTAACAAATCTTTTTTTAGTGAAATATCAATAGTGAAATTGTTTTCAATAGGCATTATTTAAATAGAGGTAGACGTAAATGATAAACAGTACAAGTATTAATACAGTTACATTTACAATTACAATTACAATTCATACATAGATATGCATATTTATGTGTATAATTTTTACTTTGCTTTAAAGACGAACAATCACTACAATTTATTGTAATTTTATGGACCTTGCTCTCCCATATAAATACCCATTACACAATTATAGGCGATATAAATTAAACATCCTGTATGTAACGTGCTCACAATTTATGTACACATACACATACTTACATGCATGTGTAAAAAAAGTACCAATCAACAAGAAAAAACGCTTGTCATTCAAATTGTCATTTAATAGAAAAAGAAATGTCTCTTTTTTTATTTTATTTTTTTTTAATGGATTTATGTTTGACGTAACATTTCTTGAATTTCTTCTTCATCGCTAACACTATCAGTGGCATTGTCATTGCTACGGCGATCGTTTTGAATTTCTGGCGCATTGCGTCGTATTGGGTACCAAATAGTTTCAAAATCAAGATTACATTCTTGAGTAATTTTTTGTACGAGTGCTTTCTCGAGTAAACCACTCGCACTCCAATTAGGACTCTTTACTGATAATTCTTTAAGCGCTTTACCTGCCTCATTATATTGATTAGAATAGGCCAAAGCTATAATCAATAAAGACCAAATATCTAATTGACGTATTGGAGGGGCCTCAACTCGTTTAATTAATAAATCGCGACAACCATTAATAACCGTTTGATAATCACCAGTTTTGAGCGAGTTTTGTAAATTAAGTATAATCTTAACATCTGTTATAGTTTTTTGAAGATTTACTAATGCCTGCTGAGTGTGCGGAGTAGTTAATTTCTGTAAACATTGTGCTGCTTCATGCATGGCATTTAATGCTTTCTCATAATTATGATATTCATCAATTTCAATTTGGGCACATATAGCATAAAAATTAGCCAGTGAATCATAGGCCTGACCCTTCGAATAAAATGTAACAATATGTTTTAATATATTTTTATCCTCTTGCCAATTTAAGGATTGTAAGTAGTTAGCTGCCATTATATACACCTCACGTTGACGTGATATATTCGCAAAATATAAGATCTTTTCAGTATTACCCGATTTTAGTAGACACTTCATAGCACGCACTTTATCACCGGCTTGAGTAAATTTTTTAGTTGCAGCATGATAATCACCCTGTTGCTGTAATAATTCTCCTAATTGTGTAAGAATATAAACACGGTTACCTTCATCCAATTCACCTTTTTGTGGAGTTAACATTTCAACTAAATCATCGGTTATTGGAACACCCTTGTCTAAACAAATATCAACAGATCTTTTTAGTTGTTTGGTTTTGGCTAGCAAACGTACTGCCTTTTGGTATTGAGCTATTGAAATAAAAAAATCGGCACAACGATTTATTAATTCAGAGTCTGAATCCACGGTGAGTTCATTTGCGATAATTTCTAATATATCAGGTTGACCCGAATCGAAAGCTAAATTTAGGGCTTTGTGTAATAGTCCAGCGCGATGGTACAATTCCACTGCTCTTTTGTAAGAACCACACTCTTCGAAGTATGCAGCTGCAATAGCTTTTTCGCGACTACGTGAAGCATTAGCCACATTCCAAAGTTCTTCTTGAAAATCATTCTCTTTGCATATACGTATGGCATTCCCGAAGGTATGAGCTCGAGTATAAAACATAATGGCATCTTGAAATTTACCTATATTTTCATAGTGTCGTGCCAAATGATAGCATGCAGCTGAATTTCCTGATTGTCGTGCCACCGAATCGGCTTTTGAAAGTTTTCCCAAATAACATAAAATTTTTACCTAAAATATGCGGCATTCTGTTCATTTATATTTTTTATGTGTCATATGTATGTCCGTAGACAGCGGTTAATAGACAATAACAATTTAGTACCTGGGAATACCAATCTTCAGCTTTTTGATAAACTGATAAAGCTTCCTCCATATTACCCGAACTTTCAATGTATTGGCCCCACCACTTCAACATTGCACGATCTTTTGTACTCTGCATGTAACGTTTTATCGTTGAAGGATTTTCTAAAAGCATTTGGGTTATATTTTGTACAGGGTTTTGTGTCTTTTCAAAATATTCTAGTGCTTTTAATATATCACCATTTGCATGACATTCCTGCGCTTTATGATAATAAACATTTTTCAGATGTATTCGATCTTTCGTTTCAGCAATACTTATAGCTTCATCAATGTGACCAGAAGAACGTAAATATTTGGTTAGCAAATCGAAACGTTGACATTTCACATATAATGCCTTGGCTTCATCTTTCATGCCAAGTTCTATGGCTAAAACTGCTGTTTTAGCTTCTTGATCAAGATCATCATCCTCTATAGCTTGACGAATTGCTCTTACAGATCTAGCCTTCCCTAAATGTCCCATACAGACTTTTGCAACATCTAATCGATTAGTGCGGACACACATTTTAGCCAAATTAGTCCACACTGTTTCTGATTGAATAGAACGTATACTTTTGTACGCCATATCCATATTACCCTCGGCCAAATGCATGCTGAAATTTAAAACCATTCTCCGAGCATGCATTTCACTGTCTTTCAAATCCACAAAATCGCGCAAAGGTTTTGCACACATCACATTAACATCTAATGTTATCTACAAAATGTGCGTTAAATTATCCTAAAAAGCACATATTCGTTGATGACATGAAGAAAATCCTTAGCTCTTACCAGATTTGGTATGCATAAGCCAAGTAGTCGTTCTCCGGGCTTTAGTAACGATGATTCCAATGCTTTCAAATTACCTCGCTCTGTATAGAATATGACGTGTACATTTGTTTGTACGACTGATAAATTGAAAGATTTGCTTTGCACCATTGAATTACAACTATTTGTTTCCGTTTCTCCACTTTCTAATTTCATTGACTTAACTTCTATAGAAAGTAAGGGATACTCTTCGAAATCCCACCATATGGACACGGGCACACTAAGAACCCATAAAGAAATAGACTTCAATTTAGTGGTTCTATGATTATGGTATTTTAATACCTATTGATATCTTTAGTGGTGTCTGCTAGAGCAAATTCCATTATAGCGTTTCGTTCTATATTCCAGCAGTACAATATAGATTTCGGCAAGTACTTACTATCGGCTATAATTAAAGCTAAATGTGTACCACCAGCATTACATTTTACTTGAATGATTTCTCCAAAATCATCAAAAATATCATGAGCACATTTTATTGGGCATATTGCTTTCGGTTCATGTCGGGACACATCGTAGGTTTTAATATAACCGTTCATAGTAAATACCGTTAAATAACAAGCAGATAAATCACAGCCAATAATTTTCCCTTCGTTACCATTAGGTTGTATCTTGTGTAATACTACACCTCCTATGGAGAATATCGTAACATCTGTAGCCGTCAAGCAATATATATTTTCATTATAAGTGTAAAGTGATAAGCAATCTGACATAAAAGTCTGCAGAAGTTTCACATTTAGTTCACTTTTATTCTTGTCATTTGGTAAATTATTAAATTCACAATCGCTGCCATTTAAAATATCTAACTTTTCTATATTATAAGTCGAGATGTGGCGACCATCACTTACCACTAAATTACTACCATCACTATTTAATACTAAAGCAGTAATGCAAAAGTTTACTTGAATTGTGCACTTGCGCTTATCAGTGTGCTCCAAAAAAATTGAACGAGCACTTTTTTGAATTGCCCATAATTTAGGAGTATGAAAAGCCAGCAAAGATTGTTCCTTTAACACATAAATATTCGAAGCACATGTAATCAATATATATGGTCTACCCAATTCGTTAAAACCCCACAAGCATTGTTTAATTGTACTACGCAAATGTGATATATTTGTAAGTTGCCACATATCTTCGCTTAGTGTATCATAATTCCCTATGGAACGCTTCCAAGTATACAAATTGCCATGATTTGTCCCAGCGCACAATGTATGATTATTGCTTATATATGTAATGCATGTAAAATATTCATTTAAATTTTTATAGTTTGTACTTAGAGAAGCATTCACTTTCCAAGATTCTCTGTTTTCCGTATGCTCTGCATTAAACAAATTCGAGGACGTGGCATTGCGTTGCACTTTGCTAGCGTTCGGTAAATGCATTCGAAGCAAATAATTATCACATTTTTCAATATCCCATATTCGAACGGTTAAATCCCCTATTTATGCACAACGTATAATTAATGGCAATAATTGAAAAATACACATTTCAAAATTTTCTAATTATTAGATTATACAAATTAGGTTGCACCTGTTATGATAGCTAAACAAGAATCTACCCAAACTATGGCACCATTTCTATTAACTTCTGAAGTTCTACAACTAAGTTTAACGCGCTCCAATTCTGTTAAAATTCCGGTTGTTTCAACCAAATACATAATTACAGTTTTATCCTCCATTAGACAAATAACTGCATCCCTATAAAAAATGGACTTTTTTACATTAGATATTCACATAAAATATCTTAAATATAGTAGTAATGCTAATTAATGTTCTCACTTTTTTGGATGCCATAACATTTGCGTTATAACAATTGAATTATCATTGAGCACCTCACTACAAGTGCCACTTTGATTCATATAATATAAGCGACCGACTTGAGTGCAAGTATAAAAGCAATAATTATCTTTGACGGCAGCATGCGTTATGCTACGCACTGCTGTTCGTGGACGCCAATTAGTTAATGTATCCAAAGCTTTCTCATCACCAGCAACTGCTGCCTTGGCTAAATTAAACATCTCATCGCGTGCTTCAGTATAAATAGTACGCCGGAAAGTTATATGCAAGAGTACATCCCGTAAATCATGTGAAAACATTGTTAAAAATTGATATTGACCATCACAACGCCATCCAATTAATAGGCCCATAATATCCGCTGTAACCATGCGACCACCTAATTCACTAAATTCCACCAATGTTATTGCAGCCTTATGAGGCGCACTCACATTACCGAATTCTCGATGGCCAGCAAACCAAACATATATGTTACCATTTTCCCAACCAGTAACTAAAAATATTTTTTCCGGATGCCAAGCTAACGCTGTACATTGCGATGTTGGATGTATTGGATAGGTAACATCACGTTGAGGTTCACCCTATACGCAAAAAAAAGTATTATGTATTTCCAATCGAATCCGATGTCTGCCATATTTTAAACTTACATTATCAGCAAATACAGTGACAGAACCGCCACGTTCTTGACTAAATGATGCTACAGCGAATATTGGTTCAGTGGCATGCCAAGAGCCTATTGTACCAAAAGCATCTGAATCAAGAAATTCTACTTTAGTATCGAAAAACAAACTCATTTTCTAAACTTTAAATTGCTTCAAATATTATAACTTTTCGATTTTATTAATAAATTTGACCTCATTCAATGTTTTTATAGCAAGAATAATTCGATATTATTATTATTAGTTATTCATTGTTACTATAGTTACAATATTATACTATAGAATTTTCTATATAATTATACGGTGTATGTCCACACCCCCAATCATACGAAAACTGATGCAAATCAATGCTGCACTCCTTGATATGGCCACACTCAACATAAAATACAAATTACTTGTTAGGCATTAGCATTATTTCCATATATTAATCTTTGAAAAAAACCATTGAGAATTTTGGATTTTCATGGAGTTTAAGATTTTTTTTTAATTCTACATTCAAGTCTTTTATCTTCCTTTTTTTGTCTTTTCTCTTTTATTTTGTGTGATAAATCTCCTCGGGTCTTGAGACAATGACACCCATTAAATAAAGTTTTTGGATAACAAAAAACTCAATTTCAATTTAATGAATTGGCTGCAAAAAACAAATCAATTTTTGAAGAAAAACCAAACTACTCTTTAATGTCAGACTTAAATTTCATAGATGACGGTTTACATAACAAACCATTGCGTTATGGCGAACGGGCCATAAGTTGGCAAATACGTAATAGACACACGTATTATTTACATTACACTAGGTACTCACACCACACACACACACACACACACACACACACTCACACACACACAATCATATATATATATTATATATATATATATATATATATATATATATATTTCCATTCATTGTATTATTTCAATTGTTTAGCGCATATTTATTGTAAATTAATAAAAACAAAGAACCTGATTCATTTAGTGATCTCTTCTAAAGACTGTTTTATACTCTTTTTTTAGATTCTCTTTTCCACAAATATTTTTTTCAATTAGAGAAGTTTTTTTTAAATAAAGGGGTACTATTAAAATACAAAGCTCAGTAGTAAATTAATTAAATTATTAACGTTTGAAAAACTTTGTTTTGTCTAGTAGTCAGAAAAGTAAAAAAAAAACCAACTTTATATAAATAATGAATAATGAATATTGGAAAATTGCTGCAGCCGTGTTTCTGCCTAATGTTGGTGGTTTAGTAAATAGTGCAATTACTCGAAGAAATATAAATGGTTGGTATAAGAATCTTATTTTACCAAATTATTGCCCACCAAATTGGGTATTCCCAATCGCTTGGACCGTTTTATATTCTAGCATGGGTTATGCATCATATTTAGTATGGCGTGATTGTGACAGTGATGGTAAAACAAAAGCAATTCTACCATTATTGGCATATGGTGGACAATTAGCTTTAAATTGGGCATGGACCCCCATTTTCTTTGGCAAGCATAATATTAAATGGGTAATTGTAGATTTGTAATTTGTAATTGTAGATTTATATTTACCGGCATATATTAATCTAAACGAAATATTCTTCCTTCAGGCTTTATATGAATTAATGATATTAACACCAATGGCATCATTTTGTGGCATACTTTTTTATAAAATAAATAAATTGGCTGGTTACATCTTTATGCCATATGTTAGCTGGTTAATTTATGCCACAATTTTAACTTATGACATCCATAAATTAAATAAACCAAAAGAACGAACTCCAAAGAAAGTAGAATAGAAATTGATATGCATTGAGAATATGAGAATGATGCTACGTTTTACGTTTCTTTTTTTCTACTTCTGAATGTAACTAATTTTAAGATAAAGTCGGATAGACTTTGTTTTGAATAAACAATTGAATATTGCATTAGCATTTCATATATTGAGTTTAATTTAATAATTTATATTATTGTTTATGAAAAACTGTTACAAAGACTTTTTACGAAAAGTTTTTTCTTGAAATATGCTGGCTTATCTTATCAACATTAATTCAAGCAAATTTCCTTTGATTCAATTTGTTAAAATATCCATGAAACTGTACTGTGAATAATTCAGAATGAAAAGGTAGGCGAAATGTAGCTAAGTAGAAAGGCCAGCTTAAATCCATTAATAATAAAAAAACAAAGGATTCTAATAAATTCAATTAAAAAAATTAAACCAACTCAAGGTGTATCCTACACCTTTATACTACACGTTACAGTATAAATATTTTTCTTCCTCACTCTACCTCTCCGCCATCAAATACGATATTTCGAATTTCCTTCGTAAATCGAAAAAAGTTACATTCATATTTCTTGAACTTAAATTAAATTAAATTCAAACTTCACAGTAATTAGTTTCAACCATTACGATTTATTATTTATCATAATAATAGTGTGCGAAAAAGGCTTCCTTTTATGGTTGAAATTTTTATAATTTTTGTAAAGAATAGTTGAATCATTAAAATATTTAGAACAGGGCGAAGCGTTAAATGTAGATAAGATAGAGAGATTAGTATTCAAAATAAAACGTATTTGAAAAATGTCCGCTGAAAAATGCATTAGAAAATTATAAAGTCATGATAATAAATATGTATAAATTTATATAGATTTGAGGCAGCTTAATCTTACTTCGAAGATGATTCCGGCAGCTGTTTCATATCTGAGGCGACACCTGTTGATTGTGCTACTTAAGAGGTTTGTAACTTTTCAGCTGGTACGACTGGTGCTAGTTATTGCTGCTGCAGTTGTAGAGGCTGCTGTTGTTGTTGTTGTGGTTGGTGCTATTATTGTTGCTGCTTCTGTTGATGTTGTTGCTGCTGGTGCTTCCGCTGCGTCTGTTGTTCTTTTTGCTGATCCACAAGTTGTTTAGAATCTTGCACTTCTGGTGTACAGACATTCAATTCTACCTTTGGTATATTCTGATTTAATGTTGTTTGAGCTTCTGGTAAAATAAGATCTTTGGACAAACTGGATTTCGCATCCATTTGAACAGACTTGGATTCACCACAAGGCATCTCCAAAATTTGATCCACAGTCCTGACTGCTTCTTTGGTTTCATAAGTTGACTGCTGCTTAGATACTTCAACTATAATATTTGGATAAGCCATTTGTTGAATAATTTGTGCGCACGGTTGAGAAGCGTTTAAAGGTGCAGAGACTATTGACATTTGTAATTTATCAAGTGGGTTCCCTGGATTACAAACTTCTGATTGCGCTTCTCCTATAGGACCTATTACTTGTGAAGGCAATGAAAGACCTTGCACTGGAGATTGGATATTAACCTCCGATATCGGAAGGCACTGATTATCTGCTTGTAACTGCGTAACAATTTTCTCCGAAGCAATTTGCTTCTTAACTTGATCGTCTAGTACAGTAGATGTTTCAGGAGGCTTCTTTGCAACTATCTCTGAAATGGCAAATTGTGAAGGTATCTTCACTTCATTAGTTGACAGTGTTGCATCATCCGTAGATTTAGGCACATTGGATTGTTGTTGTGCTAGGGGTTGAATTAGTTTACCCATCTCTTGTTTATCTATAGTTAGCGTTGAAAGAGATTCCTGTACTTGGGTCTCTAAGCTCTTTCTATTTTCGTATTTCGCTTCTTGTTGAGTTGTTGCTTCACCCAGCGGAACCAAAAGAGCAGTTGGCTCTGTTTTGACGCTAGCAATTGAAACAGTTGACACAGTTACTTCTTCATTTTTTTCTTCTAATTTTACTCCTGTCTCTGGAGTACTTAGGGCAACAGGCAATTGTTCCATTAAAGGCGTCGGTGATACGTTCTTTGTGGAGTGTGCTGCCGTATTTTCTTGATTCTTTATTTTAGTCAATAGCTCTTCTAATGCCTTTTCATTAATATCCGCATCCTGAACTTTGTCTGCAGATATTTTTGACACCTTCACTTGATGTTGTTTACTCGATTTGGATTTCTCATTTGTCTTCATCGTAGGCTGTCGCGACGATTTTGACTCAACATTACTTGTCGACAATGATATTTGCATGTCCTGCTCTGGAGCCTTTCGTATATCACTTTTTGTTGTCATTATTTGTTGCGTTTGCTCGGAAGTTGTTATTGTCTTTTGTAGCGACTTTACTTCACTAACATTGGTATTAATTTTCGCTGTTGCTGCTTGTGGTGCTTCCTTTGACATTTCTTGTGACTGCACTGGTTTTTGTGCTAAATTTGAACTTTCCAAGTCTTTAGTTGTGTCTGTCGAGTCTACGCTTGGTGTTGTCAAAACCGGATTCAAAGTGTACGTACTTTCATTCTTTGGTTGTTGCAATAGCTTTGGCGTGATATCGGTAGCTGCTTTTGACGGCATTTTCTGTTTTTCAGATTTAGTCGATGTTTTTGCAACGGCACTTGTAATTGATTTTGGCAATACCGTTGATTTACTTGGACTTTGCTTAGATGGGGGCTTTTCAACTCCGCCGTGAGCATATTGTGGTTGCTTTTCAGCAGTTTTCGATTTGGCATTTGCATTGGACTTCTGTGTAACATTTGGACTATTGCGCGTAGGAACAGAAGGTACATTAGATAATTCTTTCTTTTCGATGTTTTCAGGAAGTTCTTGAGAGGCGGACATAAGCCCAGTAACAGGAGCAGTATTACTATCATCTATAATTTTGGGCTCAGTAGTAGGTGTATTCATCGTAGTAGTAATAGTTGTGGCAATTCCGGGGGACCTTACTTTTGGTATAACTTCTTTACTTTGTTTTCTTGCTTTAGATGTTGTATTCAAATTTTCCAAAGTCTTTGCTGAAGTTGGCTCTTTATTGGTAGTTTGCACTTTAGATGACCTCTGTCCTTCCAAAATGGGAGCAGTTTTCGATTGTGGTCCTTTACTTGCGGCCATATCAGCTTGTTTTGATGTATTTATATCCAATTTTAAATCTTTTCCTTTTTCTTTAGCAGTAGCTATCACACCTTCTTTATTAGCTGCCTTCTTGGTTGCCACATCATTCTTTGGTTTCAATTTTTCTTTTTGGCTACCATCAGCGAGTTTTTCATCCGAAACACTTTTTATTTTTACGTCGTTCTCTTTAAATTTAGGCGGAGTGGAATCTACACCTAATTGGCTGTTAGATTTAGAAGAAATATCCAAAGACAAGTTCTTGGCGCCCGTATCACTAGAAATTTCTTGAAAACCTTTGCGCTCACCTTGAATAGTCTCCTTTTCTGCTTTTGACAAATCGATTGTACCTTTTACTTGTGTTATCTCATTTGTGCTGACCGTTTCAACTTTACTTGCTGCAATCGGCTGCTCTTCTTTTTTTACAACAGCTTCCTTCTCCATCTTACCTATTTGATCCTTAGACATTTCTCCAATTGCCTGATGTTTATTTTCTACTTTTAGTTGTTCTTTCTTCCCTCCTTCCTTTAGAGATTCCACCTTTTTATTTACTTCTACAGATGTACTTTGATTCTCTTTATCTTTATTTATATCCTTCTCTCTGATTAATTCCATATTATTTTTCTTAATAGATTTATTCTCCTCTGTCGTCGCTTTTTTATCTTTTTTAGCTAATTTTGACAACTCATTAGTTGTGTCTTTCGATTTCATTTGCTTTTCTTTAACTTTTGCATCTTGACCACATTTATTTGATTCAAAATTCTCTTTATCTTTCTTACCTTTTACTTTGCGTTCATTATCGTTGCTGATCTGTACACTGAATTTACCAGCTACTTTAGCCTCTTTCATTTTATTCTCACCTTTCAAAGATATTTCCTTTTTTTGTTTATCTTGCTTTTCTTTTTTATTATTTTTCACATTGTCGCTAACGATCAGCGGCGCCGCTGATGCTTTCACCTCTTGCTGTTGGCCTATTGGTTTCTCGATTTTCATTTGCTTTGCTTTTTTATCTTCTACTTCAACAACTTCCGCAATTGTTTCGGTTTTATTTTTAGCAGCCATATCATGCACATCAATTTGATCTTTTTGCTGCTGCTTATTATTTGACTTTTTGTTGCCTTTCTTTTCATCTTTAACACATTCATTGGCAGTTTTTTGTATCTTTGTATTATGAATTTTATTAGTTGTAGGCACTTCGGACAATAGGGGAGTAGTAGTAATAGGAACTTCAACTTTTGCCTCTTCTACACATTTATCCAAGTTACCTACCAATTTATCAAATTGATTACTTGCAGCATTTAATGGATGATCATCAGGAGCTGAATCCGCTTCAAATGTTACAACCTTCATGGTTTTGACTGCTGTGGCAGCTTCTTCTAATTTAGCCACTTGCTCAAAATCATTAACCAACAATGGCACATCATCATCATCATCTAAAGCTGATGCAGTCTTACGAACACTTTCACCATTCATATAATTATCAACAGGGGCACCTTTGTGTGCTGCTCCATGTGACATTGTATTTGCAAACATGCGTAATTGCATTACAGTTTCTTGACCGAGTTGCGGCAAAATTTCCGGTAGCATTTCAACAATTTTCTTATTCTCGCCATGACCTGTCACAGCAAATGTGTTAGCTGACAATGAGGCTTGAGCTTTGGGATTATTAAAGTGAATAACGGTTAAATCATCTTTTATAATATTGACCTCTTCAATTCCCGGTATTGTACTGACAGATAATTTCTTCAAAGAGCTTTGTAATTTCTTGTCATCTGTTGCAGCCGATTGATGCATAACCTTCTTTTTACGGCGTGGCGTACCCTTACCACCTATGCGAACTTGGGCCTGTAACCGTCTTAACTTCTCAGCATTCATTCTTCCAATTTCGGAAATTTTAAGCCAAAATATTTCGAATAGAATTGCGATAAAAAAGGTCTTCTTTATTGGCTGATTACATAAACTTATTTCAATTACTTACCTCTAATATATGTCGTTCGCGTGCATACACAAAAAAAATTCTATTCCAACTGAAAATTTTCTTCTTAAAAAAAAGTTCTCATTTAGAGAAAATATTTCTTCAACCGAACCGAACTACAAATGCATTCAACATTATGGTAAATTATAAATAAACATGTCGCCAAAGTGAGCTCCTTTATGTATAAAAGCGCAATAGACATAAAAAAAGTATGGAATGATATATATCGAATATAAAGAGCAGAAGAACAACAATAGCAACAACAGCAATGGCACCGGCAACCGCAAAGAGTGCGTATGTGCTATGTTTAGGAGGTTGAGGGTATGAAAATGTCGCTCACAATATACATTTCCAAGAATATAAATAAACTAGAGACTTTGTTGTTTTCAAAAAAACACCAATAAAACTAAAACCAAATAAAACAACAGCAAAAAATTAGCGAAAAAAGGGGAATAGCGCATACTACACACATGTAAGATATTTTTTCATATGTAAACAAAAAATCCGTCATAAATTTCATGAATACCTTAATTCATTGGACAAAAATTGTATGCTTTATATTTATAATCGTCCGTTTTAATATTTTCACATATTGAAACATTTGCCTTGCTCAACACTTCCACAACATTATTTAATACAGAAAATTTCACATTGCAAATAAAGTTTATCAATTCAAAGATAAATAATACTAATAATAAAATGCAAAAGCAATACATAATATTTAATATAATAAAAATTGGAAAAAAAATAGTTCAACAACACAACAACCGCCATGTACACTTATGGTATTAATTTTAAATAACAGTTCATGTTAGAGTAACAGATTTTTCTTGTTCCTAAAATCAATTTAAAATACAAAAAATATTTTCTATTTTCCCTATTGTTATATTATAGATATAAAAATAATCCTTTCAGAGAAGGCATAATATTACTATCTTTTAAAAAAATCGCTTACCACTTGTACTTCCCAATAATATAATGTTAAATAAACATCATTATAATCGACTCTTTTTTATGATTAATAGCATTTCTTACTTACACTAAATTTAAACATTCAATTATATTATGTTTAGAATAAAGTAATTTAATATTAAATTTGTTTTTATGTTATTGCAGGGGAATGCTACTAACAACAATAATAGTAAATGTCGAATTACGCAAAACACCTGCACACGGAAAATCACTTGATTATTTTAAAAATTATTGTGAATTACAACTTTTTATTATGTAAATTTTAAATTAAAACTGTCCTCTTTTAAGAAGGGAAAAGGCATTTTATTGATATTTAAATTGATTTTATCAAAAATTTAGGATGCCTAAGAGTCTTTTGTCCATCATTCATTAAAAATTAGACCAAAACGCGTTTATGCAATACTTAATTGATATTAAATTTGGTATCTTTATGAGCCTTACTTAATAATTCTATTTTATTTGGAATGTAATTAGGAAATTAAGAAATGTGTCATAACATGTTGGACAAATAATAGTCATTATTCTGCTGAAGGTTATATTATTAATCTATAGGCTGATGGTTTTTAAATTACTCTATATTATAAATTCATTGTTACCCACTACTTTCTTTTCTTAAAAGCAACTCTGTCCTTTCTAATAAAGCAGAAATAAAAAAATCAAAGTACAAATCTATATTCTACAAATACTCACTACGTAATTCGAGAATTAATCATTTTTTATTTGTCATTGATCGTTTTGTTTGATTAAAGAAGTTGTGTATTGCGTTACAAATAGAGATTTATTGAATTAACACATTAATACATATCAATAAATATGCCTCGAGTATTAGCATTTTTTTGTGTTTTCATAATATGGCGTTACGTTGTAGGCGATGGCAATTTTCTTTCTAATGAATTTTTAGAGATTGTAAATAAAAAAGCTAAAACATGGACACCGGGACGAAATTTTCATTCATCAATTCCAGCATCATATATTCATCATTTAATGGGTGTACATCCGGATGCACATAAATTCGTTTTACCAGACAAAAGAAACGTTCTACATGAGCAGGAAATTGTCAGTTTGAGTGACGGTGATATCCCTGAAGAATTTGATGCACGTAACAAATGGCCTCATTGTCCAACAATTGGTGAAATACGTGATCAAGGTGGTTGTGGCTCTTGCTGGGCGTTTGGGGCTGTTGAAGCAATGTCAGATCGGATGTGCATTCATTCAAATGGAACACAGAATGTTTATTTCTCGGCTGATGATTTGATTTCATGTTGTCATACGTGCGGTTTCGGTTGTAATGGGGGATTCCCGGGTGCTGCATGGGGTTATTGGCAACGGCGAGGCTTAGTTAGCGGTGGTCCTTACAACTCGAGTATTGGTTGTCGTCCATATGAAATTGCGCCTTGTGAGCATCATGTAAATGGCAGTCGTCCATCTTGTGAAACAGTCCATGGGAAAACTCCAAATTGTCAACATAAATGTCAAGACAAGTATCATGTAGAGTACACAGATGACAAACATTATGGTGCTAGCGCTTATTCAATCAGCCGTAAAGTTAGAGATATTCAAGAAGAAATTATGATAAATGGCCCTGTGGAAGGTGCTTTTACTGTATATGAGGATTTGATTTTATACAAAAAAGGTGTTTATCAACATGTCCATGGTCGCGAGCTGGGCGGTCATGCCATACGTATTTTGGGATGGGGTGTGGAAAATAATGTACCATATTGGTTAATTGCTAACTCATGGAATACAGATTGGGGAAATGATGGATTCTTTAAAATTGTTCGCGGTAGTGATCACTGCGGTATTGAAAGCTCTATTACAGCTGGCTTACCTAAACTTTAAGCAATATTACAGTTCAGGATTTTATTTTATTTTACTCGCATTTCTAATAATTATTATAAAATTATAGCATTGTTTCAATTGATCAATGTACATTAAAAGCTTTATTTCAATAAATTTAACTGAAAACAATAATTTTTAAACATAAGGATTCCAATTGCTCCCGTCTTCTGGTGTTAACCTATTAGTTATTAATAAAATAATATCAACTACCCACCAAACACCGACACCACCAAGTGTTAACAATTTGCCTACGGCGGTACCGGTTTGGCCTAAACAAAATCTATCCATGCCAAGAAAACCCAATAATAAACTATAAAGTAGCGTAGTTAGGAAATAATGCTCCGAGTAATGTATACAAGGGATACCGTCCCTTAAGAATGTTCTAGGGCCATGACAATCTATGTCTGGGAATGCCGTACATAACACCTTCGTATGTTCCACGTCTTCGTAATTTAAACCACCGAATTTTAGGCAACCATAGCCTTTCTCCTCTTTGGCTGTTCTATTATTTTTGTGATCTATAGGTTTATTGCAATCTAAAAAATCTTCGGGCAGCATAGAGCATAAAACTTTTGGGTCCCAAGCACGATACACATTACCATTATCAGAACGGGGTGGTATTACAACACCCGTCACTTGTTGCTCTCTATCACTGCGTGCTTGTATAGCACTATAACATTTTGGCCACAGAAGTAGTATACCCAAAATTTTTATACAATTTTTTTCCATTTCCATAAAATTGTAACAATTGTAAACATTAGATTCTTTTTTTTCGCCATTAATTTTATTCCCATGCATTACAACAATCACTGTGATCTAATAACATGTGTTTCTAAAACATTCCCACCCTTCTTCTTATTTCGTAAATTAAATAATAATAATACTGTAATACCCAAAATAATAAATTTCCTAAATGCATAAATAAAATATGTACATTGCCAAATTTATCCAATGACCAAAATATTTAAGGCGATGCCATTTTGCAATCCCCTCATATTTTCCTGTTGTCTCATTTTCAGGCATTATTATGCCCAGATATGTTAAATTGATGATAGTTAGAATACTGAATATGAAATTTATTAAACGTATTAACAATGCGTTGACAGACCATTTTTGTCGTTTAGCACAATAAGTATACGAACATATTTTATTGCATCCATTTACATCCAGGCAAGCATCGTACACCCTAGCCAATGTAGAACGCAAGACATTCTCAACATATGTAAAACAGGCCAATGAAAGTAACACGAAATGCACTTCCACATGAAAGCCATGTAATAACGCCGATACAACATAGGTAAATGCAATTGATGCAAAGTAACTGCCGTATGCTGTTTGAAGCGGACGAAATATATACATTTTTAACCACTCATGCATCGGCATATTCCAATAGCGTACTAAATCATGCAGCGAACGTGGAAACTCGATTTTTAATGGTTGAATTACTTTATAATTAGCATATGTAGTTGCCGTCCCATCCAACATTATAATTGCTTGAGATAAGAAGCCAATAAAATAATGACTGCATCGAACACTTAAGGCATCAAAATAATTGTATGTCCAAAAGGCCATATATTTGGAACGTATCCAAGGTATTAAACAGTTCGATGTATTTAAAAATATTATAGCCAAGAAGGCATTTGTCGCCAATCGAAATAAACGATTCTTATTGGTGCTTAAAACGATTTGCTGTTTTTTCATATAATTATTGTAAGGTATCCAAGGACCTAATAGACATGTTGTAGGGCAAAATATATATCCCACATACGATATTAACAATGATTGTTTATAAGCAGAGCGTCTTTTTGCTAATGCCATTTCGAAATCGTAAGCAAATGAAATCATTTTCATTGTGGCCACCATTTGTACGCCACGAATTTTTCGCCACTCCACGTATTGTGTAATAAAATATTCCAAAATCATTTGTGTAAGGATTGTAAGTATAGCAATAGCCATACCTAATCTAGGACATTGATGATTACTTAGTGTAACAATTATCACATATGTGAATAAACATATAAATAGCATTAGTAACCATTCTCGACCTAGAGAAGTGTTTAACATTAAAAAACCAAGAGAAATGGAACACAAATGATGCCAAGTATCTTTTGTTGGCATTAATTTTTCTAATAAGCATCTTAACAAATGATAAGAAAGACTACAACTCATCAAAAGCAAAATGTATCGGGTAATTTGCGTTGTAGAAGGCAGTACGCAAATGTTATAAACATCTCTTAAAGATTCATCATTAGGATGCGTAGAATACTCATAATAATCATCTTGGATATCACCATCCTCAAATTTATCATTATTATCATATTCATAATAGTAGTAATCCATATTCTGTTGCTTTTGTATATAAAAATGTTTCAAACGAACCAAATCCAACCGCTTTTAATGAAAGATATTATCAGGAAATGAATCATATCATTACATCTTAAAATTGTCGAAATTTCCTTTCTCATAAATTGACTGGTATTTTTCAATATTTGGCTTTTTCTTTTTGTTTTTATTTTGTTTAATTAGACCAATTAAAATGCCAAAGTAAACAATTTGTTTCACTTATACCGCTATTCATACACATGCATGTTGAGCTGTGTTATAAGCATTATAATTAATGAAATTATCAACTTTTTAAGGGCTGATAAAAAATAGTATGTTCCAATCATATTGTTGCTGCAGTTTTATTTATTACGTTCTTCATAATACAACGCTACCACATAAAAAATTTTTTGTAAGCAGCAAGGAAAAAGAAGCAATGCAATTAAGACAAAATCTTTTAATCGGGGAAAAGATTAGAAATTCTGGATATCTTATGGAAAAGTAATCATTAAAAAAAAATAAAATTTTTACTATATAATTTTTGTAAACATTAGAAGTTAACAATTAACTAATTGAAGTTTAAAGCAATAGTTTACTTATTGAGATATAAAAATTAGGTGCTGATTTTTTTTATGCATTATTTTTCCTATAGAAAAAGATAATAAGCAAACAATAATTCATAGAAACGAAGTATATACTCTCCATTAGAGAGTAGTCAATTGTCATTGTTGCATGTTGTTGTTGTTCATTGGAAGGAAAAAGTAGTGAATATTATCGAAAATGGTACGTATATAATATTTCATTTGTAAACAAGACACCAATGATTGGCATTTGTCAAAATTATAATAAGCAAAACAAAAAAGTGATGAATAATACAAGAAAAAAGAAAGAAACACAATATAAGATAATACAAAAAGAAGGAAAAAAAAGAAAGACGTGCTCATGTTAAATTTAAAAGGCCGGTTGTCTCGTCGATATTTTTATAATATATAATAATTACAATTTCGAGGTTATGTGTTTCTAAAATGCATTTATATATTTATTAGCAAATTGAACAACTGGAGATTTTATGTAAACAACTATACGAAGCAACAGATTCTGTATTGAGATCAAATGCTGAAAAAACTTTGGTACAGTTTGTATCAAGTCAAGATGCTCTACCCAAATGTCAAATGCTACTCGATCGAGCTGATTCGGCATATGCACAGCTATTGGCCGCCACAACATTAACAAAATTAATACAGGGTCTTACCTTAGAACAGCGTATTGACATAAGGAGTTATATATTAAATTATTTAGCTACACGACCGAATTTGCAACATTTTGTAGTGCAAGCGTTGGTAACACTTTTAGCAAAAATCACCAAATATGGCTGGTTCGATACCTATAAAAATGAACTTATTTTTCAAACACTATTGGAAGATGTTAAAACGTTTTTACAGGGTTCCGTGGAGCATTGTACAATGGGAGTTCAAATATTATCACAATTGGTATTAGAAATGAATTCCATTGTTGAGTTGGATGCAACATTAACATTTTCAAAGAATCGTAAAATTGCCTCATCTTTTCGTGATCAACAATTGTATGATATATTTTTATTATCATGTTCGCTGCTAGTAACGGCACGTGACAATAGTAAAACTATCAATTTTATGGATGAGTCTCAACAAGGCTATGTCAAGTAACAATTCATAGATTTATGCTATTTGGTTTTTTCTTTGTCTAATCAGATTATCTTATCTCGTCTTCTTCTTTAATTTTTATCGTTTTCAGTTTAATTTCTCATGTTTTACGTTTAACAAAGAATTGTTTAAGTTTCGATTTTATTGGCAGCTCAACAGATGAATCATCTGATGATATGAATAGTGTACAAATACCATGTTCATGGCGTCCAATTTTTCTAGATATGAGTACATTGAAATTATTTTTCGACTTATATCAGATTTTACCTAATGGCTTAGCAAGTTATTCTCTGGCATGTTTAGTTCAGATGACTTCAGTACGCCGTTCTTTATTCAGTAATTCAGAACGTACCAAATTTCTAACACATTTGGTGGAGGGTGTTAAAAATATTTTAGTTAACTTGCATGGGTTAAGTGATTCAGATAATTATCATGAATTTTGTCGTTTATTGGCACGTCTAAAATCTAATTATCAATTGGGTGAATTAATAGCTGTACCATGCTATCCGGAAGCCATAGCTTTGATAGCTAAATTTACAGTGCAATCCTTGCAGATGTGGCAATTTGCGCCAAATAGTGTGCATTATTTACTAACTCTATGGCAGCGTATGGTAGCATCTGTACCTTATGTCAAATCTGCTGATCCTCATTTACTTGGCACTTATACACCAGAAGTTACTAAAGCCTATATAGAGTCACGCTTAGAAGCTGTTCCGGTTATAGTGCGTGATAATATTGATGATCCTTTAGATGATTTATGCATGGTGCAACAGCAATTAGAACAACTCTCAGTCATTGAGCGTTGTGAATATGATAAAACGTGTGGCCTGTTAGTGCAACATTTTGATCAGAAAGCCCGTGAATATGAAAATTTATTACAAAATTCAAATGCAAATCCTATGGATGTTACTATACACGAACTACAACTCACTTGGCTGGTATATATTATTGGTTCGGCTATAGTTGGTCGTCTAACGGTGAATTCCAATGATGATCATGATACTATGGATGCTGAATTAGTAATACGGGTAAAATATTTATATAAATGGACGCCTTGTTAATTGTTTATTTAATACGATGGTATTTCTTGTGTACGGTATGATAAGGTATTCCAATTAATGCGTTTAACAGATGCTCGTTTACCTCAGGCAGGTTGTGAGAAATTGGAATTAGCTTTGCTTAGCTTTTTAGAGCAAGTACGTAAAATGCATATCAGTGAACAAACCAAAGCGAATGTTTATAAACGTCTTAATGAAGTTTTTGGTTTAAGTGATGAGCAAATGCTGTTAAGCTTTATCAATCGTAAAATGTGAGTGTAAATACAATGTGCTAAATGTATAGAAGTATTTATATTTTAAAGTTATTATATTTTAGGATCGTGCCTAAAAAAAGTCAAAAAAGTCAATACTTCAAGAAAAAGCTTTGCAACTTTGAATACATTTTAATGGAAATCGTTTCAAACTAGGTGTTTCAAATAACAAATAAATGTGTCAAATTTTGTCAAGTTCGATCGAAATTTTGGAATCCATTTTAATATAAT
Organism: Melophagus ovinus; assembly: GCA_023089585.1. Classification (NCBI taxonomy): domain Eukaryota; kingdom Metazoa; phylum Arthropoda; class Insecta; order Diptera; family Hippoboscidae; genus Melophagus; species Melophagus ovinus. The sequence goes on from JAKKIB010000178.1 coordinate 8,694,729, forward strand.
ACATTTTCTAATTTCTCTTGCTATTTTCTGAATTTTTAAATCATATTAAGTAGAATATACAACGGTTTTTAAGAGTCGGTAACGACCGACTTTTATGGTGTACTTGTTTTCTAATTATATTATTTACTTAAATTACAGCATAACAAATCTAAAATTCTGGGGACACTCAGAGCCCATTATAACTAAAACATTGATGTTGCTATCGGATCTCTCCGTTCATTTTAATTCAGTACGCAAATTAAGTAAATTGGAGGAAGTACAGTTTATGTTAACACATCATACGGTACGCTGATCAAAGCAAATACTTTAAATTTTTTTTTTGGTTTTTGTAATTCTAATCTTTTCATATATATATATTTATTTATTTATTTTTTTTTGTTTTTTTTTTTACTTTTCCATTAGAGTGAACATTTTCCATTTTTGGGTACAAATTCATCATTAACTGAAATGCGTTGTCGTACCATGTTTTATACATCATTAGGCCGTCTGCTTATGTTCGACTTAGGTGAAGATGAAGAACGCTTCTATAATTTTTTGACCCCCTTTACTAATCAATTTGAATCTCTGGGCCCCGTTATCATGGATGGTAATAGTTTTCCAAATGAGGAGGCAAAAAAAGCTATAATCGGTTTGGCTCGTGATTTACGAGGCTTAGCGCAACCTTTAAATGCTCGAAATCCATTTACTATGCTCTTCGAATGGCTGTATGTAGAAAAATATTCAAAAAATTACTCTTTAGTCAATCTTTTCTTTCCTAAAGTGTTCGAAATTGTAATATTGAAAATTTTTATTGTTCATGAAAAACAGATATTATTCTGACTATATGCCCATATTAATACGTGCTGTTGAATTATGGACTCATGATCCCGCTGTTACAACGCCAGTTCTGAAACTTTTTGCCGAATTATTGCATTGTCGGGCACAGCGTTTACAAGGTCATGTATCAAGTCCCATGGGTATATTATTATTCCGCGAGGCATCAAAATTGATTTGTATTTATGGTAATCGCATACTACATTTGGATGTGCCGTGTGATCAACAATATGCAATGCGTCTCAAAGGCATATCAGTGTGCTTTACAATTTTGAAAAATGCCCTTAGCGGTAATTATGTGAATTTCGGTGTTTTCAAATTATACGGCGATGATACGTTAGATAATGTTTTAAATGTAGCCGCCAAAATGATTACGTCAATACAACAGAACGATCTATTGGTATGTATTAATTTTAGAGTGCGATTCCAGAGAAAAGTTATTTTTGAATCGACTTGATTTTTGACTTTTTATTCTTATTAAGTGATGTAGGCTATTTTTAAAATCAGCTATCAATTATAACTTTTTTACTTATTTACTTTGTATTTAACAGTTAATATTTGCGTTTTGTCTTTTGTTTTTTATCTCTTTAGGAATATCCAAAATTATCAGCAGCTTATTACAATTTGGTCAATTGTTTATCTCAAGAACATATAAGTTTTTTGGCTGGTCTTGAACCGCGAGCATTTGTTTATATATTGGAAAGTCTATCCAAGGGTCTCTCTGCTTTGGGTAATTATCCAAAAAAAAAAAAAAAACAAGAAAAAACTCAAACATTTCTTCGCTTGCAAAATTTACTCTTTGCTTGGGCCCTCTTCCTTCTCCTCCTCAAATTGGTTTTCTTGCTCATTCTATCAATTTCCATTTTTATTTTTATTTTGCATTCATTGTAGATTCGACCATTTATATAAATTGTTGTTCCATATTGGATAGCATTGTTTCATATATATTTAAGCTGCTACAATTGAAAATGTCGACATTCCCAAATAAGAAACTACGCAGTTTAACACCCGAAAATATTCAATTTTTGGAGGTTGTTAAAATGAATTCTGAATTATTACAAAATATGATGTCCTCATTGCTGAACAATGTCATGGCAGAGGAATGCAGAAATCAATGGTCAATGTCAAGGCCATTATTAGTTTTAATACTCTTATATGAAGATTATTTTAGATCTCTAAAAGATAATATAATACGTGCGCAACCATTGGATAAACAGCAAACCATGGCACAATGGTTTGAGGATTTAATGAGCGGTATAGAGCGCAACGTTTCCAGTAAAAATAAAGAAAAATTTACGCAGAATTTATCATCGTTTCGGCGTGATGTGGTTAATTTTCCAAAAACATCAAGTTACAGTGCCGGTATATCAGTTGTTGAAAGTGGTGGTGTCTCTCTTCCTCCCGAACATAATCTACAAATGCAATAGATTTCTTTTCTCATATATCTTATATTCATTTATAACATGCTACTGCACAAACATATGCATTCATACATACATACATACATACATGCATATAAACACGCATATATGTATGAACATGGGTTTTAGTGATTAGGAATTGGTGCATTTATAAATGCATTTTTCATTAGTTTTTTTTTGATATACTTTTATTTGCTTTATAATTTTACTAATGTTTACTATTTTACTTTATGTTTTTGTACACCTGTTTGAACAGTATTAATAATATGTATATTGTAATATTTCCATTTGCCATTATTTGCATTTTGTATAAAAAATAATCATCAGAATGAGCATGAGAATGGGAATGAGAGGCACGACGATCTATCTGTAAAATGATAGATCAAAATTTTGTAAAATATTATTTAAGTGTATTTTGGGTTTTTACAGATACCATGCAGATAATACATCAAATATGCGCCGAAAATAATTACTCAGTTTCAGTGTGATTACATATTGGCAACATTTCTCGTGTTTCCTTAAATATGCTGCGCCAAAAATACAAATGCATCATTGAGAATGCAGCAGCAGTTAGCAGATATTTAATTTTTTGTAGTATGTTGTTGTTTTCTCCATTTATAATTATTACTTTTTTTCTATATATATATATATATATATATATATATATTGTAATTCCCGTTCAACTCTTGTCTATAATTTTATACATTTTAAAAACTTATTCGTAGTGTATATGAGCAAAAAACGGTATACAATAATAAAAATAAAAAAGATGATGGTACTATAATTTGAATATATACATTTGCGATGTTTACATTTATGAGAGTGTGCAACAAATTAAAAATGTTTAGATACTTATTTCAAGTGAGAACATGCCAATTTATTTTCACATAAGCACATCAATTTTTGGTAATTTATTTCGCTTATGTAATTCATTTTAGTCTTTTATTATTAATAATAAGAATTGAATTGACGATGTTAATTACAACTCGATTGTCATTAATATATTTGTAAGTGAATATGCTAGTATCGAGTATTTAGACCATGTTTTATTGGTCCGTAACTTTAGCATGATTTTCAAATGTTATTGAAGAGTATGTTGGTCTCCGTATTTTGCTGCATTCGTATATGCATTGCACATTTGATTTCATTTGTTGGTTAATTGTGTATTGTAATAGTCGAAAATAGGTAAAAAAAGGAGTAGAGTTTTATTACTGAATGCAAATTAAATATTTTAAAATGTGAGAAAAATCATAATATCCAAATATTATTCCGTATATTAAGGCATAAATAAATAAAACGTACAATAAAAAAACGCAAATAAAAATTACAGCATTACATTATATATAAAAGATTATGACAATCAATAATAAATACTTTTGTGTAAATTGAATGGCGTGATTTTGTTTATATATACCATTTCACATCTATGTACATCGTTGATTGATTTGTTGAGAGTGAGATTATATTTAATTAAAGAGAGGTTACTCTGTCACATATTCAGTATAAAATAAAAACAATAACAATAGGAAGCGCCGGTTTTTATTTTTCTTCTTTCTTTATTCTTTGCTTATTTCCTTCACTGCATTTTCTTTATGCATGTTTTTTTTAATTATTGTGTTTGAAGATAATATTAAGTACAAATATAATTAAAACTTATGCACCAAAAAGATAAAGAAGCACAAGAATAATTTGATTTTGCGGAAAAGCATACAAAAAAAAAAGAAAAATAAAGTTGAATTGCTTTGTATAAAATTTTTCATTGACATCAAGTAAATATTTGCTAAAAGAGTAACAAGCAGAAAATGGCCGATGTATTAGATATTGATAATGCAGAAGAATTTGAAGCGGATGAAGATGGTGATCAGGGTATTTTACGTCTTAAGGAAAAAGCGAAACATCGTAAAGGTCGTGGTTTTGGCACTGAAACTACTGTGCGCGAAACAATCCATCAATATGAGAGAGTGCGTCATGAAGAAGACGATGAATTAGAACCGGGACCACAACGTTCGGTAGAAGGTTGGATATTATTTGTGACCAATATACACGAAGAAGCTCAAGAGGATGAAATACAAGAAAAATTCTGTGAATTTGGCAAAATTAAAAATATTCATTTAAATTTGGATCGCCGTACGGGCTTTTCAAAGGGGTACGCCCTTGTCGAATATGAAACATACAAAGATGCTTCGGCTGCTAAAGATACATTAAATGGTACCGAAATAATGGGTCAACCTATTCAAGTTGACTGGTGTTTTGTCAAGGGACCAAAACGTCTCAAAAAACTTCACGAAAAGCGGCGGCGTTAATAAATAAAAATTTATATATAAAAATGAAAAAAATCGCAAATTAGCATTAGTAGAGTTTCTCTTAAAACTCATTTTTAAAATACATACAAATAACCAAATAATAATATGTAAAGTTTTTCGTATTTAAATGTATTTATTTCACCTCTTTAATTTCACATCATCTTCCAATTTATGTATCACAAGATGATTTTTCTATTTCAACATATTTTTATTGAGTCGTGTTTTAAAATATTGTTGAACGAATTTAGAAAAAGAACAATGTTGAATGTTAAAGAATCGTATAAATTTTTCATAAACTGTTTTTACATCAATTAATAAATAAAAAAGAATCAATCGCAGTCACCATTTAAAGCGCAAGCGTAACAATTTTTTTTCAATTACATTAAATTTATAATCAAGACATTCAATTGACATACGAATTTCTATTTCATAAATATAACATAATTATTATAATAAAAATTATGACATGAATATAGAAATATTTATGAAAATTTTTTAATATTTGAATAAACAAAAGAAAATTCCAAAAATAAATAATTGGATAATAGTACAAAAAATAACGTCACTTTTCGAAAAATTGTATATTGAAAAATTCAAAAAAGCATAAAAATAAATTAGTAGAAAGTTCGACAGTTAAAAGCCGCTTTGATTAGTAGCAAACAATAAACAACAAAAAAAAACTTTGAAATAAATTGGAGAATATTGTGAAAATCATGCCTATCCGCTTGAAGAAGAATAGCACTGATCCTTCAACATCTCCTCCAAGGAGAAGTGTTACCGAAAGCATGGCATCATGGACGGTATTTCATGAAACATACATAAATCCCTTCTGTTTTCAATTAAACATTGATTTTTTGGAATATGTGAAAGTATGTTTTATGAACTAATTCATCTAAAATACATTTATGCAGGGCGCATAATTTGTTAATTTTTTTGTTTTTTTGCTAGATTTATATATTGACTGTCTTACTTGTACCGTTGCGTGTCACCGGCATAATTTTTTCACTATTCTTTGCTTGGATATTTGCTTGCATTGGCATGTACGGCTGTACAATAGAGCAAATGAATGAAAAACCATTAACTGGTTGGCGTAAGTAAGTATATAAATGGTTATATAAATTATCTATGATTTCAATTGTAATCGAGATTTTTTTTTGTTTTTTAAAGAAAGATCCAAAATATATCGAAGTTGTGTATGCGTTCAGCTTTTGCCTCTGGTTCATTTCATCGAATAAAATTTGTAGGTACAAAGGCTACATCTAAAGAAGCACCAATTTTAGTGTTAGCACCCCATTCATCATATGCAGATGCTATTGTTGTTTCAGTATTAGGACCCCCAGCCATTGTAGCGAAACGGGAGACGGCTGCAATACCACTTTTAGGCAGTAAGTCGCTTCACTTTTCATAAAAATGTACGCTTAAATTTTCTGGCAACTCACATCTCAAAGTCTTGTGGACATTAGCAAAAGTTTCACAAGTTTAGCTTAGAATATAAAAAGCACTTAAAAAGTATTTAATAATTGATTATGAACGCCAAAAATAAGTATTTTTGTTTTAATTTCTTATAGAAGTGATCACTTTTTCTCAACCCATATACGTGCAACGTGAAGATGCAGATTCTAGACAAAGTACCATACGTGCAATAATAAATCGGGCTACATCTAATGGGGAATGGCCCCAAGTTGCCGTATTTCCCGAGGGCACATGTACAAATAGAAAAGTTTTAATTAAATTTAAACCGGGTGCTTTTTCTGCTGGTGTACCTGTGCAGCCTGTACTATTAAAATACCCCAATAAATATGATACATTTACATGGACATGGCATGGACCATCAGCGTATGTACTACACACTCCATAGAAACACTTTTAATTAATATTCATTTATTTGATATGTTTACTTTTATTGTGTTATATATGTAAATAGTTATCACCTATTATGGTTAAGTATGGCTCATTTTTATTCAAATTGTGAAGTAGAATTTTTACCTGTTTATGTGCCAGATGAAGCAGAAAAAAATAATCCAACTTTGTATGCTCAGAATGTAAGAGCTGTAATGGCCGAGGCCTTAGACGTACCCACTTCAGAATATTCATTTGAGGATGTGGTTATGATGGATAGAGCACTAAACATGAAGATTCCATTTTCTGGTGATATAATCGAAATTGAAAGGATTCTCTTTTACATGGAGTAAGTTAAGTAATAATAGGTTTTGCTCTTGCTTCTCATTTCAATAAGACGTACTTCACATAGATTCACTTAAGTCAAATATTATGAATTAAGTCAAATATTATAAACTCGATAGAAGAATCTTGATAACCACGCCCCATATAATGTATTATTTTGAACAAAATTGTTCTATGAAAGCAAGTTTAGAATTTTTAATATTTTGTGATTACTTGGTATACTAAATAACGTGTGCCAAATTTTGGGATTCTTGGAACCCGGAATGTTTCCATAAATACAATTTTCCACTTTCTTAAATGTTTTTTAATTTTGCTGTAATTTGTAATCACATTAAGAAATTTTGTTGACAGAGTAATTAACAGTCAGTCTTGATCTCAAACTCAATTAAATGTAATTAAATATTGTTTTGCCTTTTTTAAGCTACTTGGATACAGGCCGCTTGATAAGTTTAATACAAAAGTTCTTCCATGTGAAAACACGTTATGCAATGGAACTTTGGGAATTTGCTGGTTTTTTAAATGTGGATGAGAAAGAGCCAGATGTACAATTCTTATTTCATATATTAGAAGAGGTCGGTTTAATATTCAGTAGAAGTAATTGATAATAATTCCATTTTAAGTTTGTTTTACTTTTGTTTATTGCTCTCTGTTTAAAAATTTTTTTTTGTTTGGCGTTTAGAATCATGTTGGCAATATAAATTTAAGGCATTTTCTATTATGTGGAATATTTTGTGAATATAAAAGTGAAGAGACAATGGTGATGTTGAGATTAATTAAAGATGTAATTACTGCTACTTACTTACTTCACCTTATTAAATTCATATAAAATTGTTTTTTATTTGTTATTTAGAAAAAAAATTTATTTAATTATTTCTTTGTATTTAGCTTTATGTAAGAAAATGTGCATATATATCTAGTAATGATTTTGAACGTATTCTTATGCATGCTGAAGATATGACCAAGAAAAATATAATGAAACTCTTTAAGACTATAGGTGAAAACGATCGGAATCGAGTTACATTTGGTAATGATTGCTTTTCCATTAACTTATTAAATCATTCTCTTAAAATTAAACATTTGAAAATTTAATTGTTTGTATTATATATTTAGATACACATTTATAAATATAAAACTTTGCTATATTCCACAGATGACTTTGAAAATTATGTACGTGAGCGTCCAGAATATGAATTTTTATATAAAAAGCATCCACATATTCGTAGACATTTAAAAAAGAAATAAGAAATTGTTGAATGTATGAAAATTTCTTGTACACAGAGACTTTGATTCACACAGTCTTTCTCTATATCTCACTCTCTCTCTCTTTCTCTTTGTCTCATATGCACACTCCTATTCCCAATACCACTCCCACCCCCACTCCCACCCCTACTCCCACCGACATTCTCACTTCCACTACCACTTCCATTGTTTTTCTTTTGGATTGTTATTTTATATTTATTTTTTTTCTTATTTATTTAATCATCTTTAGTTATGCTTCGTTAAAATTACTTGTGTGTATTAATTTTGCAAATTTTTTTTTAAAATATGAAACATGTACAAATTATAATATTTATATATTTATTGATATATGTATATATGTATATGTGTATGTATGTATGTGTAGTATTTATGTGTAATACAAACTTGATTTGTATCAATTTGTATCCTTTAATCATGTTTAATTTACAACACTATTATAAGAATTTTTATTAGTATATATTTTTCACAATTACACAACAAAAAAAATACATTTCATTTTTATTTTGTGAATTATTTGCTTTCATGTTTTCTAAATAATAAGAAATCGTTTAGAAATTATATATCATCTGAATTCATTCATAGAAATGTATGGCTCAACAAGAAATTTTATTATTTTCAAGTTTACGCAGACTCATTTAACGTTTGAAATGATTTTTTTTTGATTCCTTATTGATTATTTTGCATTAGTATTAGTTTTTCAATTGTGCAACGCATATTTCATAATTATTCAATTGTGTACATTTATGATATTTTTCCTAAGCATCATTTGTATTATTAGTTTTACGTTATATATATCGATTTTATTGAGAGATAGGCCTTTCCTTAAAAATCATAAAAATTAATAACTTTTTTTGGATTATTTTGTGATGATCTACAATAATTTAATGTAAAGTTATAAAATCGAAAAAGTGTAAGAACTTGGAATTCATATAAATGGTACATCCATTTTTCTAATACTTATTATACTCAATTTTTTGCAATACTCTTAAGAAGAAAAAAATATATAAATCAAAGAAGTCAAAAAAAGTAATTGCTTTCTTCTACAATTGTGTAAAATATTTATATAGTATTTCTAAAATATATTTTTTATATTTGTATTAAAGATTTTGAATTTTTTGTAAATTTATTTTATTACGTGTAAAATTTTTTTCAAAAATATTCATATTTTTAGTAAACTTCATGTAAAAACAAAATAAAAGCTCCTTTTTTTTTTTTAGCAATTTGATATATTTCTTTAGATTTGTTAAATTTTTTTTCCGTTTCCAAAAGGTTTAAAAGGTTAAAGTTATCTATGTTGAGTTAGTTGGAAAAGACTATGGCAACGGATTTATGAAAAAACTTCTCTTTAAAAAAACATAAGTTTATAGAGGAAGAACGAGAAAGTTAGAAAATACTAAATATTGTTTCGTTGAATGGTAGATCGATTCCAAACTGGAAACTTGAAACTAAACATAAAATGTATGCGATATATGGATATAATGGAATTAGAAAATGATCGTGTTTGCAAATGCTGCGTGATGTAATTTACAAAAATTATTTTAATTCTTAATTATATACGATTATACTGTAGAAGTTATTAAGTACACGATATTTTATCTGGAATGAAACGTTTCAACTTGAAATTCTATTGCAATTTCCTTTTTGTTTTTTTTCTTGTTTGCTGTGTTGCCAAGTTAATTAAGTTGAGTACAGTTTCAATACGTTTACAGAAATTTATATTTGCGTGTGCTTTGTTGGACATTTTTTTGAAATTGAAATTGATTTGACGTCTTTCTTAAATTCATCTCGGTCATTTGTACCTTGTTTAGTGTCACTAGTTAGAATTTTTTTTTTTTTGTTAAATTCATACCATTTAATAATCATTAGGCATCACTTGATTTCAAACTCTAATCTCAGGAAATGTACTGAATCAAGGTCAAAGATTCAAGTATCCAATTAAAAGGGACAAGATTAAAAATTAATTATACTCAACATGAATAGTAGCATAATGTAAAAAAAGTTTGTGCAAGAGAGAGAAAGAAAGAGAAAGAGAGGGAGACCATAGATAGATCCATTTAGTACTTTGTCGGTTGATTTGTTAGAATTTCTCATTAAATTGAATTAGATCTGCTTTTCGGTTCGTCCTTACAATTAGAATGTGCTGAAAAGTTGTCATGGATGGTATATCAAAAAATTTTCATTGAAAACATTCTGAAGAAATCTAATAAGTCTAAGACATGTTGTGGTATAAGGCAAAAACATGATGGCTATAAAAAATTGATAGCATTAAAATTACTTTTAACGAACAAATTTTCTTAACAATAAATAACTTATAATATCTTTAATTTGATACAACTTATTTTTGGAGAAAAATTGCATTTTAATGAAATTGCTAAATATCGCTTACAATTCGAAAATTATTGAATGAATTTGTAATCATATTAGAAAGAGATTGATGTAAAGAATTCGGAGCTTATTCTCCACAACTTTAAATCTCTCTCGTGGAAAACAAGTCGTATAATTATCTCTGATATATCCACAAAGTCCAAAGATGTAAAAAACTTTTATCTGTTTACAATTTTTATGAATATCAAAATGTTACAACATTTTCTTGTAGCAATATGAACCCCATTTTCTTTTCATCAATTTAAATTTATGAAATTATCCAGAATATGAATATAAAATAATGATAAATTATAAAAATATTGTTAATATATTTAATATAATGATTAATGATTAGCATCATAAAAATATGAAATTTCAAGTCTTAACTAACATTAAAATTTATATTTATAATATGAACATGGTAGAATATATCTCACAAATTTCTCTAAATTCACAAGTTATCAGTTAAATACCACACAGACTTATTACTTATTCAAATTTAAATTTAAATATGAATTATTATTCAAATTTAAATTTAAATTCTAAGTTCAAAAATTATTTGAATGGGGAGGGCGATTATTATATAATTATATCAAATATTCAATGAACCATTAGATTAAAGGTAATTGAAAAGATAATTGTAGATGTATTAGTTAAATACAAACATATCTACATACGTGAAACGTAGTAGAAAGCAGCAACAATTGTAACAACAATTGCTACAATGATAGTAAAAAAAAGTAAATTGCATTTTGCGTTTGTAGATGAAAAAAATGTATTTTCGTTGCAAACAAAACAAACAAGTCAACAGACGTATGCAATTTTGTTTTTAGATCTAATTTGAAACAATTTGAATAAATAGTCGAATCACAAATATACTAAATGGTAGAGTGGAATGGTTGAATATATCAATCATTCATACATACAAATGCATGCAAATAAATAAATAGAATATTTACAATTCTTACAATTCATGCCATAAAGTTGATTGTGTGATGAGCAACAAGTATTTAAAAAAAAATAAAAAAATAAAAAAACAAAAAAGGAAGCAAAAGTACAAAATAAACTGCACTTATAAATTTGGAAACAAACAAATAAAAAAGAAAAATACAAAAAAAGTTATAAATTCATTGAATTCAACGTATTTCAGTTTAGTGACATTCCAGTAACGTATCAGATTATCAATAAATATAAATTTCGTATAATTTAAGGGAAACATAAACAAATATTAAAATAAAAATATTTTATGTAAATAAGAAAATTTTTTAAAAAGAGATTAACTTTTTATTTAAAACATTTCAAAAAAATTTTTTTTTGTTGTGAAAAGAAAAAAAAACCACTTTTTTATTGCATAAAATTGTTATTAAAGAAAACTTCAAATTGAAATTGAAATGACAACGCATATTTTGGAAAATTCTCCAAATGCTCGAATTAATAAAACGATTTTGGATCGTTATATGAGTCTTGAATTACCAGATGATATTGTACAGGCTACTTATGTATGGATTGATGGCACTGGCGAAGGTTTACGTTGCAAAGATCGCACATTAAATTTCAAACCAACTAAACCTAGCGGTAAATAAAAATATTGAGTATATTCTTATTCTTATATTTATCCTAATTTTTATTCATTTATTCCCCTAATCAGTTTTTTTGGTTGCTTAAAATCTATACAAAATTTTCATAGTATGTTTGGCATATTTTTTAAACTTATGTTTTAATTTATGGCATTTATCTCAAGTGATATCTAAAAGAGTTTTTTAAGAGTTTTTTTTTTCTTTTTTGAGGATCAAAGCGACAAAATGTTATAAATCGTGACAAAGATTCCATGTCCATCACATTATTTTGGGTAATAGCTCAAAATTTCGTTCTATTGTTAGAAGTTTCGCAAAATATACTTTTTGGAAGATCTTTAACATTTGTAGCAGCATATTTTGATGGACTATTTCATCCTATAAGTTAGTAAATAATGCAAATATTAAATTTTACCTAACTTTTTCTTCTTTTGCTTATGACACAGATGTGTTATTCTTAATTTGGAATACTCATCATTCTATTATGGCTCTTAAAAATTTCCTTTATTTACTTACGGAAATTTCTCATTTTATATTGTTCTCAATACATCAGGTAATGATGCGATGTGTCGTAATAAAAATTTGTGGTAATGCGCTAATTAGTAGAATGTCTGTAAAGGCCAAGTTAATATCTCATCTATGACATGCATGCAAATACATTGGGCTGTGCAATACAAAATTATTTGTGACTCAAATTTTTGCGTAGTAGACCAACTTTTGATGCTCGATGTCATAGAGTTTATATTTTTTAAATTCTGATTATTATTTTAATTATTACTAACAAGTGTATTTTTACTTTTACATACACTGTAAAATTTCACTTACTGTAATTTAAAAACTTTATTTGACACCATAGAAAGCGCTAAGCGCCATGTTTAGGAAAATATTTTACAGATAATTTCCATAAAATGTGGATATTGAATAATGAATGGTAGTGTTAATAAACAACAGACAGATAGTTTGTATTAAATAAATGTTAATGGAATATAAATATATGATAATTAATAAAATTTACACGTGCATTATTGTTTGTACGGACGATGCTACTAAAGTAATACGATCCCTACCATAAATATTCACATCATTACATAACGTTACTAAAAAGTTACACGTGTGTCATTTTTATTGGAAAAAGTATAAAAACTGAAAATAGTGATTAAATACGATTTGATGTTGACAACTAACGTCTCTTCATTATTTTTTGATTGTTTACATTTACATTTGACATTGCTTTTACAGAATTACCTATTTGGAATTATGATGGAAGCTCTACATATCAAGCTAAAGGTCATAATTCAGAGATATATTTACATCCGATAGCTATGTATAAAGATCCCTTTCGTCGGGGTAATCATATATTGGTGATGTGCGATACATATAAATCGGATGGTACACCTACAGAAAGTAATCATCGTAAGACATGTCTAGAAGTTGTTAATAAATGTTTAGATGAGAAGCCATGGTTTGGTATCGAACAGGAGTATACATTTCTTGATTTTGATGGTTATCCATTAGGTTGGCCTAAAAATGGCTTTCCTGGTCCTCAAGGTCCATATTATTGTGGTGTAGGAGCTAATAAAGTATGTAATTTACGTAAACTTTTAAATTAATCCATTCAATATCATTCAAGAAGCATGCAATTGAATAGGTTTATGCCAGAGATGTTGTGGATGCTCATTATAGAGCCTGTTTATATGCTGGCATCAAAATATGTGGTACTAATGCCGAAGTGATGCCAGCTCAATGGGAATTTCAAGTGGGCCCCTGTGTAGGTATTAGTATAGGTGATGAGTTATGGATGGCCAGGTTTATATTACATCGTATATCTGAAGAATTTGGTATTGTGGTAACATTGGATCCTAAACCTATGCCGGGTGATTGGAATGGTGCTGGCGCTCATACAAATATATCTACAAATACAACGCGTTCTGAAGGTGGAATTAAGGAAATTGAAAATGCCGTAGCAAAACTGGCTAAAGTTCATGAACGTCATATTCGTGCATATGATCCGAAGCAGGGTCAAGATAATGCACGACGTCTCACTGGCCATCACGAAACTAGTAATATAAATGATTTTAGTGCTGGGGTGGCAAATCGTGGTGCATCCATACGAATACCACGAACAGTTAACAATGAGGGCAAAGGTTATTTTGAAGATCGCCGCCCTAGTTCAAATTGTGATCCTTATTGTGTAGTGGAAGCTATTTTGCGCACGATTTGTTTAAACGAATAAGAAATGGAATGCAATGCAATGGAATTTTATCCTTATTCTACATTCTACGCACACATTTTTTTAATATAAATGAATCGTTTAAAATCTATATGGAAAATTTTAGTAAATATATATAGAAATATGTATCTTGTATTTAAGGAAAATGTAGAAAATTTTTTCTTATAATTTCGTTAATTTCACTATTATTTGATGTAGACCATTGAGAGAAATGTTTCAGATTTGAAATGAAATCAACATTCATTTTGATATATCGAATTTTTTAATTTCTTTGACATTTCGTTCATCATAATAATGTTCTTAAAAATGAAATTGTCATAATTGTATGCATCATACACATTCATGAAAATTTGACCTAAGTATTCAAAACTAATTTAACAATTTATAAAAAAGGTAGAAGGAAAAGAGAAACCCGTTGAGGCCGCACTTCGTGAGATCTAAAATTATTTATCAACTTTTACATGACTACTTTATAATAGAAATTGCGATCTAGTTATAACAAGTTGGATAGGCTTTTAAATTTTTAAATATAAAATGTTAAATCATTTAGAAAATATTTCTAGAATTTGCGAAGAATTTTGAGTACAAAAATTCTTCTACTGATTAGTAAATCAATTACAGAATTGATGACAATGACATTTTCTGCAATTACAGAAAATGTCATTGAGGTTCCAAGATTTGCCCATTGCCAAATATAAGTTTCTTGCTTAGTTTACTTTATCAGTAATTGTTTGACTTTTTAATTTAAATTCTACACATTATTTATTTTTATTGATTTATAGATAATTTATGATATTTGTTATAATGTTACAATATCCATTTAAAATAGGAATAATAAAATAGAATAAAATTCAACGAAATTGTATTATTAATAAATTATATGAAATATACAAAAAAATGTACAAGTTTTGCAAGTAATATTAAATCTTTTAAATTGTATTATTATTGTATATTATCTATTACATAAGAATTTATTTGTTTGAATATCTTAGCATACTTAAATTACATTGGAATGTCATTGGTAAATTATTGTAATGAAATTTTTGTGTTTTACATCTGCTCTGTGGGTTCTGCTATTCAGCTGTTCTGGCTGCTGTATGAATAGTTTTCAGTGTAAAATGTGAATTTCTATAAAATATTTTTTAAAATATTTAAAACTTTTTTTATTGCAAATTTCTACTATCGAATATTTTTAAAATTTATTATATTTATTTTATGTATATTAGGCAATTTTCCTTCTTATTATATTTGACTTTTACATTTTACATATATTATTTATTTATTGTATTGCATTATTTGATATTTGATAATTTGATAATTTGGCACATTAATAATAATAGTTATATTGTTGTGCTTTGTTTTTATTAAAAAAAATTCCATTTTTTTCCAATTTTATATTTTCCTAGTTTTTTAAAATTTTTTACAGACATTGGCTTGATAATTTTGTAAGGTAAATAATTATTGTGAATCGAAGAAAGTGCGCTTTATTCTTCATTTGCTTTAAGACTTCAAAAACAAAAATAATGCTATATTTGTTTACGATTATTGAAAAATATTCTTCTTTATAAAGTATCACATAAAGGAAAATTATTTTACTTCATTTTAATTGAATATTCTCACTCTTCTAAGAAATGCTATAGAAGAGAAGGACTTTTTAAAAATTTCTATAATTAAAAACAGAAAAAATAAAATTATGATAAGTACAAATAATCGTGCTAAGCATTATGCAAAGAAACTTAAAATAAAATATAAATAAATATTTTATATATAGAAAAAAAAACACAACTTGTATATTGCACATAGATATTTTACAATAATAATAATAATAATAATAATCTCTTTTCTCAGAAAATACAATACAAAAATGTTTAAAAATGTATTGAAAATTATTAATAGAGAGAAAGACATAATGGAAATCGTGATAAAAGAAATAAATAAATATAAATGTTTTTCTTTTTATGATTATAATGGACCTTTGTAAATTTTCAATGTCAATGTTAAGTTTTCAGCTTCAGCAATATTTCTATTATATACATTTTCAGTTGTCGTTTTGTTATTTCTAATTATTTGTTTTGCATTTGTTAGAGAGCTCATAAAATTGTATTATTATTATTATTTTTGCATCTCTTTCTTTTTAGTTACAATCCCTTACATAAAATATAAAACTGAGAGGGAAAATTAAAAAAAGATGATTGGGATTTTTTCTTATTAGATTCTATGATCGTATAAGACAGATTCCATGAAAGTTGTTGAAGATTAATGTTTTCTAATAGAACAATTAATTTGAATCATAGGAAAAGCTCACACAAATCACGCAAATTGTAACGGACTAACATTTTGGAATAAAAGCAATTTCTTTATGCATTTTATTAAAAAATATTTTAAAGTTTTTAGTTGGAATTAGTTAACATATTGATAGTGATTTCGTTAAAAAAGTTATCCATAGAAAATGATCAACGAAAATAGTTAATGCTATGGGGAAAAATTCGAGATCACTTAACGTTAACTTAAGTTACATATTTATCTATAATATAATTTATTTCTGTACAAATTTCCTCTTTTCTTTTTGTTGTTTATATGTAAAATCATAATAATGCAAATAACAAATACCAAAAAGTCATTTTCAAGCACCAATTTTTCAAGATTTCGATTTTGTTTTCTAATACTTTCCCTTACAGTCAATACATTGCAATTGATATTGATATTTGTGTTGTAAAATAAAAGTTAAATTTGCCAAATTTTTTTTTGTTTTTTTTTAATTGTAATAATTTGACTTTACTTGACAGAACTTGTGTTATATTTATTTATAATGATACGAATAAAAGATTTCTAGTTATATAATTGCAATTTGTTCTATTTTTCTATTCTTTCTACTCTTTAATTAAGATATTTTGTTGATTTTCATGCATACTTTTTTCAATATTTATCATACTCTTCTGTTAAGTGTAATACGAAGAGATGCAATTTGTTTTTGCTTTTTTGTTTTTGGATTTTTGTGTTTTTTGTGTGTGTGTGTGTGTGTGACATGTGTTATTTGTTGTTTTTCTTATTTTTCTTCTTATTTCTATTTGACTTTCACATTTAATCTTTTCTGCTGTTTAATAATATAAAAAAATGTTATCTTACTTCAAAGTTCCGTTCATCGATTCAATTCAACTTGTAATATAATTTGGCAAATTGTAATGGGTTAAATAGATGTTTGGCATCAATTTTTTATTTGTTCTCTTTTTTTTTAGAATTACATATGTTTTTTCAATAATTTTTATTTAATTGTATATTTATGAGTAAAAAAAATGTCAGTAACATTATGCGTGTAATGCGTGTTACATGCGTGCTCGTATTTTTATATTTCATTATTACAATTCTTACTATTTTTCTTGCTATTTATTTGCCTAATTTTAAGTGTTAATTGTAAAAAATTATTTTCTCTAGAATAAAAAAAGCCATTATTTACTTTACTTTACTTTTAGTATAATTTGCTTGAGTTTTAAAATTAAATATTTGCATGCACATACGTGAGAATGTGTGTATGTTTGTATGGATAGCATGCCATATCATTAGAGAATAAAATGTACATATTTTACATGTAATGTTTACATAAAGCATTAAAAAAATGTATTAAGTAGTTCGTGTACGACTTTTAAATATCCTACAAAGGAGTTTAATCGCTCAAGAAAGTGAAATTTTTGAAAATATCTAGAAATTATTTGAAGGGTATAAAAAGTGAAAAATATCTATTCACATCATATTTGACAAATTTTATAATGGAAGTGAGGGAAAACTAATCCTTTTTTTTTAGCAATTTCTTAAAAAAAAATATGTACATGATATGTACATTTTGCTCATGCTACAACGATTTTCAAGGTAAAAGAATACTTGTAAACTAATTTTCTTCCATTAAAATCTTTATCACATTTTATAGCATTTATCTTTGGAATTATTACGATTTAAGCATCAAAAAGTTCATTATGATATCTCGATAATAACGTACACAAGAATAGAGATTGAGAAATCTCAGATGAACAAATAAACGAATAAACATAAATAACTGTTACAAAGATGAGTTTGAACATAACTCTTACAGGGTATAGAAATTAAGTTAAAAATTACGAATAAATAAAAATATAATGAAGAATAAAAAGTTAAATTATAAAATGTAACATTAATATAACATAAAACATTTTGCAAAATACAATTGATATCTTACAAAATATAAAATAAATAAAGAACATAAAAAACGTAACATACGCCCAAAAATTGTTTAAATTCGAATAATATATCGAAATAAAAATAGAAAAGTACTACATTAAAAAAAAGGAAATTGAGAAACAAAAGTAAATTATACAATTTGAGTGGAAATAATTTAAATAAATAAAAATTAATAAGAACTTTAGAGTTCAGCACAGGAGCCGACTTTTAATTATCTACATCACGTATTTAGTAAAGTTAGTAATTTCAAGATGTTGATTATATGTAGGAAAATTCTGAAAATTGTAAGTTGCTTCATTTTTTTTACAAATAAAGAAAGAATTATGCCAGAATTTTTCAGACAAATTATTTTAGTGGGAAAAATGTGCTAGTGACATTTGCTTTATTTGTCACTGGCACATTTTCCACATATATTATTATTTGGGTAGATATCAAACAGTCACTTCAAAAAGAAAAAATACATTCAGAAAAGGTTTAGAAACTGATTTTATCGTAAACTCTTTTCACTTACTGTGAACTCCAAAATTTCATTATATACTTTATACGATAAATGGTGTACAAAATACAAATAAAAAGGAAAAATAAATTGCCTATTTTGATAATTAACTTATATAGATGTGCAAACTTTCCTAAGTAACTATATATTTTTTTACTATTATTTTGATTAATTTGTGATGAGATACAGCAGATTAGTTTTTCAAATTATGCTGCTCTTATTTATAGAATAAATATTATGATAATGATAATTCTGAACTTTCTCGCCGCATACTTAATAGCTCATTATAATCGATTTCGGTCGATTCAATCGATTGTATTGATGGTGTACGTAATGTGCTCGATGTGGTCAAATATTTACCACGGCATTTTACAGCGGTCAACTTTAGGAGAAAGAAAATAAAAAAAAAATAAAACAAAATAAGATTTATCGAAATGTAAAAAGTTAATTTTATTCAAAAGAAATGTACACTACAAAATTTCATGCCTCATGATTTATCATTCATTTATATATTTAAATTATCACAGAATTATTTTCTTTATGTATTTTTATGCGCAACAATACTTTTATGAAATTATGATTTATGATATTTTAAATGCTTGTAATGGCAAGTGCATAATAATTAAAATATAAATATCTCTTGTAATAAATAGTTTTAAATGTGTATAAAAAAAACAAGTGCGTCCATTATTTAATAAATATTTTATGCTGGACACTTTAAACGCTTGTAATGCTACTTCATTAAAGTTCATTAGAAATATATTTTGTGTAAGTTTAAATTTGCATCTTTTTGAAAATTTAATACTCTATGGCAATAGAAATATAATAAAGTATATAAAAGTGGAACTTTCCTAAGCATCAATCACTCAAGATGGGAAGGGAAAAGTTTATTGTAAGGACAGAATCAGACAAGCAACAATGCTTGAGGAGGATTTAAGAAAAAGAAATTTTCTCAAAGAGTTTTCTTTCAATTGAAATAACATTGAATTATTATATTGTTTATCTATCTATTTTAATTGGCCATGCTGTTGTTTTAATGATTTAAGAATTCTCCCATGTTAAGTTGTATATAAAGGTATATATTTATATAAAATGACATATAATTGGTATAAAGAAAGCGTACAAGAATAACTAATTAATAACAACAATCATGCAATAGTATTAATATATTACAAATAAGATTTTTTTTTTAAAAATGTAAACGAAAGTGAAAATTTATCGTTAATAGATATTTAATATGCTAACTAAAGATTACGTTTATAATTTTATTGAATTATTATTTATTTTACGTTTACAGAGATTACAGACAAGAAGTAATTAGCAATTTAATGACCTGATACAAGTTTAGCTTATCCATTTCCATGGTTCAGTATCGGGACTTGTTATAGGCGTGGGATACTATATATAGAGAAAAATGATATTTACATTTTTGTATGGATAAGCAAAATAATTTATTTCACTTTGTTTCTTTTTAATGTAAATAATAATCAATAAATGAATGTAGGAAAAATTAAAGCAGAAATCAAATGAATTGAAATTGATGGTGAAACTTGAAAAAACTAAAAACAAAAAAAAGGAAGATAACGAACAAATGTTAACTTAAAATGAACGCTTAATTTTTTGTTTCAAAATAAAGCATTTTGCCTTTCTCATTGTGAAATATTTAATGTACAACAATTCACAGACAAAAAGAAAACCAAAAAAAAGAAAACAAAGAAACGGAATTGAATAAATTATATTTTCAAAAGAAGCTACTGCATATAAATATAAATAAATTAAAAAATTATGCAGATGTACGTTGAATAAGCTTATAATAATAATAAATATAATAAATTACAATAATATTTTCGAATTTTATTGAAATTACCTCTGCTTTTAAATCGGCAATACGATCTTGTAGATCTCGCACTTTATCCGATTCATCTAAATTAGCACGTAATTCACCTTCCGCCAACATTTCCGAATTCTGAAATATATTTGATCATCATTACATTTCGATATTTATTACATTTTAAAAGCTTCATTTATATTTCAAATTTTGTACCTTAGTTTCTAAACGTGAGATTTCCTGCTTTAATTCAGCCACTGTTTGCGATTGTTCAGTAAATTTAATCTTTACATTCATTAATTCATCTTTCATACGAGATTCTAAATCGGAATATCTAAAATTTTATCAATAAGAAATCAAATGTGTGATTATATTTATGAATGAAAACAAAGCAGATTTTTTTTAGCAACCTATGTTGTTGTTCTCTAGCTTTATTAGCCATTTCTTTTTCTCTAGTTAAAGCCGTTTCTAATTCTTCTTTAAGTTTCTTATTTTCTTCATCTTGACGACGCAATTGATTTGTAGATACTTGCACTTGCGTCTCCAATTCCATAACCTTTAAGCGTAACTCCTTTAACTCAGTTAATGTTTCCATTTCACGTATACGTGTTGTCATCAATTCTTCTTCTAATTTTTGTGTATGCTCATTTGATTTGGATGTATCAAAGAGATTTGTGAGTAATTTTTTTGGTGTTGAATCTACCGATGGGGCATTATGATCATTGCGTTGCTCTTGCAATTGGCGCTGCCATTGTGTACTTAATTCTTGAACACGTTGCTTGAGATCTTTTAATGAGAGACTGGCTTCCGCTTCTCTTAACTTACTGGCAATTAATTCATCTTGTAAATGAGCTACAGAATTATCTGGCGTTGATTCACGCAGTGTTTTCTTATCCTCCTCTAACTCTTCAATTTTAGTTTTTAAACTGCGTATTTGATCTTCGCTTTCAGCCAAACATTGACGTACTTTTACTAACTCCTCTAATAAACAAGATACCATTTCATCTCTTTGTTTTAAAGCCTCCTCTTTTATACACAATTCATCTAATGATGACTGACGTGAATTATTCTGTATAAAGTTTAAAATACAGAAAATGTTAAAGTATTTTTCTCATATTGTAATATAAAATATAGTCTCTTTCAACACACAATAACTATAACTTAAATTATGTTAGTGTACATTAAAAACTATAGCATCAATTATTAGATCATTCGAAAAGTCATTTCTCTGTCTCCATGCCAACTTCAATCAAAGATTGATGAAAAAAGTATCAGAGCCATGAGAGACTTGACAAAATGCCAGCATAAATGAAACAGAATTATTTCATTTATGCTATTTGTCATTACCGAAGAAATTAAAACAAGATTATTATTGCTTCGGATAAAACGAAATGACTATCCGAACGATTATTTGTAGAAGAGAAACATATTTGCAAAACCTTTCCCCCTTTGCGAATACATGAACTAATATTGATTTCAATCACTAACACATTTTTCACGCCAGCACAGACTGCTCTTACGGATTTTATATAAAATTTCTTATCTTATTGTAATATTTAAGTAAATAAATAGAAAATTATACTTGGCTAAGGCCAAAGTTTAAGGATCCACCATTTACACAATGATTAATTCTTTCGGGCATGATTAAAAAACTTCTAAACGAAAAGTAAGCGAAATTAAGCGAAATAATGCGAAATATGCAGTCCCTAAGTACATTTCAATTTCAAAACATTACTTTTGGACAAAATTTCATGTTATTAATTAGTAATATAGAACGATAGTTCATCAAAAGTAGTATGGTTCTATTGAAGCTTTTTTATATAGTTCGATCTGTACTGAGTTTTGTTGAGAAGGATTTATTATTTGATTGTAGAAATTTTTCTCTTTACTTCAAATTCAAATTCATCTATCTAAAATAAAACTTCCTTTCTAAACATTTTAACATTTAATTAAGTAAATGGTGGGTGTAGAATGTAATATATAATGGAATTAATTAAAAGTTTTACTTACACTATTAATAGAGACGTTCTGTAATTAATGTTGAAGTAAAATGTTAACAAATGGCATATTGATATATTTCAGTATTCAAAAAAAAAATGTTTAAGATGTGTTTTAAAGCACCACAACCATTGTAAAAAATGTAGTAATATATTTCAGTATTTTATGTGTAATAAAAATACAAATTTACATGTGTATATATTAGGAGAAACGGAAATGGAAAGAAAAAAATCAAATAAAGAAATAATTTTAGTTTTAGTCACTTTTTAACACAACAAAAAAGAAATTTTATAGAAATAATATGAAAAATAATTTGTGATGAGTTAATAATAATAAAATGAAAAATTATACATGTATTTAAAACTAAAACATACATTTTCTTGTAAACGTAAACTAAGACCGCGTACTTCTTCATTAGCATTCTCCAATTGATGCGATACTTCCAAATATGAGCGGCGCAATTGCATTAACTCCGTTTGTATGGCAAAACTGGTCTCTTCTTCTTCAGCTCGAGATACTTGACCACGTACCAAACGATCTGCTAATTCAGCTGATTCAGCTTCGAGTAATTCATTGCGTTGTTTTAATAAGCGATTTTCACGTCGCAGCCGCCTCAATTCAATCATTTCTTCTTGTTCTTTCTTTTTCAAATCCTGATATTCTTTCTCCATTTTCTTCATACGTTTACTATTAATTTTAATTGAATAAGCCATTTGAAAGAAGGTTTCAGCATCTCCTTCAACACGCTTAGGCAGATCTTTTTGAAAGAACTTTATCGAATATAACCAAAAAGAAAAAGAAAAAGGAAGATAAATTCATTATTCCCCATAAAGCGTTATAATGAAAACTAGTAAGAAATTGTTAATAAGAATTTACCTTTAACATGGCCTCCATATCCATACAAAGTAATACTTCTTTACCTAAC
Source organism: Melophagus ovinus (assembly GCA_023089585.1). Taxonomy (NCBI): domain Eukaryota; kingdom Metazoa; phylum Arthropoda; class Insecta; order Diptera; family Hippoboscidae; genus Melophagus; species Melophagus ovinus. Next base: position 8,718,334 of record JAKKIB010000178.1, read on the forward strand.
ATTAAAAGTGCCAAAGCTACTTTAAATATAAATTCCATGCCTTCACTCAGGAATACATCCATAATACGACTACTAATACTGAGACTTAGAGATGTTGTGTATAGCGTAAGAAACCAACTGGAAGCATACATGGTAGTTTGAAAGGCCTAAATAGAAAACAATATGATGTCATCAAGAAAATTATTGTTTGATAAGGAAATATAACAACAAATAAGTACCTGTTGTTGAAAATGTATATGCATTTCGGGTATTTGTTCCTGCACTAAACTCTCCAGTTGGTACATGCATAAACCCAACTCGGACATGGAAGGTTTAAACATATCGCGCATACGATGCTGCTGCATAATTTGCACTAGTACAGCAAAAGCTTCTTCTTCAGGCATATGCATTAATAATAGGCCAACAATGAAACCAGAACCTTGACAATAACCCACTTCGCGGTCGTGCAATGAATACGCTTTAATAACATTGAATAAAGCTTCTTGGCCAGGACCATCTTTTTCCTTAAAGAAATCAACTTCTGGATAAGTTCGTGCAATATCACGCCGTATCACTTTTTCGCAAGCTGATGTAGCCTTAATATACTCAGCATATTGTTTTTTATCTGCTTCATTCGCTCCACATAATTGTTGCCATACAATAGCTCTAAATGAAAATTGTAATCAATCAAGTTTATTTAAAGTGCATCGGAGCATCTTAATTCTCTACATAGTTCTACATTAGTTAAGTCGTATAAATTTGTGTAAATGTGCGCAATAGTCAAAACATCTTGAGATGAACTTAAATTTGAATGAGTTAGCAGACCCGAATCCGTAAATCTGATAATAATATGTGTATTTATGCTTACCTGAAATGATGCGGTATACCACGTCTAACCAATTCTCTAACACAGGGATTTTTACGTTTTAAGGCCCCCTCCCAATCATTTAGAATTGTTGCCCATAGAGTCCATGTATCCTCTTCCGCTACTGAAGAATGACCATCTTGAAATATAAATCAACAAATCTCTTTTAATAATCGTTGTAGTAAAACTAAAAAAGTTGGCAAATGCAAATTATTCAACTCACTTGAATTCAAACTAACTTGACTGGTATCTGAATTTTTTCGACTATGTGTAGAATGTAATGAATTTAAAGATTTTGCATCACTTTCGATTAGCTTATTTGCTGCTTCTAGTTTAGCTAATAAATCCATTTCAGAAATAGGTAAACTCTCTTCAGTTGGACATTTTAAATCCATTTTCTTTAAAGCACCACCAGCACTGCTTGTGCTTTTACTGCTATTTCCGTTGCCACTGCCGCTGCCGTTAATGCAGCCACTGCTACTGTTACTGCTACTGCCACTGCCACTACTACAAATACTACTACTGCTAGTGATGCTCTTAATACTATTATGACTCTCTTGTATGGTTGTTGTGATTGTTGTGAGGGTCATTGCCAGAATTTTTCTTTTTTGTTTTTTTTCCCTTTTTTGCACCTCTAATGATTCAATTGACTGAATTATACTGTTATAATTTGTTATTTTACAAATTTAAACAGTTACACGTTTTATTCTAATCTACAAATTCATGGACGTAAATAACGTTATTCCCGTTGTATTGTTGTTACATTTATTGTTACATATTCATTCACGTGCTTAAGTTAAATAACTATTAGAAACATTTTGCTAGCTGTAATAAATAAAAAATGAAAATGCAAAAGAAAAAAAGATTTAAAATCATTAATTTAATCACAAGATGATCATATTATAACTAACTAAATGAAATATTTAAATATTACAAAATAATTTCAAGAATGCTTACAAAAGTTTTTATCAAATTTTGAAATAGCTTGTGTGTGTGAGTAGTGTATAACATGAGATGCCGGACAATTTTTATAGTACTAGATATAATAACATACTTTTAGGTAATCATTAGTATTTTTATAACTTCGAAATCATCTGATCAAAAATAAGTATTCTATGAAGGATCTGTATTTTTTTAGTAAATTATGGCACATTCGTTTTTTTTTTTATTATCGAATGAAATATCTTAGATAGATGATTTCTTCGTGTTATTGTAATTCGAAGACGAATTTTAATTAGAAAAGCTGCAATTACTTAATTGTTTATGTAAGAATGGAAAATTTTAACATTTTGTGTGAGGTAAAAATTTTAAACAGCAATTTCATGTATATCACATAAAGTTTGTTAGAAATGCTATGTATTTTAGAAAAAATATTTTGAGAAATGTTCGATTCACCTGCACATATCATTTTACATATTGTAATTAATCACTTGTACGATCTCCTCTCACCTTAGATAATATTTTTAGGAATATTTTGTGAGTACATTTATTTATTTAAGTGAGAAATGGCAAAAACAAAAAGATTGCACGTGTAAAGTTTTTAATTTATGATAAATTGCATTTTATATTGCGTGTATACTGTAACATACATTACCGTTACAATTTAAGAGTTACATTTCTCATTAATTACATTATTTAAGAGCATTATTATCTCTCATTTACATTCCTTGTTACAAGGCAAAAAGAGCAAAATATGAAATAATTTAGTGGAATATTGATAAATTTTTTTTTTACTTAATTAATGTTAGTATAAAATTAAGTTTTTTTGCGAATGCATACGCATCGATCAAATTAAAAGAAAATTAATGTTGATTATTATTCAAGCAGGAAATCAATTTAAGCTTGAATAGACTTGAATATTTTCACATTCTATTTGGAATGAATAAAATGGCTGAACAACAAATTAATTAACTTGTATTTATCTAAACGTTATATTTTATAAATTTTAAACTCAATTCTAATTAAATTGTGATCAAGTGTTGTACCATTTATTATATATATATATATATATATATATATATATATATATATATTGAAAACAAAACAAAAACAAAAAAATTGCAAAAAAATCAGAAAATTTGAAGTAATTAACGTAAATGTGAACTTTGATCTAATGGAAAAGTTAAATGTTATAAATAAAACTAAAATTCTTAAAAAAATATAATAAAGCCCAACTGTATAAAAAAAGGAGAAGTTTATAATAATTAAAATTAATAATAAAAATAACAGACAGTCTCCAGTTTACTTTTGTAACACATTTGCATTTGTAATACAATCAATAAATGAAAAACGGACTTGACTGTGCCTTTGTTGTGTGCATTATACAAACAATATTCATTATTAAATATTAAATTTCTCGTGTATTATATAAATTTCTATAATTACAAAAATCCTGAAATACATTTTATGGCTGCAATGTATGAATTTTATAATTAAGTCTAATTCGGTAATGTTTAAGTACATTTTGAAAGTAATTTATCATTAAAGCTTTCATATGAAATAAAATCCCTTTTAGGGTAAGAGAGTTTAAATTTTGTAGACATTTTCAACTAATTCATTGTTAATTAATTAAATTAATTAAATTTAATTAATTGATATTTTAAATTAATGTTTATCGATTCGATCCACATTTTTTTTTATGCTATCAAAATTACCGTGAAATATTTGCAATATTATTCATTTTCGGAAATGTATGATTATAAAAGGATTGTCATACAATAAAAGTTCCACTAACCAAAGGTTGGTGCTAACTTTGTTGGTTAACTTTATAAGGAAAATGCTTGCAATTAACACTGGCACTGAAAGCAATTCATCATGTGATCGAACATATGTTTCATAAAAACTTTCTAACTTTCGAAAAGTAATAAATATAGAAAATGAATTAAATAGATTCTACAATTGAAAGCAAACACTATATTTACATAAAACCAAATAGAAACTGCCACGACCAATATAGAACATTACAACTTTGTAATAATTGAATCAAAAGTAATTTTCATTTAGTGTTATATTCAAATTCATGATTATACAAGACTTTATAATTTTGGGTTAAAAGATTTTAAGTATAGATTTGCATAATAAAACATGTTCAGCTATAGAAACGTAAGCAACTCGTTTGATAAATTGAACAAATTCTCTTTAGTGTAGTGTAAAGTTTATTAATTTTATTTATTCATATATTTTCTTTCCTTATTTTGTTTGGACAGTTTAATAGATTTACTCAATTAATAATTCTCTTCGAAAAATTATAATAATAATAGTTACAAGAGATAGATTTTTAAAGAGATTTAAGAGAACGAAAGTTAGCTAAATGATCTGTTTTGAATTTATTTTGACTAATGTATTTTAGAGAGTAAATTTTGAACTCTTTGCTAGTTTTGCTTCATATAAAAAACAGAATTGAAAACTTGTAACTGGTGCTTTATATGGAATAATAACTTTTTATGAGATTTAGTTGACAAGCAACAGCTATTTTACTCAGTAATTGATTAGTTAAATCACGGAAAATAAATAAGTTGAAGAAGTTTTATAAAATAAAATTTATACAGTGCAATTATCAGTTAGAGACTATTGTTGTGTACATGGTACATTGCTGCAATTAAGTTACTAATAAGTATAATAAAATATATGAAAGAAAAGCCACAAAATAAATAGATAAATAAATAAACAAAATGTGAATTTAATATTTTGCCAAAAAGAAAAGAGAAAACTTTAAATTGAATAACTTCTATGGCTTAATGTTAAGCCATATTTATTGTGATACGAAGCTTACGATTCAATGGAACTGTTGGTAACTATTTTTCAATAAACAATTATAACCAAAATTCTACTATTTTTTTTAATTAATTTGCTTTATTTGTTCTTTTTTTATTTCATTTCAGCGCGGCACGCTGTTATAAGTCCTCACTGTTTTTGTGTTTATGATTTGCCTAAAAATGTCCAACACTTCATTAAGCTTTGATTTTAAGAGAAAGATTTCTTTTGAATGTTAAATTAATTGGGTCAAGGGAGGTAAGAATAAATTGATTGGCATTTGTTAAAATAGACCAAAATCAGAAAATAAAAACAATAATTTTGTACTTCTTAATAGCTTTCCCAATTAAATATGTCTAATGTTGAACGTCCACAAAATATAACTTGCTTTGTCAATCCAAATAATATTAATAATACGGTATTACCAGCATTATCTGAGAATCAAAAAAAAGCTGTAACATTAACTGAACATTTTTACATTAATAGCAATAGAAGGAGGAAGAAACATTTGAAAGTAGAAGTAGAATTAAATGAACATGGTATATATTTACGATACGAATCAATTAATCATAAAGAAAATGCAGAACAATTAATACGCATTGAGGATATTATTGGCAGTAGATGCAGTTCATTGTTGCGTAGAGACTCACGTGATCGTTTGAGCTCTTGTACACCCATTAATGGATGCGTTGAACAACAACAGAAGCAGCAGCAACAACTAAATCACAATAGTAATAAATTATCGCATAACGAGTGCAAAGATTGCAGTGCGTATTTACATATTTATGCTTATGTACGGGAAGAGCAGCCATTGCGACGTCTTAGAACGGTGCAAATTATAAAATTTGGTTCATTTCCATCATATGAAGAGAATTTGAATACTGCTGAACTTTGGCATCAAAACGTTAAATTGAATAAACAGTATTATCTTGGTATGTCGTCGCAAATTGAACAGAAAACTTTGTTAATACTCTTAAATCCAAAATCAGGACCTGGCAAAGGAAGGCAGTTATTTCAAAATCATGTGATACCTGTTTTAAATGAAGCTGAAGTGCAATATGAATTAATAGTGACAGCTCATGCGAATTATGCTCGTGAACTGATAAAGCAGAGTGAAGATCTGCTGGATAGATATAGGGGGATAGTGGTGGCTTCGGGAGATGGATTATTTCATGAAGTAATTAATGGACTAATGGAGCATACAGATTGGCAAAATTTAACACGTTGCATTCCCCTAGGTATAATACCTTGCGGTTCTGGTAATGGTTTAGCAAAAAGTGTAGCCCATTATTGCGATGAGCCTTATGAACCAAATCCGATTGTTAATTCCACATTGGCCTGCATTTCTGGAATGAGTACTTCACTGGACGTGGTGCGCGTAGAATTGATTACAAGTGCCAATGCTACACAAATGTATTCCTTTTTATCAGTTGGTTGGGGTTTTATAGCAGATATTGATATAGAAAGTGAAAGATTACGAACATTTGGTTCACAGAGATTTGTAATTTGGTCTGTCTATCGTTTATTACATTTAAAAACCTATAAGGGTAAACTGTCTTATTTACCTTGCAATAAACGACAACAACAGCAACAACAGCGATATAATAAAAAAGATCAGACTGATAGTTTGTCCGTGGATAAAGAATCCTCAGAAATTTTCGAAGATCCTCTGGAAGATGGTAACAATACATTTTATGATGTATTTCTAGACGACGATGAACACTTCGTTGATGCACTTTCACAAATATGTCCTGAATCAGCTAAAGACAGTTTACAGTCACGTAAAACTAATTTTTATTCCATAGACAATCATAGTACAAATTCGATACGTAATCATTCCACTAATAGAACAAAGAAAACTGAAGCAGATGAAATCCAACTAAAATCAACATCTTTCAAATCTGGCATGCCATCAATTAATTCACCTGTACCCGATACATGGCAATCAGAAGAAGGAGAATACATAATGGTTCATGCAGCTAACACTACACATTTAGCTGCAGATTGTTTTTTCGCTCCAGAATCGAAACTTAATGATGGCATCATATATTTAGTAATTATAAGAGCTGGTATTTCTCGAGCACAATTACTCAAATTTCTTTTAAATCTTAATTCTGGTACACATTTATCAGTTGCCCCTAAAAGTCATTTGGAAATTGTACCGGTTAAAGCTTTTCGCATAGAACCCTATGATTCTGATGGTATTATAACAGTGGATGGTGAAAAAGTTGAATATGGTGCCCTACAAGCAGAAATATTGCCTGGATTAATTCAAGTGATGGTATCAAATGTACCAATTAAATAAATATATTTTTGATTATATGATAAAATGATAATGTATAAAATTATTTAAAAATTCTTCTATAAATTATGATAATAGTTTTAATTTAGTTCCAATATCAGAGCATCTTCCTTTTTATATAAATATATGTATATCTTTATCCGTAATGGAGTGTACTTAGAATGTAACAATTCTAAACTTATTTAAATCATAATATACTTCTAGGCCTTAGTGTAAATAATAAATCTATGATGATAATCCATCTTCCAACTGCATGTACTTACTTTATAAGAACTGGACAGATATCAAATAATTTATTGAAAGCGAGTTGAATTAAAAGATTTATGCGGTGCAAAATTATGATTTATACAAACAAATTATTAACATTTCTACCAAATGTGAATTAGCTAATGTCAATGGTGAATTTCTGGATGCTAATTTTGTAAAAATCGTTCCTAATATACAAAAGTAAGTTTACATGTTTTTGGTGGACTTTACATTTAGGAAAATTTAACTAGTTTTTTCCATATGCCCATGAAGCGTTTTGTCTAATTTCGGTTAATAGTTTCATGGTATATCGTCTTCAAATTTGGCAGAAACAATAAAAATTATAGCACATGTGTTGGTATTACAAATAACATTGGACATATGTAGCATCTAAATGGAGTTTTCTTAATTTGTGTGTTCCTGTATCATATTGAAAACAGATTGAAGGCAAACTGTTCATCTAACTCCAGATCAGTTATTTTGATGAAATCAAATTATAAATATTAATTTTTATATGCACCATTTTAAGGTTGTGGCTATATTCATTTCATCATTATGTTTGTGACATCTAAAAAGGAAGCATTAGAGATTTTACAATGTATATGCATTCTTGAATCGATTTAAATATGTCTATCCGTTTGTCCATGTGAATTTAGCCACAGCAAAATATAATTGAACTACTTTTTTTTATTGAAGTGTTGTTTCAAAATGAAATTGTAATTGCAGTCCTTAATTTATGCAGATTTATATACGGAAGGAATGTCACTTTCAAAATAACAAAAGTCAGTACGAACAGGTACAAAGAAATACTGATGATGATGATGATGATGATGATGATGATGATGATAATCATTTATACCATCTTATATAATTAAAATAGAGCACAGTTATTCAAGTGATTAGTCATGGCTTGACCAATTAAGAATATAAATAAGTGTATGCCGGAAAAGATTATACTTTTTTCGCTGCATAGTGTAAGTTCATCATAAAGGCAAACTTTGAAAATTTTCGTGACTTGCGCAAATTTGTTACTTTTTATTTTGTTGTTGTTTATTTAATAACTATAAACTTTCACTAATTTCGCCTATTTATCTATGAATTTCACATATAATTTATTTATGAATTTTAAGATTGATTTTCTCTTAATGTAAGACCAACTAATTTATAAATTAATTGCCGGTGAATTGTCATCTGAAATTGAAATTTTCATCTATAACTATCCATGAAATGGATTTCTTGCATAAAATAATTATTAAATATATTTCAACTGCCACTTCCAATAAGCTACGTATAAATAAATATTTTGAAAAATTTTATATGGTATAATATGAAATCACCTGTATGAAGAAAAACAAAAAAATTCATTGAAGTTGTTTTTTTTTGTTGCTTGATTTCTATATTTTAAAAAATTATAATAATAAACAATAATAAATAAATAAACAAATGAATAAATTTAAAATAAGAATATTGTGATCAGTTGTGGCTTTTAAATTTCTTACATTTCTTCCATATTTCGCTTAACGACACTTTAACTATCTGTCTATCTATTGGACCCCAATTCTAGGAATTTTCAATACTTGCCGCCCACATTAAAGTAATTTTGCTTGATAGAATACGTTTGGTTTGATATTTGGAATGTGAAAGTAAATGAATAAGAGCTTACAAATCTATTGGTAAAACACGAACTCTTTTAGTTGGCCTGTATATTCAATTAAACGCTCTGCATATGGCGTAGGGTATAACAATGCTTTTACCATGTACACTATGAATAATAAACCTGTTTTTCTATACCATTATTAGTATTATTATTATTCGCATTATAGGAATTGTTTAAAGATCAAAATGTAATTAAACACCATACCGTGCAAGTATGAGTGTTGAATGGCAAGCTTTTGGTGCTCATACTTGATACTTGTATATTTTGAAATGCACAATATATTTCTGGTTATTTATACACATAACTGACTAGAAAATTTTGGGTACATTAAACGTCGCCGTCGCCATCGCCGTCGCGGTCGCCGTCGCCTTCGCCGCTGCAGCTAGCGTTTTTCCAGTCTGATTCATTCATAAGTTTATTTAACTACTTCACTAATAATTCTATTTATCTAAAAGTGTACATATGCATGTAGATACACACACTTACCTTTACATATACAAGTAACATAGCATTGTGTAGGTATATAGTTCTTTTGATATTGCATTAGAAAATGCATTAGAAAATAAGAAACCGTTTTTATACTGTTTGTGAGTCGAATAAATATCGAATTTAAACTGAGTACGTACGCAAAGAATATCTTTCTTTTATAAAAAGCTATTACATAAGACCTAATCACAATTCTCAATGAGTTTGAAAAATTTATATAGCAATATTAATAAAAAATTTCAATGAATAGGCAGATATTTTGAATCGTAAACGATTTATATGGAACTATAAAAGAAAACTGATTTTTATTATTCTAATAAATTTGGTGTAAAAAATTTCGATCTATTGTTCCAACTCCTTTCCATAACACGCTTGTACGATTATTAGAAGAGGCTAACATTATATTGAGCCCCAATAATTTTCTATATACTTGTTTCTTCAACTTCTATCTACTTGTTTCTCAACTTTTATATACTTGTATCTCTAGTTCTATCTACTTGTTTCTTCAACTTCTATCTACTTGTTCCTCAACTCCTTTGAGATGTTACAAACATCTGCACAAACTTGTAATAACTTCTATAATATAAGTGATGCATAGTATAAATAATATAACAAAAACTTTTTTGCTTATACAAGAAGGCAAAACCCTTTCATCACATATACAAGAGCATTTCTATTAACTTTAGCAACTTGGGGATATGCCACTTGTAATTTAATGACTACTGATGGTTCAAATATTTATGCTCTTTATTTTTCATTTATACGTAATGCATTCATGTAATGTAATTTACTTTATTATGGATATGGATGTAAAAATTCTTTCATATAACTCAAGTTTAATAAATTCATGGAATGGTAATTTGTATGATCATATTTAAACATATGAGAATTTTATATTTTTTTCTGAGATCATATTCAGACTTCTTGATACTTGGACTTTGTGTGGATGTGGTTGTATTTTCCCAAATTGGGACACCCGTGCAGCAATATCCTCGATAACAAATTTAGAAGAAACTAAATATAAGGATAGACAAAATCGATTCCAAAATTGGGGACTTTAGCATACTCTTTTGAAATATTTTAACATAATTATGAACATGTCTCTAATCTATGGGCCTGTCAGTACTACCTGGTAAAGACTTTTATATGAAATTCATTGAAAGTCCAAATTACATCATGAATTCCTTATTATAAGACAATACATTGCTTTCTGCGTATTGCAGAGTACCGGAATAAAAAACAGATTGTTCTAATGGCGAAGTAAAATTGCTGCTTTTCTATAAAATACTTAAAAATTGAAAAATATAAAAGTTATTTTAGGCGACCTATGTTCACACACCTAGAATAAAATCTTTTCCATTATAGCGAACAAAAAGAAAGAAAAAAGAAAAAACGAAAACCTAAATCTTAAACAGCATATGAAACAATTAAGAATGCTTTTCTCTTCTCCATTACTATTAATTGCTTTAATTATGGCAATCGATAAAACTGCTTGTGTGATGCTACTTATTGTTATTGTTGTTGTTGCTGCTTTAACTTTTGACGATACTACATTAACAACAGATACGAAAATATGTGTAATTTAAAGTGTAATTTATGTATTACGCAATTATTGCAAGACTTTGTCTCTCAAAGATATTCATATCTCTTTTAAAGTGTAACACACTTTGCTTTCCAAACAAATTGAACAAATTTTATATATTCATTATAAAATTTCATATTAATGATCAATTGTTATATTGTGATATGGAATAATAAAATTTATTGCGTTAAATTTTGAAATATTTCTCAGTCTGGTAATAGAAATTTTACTATAAATTTGGATCGTTTTATTACAAGTGATAACTAGAAATGCTAAATAGATTGCAGAGCAATCTAAAAGTACTGTTAAAGTGCCTTGTAAAAGCAATTTCTTTCACTTTATAATTTCAATTAGTATAAACCAAATAAGATGATAATACATTTTATTAGTAAAGAGCACTATTCACTTTTGACATTCTTGCTCCAGAATTTTGAGGAAGCTTAAATAAATCGTCCATTTAAATAGAAGGCGGCACTAAAGCAATGTAGATGCAGTCTTTAACAATTGTAATTTTTATTACACTACACGAATGGCACACTGAAACTAGTCCTTCTTCCCTCCATGCCATAGTTGTATTAGAGAAATAGCATTTCCAAGTGCTCTTTTCGTCATGGTATCTTTAGAAATTAATAGCTTTTTGTGGACAATAAAAATCACCTTCAGCTTCAATTAAAGAAATTGAATCCAAATGAAGAAATGATTTTCGAAACTGAGGCCTATGTAAAAACCAGCGTGAATTGTTTTACGAAAAGAGGCAACTAAATTTTAAGAAACATTTAAAACAAGAAAAAAAAAGATTTTTTAAAGATCTAGAAATCTTTAAAAAAGATCTGTAACTCTTTTAGTATTACACCACTTGGATGAATAAATTTCAAGTTCTAAACAAACTGCATAACTTTCTAAATATAATTACAAACTTGTTGATTTACAGATTCTCACTTTAGGTAATAAAAATGTTTGCTAACTAAAGCAACTTGCGGTAAATTTAATGCATTGCAAAATTCTTAAAAAACATTCTAATAACTTTAACATTTAAGTGTGATAAATTTAACAGCAAGTCATTTTTCTGTTATTATCGTTTAAAAATGCAATTTTTGCTTTTTAATGTCACTCAATTTATTCAATTTATGTCGCATTGTAATACGTTCAATTACTATAACGAAGTTATTTCTTATCATCGATTTTCGTCTAAGCATACTTCGAATGGCAAAATTTTCATTTGTTTATATAATGAATTTTTAACAAGGAGGACATTTGCATGTATACCATGCTTACTACAAAACAAAGGGAGGTGTCACTAATCATTACCATAAATAGGCACATGATAAGTTAAATATGTTTTAATTGTGTGTGGGAAATAAATAAACATCTTATCATTGTCCCAGTGATGATTACAAAAGTCTGAAATCAATGGCTTTAATAGCGCTACTTAATAATCCATTATCATGCCAATTGGAAATTCTTTTTTACATATTCGCTTTCAAGAAGATCTATCTTTCTTTAGTTAATTGACAAAGTCCTTCGCTAAATAGTGGGACTCAATATACAGTTGCTCAAATTTGACATTAATTCCAATTTGACAAAACTTTGCTATACATTTTAAGTTTTATGCATATGGATCAAAATGGATAGCAAGTATATTTTAACACAAGCATCATAATCCCATAAATACAAACTTAATCAAACCATTGTATGTGTAGTGCCATTAGTGGTATCAAGAGTCGAATTTTGTATACAAACGCCTAATTTATGTGCCTTTAACGTCTATAAATCTACTTTTAATTGAAGAAGGATTTTTCGGAATTGATGATGCCACCGATTGCAAAGACTTAAGTTTATCGTTTACTTGTCTACCTTTAAAATATGGCATAGAATAATTTAACGTAGTCTAGAGTAACAAAAATAAATGAAAAAAAGCACTTTTTTTATTTTGATCAAATGCATAACTTATTTTCAACCTTGAAATTATTGTTTATAAAGTTAATACCTTCAAAATGTTACATATCTATACATATATACATGTATATATTTATATATAAATTATACTCTACCAACGCCTTTGAAACGATAACAACTTAAGTTTTTTGTTTTGATTCTTGTCTGTAAATTTTAATTAATAGCAAAACACTTAAAAAGTCTTAACTGCGTATATTTAAACATGTAACGAAATTTTTGTAATGATTAAAGTAAATCTAAACAAAACATTAAGTATTTGTAATATTAAAGGAAGAATTTTGTCAGTCATATCTCGTTTCATTAATTCAGTCGTACCATTTCGTTCGTTAGTTCTTTCAAACATTTTATCATAGTTTTTTTTTTCTTTTTTTTTTGGGCATTCCTCTTATTCTTATTGTAACATTTTATTTTGTTCGGCGTGCCTCTAGGACATAAATAAAGTAAAAAGTTTCCAATATCAAATTTCCACCAAACTACATATGAACAAGATGGACATGCCATATGTAGGTGTGTTTCAATGTATATATAGGCCACTACCATTTATATATTAAAACTATAAAACAAAAGAAAAGCCAAAAAAAAGAAGTGAAGAGTACAAATAGAAGAAGAAAATATATTTATAAGCAACATTTCCAATAAGAAAACCACCAAGCCACTTAACGTATTAAGTTATTATGTTAATTAATTTTTAAGCTTGCGCCAAGTAAAAATTTGTTTCAATGTGCAACAATGAAAGTTATTCAACTAAAATTTTTGTTTTCTTCTTTTCTTTTACATTTCTTGTACATTTTTCATAATAACACAGTACCACTATTTTCCTTTAGTATTTTTTCTCTTCTTTTTAATGTCTACATATATATATATATATATATATATATATTATATATATATATATATATATATATATATGTAGTATAAATAAATATACAATATTACTCACAATATTGTTGTACACTGGAAATTGGTATATATGTAAATAATGTTGGGAAAAGCGAACAGCTTTAGCCAGGTATACAAAAAAAAGTATCTATTGATGTTTTATATTAATGAAGGAATACACTTGTCTTTAATGAAAATAAAAACTTTTCATTTCTTTTAATTCATATTTTTTATTACTTTTTTTCTTTTTCTTGTTCGTTATGTGCAATATAAAACAATAATTTTTAATTAATTGCATTAAACGTATGGGCAAAATGTACTATACTAAGCCATTGTAAACGTTTCACATATAAATATTTCAATAAACTTCATTTAACTCTTTGAGAAAGCACCATCAATTACAAAATATATAAATAAATAAGGAAAAGATCTTATTCAAAATCCAGTTAATTGGATATTTTAATTAGAATATTAGAAAATTTTTTTATATTCATTTTCCTTTAATTTGTCTAATTAGTTTTCCATACATTCGCACAATAAAGTACACAACAACTCCACTCAATAATATTTTGCAAACTGATAGTAGAAGGCTCTCTAAACTAATAATAAACTAACAATAAAAAAACAATGTAACGAGACAGATTAAAAATGAACTACATAAGAAAGAAGAAGCAAATTAAGTATTCGCGTCAGCTCTCTATGGGGTGTCACCATTAAAATTTAAGAATAAGAGTCCTTCTGATACGGGGCTAATATTTTAAAATGCAATTTTTACAATAAAAATAATTAATTTAAAATACTTTGAAGTTATTTTATGAAATATATGAATATTTAAAGAAAAACCAGTGTTGTACAGCGAAGTCCATATAAAATTAGTGGTAAACATGGTATTAGGCACCCACTTTTATTTTTATTTATACCATTACTTCTTCCTCTTCTTTGCAATTTTCTGTATCCATCTCTTTTTTTTAAGCGAATAAAAAGGATTAAATAAACTGAGTAAAATAATTGACGCTGACGGTTAAACGCTACCACGCAAAATTAAATATAGGGAACGTGTAACCAGCGATTGTCAATTTATGAAAAACTAATCACGCGGCATATATTTTAGTGAGAATTCATTAATTGAGAATGTCGGATAGTGAAAAAAATATACCGGAAGGCTGGGAAGTACGCACTAGCCGATCTACCGGGCTAACATATTACCTGAATGTATATACTAAGGAGTCGCAGTGGGATTTACCTACAGAGCCGGCTAAGAAGGAAATTTCTAGCAGTGGTCCCAGTGAAGTACGCTGCTCACATTTGTTAGTTAAGCATAGCGGTAGTCGGCGCCCCAGTTCTTGGCGAGAAGAAACAATTACACGTACTAAAGAAGAAGCTCGCCAAATATTGGAAGAATATCGCAGTCAAATTGAAAGTGGTGAAGCCACTTTAGAAGATTTAGCTCAAAAATATAGCGATTGCAGTTCAGCAAAACGAGGTGGGGATTTAGGAATGTTTGGACGTGGTCAAATGCAGAAACCTTTTGAAGAGGCTGCATTTAATTTAAAAACAGGCCAATTATCAAAAATTGTGGATACAGATTCCGGACTCCATATTATATTACGTACAGAATAAATGCTCAGAACAAATGACAACAACTTCATAACTTCATGGAAAATTATACATGCAGTTGAAAGCGTACTATTTAAACCAAATAGCATTTATGTTGCTTACTTTAAATGTTTAGAATTTGTGTACTCTTATTTAAGCATAAAAACTTTATCATAAGGCATTATCATTGTCATTGTCGTCATTAAACATTTGTTTGTTTCTTGTTTTTCTTTTATTTTCATTAAGTGCTTATTATTTCAACAAAACAAAGTAAAAAAAAAATGGAAAAGTCATTTGATGTAATAATTAATTTTCAAAAAGTTTCTTTAATAATAATTTGGCTCCATTGAAACTTTTTTGTTTTAACAAATCAATGAGTGATTCTAACTTTAACTTAAGTTGCTCTTTCACCTCATTCCTATTGTTTTCAATTATATTTAAAAGAATGTAGCAGGCTCGATTAATGTTTAACCATATTTGAAGAACCTTCTCAGATAATTCTTTTAGTAATAAGGAACCAAATGTGGACTCACTTGAACGTTCCGCATCTTGTTTGAGAATTTTTTTCAAAACTATATGCATTCCGGCATCTTCAATGCCCATTACAGTTAACATCTCTTTCTCATCCGTTTTTGCAGAATTGTCTTTTGAAATTGTTTTGTCATCATTTTTAAGATATTTTTGTAATTTTCGTTGTTTATTAGCTTCTGTTATAGTCTTTTCAATATCTTGTTCTTTTTTATTCTCACTCTTCTCTTCCGCAACTACCACTTTCCAGCAGGGGTCTGCTATTACTGTAATTAAGGCTGCTGCAACTTTCTCAAAGTTGCAAGGTTTCACTAGAAAGGATTTCCAACGAAATTAATAAAAGTTATAGTCTATTGTAACCGTCTCCTAATTATCCACTTTGCAGAGTGATTTAAAAAGTCCAAAGAAATGAATAACAATGTATATCAAAATCAAAAAAAAAAAAAATCTTAATATTCGATTGATATAAATTTCGCAAAACTTTACAGTAAGTCATTTCATGATCGCCCACGATCGATCATTGTTATTATTATTTTAAGACGTTACACTTACATTTGCGTAAAATCTCTTTTGTTATCAGACCAATATGTTTATTGGACATCCATAAATTGGGATTTTCTACAATTGCTAATGTTAAGGGTTCTTCGATTTGATCAACAATTTCTTGCCTTCTGATCTCCTTATCCTTTTTGCTAAATTGTAAGCCCTCATCAATTTTGGTAATAAAGGTTGGATGAAAGCAATTAGTATCAGCCGTGAAATTAGCCACATTAAGACGCGCCTACCCCATTGACTCACCAAGAGTGTGGGTAAATGTGGATGAATGACATCGTAGATTGATTTCTTTGTTGCTTTTGTATCATCCAAAGAATTAATTAAGGCTATAAGAAATATATAGCCATGTTCATGTATGCAAATTTTCATCAAATGCTCTTTGATAGCTTTGATAATGGCCCGCCTATTTTTTGTAGTTGCTTTGTAAAAAATCAACGTAGCTGCTTGAGAGCCTTCCTTTGTTGTTAACAATAAAGGTATAAGAGAGGTAAATATTGTCACAGCTTCTTCCATCTTATCGTCATCACATTCCTTTATATATTCCAATATAACAGCATGAATCAATGAATTGTCAATTAGATTCTTATTAGCTAAATGTTCTAAATTCGATTTTACAGCATTTAAAATGGATGCTTTCATATTGCTTGCATCTTTATATGTATCTGCTAAGGTTTTTACGTTATCATCTTTTGAATTTTTATACAAATCGCCATAAAATTCTTGACGCATATGTATTTTTTGCTTGGTATTGGCCACTTCCAAATATACATGATCCAAAATTTTACTAGAAATATTGTGTGATGCTAATTTAACAACTTTACCCATTAAAGCATTAATCAATTTTGTCTTGGCTTCGGTAGACCCATATTTTAACATTCGTAATACGCAAAAGTTAGCATACTTAGACATAGCCATATCTGCAGCCAATGGCACTAAACGTTCGGACAATTGATCGCGCAGAGATGGTATTGCATATTTTAGCATACATTGAATGATGCGAGCCGTATCATGTGCCATTACCATTTTCTTTATGGTATCACCGGAACTTATGATATTATATAGTTTCTCGACTAACTCACATTTCTTTTCAGTTTTCCTGCATTTCAATTGCTCATATAGTTTTTTGGCTTCTGCACATATTTCATATGTATCTTTAGCTTGTTTACGTTTCACTTTTAGCTCCTTTTTTTCCCTTTTAAATTTTTGCCAATCGGTTTTTTCATCTTTTGTGTTTGCTATTCCATTTGTGTGGTTATTACGTTGTGCAGTCTTTGCAGTAAACTTCTTTTCAAAAGCCTTGCTAACCGGTTTATGCGGATGACTAGTTTTTGAGGTACTCTTACTAATCTTAAAACTGTCATTCTGATTTGTTGACGCTAGCTTTTTCTTTTTTAAGTTTGCTGCACTTTGCCCAAATGTTTTCTCTGCAGGCCTTTTTTTCGTGGTAATCATTTTCTTATCACTATTTATTGTTTATTATTTTAATAAAGCTTGTTAGTTGTCAGCACGTGCACTTATAATATATATATGTTTATATATATATGTATGTATATGTAATATCGAATACTTTTCCTCTTTTTAATAATTGGCGAATCAACCACGTATGGTTAACTAACCGCACAAACTTTAAAGCAGCTATATATATATATATACATATATATATAGGACATAGACATTAATGCTTAGTGCATGCTTTTTCTACTTTTATTGCGATTTATAGAAAATGCCGGTAATTTTTACAAACTGTCCAGAAAATACAACGCACTAATATAATCTATCAGTTTTTTAAAGTTTATTTTAGACTTTTATTATATTAATTGAAAAAAGTCAAGTGATTTGTAAAAAAAAATAAAAAAGACCGGATTATTTAAAATACGTTTTGCATTCTAATATCTTTTCGACATTGAAATATTTAAATCTTGTGTTGTAATTTGGCAACCCTATTTTTGTAGGGAAATAATCGTCCGCGAATATTCCACCATTTTCGCTAACTGTAGTAGCGTCTTAAAAATTTCGGTTTTTTTAATGACGGTGTCTTGAGATTATGTGAAAGTAAATTTGAAAAATAAGTGACATAATATTTAATAGCATAGACATATTTATACGTAAAGAAATTTTGTGACAAACAAAATTTTATATTTAGTGAGTGTTCTTTCTCTCTTAGCAGATTATTTCCCTTGACGAAAAAAAGCAGAAAATAAAGCAGAATCGTTTTTTGTATACAGTTATTTTTGGTGGGCTAATAATATTTAGTTGTATTAGTATTAGTGGGATTGTGTTTAATCAAAATGGTGGGCAAATTGCACAAAAGAAAAATATCAGAATATACGGAAGCGGCAGAAAATGATGAAAAGCAACAATTAATTAATGAGAAATCAGATAATGGTGATGAGACGACTGACAATAAAGACGATCAAGGGAGTTGCAGTGAATCGGAGAATGGTGATGCAGTTAATGAGGATAATAAAAACATAGATTCTCCGGCAAATCACGAAAATTCCACTCACTCGGATATAATGGAAATTGGTGATGATGATGAGAAATTGTCAGATGTCAGTGAGGAAGGCAATGTTGAACGTGGAAAGATTGACAAAAAAACTAAAAAACGTAAAGCATCAAAAAAAGATGATGGTGAAAACGATGAAACTGTAAATGGTACAGTAAGTCCAAAAAAGAAAGGGCGTAAAAATCCAATTAATAAAGGCAAAGGTAAAAATGCTGGCAAAAAAGGTGGCCGAGGAAAGGCACCGAAAAAAAATGAAGAGGTTAATGAAGAAGGAATTGAAGAAGGGAACGAAGAACGAAATGAAGAAGAAAATGAAGAAGGAAATGAAGAAGGGAAAGGAGATGGTGATGAAGAGTATGAGGTCAAAGATATTGTTGATCACAAAATCGAACGTGGCGTTTCATATTTTCTTATACGTTGGAAGGGTTACACAAAGGACGATGACACTTGGGAAGCTGAAGATACTCTTAATTGTCCGGATATAATCGAAAAATATAAGAAAAAGGTATTTATTGTATATACATAAAGGGACAACGGTACGTGTATATCTTTATCAGTGTGTATGAAACATTAAATTCTTGTAAATGTGTGTAAGGATTTACTGCTTAGTTTTTTTAAATTACGTGTAGCTTAATGATTGGAAGAAGACTAAGCTCGATGTTACATTCATTAATTTTTAATATTCCATAAAAAAATGGACTTCAAAGTTGAAGTGTCTGTACTGTTTGTTCCATATTTTGAACTCCGTTTAATTTAATAGGATTTTGTTATTTTTTAAATTTGTAATATTACGCTATACGATGGATAATTATTGGTTATCCCTAATTAGTGGCGACATTTTCGCTTCCGTTAAATGTTTTCTCACGTGTCGTTGATAGTAATTAATGTTATTCCCTAATTTGCTGGTGTAGTTATTGGTACTTTAAAACCGAATAAAATTACGATACAGTTGGGTATTCGTGAACAAAGTACAGTTGTCACAAATAGGTCACGAAGATGTTTACAATTGCATCGTTCATCTCTATCTCTCTTACAATGAACGTAGTGCTTGTGCATACCATGCAAAAGTTTCGATAAATTATATATATATATATATGTATAGAGTTATTTCATTCCAATAATATACGTAATGCTGTCTCAGGAAATGTTAAGGATTACTTTTTTAATTGGACATATAGTGTTAGAGGTTGTATTTTCCCATTTATAGGAGGGAGTTTAAAACATAATTTTGGATTTTCCAAAGTTGTTCGGTCACAGTACTTGTCGTGGCGTATTGTACAATCCATTATTTATAATATTATTATATTCTAATCAGCTAATTATTAATATTTCTTACAGAAGGAACAATCTGAAACGAAGAAAGGTTCGAATTCTGTTAAAAAAGGTAAAGGTAATTCGAAGAATAATTCAATTAAGACTAAAGAAGATCCCAATAAAGAATGGGAGGTGGAAAAGATTATTGATTATGCTATGGAGAAAAATGGACGGGTATTTCGTATACGTTGGAAGGGTTTCGGTCCGAAACATGACACTTGGGAACCAGAAAAAAATTTAAGTTGTGATGATATCATACAAAAGTTTATGAAACGAATGAAATCACAAGAAAATATTACATTTAAAGAGTTACGTGAAGAACCGAAGAAGACTAAACGTTTGGTAAATGAAACATCATTGCCCACAACAATGAATAATCCATTGGGGCGTAAATCAAAAAGATCATCCACTAAAAATAGATCTATCTAAATTCAGGGTTTTTTATGGCGATATGGATGAATAAGGAGCAAGTGGCAATTTTCTTTACTTCATCCGATGGATTGCAAATACACATTTCTTATAGCGGCAAACTTTCACATCTTACAAAAGATATTACTTCATTCATTTATTTAGGAATGATTATGGTTTGTCGTTTAAGAAAATGTGAATTCTATTTTACTTTTTTTTTTATTTTGTTCCTAATTTCAAGTGTCAAGCTTGAAATTACTGTATAAATTTAAGTATTGTATAATCGCGTGCAAGAAGCTTCTGCCCTGCTTTGCAAAGCAAATCATCATAAATATAAAAGCAGCAGCAAAAAACAAAAATACAAAACCAGTGGAAGGAAATTGAGACAGAAGCCGAATCACTTCAACTGTTAAATTTACATATTCCGTAGTTTTAGTTTTTTAATCTTTATATTATGAATGAAGATTACTATTTACGAATTTTCCTTTTTTTCCATTGTCCTTTTCATAATATCAACCATTAAACAATCATGAAATTATAAAAAATTGAAATGTAAATGAAAAAAAGGAGGCCATTCAATAGAATTACATTTTCAAAAAGGCTGGTGTTTTCTTTTTGGAAAATACTCCCCAAAAAACAAAAACCAGAAAAGAAACTTATCTATATAAAAAAAAAATTGTAATGAAATTTCTTTGAAATGAAAATAAAAAAAAAATTATACTGATCTGAAACTGGCAAAATGATTTTTATTTCGTATCCTTTTTCAAATTGTCTTTATTACAATGGTTGTTTTATTTTGAAAGATTACAGCAAGATTAGATTACAAGCCTGGTTGCATACCGAAGCCCGGTCCTTTTGGTTCCTCATTTAGTGTTGTGAGTTTGCCACTTGGTTCACTTGCAAATCGACCACTACGCGGTCCAGCCCTTGGTACTCGACCTTCTTTACAATCACGCAATATCTCTTCCATATCTTTAACAGTTAAATCTTCCTAACATAATTAAGCAATTATTATTATTAATTTATACATCTCCAACACTTAATGACAGCATAATTATTTTGAAAGTAATTGAAATAAATCTCGTATACTTACATAATAGTCATCATTAATTGCTACCATGGGAGCATTAACACAAGCACCCAAGCATTCCACTTCAGATATTGTAAATTGTTTATCTTTTGTTGTCTCACCGACATTAATACCCAAAGTTTTCTTGCAGGTGTTTAATATATCATCTGATCCTCGTAACCAACAAGGTGTAGTAGTACATACTTGTACATGATATTTTCCAGTTGGTTTTCGCATAAACATGGTATAAAATGTTGCCACTTCGTAAACGCGCATATTTGGTAAATCTAAAATTTCAGCTACTTTATGCATGGCCGATATCGGTAACCAACCGTATTGCCTTTGAGCCAAATCTAATAAAGGTATTAAAGCACCACGTTTATGACCCTCTGGATAGATACTTAAAATTGCTTCAATACGCTTTTTGTTTTCTGGCGTAAATTCAAATGGTATGTTGGGGTTATCTTCCGGTGTATCACGATGTACAAATAAATTATCACTACTTCGGGATTTCGTAGTTGCAATAGCCCGTAGACCACAACGCTACAATATTATTATAAATATTTAGTCATTAAATATTATCAAAGAATCATAAACCACAATAATGTCTCTTTGCTCTTTAAAATTTTTTTATCCATATTATGTAAGCCGTAAACGTTATATGTTTTGAGAAGTAAAAAATTTACGGTACTTACCACACATTGTAGCGACTTTGTTGCACAACCAGCAAGCATTTTACTCAAGTTTTTTTCTCAATATTGCACTTTATTTTATTGTATTTTATTGCCAGTTGGAAAATTTTTTTTCTGTTTACCTCAATCGTTGATCGAATTTTCATAGATTTGATTCATGATAAGCAAATCTAAACATATGATTGATAGCTGATTGCTCTTACTTCGAGTACAGAGTTGTATTTTTTACTTTTTTCTCAATTTTTTTAAAATAGTATTGTAAATTGCTATTCTGTTTCACAATTATTTGTTAATTTGAAATGACAATGATACACCGTAAGGAAGTCGTTTTATTAATTAGAACTTTAATAACAATAATAATTATAATTAAAATGTTATATTATAAATTTGTGTAATTATTAATAGTTAATTAATTCAAATAATTGATATAAATGTTCATTTAATTGCACTGATTCAAATCACCACTAAATTTGATGAAATCATTGGAGCGTTGCCAACATTATCGAATAATTCTGAATAATCTTGATTTTTCACAAAACCGTTATAAAAATAAATGAAATTATGAATTAAGTAGATACAAAGATATGATTTTCAAATCTTTTTATACATAGCCGATTGTTAAAAGTAATTTCTTTTCAGTTACATCGAATCCTTTTAACTTAACCTTTAAACCAAATTTCAACGATGGTCAATACAAAATTTTGACGATTTTTATGATAAATAAATATAGTTTGAAAATGATAGCTCGTACCGAATTCATTTTTGAAGTGAATTGTATTGAATAACTTGTAAGCAAACGGAATGTGAAGCAAAATATTAAAATAAAATGTAGAAAGCATGTTAAATAACGTTATATCTAAAATCCCGCTGAGATCGATACGGTCATGACCTTACTTTTTGAATAGCGTAACTGCAAATATACTCAAAATGATATGATGTACGTATGTACAAATATTTCCTTATACATCACCGAAAGGAATACATGACTTTTGTATTTTTTGAAATCGAAGTGTTTACTAGATTTTTAACCGTTAATAAAAAAAAAAAAAAAGAAATGCTTTTACAAGTCACACTTAATATTCTAAACTCTAAATTCAACTTTATATGCATGCACTTGATGAAATTTATGGTAATATAAATACATTTGCATTTATATATATAGACGATTGTTTATAAGATCATGTTCAAGTCGTAATGTCAGATATTTTCATTAATATCGTGTGCATACAACATAAACACAACGTACATTGCAGTCAGTTATAATATAAATATATTGGTATGTGTGAGGGTGAAATTGTTCATATATACGTATATATATATATATATATATATATCCATATATAAACCGTTACCGTTACCGTTACCGTTTCCATTACCATTTCTACAGGTTTCTGTTGCTTTTCCCTTTTCTTTCGTTTTCCATTCTTTTCTTAGCTATTTTGTATTTTTTATAAGATTTTTTCTTACGTTTTTTTTTTGCCCATTCTTCACTGTAGACAGTTGCTGTAGACGGGTAACTTGGTCCGTCATTAATGATTTTGAAATCAGTATGAATTCTTAACACTAACAGCTAATAAGTTTAAACGCGTTAATAAATTTCTTTATTTCTGTAAATTTAAAATATCATTTGTATTTATTATTGTATCTTGCTTGTTTTTATTATTATTATTTACATAATTATTTTCAATATTTTGTATTAGCATTAACAAATATTTTAAAATCGTTAAAAAACGGTAAGAAAGTATAAGCAAGAGAAAAAAAAATTAAGAAGATGTAAATAATTGAAAATAAAAAGTATATGAAAATTTTTCTAAGTTCGTAATTTCTTGTTATAGAGAAAGTGTTTGAGAAAAACATTTCCAATTGTATATCAACTAATTCTAAACATTAAATTAACAAATTAAACTAATTTTGATTTATTATTTTGTTTAAGAAAAAAAACCAAGTCCACCTGCTTTAAAGAATGGCAGTTTGCTCTATGAAAAGACTTTCAATTTGGATAAATTAATAATTCAAAGTATTCTTTCGTAAATTTATTTAAAATTTTAAATTCTAAATGTGAAATATTAAGATAGACAATAATCTACTTAACTTAGATTTACCGTGTTATTGAAAATTGAAAATTGTAAATTTCATTAGTCATTCTATCGGATCTAGGTGAATAAAAGTTTTGAAACCTTCTTCAAATTAAGATTTTTACAATTTCGTTTGGAAAATCTTTGGCATTTCTGGTATCTCTTCAGGACATTTGGTAGTTGTTGCTTGTGATATTAATGACCCAATTTCGATTATATCGGGAACAACTCTTCCACATAATGCACTTATAAATCTCTTCATTCTTTTGCCTAGACGATTGAAAGCAAATTTAGGTTATTTTCGTATCGACTGTAACACTTTCGCTCTTTTCAATTTTTAAGAATGCCATTTTTTTTAAGCCATTCTCTTTAAGCATATTCAGTACGATTCTTATTATTTATTCCTTGCATAAATGGCTGAATAATTAATTTCTTTATGATTCGTAGCCAAAGCATGACCTTTCCTTTTTGTTACAAGAACTAGCAAACTTTTTGGCATTTTGCTATTTGAATTTGCTATATGAATGGTATAAAATGAATTTGAAAATTTATGAATGATGATAAATCTTTCAATAAGTGATACAAGTGACAAAACTATCTTTTAAAACAGAAAAGAATACAAAACTTATAAGCGTTTAAGGTTTTGTTATGCATTCGAGGTTAATATTGAGCCTTAATTACTAATTAATAATTAATTCATTTTATTAATCATTTTGAGGAATTGATGTGATTTTGTAAAATTTATTTATTTAAACTTCTTTATTTTAAAAGTGTAATCATGAAATTTGATAAAGGAAATTACTGCATTGCATACAAAATGTTTTACTCTCTTTAGGGATTTTAATTCATATTTCATTATATTGCAAGAATCAAATGAATGTTTAATGTATAAATTATTTATTTTAGGATTCATGTAATAAAGAAATTTCTTAATTTTTACTATAAAATATTAAAGCAATTTTATAGACTGAATATCACTTTTTTTTTTTTGGAGACCAATATGTTTAGAAAGTTTATTTAGTAAACACAAAGGAAATGAACTATTTGAAAAAGTAGATTTTATTTTACACTTTTATCAGTGGTATTTTTTTTTTGTTTTCTTTTTTATAAGCTACGTAACTTTTATATATTGTAGAATATACCAAATGTTTATTCCATTGATATGAAATGCTTATCTTTACTTATTTGTCAGTCATATACCGGCAACATATTGGCAACATGCCCAATAATCCGAAATTATACTTTTTCTAATGTTAAACAATCTACTTTTACATTAACTTCATTGTGAACTCAATCAATGTGTACCAAAATAAAAAACAATTCATTTAAAAGCCTATAAATATATATATATAGATATACAAACTTATATATATATATATATATATATATATAATATATAATATGCGTGTGTTACAAACGTGTATTATGTCGTACAAAGGTGCCTCTAAAGTAAAGAGACTTTCTATAAATTGTATATATTTGGTTAAAAGAGAAGTATGCCAACAGCGATATTAATACAATACAAATACAATAACAACAATAATAAATAGTAACATTTACAATAATAATAATAACAACAATAATAATTTCAACAATAATTCAATGAAGATATTTTATGTAAAGCGCAATATCTTCATTTCATATAAAAAAATATATGAAACTAAAATTTCACCATTAAAAATTCTTGTTGAATGAATAAATGAATGAAATTTTTCGAGCTGCACACATCGCAATAACTTACGCTACACATACATGCACATATATCTGTACACAAAATATATATGTATAAATAAATGCAAATATATATCTAGTACTATCTTGTCTTATTTGTGATTATTTGTTGTTGAATATATTTTGTTTTTTTTTTTTTTTGTTTTTTGAGAATATGTTTTGCCGTCTATATTAAGTGACATACAATAGAAAACAGCCAAAAATGAAATGTGGAATAACTAAGAAAGTTATATATTTTAATTGTAAGCAAATCTTGAATATTCAGGTGGTAGACTGTTGATCAGCATAAAGCATTCTAAATTGTTTTAGATATGCCTGTCTGTCTGTCGATCTGCCTGTCTGTCTGTCTGTCTGTCTGTCTGCCTATATTTCTGTTCCTCCATCTATCCATGTGTAACCATTTGATGGTATTTTGTTGAGATTGAAAATACCCCGAAATCGTTTAAAAGACACGCCCAATAATGTAAATTGAAAATATCCCTGTTTTTCTAGCAAAAATTCCTACTTAATGAAATGCTAAAATATGCTTATTAACTTTGAAGGCACTTAAAATTGACTAAAGAAATTTCCTATTTTTAAGAAGCCAAAACTCTATACAAACTTTTGAAGAGACAATCAAGTGTTTATAGATATTTTAAATATTTCAAATGGTATGATGGAAGTAGAAGACGCCCTGGATTTTTGCTTTTTTCTTTTTTTGTTTTGTTTTTGGAGTAGTGTGTAGTGATAGTTTAGAAAGATGTCAAGAAACGTTACTACAACATGTTTCACTTTCTTTTGAGATGCTTCAACTTGTTTATATTTATATATTTATATAATTTATATTTATAATTATCATACACAACTTAATTTATTATATAAATTTCAATTTGTTTGTTTTGTGAGTACTTTTATTCAATGTATTTACTAAAATGTAATTGTATTAGTTTTTGTATTTGTAGTTGTACACATATATATATTATATGTTTATATATGTATAATTTCTTTAAATTTTATAGTTAAAGTCATTTGATCAACTGCAACAAGATGAGTCAATTTATTCTGCTTATGCGTATGTGTTTGATTTTAATTTACTTGCAACATTTATTATCAATTGAGGCCAAAACGGTTTTTCATCGTATTAATAAAATAACTGATGATATTAAGCAACAACAAAATTTATTACCGGAACAAATTGATCCAAATGTTGCACCATCTCATGTTAATTCTGTAACATCTAACGCTGTAGCTTCAACGGAGAATGTCGAGGAAAATGTTGCAGATAGTAATGATTATGCACCTGTTAATGAATTTGTAGATGATATGGCACAAGCCACATCATTTCCATTGGCTACGAGTGATATAGCATCAGTAACACCTACAAAAAAAGCATCGACAACAATAAGAACAACAACAACAACAACAACAACAACAACGACAATAAAACCTACTACTGATGATTTAAATGCTTTAGCTAAATATTGCAAGTGTTCAGATGATGCCTGCGATTGTTGTCGCAACTTTAATATACCATTTTTACCAGTAAAGGGTCCAGGATGTGCCCGAATACGTTATTTGAATGATGATCGATTATCTATCAGTTTGAAATATGGTGATATCACTTTGGCTAGTCGCACCATAAATAGTAAGTACTTAATAATCAAAATGAATTCCTTTGCATAAAATTTATGTGTGATTTTTAGGTAGAAGAACTAAACCGATATGCGTTAACCTGCCTGGAGATTATTCCAGTTTTTGTAGCCGTGTTTATGGTGTATCGAAAGCTGCATCAAATTTTAAAGCATGTTTAGGCTTTGAATTACGTTCTGATGATGAAGTGGAAGCAGCATTACGCGTCTCATGCTTTAAATTTGGTCCTGAAGGATTAAAAGTCGTTGAAGCTGAACCATTCCCCAAACCAGTCAAAAGTGATGAGGATGATGATGATTATACCTTTGGTTTCGCTGGTGAGTTAAATTGTAAAATATTCTTTTGAAATCGAGCAGTTTTAATTGGGCTAATGCTAAACAGGAAATTTTCAATCGCCTTTAGAAATTTTTGATAGATGGAATGAACCTAAGAAATTTTATACCTATTCCCTTTCTTTCCAATTTCCTTTACACTTTGTTTGGAAGATTTCTTGTTCTTAATTTTAGTGATTTAGTGATTTTAGATAAAATTTTTTTATAAAATGTACAAAATTATGTTGAATCACAAGAACCTTCTGTGACATTTCATATGAAATTTTATTACTTTAAGCTGGCGGTGATGATGATGGTGATGATGATGATGATGATGACGATGATGATGAAGATGACGATTATGATGAATATAACGAAGATGATGAGGAAAATGAAGAGCCCTCAAGCGATTCCGATTATGAGGGCTTCAGTTTGGGTGCTCTATTCGATGACAATGACGACGATACAGATGATAAAGTTGAAATACAACCCGTTACAAATGTAATAAATTTGGGGGAAGTACAAAGTAAAGATGATAAAGATTTTGATATAATGCAACAGCTGCCAAATGATCTTGATAGTGATACGAATAAAATTGACGCAACTTTTGTATCCTCGAAGAACGTGAAAACGAAAAAGAAGAAACAGATATCAAGTGATAGTTCAGAAAGTGAAATGGCTTACGATATTATAAATAGTTTATTTGAAATGTTTAATTGAATGTTAAATAATTCTGTTTAATGGAATTGTGTAAATATTTAAGTAATTTCTTGAATTTCGCTTTTTTTTTTAAATACTACAAATTATTGCTACAGTAATTTTTTTATATTTATTTAGTAATTCTTAAATATATATTTATTTATTTAATATTAAATGTAGTGGACTGTAAATAAATTGTAAGTTTTTTCACCAATTTCATTTGCTTCCATCTTTTATTCTATTGAAAACATTTGTGCGGTTAAATTTCTGTGTTTCCTTTTTTCCGTTTTTGGTTTTTTCCCTTTTCTCTTTTTTTTTGTTTTTTTGTCTTTTTTGTTTTTTTTTTTGTAAAATACACTACCAACTAATTTGAACGATTTCTATCTTAATGGGTTGACATAGTTTAAATGATCACTTGAACTTCCTTTAGAGTTAAACATTTATCAGTAGTTATCTCTGCATCATCATTGGAATGCGGCTACTAGATTTTATTACAAAATCCACTTGGAATATTAAAATTAACAGGTAGCAAGTAAGTTAGCAAAGGCTCAGTATTAAGCACCCCAAATCATAGCTGAAGCATTCGTAAAGTTCTTTTAAAAAGCAAGACATTTCAGGCACTTTCATTTCATTTATTTCAATGCACATCTTAAGGCGCTGTGGTTTCTGCGACAACTTCGTTCTCTATTCCAAAATAAGTTATCGAAGGTATCCGATGGCTGCCCTTAAACGACTAGACAGTTTCTATTTGAATAATTTGCGTAATGTTTAGTCATATGCGTGTTGCTTTGTGAGCTGTAAGAGATTGAAAAATGACTGTAAATAAAGATAATAAGCTTTCATTTCTTTTTCACTTCCATCTCCATGAAGGTGAAATATTATCTACAAATATATTTATATATATATATATATATATATATATATATATAAGTATGTTAGGCAAATTATTGCCCAGAGCAAACTTTATTCAATTATCTGAGTTTTAATGACTTGTATTAAATGCGGAAATATCCATAATCCATTCGCTTATCTTCGATAAATAGTTACTTAAGCCGAATGCAGTTTGATAGTGCATTCCTAATCAATATATTAAATGTATTAAATTAAATTAAATGTTGCATGCTTGTCTGTCTGCTAATTTGCATTGAAACTTTTCTGATAGCAACTAAACTAAAATTTGATGTTAAGTAAGAAAAATTCTTGTGCATGAGGTGATCTTTAAAATGGGCTAACATATGCTGATGGAAAATTTTAAAAATTTGCTTACTTTTGCAGCAAAAACAATGTTGAATGTATGATGAATTAGAATGCGTGATGAGTGCTTTCATCCAAAAAAAGGAAAAATCCACTAAACTGTTATTTTGTGAGTATTTTCAGTATCACAACGTATATAAAGACGTCTAATAACGAGCAAGTACGAATCACGTGTCAAAGTGTTGAATGTAACATATATAGCAAGCTTTTAGGCTTAAAATCAAATAAGATTGAATTCAAATGATGATAGATAGCATAATCATTCTATCAAAATATTGAAAAAGAAGCTTTAGAGGATTTTCTTGATCAAATAAACGCAACAAATTCAATTAGTTTAGTTCATATAGATTAATGTATGTCAAGTTTTTGTAAGCATTCGTCTGGTCATAAATTTTAAGATAGGATATATCAAATGGCCAAAGGCACTGAAATATTATTAGAGGTGCATAAATAGAAATACCGCCAGCATTTTCACTATAAGTTTTCTTAAGATTATATTAACCTTCAATGTTTTTGATCAAGCGTGGGCAACGGAAAATCAATCGAATTTTTAATTATAATTTTTTAGTTTTAAGCATCAAACTGCTGGTTTGTCTGCTAATCAGTTCGGAAAAGAAAATTCAAGCGATGAGTACTTAAAATTTCATTTCTGTGTACGCATAAACTTCTTTTGTTGTTAAATGCAATATATTGATATTAAATTATCGTGTTATTGTGCATTGCAATGAGCTAACATTTAAATATTGTTAAGTGAGCGATTAGTGTTATTTTAGTGATATTTAAAAAGAAAATATGTTATTTTAATTTCAACTTCAAATATAAACTAATAAATTAAAAAATGATTATTTAAGCGCTTGAATAGGATTTAAGAGAGTAATTTTTGTGTTTTAAGTTCTTGCAAAAGCTTCGCACAAAATCGAAAGCTTTTTGCGTAAGAGAATATTGCACTAAAGTGAAATTTCTTATATTCCTTGTTACGTTTCTATTTAATGTTATAGTTCGCGTTTTGTCGTTATACTGTAAAGGCTGTAATTTAAATAAAATGCGCAAAAATTAAATTACGTGTAATATATTCATTCTATTTTTATTCCATTTCATTAATAATTATTAATGTAAAAATGTAAAAACGTAAAAATTGTAAAAGTAAATAATTATGTGAATAATGAATTGAAATATAATTTGCTTTTATTTTCATTAATATCATTATTATTATTATTATTTTTTCACGTTCAACTTAAAGCTAAAAATTCCATTAAACCCTGACATTAAATATTAACACAAATAAATGAAAATAAGTGAAAGTATTACAGGCGGTTGAAGTCGACCAGTAAACACTCCATTTCACCAAATATATGATTGAAAAGTTAAAAAAGTGAAAATTTCGAAAATCTGCTAAATTAAAAGGAACACACAAAAAAAGAGGAAAAGACGACTGATTTGGTATAAATTTCCTTTAGAAATTTAATATATCACATTCATCCATATTGTATTGAGTTTTTTTGATAAATTTTTTCATTTTAGCTTTTTTTTTTATAAAAAAAAGTTGAGCGATTTTATCCAATTTAAATTTCTGTACATTTTTTCACCAAAATTTCGCAAAGCTTTTTTGTAACAAGTAAAAATTTTTGCAGTTCGTTGAATAATCCATATAAAATGTAATTTAGAGTTTAATAATAAAAATTCAGAGGTCAGAGGAGCTGGCCTAAATTGCCTTAGAAAGTAATGCGGTAGCGAGCGACTTAATAAACATGCTTTATCATTTTGGTCGAGAGCCCACAAACTTGTCGTGTAGCACAAGTAATGTATAATTACATTTCACTGGAATTAACTCAGTATTTGTTAATTTATAACCACTAACAAAGTTATATTTAGCTGCGCCAAATTATAAGGAAAATAAAAAAAAGCATAAATAAAATTTGGCTTCTTCTAATTTAGAATGGGCGTAGTTGTTTTCTTTCATCTTAAGTAAATATTGTGGGAAGCTGGCCTGAAATATAAGTAGAAAACTTTAACTTGCAAAATTTATGACAAAACAACTAATAAAATTATAAATTTATATCCTTGAGATATTTTATCTTTAAAAAGATTTCGGCCTATTAAAAGTAACTTATTAAATATTAGAATGATCCATTTAACCTGTTTTCAATGTCAATCTCGAAGCAAAAACTTTAAAGTTTTCTGTTGCATTTGAAACTTTCCGTTCAAGCCAATGTCAGCAGATTGATTTAGAATTGAATGACGATACCAATACATACATATATATATATATATATATATATATATATATATATATACATATATATATGTATTGTTAAGTCTCTTATTTCAATAAAATTATAAAGACAATGAAATTATAAATTATTAAAAGATTAATGAAAGTGCCAGAAAGAAAGTTTCTTCAGTACATATAAAATAACAGTAAAGCCAATAGAATATGTATTTGGAATCGTGAAATTAAAGGGTATTCTCAATTTTTATATTAAATATCATTAAATCATTCAAGCCGATTTTGTAAGATGTGTTAACAATGTTCGATATATTCGGCCAATTTCCGCATAACACTTTTCAGATATATTCCCCTTTAAAATGCATTTTTTTGGTGCACGGTAATTTTTTCAAAATATTCTTACTCACTTAAGCACTATGACAAATGTTGTACCGGTGAAGCTAACTTTTGAGATACTTTGAGAGATGAAATCCATTATTTTTGATATTACCTTCACTTTATTGCTTTAAATTTTACATGAATTGTAAACTTTTGCGGAAATAATCTTCACGCGGACTATTTTGCCATGAATTCCTTTAGAAAAGGATTTTCTTTATATATTACATATGATTTCTGCTAATGATTGTATGAGATACGTTTCTTATGAGCGCAAAGGAAGGGCCTTGCAATTATAAGTGTTTTTTTATGGTATTTTTTGTCATGATAGTAACCATTGAAAGTGTTACAACTTTATGTAGTTTTTCAAGTATTTTGGGTAAAAACAATGCCAAAAAAAAACAATAATAAATGCTATGTGAAAAACAAACAAAAAACAAAAAATATTAAAAAAAACAAATGCAAGTGAAAATGTTTTATTTTTGATTAGGAAGAATTTCACGGACTTTACATCATTTTGTCTAATAAGATTTTCAACTAATGTTAAAAGATAAAAAAGAGAATAAAAGCGGAAAAAGTGCAGAGAAAATTTTCCAAAATACTTGAAAAGCTTTTGTGTCTCAAAAAATGGACTAAAATGGTAAAAATTTGGCAAACTGATTCTATATCTCGACATATTACTTTTGTGAAAGGAGTTCCAAGTCTACATGTTTTCCATGAAGTAATTTTTTTCCAAATCTGGTTTATTATAAAGACCCTTCTCAATGAAAGAAAAAAACAAAAAACAAAAAATCCACTCTTAACCATTTCAAAAAGGATTTTTCAAGGCCTTTGAGTAAAGAGATCTGATCTTTCGTTTTAATAACGAAAATTTCGATGGACAAACATTAAGCGGATTGACTTAATTATTTTAATTAGAAAAGCATTGTTGACTTTTTCATTATAATTAGTTAATTTCAATTTCCCTGGATGTTACAAACGTCCATACAAATTTATAATAACTGAATTGTTTGCAGCATAAAAGAATGAATTTTTTTTTGCACACTATGAAAACAATTGTTTTGAATGGCTTAAAATAGGCAAGAGAATGCTCCAGTGCCACAAAAACGAAAACGAAATATAACAAAAATAGAAATAAGCACATTTTTGAAAAAAAATTTTTCAAAAATTTATGCAAATTTTATACAATGACTAAAAAATTTGTGTGGATTATGTTACATTGAAAATTATGAAAACATGAAATGTGAATGGAAAATATTTAAGTGTTGGCAATTTCGCATAATCGAAGAAAACCAAAGAAAAACAGAAAGAAAAACTGAAAGAAACATTTAAAGAAGCTATCAAGGAGCTAAAGGAGAAGGCTTAGAGGAAAATCATTTAAATAAAACAACAACAAAATGGCGTACAAATTTCATATTAAGCGAATAACATTTAATTTAACGATTGTAATGACAAAATTATTTATAAAAGAAAAGTATAATTATATAAAAAAATTTATGTTAAAAAAGCAAGTGTTGTTACAAACAAAACATAATAATAACATGCAATGGAATGCATGTGAAATAAAATGGAACAGAAATGAAGGCATGTAAATATTCAAAAATAGCAGAAAGCTAAAGAAAATTGAAAATAAAAGCAGTTGAATATATTGCAAAATAAAAAATCATGCTTCAAATAAATAATAACAAATAAAAATCTAGAAAATTATTAAGGTTTTTTTTTTTTAGAAATTTACGATTCATTTCATGCTAAAACTAATAGAAAATATATCAAAAGTCAGGATGTTTAAGTAAAAGGCTAAGTTCAGATAGACAGACGTACAGACAAAAGAGTCAATAGGGTTTAAGCTTATGTAAAGTATAATAAATTGTACAGTTATATAAAAAATAGGTTTACTTTAAATCTAATTGTTCGAAGTGTCACATAGATCCATGCATAAATTAACGGAATCACAAAATCACAAATGCATTATCATAAATTGCTTGTAAAGTGCAAGAGTTAATTTATTGGTAAATATACAAATATAGAAAGCACGCAATCCACTTTTTTGTAATCGCTATTTATATAGCTGCACTAAAATAAAATTAAAAAAAAGAAAACAAAACACCAAGATATCCTTGTTGGAAAATACTTTCTCTTTAATAGATACATTTTTTGTTAGGTTAATATTTTTTATATATTTTTTTATATTTTTCAAACATTTTGACATTAATATTAACGCACGTTTTCTTTTTCTCTGACTTCGTTTCAGTTGACATTGAAAAATAAATTTAGACAAAATTTTCGTTTTTTTCCTTAACTTATTTCTCATTAATTTTCTATGCATTAAATATGCAATAAACAAAATATTTAAATTTTATTTTCTAAATAAATAAATTTGTTCATTCGAAATAATAACATTGCAGTAAATCGTTAGCCGAGTTAATGTTAAGACTCTTTTTGGGAGAAAGTCTATACAAATCAGGGTTTTGTATTGTGTTTTGTATTGTTTTGTATTTTTGTCTGTTTACATATCAAGTGTTTAGTTAAACATTGGAAGAGTTTGATATTTGGCTGAGTACTTTGTTTCTTTGTTTGGCTTTTGTGATATATTAACATTTGATTTTGAACATTGACTGACGGAATTTCATTTCATGAAATTTTATATTTGTTGCAACAGAACTCATTGTGATAGAATGAAAGTTCATTAAATCAAAAACACTTATTGAGATATATTGCTATGCTTTATGATTATCTTATCATGGAAATAATTCATAAAGAGGCTTAGCGTGTACACTTTGAAATCGGAATAATTCAATAATCAAATGAAAATTAAAGTGGAAATTGACACGTGAAGCCAAAATTACATAGCAATGTGTAAAGCAAATGAAAGCCTTCTCGCATCATCCAATATCAAAAAAACTGTCTTTTACCAATAAAAACTTTTACATTTCAAACGTCGCTTGTCAAGTCTTTTGTGCGACTTTCCATCTAAAAGTTAAAGGTATACTCATTTTATCATTACGTTTGTAACGTCCAAAAGGAAGCGTTATAAGTCGTACAGGGTATTAGCATTCTTAAATAGCATCGAATTTTGAATCGGTTTAGACATGTCTGTCCATCTGTCCGTATATGGTAAACATTCTCTTGGTCGCAAAGAGAAAGACATCGACTTCACATTTGGCCGAAACATTGGAATTTCATCTACATTAGTTGGGATTAAAAATTAGCCAAATCAATCAAAGGCAAGCTTATGGTGCAAAGTACACTGAAACGCCTCTGTTTTTTTAAAGTATACAAATTCAAATTAACTGTTTGTATCATAAATTACCAAATGAGGTGTCTAAATGGTGAGTATCCATGGATTGGTCTCAGCCAAATGTGAGACATAAACATTGTAACTTTAACGCTTCATCATCATGTGTTTCTAGGTATGTGTTTTAAGGTCAGTAGTATTATAATTTATTGGTTTTATTAATTGACAATAATTGCAAACGAAGGACGTTGGTAATTTAATCTTTTAATTATTTTACTCATTAATTAAATGTATGGAATGCGCATAAAACAAAGTTAAAAATCTTGTAACATCCATAAAAGAATTCTTTCATTAAATTCTGAATTCTTCTTGCCATGTTCTTCGATTTAAATGTTCGGAGGCCCATCCAAATTAAAATCTTCTTCAAACATTGGACTTAGAATACGTAGATTAGCACTAAACGTGAATTCAGCCGATTAAGGATTAAAGATATCCAATGTATCCCTTTTCAGCTTCTAACTACAAATATTTTGATAAAAGCGTTTTGTTACATTTTAAGAGGTGGGCACAATTAGAATCTAGTTACTACAAGTAGCGCAATACAACAATAGAGATAATAAAGAAAAATTTTGCAATGATGAAATAGCAATTTCTTCATTCTCATCATTCCATCACATCAACTAATTAAATGATACAAGATAGTAGTTTAATTTTTTTTTACGTTATGTGAATCAGTTCATCATGTATTACAGTTTGATGTTAGTATTAGAGGGAAAGTATTCCTCCCCCATCCTGTAATACTTTTCTGAAACCTTGTGAAATGTTTATTTTCCTACATTAAGAATTTTATCCTTGTTGGCCTTTGAAATATGGCAGGGTGTGCGCTCCTTTCAATATAAAATAATGTCAAGAATTTTTTTTTTATATTTACATTCATTTTGCCGCTCTTCTTTTCTCGTATTGTATCTTTTTTCCTCGTACTGTTGTCTAGAATCCTCTGTTCAGCGGGCAAGTTGGCTTAAGTCGAATAAGTTAGGAAAAGTTAAAAAGGGTGCAAACAAGTTCGATACTGATACAAAATCGAATAATATCCTTTAATAAGAATTATCAAGGATTATTTTAATAGAAATAAAATGTATGTTAAGGTTAATTTTTAATAAGATTTTTCTTAAGGTTTTTATAAGAGATTATAAATTTACTTATATCTGTCTCCATCCGCCTCAACCTGATGGTTTTGTTTCTTCTTTTTTTTCTAGGTAGTTATCAGGCTTGTTAGAAATCAGTGGAGGTTCAGCTTTCTTTAATTAATATCAATCTATTCAAAGAAACTTTTAATGTTTCTATCACATATCCACACAAGCATGCTCAAACATTCCTAAATAGGTTCAAAAATTGAAGCTCCGCAGAATCTCTTTCACGCTTGCTTCTTTTCCCATGTTAGAATTGTTTTGTCATGAGATTTTCCGTAATCTTGTAAATATGAGAATGAAGATGAAACTTATGCCCATTTGACAGAATAAAAAATCTCTAAATGATGGGTATTTCAAGTATGGCCCAATCAGAACGTAAAGTCTTCCTTATTTAATCCTTTTTTTTCAATTCATTGCTATATCCTGTTCGTTGTAGTTGTTGTTGCTTTAATATAATATAATAAAATAATTAATTGTTGTTACAGTGGTTCCCGTAATTGGCTTTAAATTAAGTCAAACGAAAGAAATCTTTTATAATGAATGCTAGTGGCAGAGAATTCAATGAAGTGTTAACAAAAGTCATTTGGGGCCAAACATTTATTTAAATTTGAGTTTACAACAAAGTAGAAACTAAAAGCAAACAATAAAAGTTTCTTTGTTCGTATAGAGAAATGGAAGAGAAAAAAATAATAATGTAAATGAATGTAATTTTGGAAAAATTGAATAAATTGTTGGATTTCCAGAACTAGAGTGTGTTTGTCAAGTTTCCTCGGAATTACATCAAATATAACAATTGTGTTCGCAATTTACGTACGCGTAATCTTTAACTGATTTTCAAAACTAACTCAATTACATAAATTTACAAAATTCTATTGCCACTTTTCAAAATTCAATGCTGATTAAGAATTAAAAAAAAATCTTTGTAGATGTGGTAAGCGTTTTGGCGAAATGAATACATTCTCAATTTCTGGGTGATTATAAAAAGCTAGAATTAAAAGTTATTTAATAGAGATAAAATCGATCACAACTCAGTTTTTGATGGTCTGTTTAATCCAAAATTTCCACTTTGATTTGGTATTCTAAATCAGAGTTTTAACTATACTTGTCCGATTACGAAAACTTGATTTATTTGACATTTAACATAAACATTAGAAGTTTTCGCATTAATGAAATATTAAAAACAGGCTAAATCATGCCCCTAGAAAAGCACATTTCTACTTTTCCAACTAACACTTTTCTGTGTCTAATCTAAAAATTTTACAGTGTGTTCTACATCTGTTATTAAGTGAAAGTTACGAGAAATGGATAATATTTTCTATAGAAGTTTAATTTTTGAACTTTCTCTTTTCTCAATTGCTTAAAAAGAAAATTCTATTTTATTTCTGTGCACTCGAATTGATGATGGCATTCTCTTTGATTTATGTTTTATACGTAATTTTTTAAAGAGTTTTTAACAAATGGCAAAGTCACACAAACAAACAAAAAAGTAAATACGTATCCACTTCACAACACAATTGCCATTCAAAAGGAGTAAACAACCATTTTTAACTGTCCTAGAACAATAATCTGTCAATTAGTTACATGTTCTACATTTTGTTCATTGACCTAATGATGAATTGATTTACACTGTATCACATGCTTACATTGACATACATTAAATTGAATTTTAAAAGATGTGAATGCATTTTCTGCTTAAAATGCTTTATTTGGAAAATATGCCTTTGCTTTGTTTCATGTTATTTTTTTTTAAATTCAAAGCAATTCGTGTTTATGGTTTTACAGTTTTATATTTTTATAAACACCACAAGCGATTACAGGCGATTATACTTATAATACTCAAGTAAAAAGCATCGAGACTCGAAATTTATACATTTTTGATTAACATCGAATTCTGAAACGATATAAATATATTTGTCAGTCCATCCGTCTGTTCGTGTGTTGTTAACATTCTACCGCAAAAACAGAGATACCAAGCTAAAAGTTGCAAGTTCTTGCAAGCAGGTTGACTTTGGAAATGGGCAAAATCGACCAAAGGACACGCCTACATTGCACCTAAACTGCAACATCCACATTACCACGTAAACTGTTTGCCTTTTTTAACTAAATTTTTTGCTTGTTTGTTCATTGTCTGTCATGGATGCAAACTGCCAAAGATAGGAAACTGAATTTGTATACAATTACAAGACCATTGGTCTACAAAAGTCGTGCTATCC
Source organism: Melophagus ovinus (assembly GCA_023089585.1). Taxonomy (NCBI): domain Eukaryota; kingdom Metazoa; phylum Arthropoda; class Insecta; order Diptera; family Hippoboscidae; genus Melophagus; species Melophagus ovinus. The sequence goes on from JAKKIB010000178.1 coordinate 8,757,646, forward strand.
AAAATTGGTGCATATTGGTTACGCCTATGCAAATTTTCAGATTTTTATGTTTATGTTTTCTCTCTATTAATGAAAAACTGAAAAAGGCGCTGAATCGTAATATCATGTACTGGTCTGGTGTATATTGGTGATGGGTATGCAAAATTTGGCCCCATCTAAATATAATTCTCCTACTTGTTACTTTTAAGTGTGAATGGTCTGTATGGTTTTATACAAAAGCCTAAAGAAATTGCATTGAAATTTCAAATTCTTGTAATTACAATGAGTTTTCAATTTTTTGTAATTATAAGCTGCTTGCATTTTTACCTTTAATTATACATCCTTATACTTTTAATCATACAAACATATTATAAACATATAAGCAAAAGGAAAAAAAGAAAGCAGAAAAAGTGCATGAACTAATTTCTCCATTTAGAGTCATGGATGGAAAGTTAGAATCAAGACAATCACAATTCCCGGCTAGCTTTCCTGATACATTTAAAAATTTTTTTGCTATAATGAATGAAGATGAAGATCAAATGGAATTGTTTCCTAATTTACTAGAAGATAAGGTAAGTCCATTAAATTAATAATGCTTGTAAATATAATTTTTTCGTATCTTAATTGAAAAATTGTATTTTTCATTCAAATTTATTACAATGAATTTATGTTAATGTTTCCTCCATAGAAATCGACTTTAATCATTTCAGATGATTCCTTACTTTTTATTTTCAAAAATCATTTTTATTCACTTTGGAAATACTTTACATAAATATGCGTTTCTATCAATTTAACAATTGAAAATTCTTTTGGGGGATTTTGTTGTTGTAAGAGAAGCACAAATATAAAAAGAAATTTTATATATTCTTACGGCTACTTTAGGTGTTTGTTGTAATTTTGTTGTAGTGATAACCAGGATTTTAAAGCTTGGAGGCACATAAAAAACCTTAAAGAATATGCAAGGAAAATTAATAGAAAGAAATAGACATATTTAGCAATAAGTGGCAAGTATTGAATAGAAAACTGAAGGGAATCCAACAAAATGAAATTGTAATGTTTCGCATATTTTCGTAATCATGGTTGAGTCTTTTTATTCAATTTTTCGGCTACGACATATACGAGGGAGGCTCGATAAATTTATTGTGTGATTAAAAAATATTTTTTTGCTCTAAATCCACTAAGCCTAGACTACTTACGTATTGGTTTAAACATAGAACTTTCAGTTTCCTACTTCCTGCTTTAGTGTTCTAGTAAACAGTAAATGAAAATTGAAATTTGAATTTTTGCATTTATCATGAATATTTCATGTTAATAGGTAATACCACGTAAAAATCAATTTCAACAGCGAGTTTGTGGTGGCAGTTTACGTTGTTCCATGCATCCACGTCATAGACGACAAACGATTGAATCAGATATAGTACATAAGATTGGTGTAACTGGCTTAAAAGTAAATACCGCAACTCAAAATAATGTTGGCCGTTCGAATTCTTTTAGATTTAATAGACCACGCCATAATACTGTCAGTTCTAGTAGTTCTGTATTAAATAATTTAGGGAGACCAATTGGTGTATGTAAAAGTTTCATTGACTCAGAAATTGACAATGCAAATGGAATATTAAACAGTTCGAAATTTGGAGGCAGTGGTAGTTATTTATTTTGCAAGCACATGAAATATTGTTGTTTGCATCAGCAGCAACAAAGAAAAAATGAACTGCAGCAACAGCAACAGCAACAGCAACCGCGTTCACATTCACAAAGTGAAAACTACGATAATCATTTGATGTTTCAACAGCAGCCAACCGTATTGCAATCACTAGAAACACGACAGCAAAAGCAACAGGATTTCTTTTCAAAAAATTTCAATTATGATTGTAACAATATACGTCTTGGACCAGACGGTGAAGACAATAAAACAGCTGCGATCAACATAAAAAATGCACAAATTTATCACAATCCCAATTATCAAGAATCTCATCCATTCTATCAAGAATCAAATTATGCTCCCGAAACTATGATGCGACAATATAAATGTCCTTCGGTAAAGTTGGAGCAAGCATTTGATTTCGGTATGTACAAATATTTTTGATCGAATATATTTTGATAAAAACTTACACTTGAAATATAAGAATTGTTCAGTATAAAACGACAGAACAGAAGCGTTTAATAAAACTAAATCGTTTAGAGCAAGTTTGGGGATGAAGTTTTCTTACACAAATTTACTAATTTGGCTTAAGTATTAGGTTTTCTATTAACGAAACAAATAAACAATGAATTATTAATTAAAAGCCCAAATGTATGCAACACTATTTGTGTGAAACTTATTGCAAAAAAGCCGACATTAAGTTATTGCAAATTTTTTAATTGCATGGCAAAAAATCCGTTTAAAAGAGCAATTCAACAATAATTGTAAACTTCAAATATAAAATTGTAACATACTGAACAATATGTTTGTTACATATCGCTTTAAAGATAAAATATTTAGAAAATAGGCAAATATTTTGTAGTCGTTAATAAAATGTTGATTTCAAACAACATGATTTTCATCTTGATCAAGAGTCAATATATCACAAGTACAAAGAACTGTTAAGTTTTGACTTGCTCAGGTTAACAATTTATACTCGAGTAGAAAAAACTTTTTATTGTACGTATAATATTTATTAGGCAGCAAATGATATATAATCATGCAAAATTTTCTACTTCTACGTCCTACATACCGAATAAGCCGCTCAAATATAAAGCCCTGTTTGTACTTTTACATTTTACTTTTACTTTTACGTGTAAACCAAGTAATTATTTTGTTTGGGGCTAACTTTTAAAAATTCACCAATTGAGGCTGAAGTATTTTTTTACATGTAAAGAAACAATTTAGCCTCGCATTTGAAGTTTTTATTGATTAATAGTTTATAGAATTGTGAACTTTTGAAGGTTTCTACACCTTTAGATGATACAAAAAAATCTCTTGTTTGACATGATTAATGTATTTTTAATCCTAGAATATTAAATCTTCAAATGATATTTTGAATTTACACTTTTAAGCGAGAAACTAATGAAATATTTACATACACAAACAACTGAATGGTTTTTCTTTTGCTTGCTCAAATTGTTATGCATAACAAGAAAAAAACTTTTATAAAATATGAATAGATGTATAAAAATTCGTGTTTGTGGTTATGACATCAACATTTTCATATTAATTTTATTAAAAAAACATATTTTTTGCGATGTATAGTAAAAAGTTCTTGAAATATAAATTTACATTTTATGTGCCACTTAATATATCCATCATTCTTGTTATGAAGTTTATTCTTCTGCCATCCATTTATTCATAGACATAAGCTGTAAAGAGTGTGATAGTATTAGCTCGATATCTGCTACCCCATTGGAAATGGTTGCCACACAGCAACAGCAATCGCACAATGTACTTAAGCCAATTTTAAAACAACCGCAAAAAAATCACCATCAGCATAATCAATTACAAGCAATGAGCAACAATGAACAAAAAAAAGTACCAAAATCAATATTGAAAGATACAAAACAACAAAAGCAACATCGAACATTACCTCATCCCCCAATCGATGCTGGTTTGGGTGTATTCCATACAAAAGAGGCAGCTTTACAAAGAGTCCAGCAACAAAGTGGTCTTCTATCCATAGGAAATATAACAACTACATCAATTGCAGCTGCGTCTGCAATAGGGGCAACAACAATAAAATCAACAGAAATAGAACCAATAACAGCGGAGAAAGTTGAGGGAATAACAACAATAACAAATGAAAATGTTTTACAAAAGCCGTTAAATTCTAAAAATTATTATCAAACATATAACAATAATACCAATAATAAAAATAACAATAGCAAAGATTATAACAATAGTAATAACAGTAACAGTAATAATACAAATAGTTCCATTGGCAGTGACAGAATTAATGGCATTGGTAATAACAATAGTACCAACATGAAGAATACTGGCGAAAATCGGAACATTTGTATATTAAATAGAAATGCGGCATTACAAAATGTTCCCACTGTTATTGGTGATGCACATGCAAATGCTGATTATACCACAATTATACTACAATCTGACATGAATCGTTTGGATGCAGATACTAAGGATATTTATATTAATAAGCCTAACTGCATGGAGTCTGTTAACAGTACAAATAGTGAGAAAACAGATATAAATCGTGCTGTGACTTTTACGCAGAATGACTTTCATAAAAATCTGCAAAAACCATTAACCAGAATTAATAATAAATCAAATATATTTTCGAATTATCCATTAAATAAAAATAATTCAAATACATCTATAGAATTCAGAGGCAATATGGCGGTAAGTTTAAAATTCTTTATAAAATGCTTTAAACAATTTTCTTTAGAAATCCATTTAAAATATTTCAATACATTAAATAAATAGCACGAGTAATTGGCATAAAAAAAGCAATTTTTCGTAAAAAATATTCTCTATAAAATAAAAATATAAATATAGAAATATAAAAATATAAAAATTTCAATTAATATGTTTTGTAAATGTTATAACCAATATGAAAATTTTTCAATTACTTTCACTTATTCATTTGTGCTTCATAAAATTTCTCTCATACATCGCATAATAACATAAAAATATTTGTAGCATATTATAGGGATGAAAGTTTATTATTACATGTTGTTGTATGAACTTTTGAAAAGATTATGTGAATTATGGTTGATGTTTTGTTGTGTGATAAAATTAAAAAACAAGTGACCTCATTTTCCACCGAAACTAATACTGGGTAAATGGTTTGTATTTAGGGTTCAATTATAGCCAAGAATTCTTTCTCAACAATTATTTTTTTTTCTAAATTGCTTGCTCCTTTTTCGTTAATTTAATAGCTCATAAATTTTGATGTACTTTTATGTACTGAATGTAATAAACGTCAATTTTTATAGGGTCCGCCTTAGTTACTGTATATGTAATGATATGTTTTATATAAGAAGGGGATGATTTTTCATAATAATCGAAACAATCTTTAATTTTTAAAAAAGAAATTTTTTTTTCATATTACACGTTTCAGAGTATGCCAGAAAAAAAATCACCCATTTTAAATCGAAGCCGTTCATCATCCATAGCAGCAAATTTTTCAATAGATGAATTAAATTATAAACATTGTCATAGTTCACTCTCGCGAGCCATAACAGCATCATCATTAACTGTGGGACCAGTAAATCAAGCAATGAATATAGATACATTTTATAATGCAAATAATGTTTTACAACAAAAACGGTACGCTTATAATTCATACATTTTCTTAGTTGATGTATTAATTTTGTTATAACATTTGTTTAAATCTATTTTGGGAAATCTCATAAAGTGTACATTTTTTGTTATACTTTAAAAATGGAAGTTATTTTATTTATGTTGTATATATTTTTAAAAGGCTTATTTTACATGCGAGATATGCATTATGAAAGTCCATTGAGTATTATGCTCAACACACAAATAATAAATTTTTAAAGAAGCTGCATACAATTCACAACAAGAACAAATATTATTAAGAAGATTTACTTGATAACTTTAAATAATTCGTCATGAACATTTCTCAAAACTATGGACTTTTTAAATAAAATATATGTGAATGATAATTATTGCCCTTCTTGAATTTACGTAGTTTACGTAGTTACGTAGTTACTAGTTACGTAGTTTTTGAACTCTTTCCAAAGAATATTTATTACTTCATAAAACGTAAAATATATTTTTGCAAAGTGATCTAATTACATTAACTACAAATAATTCTAACGATGAATTTGTCAAGTCCCAACGTCATTTTACTTGTAATTATAAAGCACTTATATTGCCTAACTTACTCTTACTAACTCTGTAAGGCGAGACTATGAGATCTATATCTAAACTTTAATCTAAGCTTTTAATTAAAAGTATTCGTTCATTTTAGTGCATTTTATTTAATGAAATTATGTTAAGGATAACATTTTCAAAATAAGGCTTTTAAACTTATATTGCTTATGATTTTAGAAAATTGAAAATTAGAAAAATCCAAAAAAAAACATTAAACTAGAAATAAAGAAGAAATAAATACGCTTAATTCGATTTATCTTAAAATTGACAGACATTTCATTTACTTACTCATTTAGTATTTACTTAATCAATTAAACTTCATTTAGTTTACGTAATTGATGTTTATGGTTAGGAATTTTTAATCTTTAATTTAAATCTTTAATGAAAAAATAATGCATTAACAAATGTAAATGTGAAATTTTCTGCCTCAAACATTTAAGATATAAAATTTTTTATGAATTTTGCTTATGAGTTTTTCTTGTTGAAAGTATTTGTAATTTAATTCTCGTATCATTCAATTAAAATGTCAGATATTAAAGAACATTAAAGAAAATATAATATTTAACTTTTCAGGCAATATATTATTATTAGATTGCCGCAAGTACATGATAAAACTTGTCTACTACTTCGTTTTACTCAAAAATTCTCTACTTATTTACATATGAAGTAGTATCGTTAATATTTAAATTTACTAAAGAACATTTTTAATATTCAGTTGCCCTTTTTTGTATTAAGGCATTTTCTGTGTTGTGACCAAGTGATGCGTAGATTTTGATGAAATTCTTAAATGCAGCATTAACAATAAAAGTGAACGCCACTGTTAGTCAAATATTAAAAAAAATTCAATTCATTTCTTCATGCATTGAAATAATTTTTAAATTTGTAGGTGGAAAAAGCTTTTTCTTTTTCAAATGGTATATAAAATTTTAAGCAAATTTTTAGTAACCACCAATAATTGTAGATTTTTTCAACTAACAAATAACGCATAATACAAAGACCCACATTTGAGATGGATGAAACATTTAATGCTGATCAAGTTTTATGTGGTTTTATGTCGAGCTAACTTCTGGAATAATGCTAAAGTTTTTTGCATAATTTTCCTTTGGTAAAATTTGCTAGATCGAACTCAAAAAGCATAAGCAAAGCCATGAAAGAAAATTTTAAATAATTTAATATCAGGCGGCTCTAAGCAATCTTCCTTTTCCTCTTTCTTTATCACTTCTACATTCGATTATTACAATATTTATATATTACATTATTGTGTTTTTAAATTGTTCATCATTCATCCGAAAAGTTTTTCTTTTTTATACTTTTTTTGTTTTATTTATTACATTTATAGCGTGAAAAATATTCACATCATTTTATGGCAAATGCAAAAGAAAAATTTTTTCAGTTTGAATAAGTAATAAAATTTCTTAAAATTTATGAATAGTACAATTTTTATTTATAAAAATTTACAATTTTTTTTTTTGAAGAAGAAGATCTATAATCAAAAGAGGCGTTTCATGGATCCATCCCTAAAAAAATTCCGTTCAATTTATATGTTTAAGATGGATGCTTCATATTCAAGACTTCATATTTCAAATCAATTATACCGGCTTTTTCACTTGAATTTGCGATATTTTCTTTAATGAAATGGGAAGAATATTTATTGTGGAATCTCCATAAATATTTTAGTTTAATTTTTAGAAGATAAAATAGATTAAATCAATACATTCTTCGCAATATCAAAATAGATATTAAGTGCTTATTTCAGATATTTAACGTTTTATATGAAGTAGATATTTCTTGGAATTTTGTAATTAAACCTTTTTGAGAGTTGCAAATATTTGAACAACATGACTTGATATTCATTTTGTGGGTGGATGTCGGTGTACACTAATGATTTGCTTGTTTGTTTGTTTGTATGTTTGTTTAGTATATACTATGTGTAACCTTCATACATTACTCAAACATAATTGTTACATTTGTTGGGAGAATTTTTTAATGGAACAATGTACACTAAAAAAACATAAAGCATGTATTTGTTAACTTGTTACAGGAAATCATTCCATTAACAATTTTGTACTTGTGATTGATGCAGTTGTCTGTAATAATTTTAATCTTCAAAGGCTTTAAAGAGAAATGAATGTATAAATAAACGTAATTGATACACCTAATAAAAGAGTAAATTTATTTGTATTTTAAATTTGAATGTGGCTTTTAATTGTCATCCTGTTATGTATGAATGCAAAAGAGGAAATATAAATGAATATGTAAGATATGATAACATCCTGTCATTTTGTCTATTTCAGAGAGTACAATAATATAACAGTAAGTAGATGTAGCAATAAATCTTCTCGCCTTAATATGATGCCTTTGGATTCAAGCGGTGTATTAACATTTCAACAAGCAATATCAGGTGCTGTTTCACCGCAATACTTAGCCAAATACAATTGTAATTGTAATGGCATCTTGGCAAAAAGCAATTCAAATTTCATCAAGAATATACAAACACAACGTAACATTTCATTAGTTGATGATAATACCATGTCAACTGATACAAATCTTCTGTCAGAAGATAATGGCCTGCTAGAAAAGCAAACGAAAGCAACAGTAACAGCAACAACAACAGCAACAGCAGTATCGATAAAAACAACGACAACTACAACAACTGCATCGACAACAACATCAAAGCTGACAAAATCATCACTTTTATTGACAGCTGCACCCAGCCTTCCTGTTATAAATAGTAGTACAGAAACAGATGACATAGAATCATTAAATAGTCCAATAATATTACAAGAGCGTAGAGCTGGTGTAGGCAGTAGTGCTTTAGTACATGGCGCAAGTACAACAACAATGGCTCCTACTTTGAATAAACAAGTGCAAAAGCCACGTATGCGTACGAGCAGTATGCCAGCCGAAAATAGAAAGGTATGCAAAAAAAAAAACGCACAAACAAACAATTGAACAAAAAGAAAAATTAAGAAAATAATATTTAACAATCTTAACAAAATGGCAAGATAGTAGGAATAAATGATAATAAATCTTCATTATTAATAAATAAACATACAACTGAAAATATAGTTTGACGTACCATTCAATAGAATTTGTTATCAAACTTTATAAAAAGAAAATATTTTATTGTTTGCTCCTAAAAATATTTTATGATGCAACTAAGTTTACCATTATGGAGTACTTTGCTTATTATTATCCTTCTTGAATGAACATTTTTATAAATTGTTATGTTTATGCCGTATTATTTTGCAGCCACGTTTAGTTGATACGCGACGAGCTGCCATACATTGTGCTGATTTGGATTTGGAATATTATCGTTTGCGTAGCTTTAGCATTACATCACATGGTGTTTGTAATCTGGGTGATTCTGTAAGGTAAAGTTCGATTAATACATTACAATTTGTATGTATTTATCGCTGAACAAAAATATCAATAAATCTATATGTAATTTTCATTGCATCCATACATAAATGGCTTTCTTAATATCCCACGCGACTTTGTTAAAATTTTTATTGACATGTACTTAAAAATTAGATAAATCTAGAATAAGTTTGAGTCGATATATCTAATGTACATTTCACGATTGGATGATCCATCAACAGCTTTCAATTTTTAAAATGATTTCATGAAATTTCATGTACATATAAACTTTTTGATCCAATTTCAACCTAATTCGATTAAAATATCTCGAAATTTACGATATTTAGTTCATAGAAAGACATCGGACAGACAAACAAATAGATAACAAGCAGGAAAACAGACAAGCTTAAATAGAATCAGCAAGGGAATCTGAATCAAGCGGTGTAACAAAAGGTGGGCCTAGCTCTACACCTCCTGCGTGTTACAAATAATAAATTCACAATAAATTGAAAAATTTCGTGTGAAAATTTTATAACTCTTGGACTCTGTGGTCTTTTACTTATATTAAATAATGTCCTATGGAGTACCTAATTATAGGTATTTGTTGTCTAATTAACATTTCTTTAATTTGTTTACATTTGTACTTTCGAATAGGAGTCGACGTTCCAGATCTATTACTTCCGTTACATCAACAGCTACATCAAACAGTGGAAAAGATAGACATAACAGGTAACGTAATATTTTTAGAAAGGAAATAAAATTATGAAATGATAAATTAATGACAATTAATATTAAAATTTTTCTCTTATTACACATTTCGATTTTTATTTGTGTTCCTTTGATTAGTAATGCTTCACGTACATCGGGTGATCTTGTATTGGAGAAAATCGAAAATTTTGGTAATAAGAATAACAATGAATGTAAAACAACTATACCAGGTTATAAGATTGCAATATTGGGGGCAGCTGGTGTTGGTAAGACTACACTCACCTATCAATTCACCACTTCGGAATACATATGCGCTTACGATTTAAGTTTAGGTAAATTCTATAATAATTTGCTTTTGCATTATTTAATGGGCATATTTATGACCTGGTCTATTAGAATTCCATTATAGAATTATGTTAAATAATTGAAATATTGACTTATTGAACTTATTTTTCAAATAATACTTAATATCATGGAATCTTGGACTATTTAAATGATGACCCTAAAACAAATGATTAAGAACTACTTCAGTATTTATTAATTCAAAATTCAAAAAATTAAATGTTATAGTCTCAGTCTGAAAGTTTTACAAATTTTTGTAATGTATTTATACTCTACACTATTTGTTATATAGGATGCAGTTTGTGCAGATGTCTGTAATACCCAGAAAAAATTGAGATAGACTGAGCATTACTTTCTAATTTTATTTAAACCTGTTTATCTGCATGTCTGTCTGTTCTTCTGTCCATATAAATTAGTTATCAAAGTGTTATCAAGGTGTGATTTTGTAATTATTTCAATAAAATTTAGTAAGTAGGCATGGCTTAATCCAAAGATATCTGGGAATCATTCTCTGTGAAGCTTTTTGACTCATAAATAAAAACGATTGGTTAGTTTATATGATTTTGACTGGCTCAATTAATATAACTTAAATAATTCCGTGGCAAATGGACACTTAAATGTTTCACATTTTATAGTGACCAAATGTGGAATATAAAAGCATATTATAAAAATTGTAAAGTATTTCAGATTAAATGAAATTGCACTTTGATTTGAATTTAATATATAACATAAAGTTCTATACGTTATTTGTTTTTTTTTGCACAAAATGATTTCAATTTATTTAAAATGTTAATTTAATTTCAATATATTGGATCATATTAAAAAGTGCATTCGTTTTTCTATGGAATATGCAATGTTTAACCCAATAAACTGATATATTTTATTGATATAATTATGAAGGTAAACGAAAAATGGCAAAAAGCCAACAATTACAAATGAATCATATTTATGCAAAATATAATTTAAATCTTTTTAATATGACCCAAAAGAATGCATCTAATCTTTAATCGTTTCTCAATTTTTTTTTATAGTTTAATGTTTACTTTATGCTTACACTGATTCCATTTATCAAGTACCCTTATCTCCGAACAACTTCGTGCTCTATGATATATTCAAAAGAGAAAATAAAAAATAAAAACCAACAAATCTTTCTTATATATGAAAAAAAAGAAAAACGAAAATTATTGTAAAAAGCAGAATGTTTTTTGACCTTTCCATTTTTGTTAAAGCAATTTTGGTCTTGCCATTGCCTTTTCTCTTTATTATGAAAAGATGAACGCTATAAGATAAGTTAAAAAAAAAAAACAACGAGCAAAAGTAATGTTTGAGAATTATTCGAGTGGAAGGCAAAGATTAGTTGTTACTTTTTTGTATTCTACTACTTTCAACCCTCAAAAATACTTGGGGTAGATTTACCATACAAAATTGTTAAATTGAATTCGAAAATTGTGATTTTAATGTTTTGTTACGTGTTTGTTTAATTAGACGATGACTATGGCCAAAAAACCGTTTCAGTGCTTGTTGATGGAATTGAAACTGATTTAGAAATAATCGATCATCCAGCTTGTGAAATGTCGGTAAGTAAATGTTTATATACATATCGCATAAAGGAAGGTGCTTCTAACGTAATGAACAGAAAAAGAAAAAAAGCATTACCTTCATTTAGAAAGAACACTGACCAAGTTGTAAAAGCTTTTGTTAATGGTAGGTAAAACTGTATGAAAACGTTTGGAATGATATTTTTTGGGAAAATATTAAATATTTTGACATTCTGGTGCAACATCAAATTGGAAATCAATCTAATAATGATTTCTGTTTTATCGTGTTTAAGCATTTAAAGTTTCTACACTCTGATTTTGAATATGAACTAAATTTATCTATATAGTATATTTCAAAGTCAATGTTGTCCGGACAAATCCATCAAAAAATGTTGTAATATCAAAATTTTCTAGTTCAATACAACTTATTTAATCTTTTGTTACTTGATATTTATAGTAGCTTTGTATACCTCATGATAATAAGATTCACTTTTTTATTTATACTTTTAGACGGAAGCTTTTTGTTCCACTTATAATCTCGACTTGTTTGTGGTCGTTTATTCTGTTGTGGATCGCAATTCATTTAAAATTGCCGAGAAAATTCTTCAATATCTAAAGGAAAATGAGATGCTATTGACAAGAGGTGCTATTCTCGTAGGCAATAAAACTGACTTAGAGCGTCATCGGGAAGTGAATCGTCAAAGTAAGTAAGAAAAAAACAACTGTAATGGTAAAACATTAATTAGGCTTCGTAATACTCGAATACTCGTAATTCGGACAACATATAGGAAGGTCTAACCTAACAAATCAAACGATTTAATTATGTTTAATTAGAGAACTTGTCACTTTTAAAAGAATAGCGGCTTTAAATTTTGACTACCCAATAATAATAAGAATTTCGAACTACTAGTATTAACATTTTTTGAATATACAATTCCGGCTGCGCAAAAATTAAAATTGGGTAGATCATTTTAAAAATGGTATAAAAGTCCTTTAAGAATAGAAAATGTCTCTTTTTAAAAATCTAGGCACAAAAAGAAAATGTTACCATGGATATATATATATAAATTTAAATATAATTCTGGATTAATTAGTTCAAAATAATTAAGTGATAACTGTCTTGAACATCGTTGACATTTACTCAAAATTAACGTGTTACCAAGCCCAAAAAATGCATATTATTTGTAAATGTAAGGAGATCGATATAAAGTTGATTAGATGTCATAATTTTCATGTTATCAGCATTTTCATCATCAATAACTATAGCGTAATGATGAATGATAATATTTTACATTGTATTCCATCTACGTCAATTCATCACAAGGAGAAATATAAAATGTATACGTACATAGATTACACATTACTCAAAATCGAATTTCAAAAACATTTAGTTGTTCTACGTTTCACCTCAGGAGGTTTATTTATATAACGAATATCATTCATTCAGGGCAATTAATTATTCATGTGTCTATTTCAATGTAATTATCCACATGCGTGCTACGTAAACAATTTAATTTAATTTTGCGTAATTAGAATGTATAATTATAATTAACATTAACATAACATAATCAATGCATATATAACATTATTGCAACCTACACCATTTTTGGTATTACATTTGTGGCTGTAAGTTGAGCTAAATTCATCTAACGTTTTTATTAAGAAAAAATAGCCTTTATATAGCAAAAAAGTACAATTCCTAAAATATTTTAACGTAAAATAACGCTGAGTTGTATTTTAACATAAAAAATGTGCGTACCAAATTTATTCCAGATCGGACCATTTTTATAATCACTTCTTATACAACGTCCCTTTTCGGAAAAAATCTTTATATGGGCAAAATATTCAATTTTGAGTATATTTTAGCGAAAATTGACATCGGCTTGTATTTCGACATAAAAAATATGTGTATCAAATGTAATACAGAGCGGTGCACTTTTTGAACCACCCCTCATAAAACGAACTTCTTCAATAATTTAATGTTTCTTTTAACTTGATGGGCTTTCCATTTTCTTAGTTAACTTTAATCACATTAAGTAAATTAGTGGTAGAGTGGTTAGTTTTAGTGGTAGTAGTAGAATGGTTAAAAGTCGGCCCCAACTACTTACAAAGTTCTCATCATAATTTTTTATATTAATTAGCAATATCGAATGAGAATAAATTTCTTATTGTGTTTTTATTTTGTTTTGATTTTTTTGTGCTTTTTATCCACATATGCGTAATATTTTTTTATGCATATTTAAAATAGTGGCACGTAAATTGGCGACGGATGTAGCATGTAAATTTATAGAAACATCTTCTGGCCTCGATCATAATGTTGACGAATTATTAGTTGGCATTGTTGCCCAAGTCAAGTTGAATCCGCAGCGTATAAAAAATTTAAGTGAAAATGTTCGACAACGTCTCAAATTACAAAATACCATACAAAAGCCACAACGTTCGTATGCATCGCATGCACGTCTAATGCGGCAAATGTCTATGTCTGAAACGGACAATATTGACCATAATAATGGGGATGTGGAATATGCATGTGATGATGAAAATCAAGATAATAATATTACAGTAATGCCAAATGGTACAGATGGCACTATGGGCAGTGCCAGTGAACGTACAGTTAGTACGACATTATCTTCATCAGGTGATGGTATTAATAATCAAGCACTTTCATGTACTAAGAGTACTAATATGAAGAGCGGCAGAAAGATGACAAAACGTCCACTAAATTTGGAAAGTATTTTAAAAATGGGCGAAAGTGAATTTGAAGATGAGGAAGAGGTTCAACTGCCAATAACTAATGTCAATAAAAAATATGGTGAATCTAGCCAATCCTTTAGCAAATTTGAATTACTCAAATCTGATTTGAAATCGAATAATAATTTTTGTAGTCTTCAATTAGTAAATCACTCGCTCGAATTAGAGCATAATATTAAACGAAGAAATACTAAAATACAATTTACAAATGGAAGTGATGATCAAGAGCAATGTTACGATGTAACTGTTCAACAAGCATCAGCTGTAGATTCTTTTCCCACTTCAAGTGAAAATATTTTAACAGATAATTGTAATAAAAAGGCTTTAGCAAAATTAACAAGTCGAACGAAAACATTTCTCACATCAGTATTACGATTTAAAAAAGCTCTTAATGTGGCCAAACGTCGAAATTCATCCAGTTGTAGCGATTTATTTGTCATTTAAATACTCATTAAGGAAGGTAAAAATTTAAACATTCTTCAAATTTTAAGAATTCATATGAAATTTATGGATTATAAAGCACATAGACAATTAATAAGAAAAAGTGTTGTGATCAATGGTGACTGACTCCTCTTAAAATTGAGAGTAATTAAAACGTTAAGCAAGTCAATTAAAAATCAAAGAATTTCCACAATGTAATTTTACGAAAATTTTGAAATATCTGCTATGTGACTGCGATCTACAAAGAATCGATTTATTTGAATTGAATTAGACACACATATTCATTATATGAAAATGCTAAATTTTTCTGTTTAAAAATTATGTGAATATATTTTTTCAAAATAAGAATATTTCATTTTCCATATCAAAATATTAAATAGGTAGAATTAAAAAATCTATGAATTGTGTGCGTCCAGTATTAGATTTTAAATATCAATATATATGAAAATAATTTCATGTTACATTGTCGTAAATTTTTGGGTAATCGATTTCTATTATTAATTAAATTAAATTTTTAATTTATGCAATTTTTGCTTTTCTTATCTCAAGTTTTAATAATTCAACAATTTATTATTTAAATTGCATTTGTTTATTCTGAAAATGAAGTAGTTTAGTTTTATGGACAAAAGAGTGTTCTACTTTGCAAATGTAGGCAATAAAATATATCCATTCTACATTAAAGGAATTAAACAGGAATTAAGAATTTATTCGTAAACAAGCAAACACCACATATATTTACATACAATACTAGACATTATCTATAAACTTTTATATATAACTACATATATTTATAGATAGATTAATTATTAATGTAAAGGAACTAAGTAGATACACTTTAGTTGATAGGGACGATTGTCGACCAATGTAAACTTTAAAAATGAAATCTTAATATTTAAAACTGGAAGTTTTTTTTTGAAAAATCTCTATAAAACAAGATTCAAAATATGAAAAGAATTGCCCAATGGAATCATCTTATCTAAACTCTGTACCATTTCACAAAAGGTTTCTTCATTCTATAAGAATTTTTCCCAAAATAGGTTTAATATGCCCAAAATCTGATTTGCAATACTGCACTAACTGATCTAATGATTCTGTTCTCTAAAACTAAAATCACATTTTACATTTCTTATCATGAAAATATATCAATCCATGACCAAACATAATTTAATTTCAAAAATTTATGAAATTCATTAAACAGAATGGTCAAAAAAGTTTAAATATATTTAGAGAATATTTTTAAACTAATTATGCGACAATATATAGAAATCAAAGAAGTATTTACAAAATAATTTTCTCTTCAGTCCATTTTGGGTATTATTTATATCGGTATGATAATAAGTGGAATTTGACAACTGATGATGGAATCTTTTCTAAATTGAGTAGTAGTTTAAGTAGAAAGTAAAAGAAATTGTAGGCTGGTTTAATTCACATTTTCCCAATCTAATACATATCATATTCGAATATCATGTTGTCATATATATATATATATATATATAATATATATATACATATATATAATAGGAGGCATACATACATATATATCCATATACTATATATACTCATAAGTATTATTACCATTTTTATATGCATATAAAAATATTATATAGCATAAATATGCATAAATATATCTTTACGACACATTTAAGCACCACCAATATACTCCCACTTATAATTGAAACTAAAACAAAATATAATTACAATAATAATAATAATAGTAATAATAATAACAAAAATAAAAAGGAAAAGCCCTCCCAAAACATAAATAAAGAAAAGAACTTTTAAAAGCATCTATAATCGTATATACAAATAATAATATAATATATATAATATTAATATATGAAAATATTATAAATGAATAAATTTATAATAGATATATAAAATAGTAATAATAGTAATAATAATAATTAAACAATAACAATTTGAACCACAAAAACGTATATAAAAAGATCGAAACAAAATACAAATAAATCAATAAAATAGAAAACATTTATGGTGAGACTGAAACTAAATCAAACTGAACTAGCATCTAGATTTGTTTAATTATGTTTAGACTAATTATACAATTGTTTATATGAAAATCAAAATCTATCTATCATTATATTATTGTCCATAGAAATATTTTATGGTAATTGTTAGCTCTCAATTGCAGCCATTTTTTTGCTCTTAATATAAAACAATAAAAATGCAATTCCACAAAAATAAGCATAAAAACAAGAAGCAAACAAAAAAAAAAAACAAAAAAAAAACAAAAAACAAAAACGAGAAACTAAATAATTATTCCTTTAAATTTAAATAAATTGTGGAACAAAGTATTGTCCAATACTGATAAAAGGTTTCCAGTTTTGATAGATGCCTTGCAGATAATAACTGAATAAGCGATATTTAAATTCAGTTTTCTTTCTAAAAATGCATTCTTCTGTTCTGCCCTTTTTGTTTTCTCTTTTTTCACTTCTTTGAATAACTTGAAGTTTGAATCAAAGTTAAGTCTAACATTTTCGAGAATATCAGAAGTTTATAAGAAAATTTCTTAGCATTACCGAATAAATATGAAAATTAACTCTAAGAAATACTCTGCATATAAAAACAAATCGCGATTCTTTTAAAAGATCACAATTTAAAAAAGTTTAAGCAAATTTCAACACTTTAAAACTTTAACAATTTTTTAGAGATATTTATGATTCAATTATTCATAATTTTGAAAATAAAAAGCACACTACTTTTTATAATTTTTTAACGCACCAAACAAATTTCACACATAGAATAAGAGAGATCAGATAACAAATGAAACGCTAATTAAAAAGTTTTCATAAGGAGATACAAAAAAATTCGCAAATTTTTTTTAGAACATTTTTGAAATTTTTAATGAATATTAGATAAATGTATATTTTTTAATTCTATCGGTGTACTCTTAAATTTTTATATTATATTGGAATAATTTATTTGGGATACAATTTAATTATTCAATTCAAATGAAAACTTCAGTTTCTATTTTGTCATTAGAAATTCTTATTAAAGAAAATTGTTGCAATTTAGCAACATGTTCCACCAATTGTCTGCAGTTGTATACAATTTTAAATAATTTTAAATAAATAATATTTTCAATGTCATCTTAAAATTGAATTTTAATTTTAATTGTATCGTATTGGTCGTATTGACTTAAAGCTGAGATCACGTAAGTACATAATTTATTACATTTACAAGAAAATGAAACTAATTGAAACTAAAGGAAAGTAAATAGTAAAAAGTAATTTGTACTGCACTAAAATGTAGAATAGATTTTTATATTCAAATAATATTTAAATTTGTTTGAAATCTTATAATCCTTGCAACAAGGGCAAAAGGTCTCCATCATAATCACCTCAAGTGGCTATTAGTGTACAATATGATTAAGGTTATGCGTTTGCTTTTGAAAATGTTATATATTTAACTCCTAGGCATGGAAGTAATTAGAATTTTAATGCAGTCTACGCTAATTCCATAAATGGTAAACAAGATTATGTCAAAAAAGGAAATATACTTAATTTGTGAGAACACAAAGCATTTGGATTAGTCAAGATTTATTCAGACTGATCTATTCCATTATTTGTCTAGCTTTTCCATTCGAAAGTTGCTGATTTTAAGTTTACTCTTTATGTCCAGTAGACACCCTCCGATAAGCACTGTCACACAATTCTGAATATAAAATTTGAAGAAACACTTAAAAATTATTTGAAACAAGGACCCTAAGGATATAAATCACTTTTAATCACTTATGATATTGAATGGAATATATTTAAGGTTATTCTAATTGTACCTAGAGCTATTTTAAAGCCCTTTGTAAAAAGGCCTCTGCGAGTTGATCGATTTTTACCGATTAATTTATATGCCCAAAAAGTATGCTGAAACAAAGATTTGCATGCAAAAATCTCCCAGCAATCAAGGAGGGCCTTTTTTCGTTCTGATAAATGACCTTAAAATGATAAATCCAACTGTTACAAATTAAACATATTGAAGTAGGCGTAAAGTAAACTTTTTCATAATAATCTTTAGAAGTGGCCTACTAAGACAGTTACGAAGATTCATGTAATAAAATTTTGTAAATATATTTTTCTGACTCGATAATACTTTTTTATTATATTGTACGTATTTTGTTTTGGCAATTTCCTGACACTTTATGTTGCACTAAGTACCAACTTGGGACTCATAATAATTAAGAGTACTAAACTTTATGTTAATATTCAACGTGCTTCCTTGCATACGATGTATGTATAGGAAAATATGTATATTAAATTTGCAGCAATGAATGTAACAATCAATACAAATTGAAAACTACAAAATCCACTTTTTTATATTCATCAATTCAAAATTAATACATTTGCCCTTTTAAAACTCTAAATGCCTTTAGAAATAAAAGTAGTTTATTCGTAGTATTCTAATAGTACGATATTGCTATGCTCTTGGGCCCATGTAAATGCCTAAAATAAGACCTTTTAACTAGTTAACTAAATTGTTGGCTGCTTCTTTGAAATATTTAATTGTAATTGAGAATTTTCGTACAATAAGTAAGGACAAATATCACTCTAAGTGAATGTATGCAAATTATATGAGATTAGTCCACTTTTAGATTTCCGTTTAAGATAAATGTTTTTATTTTGCGAGAGATATATTTTTTCTTCATTTTAATTGTAAAAATATAATCCAGTAATTTCCTTGTGCTTGTAAAAATTCCAACTCTAACCCCACCCAGATCATTTTTTAAGTCTCTACTGCATAAGCCTTTCTTTTGAGTAATAAGTCTTTAGTATAAAAAGATTATATAAAATTCAATTATATTCTTAGGATTTGTTCTATAAATGAACTAAAGATAATAATTTTGGTTTATTTTTGTCATTTTATACTTTTTCTTTTTCTCTTTCAAACTGATTAATATTCTTGTTTATAGGCCACTTCTTAGGATTTGTCATTTAAAAAAGTCTATTTTTTGATAGAAAGTATTCTTAATTGATCTAGCAAAATCCACAAAATTTCATTCATACATCATGTAATTTGAAATTTTAACAAGCCGTTGATGTATGAAGGAGTGACATTTCATTTCAACCAATGCCAAGTTTTACTTGTACTTAGATTTTTTCTTTTCCTTGGTATTTTTATTTTTATTATTGAATTAAAATGAAAACCATAAAGTTTTTCTTGCCTTAAAACTTTACATATATATAAATAACAATAATAATAGTAACAGAGTAAAAGAGTAAATGCAAAAAGGAAATATGTACATTTTTCGAAAGACTATTTCTCGTTTACATTTTTAAAAGGCTCTTTTCATATTTGTTATTTTTATGAGGCTCTTAAAACAAATTTCATTCATATAAAATTTTGAATACACGCCATTAAGAAATTTGTTTCACATTTAAAAAAGCAAGCGATTTTCTTATTTGATAAATCGCATGCAATAAGTAAGACATCAGAAAAATATTATATATACACAAGTTTAGACAAAAACGAACGAGTGTCAAGGAGTGATGAGACAAGTTGTTATAGAACAAAATCAATTTCTATATGCTTGCACTTGTTAAAAGTCAATTCAAAATTTGAAGGTAATTTTTAGCAACTGAGACATCTTTTCAGTTACTTTTAATACAGTAAATATAATTGGACAAGATACTCTAAGTGATGAATATAACAAATATAATCTTAAGGATAAATGATAAAGCTTGATAAATAGATAAAGTGAAAGCATTACGGAAAAATATCATACAAATAACATTGTAAATACATACAAAACATATAGAGAAATTTATGCATCAATATTTAATTATATTTCACGAATTTTTTTTGTATTTAATCAATTTGAAACACACCAATCGGAACTAACACAGCATAATATTTGGATTTGTTGTTTTTTATTGCCATTTTATCTTAAAATCTACACCGTAATTGGAAAAATATTGACAAATAATTAATAAATTAATTATACATTTATATAACACTTCACTTTTGTATTAATATCATATTTATTACAAAATCATAACGAAATCTCAATGCAAAATTCAATATAAAATATTTCTATTAAAGTTTTAAGAAATCATTTTTACTGAAATAATCAAAAATACATTTCACAATTTTACAATTTTTCTTCTGCTTTTTTTTTGTCACCTGCATGTAACAACGTGCAGCATAACTCGCTACTGGAATTGAATGAATAGGATTAAAAAATCATTAAAATATATTTAGACAAAAGCCGATAGAATATTTGTATAAAATTGATTGTAGAATTGAAGATTTACATTTTTTTACGATTTAATTGAAAAAGAAAGAAATGAAAACAGAAAAAAAATGCAAAGGGGCCCATCACATTTCGTTAAAATGAAAATTTTATATGCAAATTGTTTTCTTTCAATTTTGCAAAATAAAATGTTATTTGTCCTCTGGTTTGCTCCACTTAATGATACTTTGAAATGTATATCACAATACATAAATTCCTTGTATGAGCACTTGCTTGACTGAAACAATTGGAATTTTAAATATGTTGAATTTTAAAGGTACTTTCATTTATATGAAATATAAAATGATGTATAAATAAGTTGGAAAATTATAAGTGACTGATGGTAATTCAGCATCCAAATGTTTATACTTTTCTTGAATTTAATAATTTCAAATTTCTTAAGCTTCTACATTTACACTGTTGCAACATTGAAGAAGATTTTTAACTCTTTGGTTAGAGTTTAAATTTTATTTTAGCATGGACTTAACCCGATTTGATTCATTTTTACCACATGTTTCATATAATCTTTTAATTATAGTACAAACTTACAAAAAATAGACGAATAGTCTGACAGAAAGGACTCCAAACCTTCTACAAATGGACAATATAAAATTAGATCGCGAATTCTATCTTTGAGATGTTATAAATTGTTTAGTAAAATGTAACGTATCTCATGGACGAGTAATATGAAAATTGATACAAAAAACACTTTTATTTAGAGTTAATTAAATATGATGTACCTTCCACAATTGAGGCATTTGTACTGCGAATGAGGCACTTATGTATTTTATTTCTATATTCTTTAAATTCATCTTATAAATTAAATTTTGTAAAAATGCAGAAATTATTTCAATTTCCAGTAAAAAACATTCTGGTTGGTAGTAAATAAAATTGATGAATTTTCTTTCACATTGTTCAATGTAATAATGCTTTACGGAAATATATAAATAATTACTGATATGTACATGGAAATACTTAATAATTCTTATATATATATTTTATAATTTTGCAATGCGTCCCGAATGACAATCACTTAGTTATTGGAAGGGCCTACCTTGGCGTAACAAATGAACACGATTTTCTTTTACTCCATGATTAAATGTGTTATTTAAAAATATATATGAAGTATTCCACATTCTTATGACAATATAAGAGGATTTCATTTAGCTGAGGCGAACTATTAAGTACGCACCACAGATAGAATCAAACATTTTTACTGTTGATGAATCCAGAAAAGGCCTTCCGTATGTGAAAAGAACGCTATGTTATATTTTAGGTAACTTGTTGGCAGTGAATAAATATGAAATATAAAAATCTAAGAAATTTTAAGTGGACGTGACAAATTCTGTGTATTTTCCAGAAAATACTCTATAAAAACCTTTAGCATATGTAAAAAATTTCTCTCCACTCTTTTCTTGTACAAATAACAATCACAAAGTAAAAAACTTTTGCCATAAGTATTAGAGGTATTTTAAGTTCACCATGAACATCGCTATTTTCTTAAATTTCACCTATTTACAGTATTGTCCAAGAGCAGTACCATTAGCAAATTTAAGGCCCTTTTCAAAAATATTTACCAGTCATAAAATTTTTGCCACATTCTGGTGAACTGACACAAATTCATAATTTATTCTTGATCATATTTACCAAACCCGGATATTCTAATGTAGCAAGCATTTTGATGAAAAGGATATTCTCCCAGCTATTGATTGTTTGATATATAAGTAAAACTAGAATTAAAACATGTCACACTTATTTTGTTTCATTTAGTATCATTGTTAACTTGAATGTACACAATATTTATGACTAAATAACATAAGTTGTTATTGTTATTGTTATTGTTACATTATATATTGTGAATTTTTATCTTCCCTCTCTTACCGACAAATGCCTACATAGAAAATAAAACACCTGAACAAATACTAAGTAGGACTGAACTATATTTCTTAAGTAAATTGGGACACAAAATAATAAATTTTTATAAGTCTACGGCAAAGCATTAAAATTTCTCACGTATAAAATTGTATCTCATTTTTATATTCAGCACTGATTGTTTGAAAATTCTATCAAATAATATGACGATTAATTTGTAATGTATAAGATAGTAACTGTCTTATGACGAAACGTGAAAGTAATGAATTTTGTTGGAGAGAGAGTACATTTTCTTTGATGGGTAATTTACCGTATAACGAAACGCGTTACAGAAGATTTAACTATTCATGAATGTTGAACAAACCTTAACAAACAGCGGACATTTTTCGTTTGACAAAAATTCCACTTTTCACAATTTAAGTTTGAAAATTCTTGCAGACCGATTTAAAATAAAAATAAACTGAACGGCTCTTATCATCACAAATTAAGAATGCAAAGAGTAATATACGCCGGCCAGTTTATTTAGTAAACTACAATTTGGAAGCAAAAAATTTCAAGTATCCTCTTACTTCTCGAAGACATTTTAGATTCAACTCATAAATTCAAAAGTAATGCACATATGAGCTGTTTGAATTAACTGTTTCCCCGCGAATAAGTACAAATCAGTCATAATTTTGGTAAAATTTCTTTATTATTTATTAGTAATCCATCATAATAAAATCATTTACACATTTGTAGTAGGCCAAAAACTATGCAATAGTTTTTTTTTGGACTTGTTTATCGTAAAAAGAAATCGAAAGAATTTTATGTTTCGGTGTTATACAATTAGTGAGAGCCTTTGCGATTTTTTAGCTGATTCAAAATTCGATGTAAAGTTAATTTCAGTTCTTAAAGTTAATTCTAATTGGAACTAACTTTATGCGGATTTGAATTGGAAAACTATGCTTTATGTTAGTGAGACAGAAAGTCATAAGAGCGTGAATTAATTCAAAACATCATTCGGAATTAACTGATGTAAAATAAAAAAAAAAAAATGATCCCAGTTAAAGCATCTCGAATCATATATCGTACATAAATTTAGCTTAAGTCATAAAAGTTATAACAATTTTATTAAATATATGTGAAGGGGAAATATGTCATATAAAAATATAGGCCATTGCGTGCACCCTCAACCATAAAATTTACTGAAGGAAGTCTTAAATGGGATAATGAGGTATAATAAAATCGAAAGTGTAATTGGTATTAAGCACACTTTTAAATAATACCCTACATTATCTATTTATTACAATCAAACATTTCAGCGCATAAATCTTTGCAAGACTTTAGGGAGCAAAGGATCAAACTAAATGGAATTTTTTACGCTAAAATGCTAAGCTATATTTTTGTAGAATTTCTGAGATTACTTTCGAAAGTTTTATTTAATGGAAAAAGTATACTTGTTGAAACTGAGTGGTCGCTTGGGATTTGTAAAAATAAATCATTAAAAATAAATCATTAAAATATCTACGGGGGTTGAAAAGCATTCCACCACTTTCAGTAACTGTTGGTTGAACGGTGGCTTTTTCGCAATTCATCGACTGCTGCGTTTATAGCTCACATTAAAAGCGGCAAATATTTTCACTTCAATTAATCAAGACACATATAAAAGAATCAACAATTACATGATGTTAATGAGGAAAAATTACAGGGGGGGGGGGGGGGGGGGGGGGGGGGAATAAAATAATTAAATGAGTTTTTGTGCAAATCATTAAAGCATTAAACAACACGAATAAATTTTATGACAACATCAACTAAAATTATTAAAGTTAGTCGAAATCGACAATTCAAGGGACACCTTGAATCAATCGACAGTATAGAAAATAAAAAGCAAAACTAAAAATTCGATAATCTAAGGGACTCATTTCATGAAGAAAGCTTTCAAAAATCGAGACCGGTAAATAAAAATTGTCATACAGGTGTAATTTAATTAAGGACCAGTTTTTTCACGGATGTTTTTTAAAGACTATAAAATTCGTATAAATTTATACCATAAAATAATTCTCTTGCTATACGAAATTAGTTCATAGACTGATACACACACAACGACTATTCTGAAGATTTTTTATGGTTCGCGGAGCGACTTCCATCTTCTATAAATATCGATGTATTTCAAACACGGTGACTGAAACATATTTAAGTATCAAACAAGTTCCTTATAAAATACTTTTATCAAATTATTTCAAATATTAATATTTGTAGGTTTCGAATAAAGTCTGCTTAATAAAGTGTGCATCTGGAGTTGGCCTAATAAGAATGTAGATCTATCTAAAGCTCTCCTAGTTATTGTTTAATAAAATTTGAAAGAAACAGAAAACCATTTTAAACATATCCTGAATGGTTGTTATAAGCAAGTATTATAATAAATAATTTATGCCTTTGGAACTTAAAACTATGTTTATCAAACACCATCCTTGACTAAATTTATAAAAATTCTGTGTAACTTATAAAATAATATATTTCGAAACTTTCAAAACATACCATCTGAATGGGCAATTGGTATTAAAATAATAAGAAAAATTAGAAAATTACGCGTCACTAATTTCCAATCATTAGGTACTACCACAGGCAGCAGAATGTGTGTTATACGATGCACTTCATGAGAAGCACATACAAATATGAACGATGTTATAATCATGTTAAGTGTAGGAAAGCCAGGTAATAAGACTAAAACGCCATGTCGATCTGCTGCCAACCATATATGATATTGACATATGAAAAGCTCTAAAGAAATACGACCGAACCAGGCGAAAAACGTAGAATAACGTGTACGTAATATGCCGGATATATTACGTAATGTTATGTAACCCACAATGGGTATAAAAACTATGTAGGAGTGTATTTCTTCACAATTCTGCACATTGCGGCATAGGAATGAAAATGTTGTGTAGAAGCCTACACTTAATAAAGCTAGAAATGTTACAGTGATTGAAGTGCGACGAGAGAATAGATTACCATGATTATTATCATCAAATATGCTATATTTTTGGCCTATGTGAAAGCATGCCGCGCATATCATGCCAAACATAACAGTATAACGGTCTAATTTCCATTGGTACCACCATTCATGGATATCATCATCGGTAGTTACAAATAAAGCTTTCCATGGGCGTGTTACGAAAATTCTCTCAAAAAAGACTTCAGACATAAAGAGAATTGTGATGACGCTAAAGCAACCAACAAATTTACATACCATATAGAGATAATGCAAAGGATTGAGATCAACTGATTGAGCCGTTATTCGTGGCGGTAATGCCAACCAAAAATGTATAACACACCACCAAAATGATAATAACGGTACAAAATAATAAAACTGATACGGCCGATTCATGCAAAAGCATAGTATTACCGTTATAAAATTTAAGCGAAACATCACTTGAAAGAATCGAATGAAACCTGAATCGCCCGTTTGCCACATGTATGAGAAATGCATATAGCCCGTATGAAAGAGGTAACCACTAATTAATAATTTTATATGCATATGAATTGGCAGAACGTGATGTGCTCCAGTCATATAATAAATCAGTACAACCAATAGAATCCATCCTTTTAGCTCCTCCGATTGATCTCGATTAAGAACTTTCGTGAAACGAGAATCTTCGGTAAAAAATAGGCCCAATGCAAATACATAACCCACAGGTATCCAGAAACTAAATTCCGAGTAGTACTTATTTTCCTTCATAAAGAAATTTGTACGATCACATATGTAAAAATAAGACATAATTATGCCTAACATAGCAAGCGACACAATTGGCATCGCATAATCTAAATTAGTTACTCTTAATCCTGATGTTGTTTCTCTCACTGTAGTTGGCGCATTAGTTATAGGGTATTCATCGGAAACACCATGATATTCATATTGTTGACTTTCTACGGGAACGTATAACGTTTTACCATTCATATGTAAAATGCAACGCCTTAAGTATATGCCACATGCCAATATAACACAAACCCCAAATACAGCATAAGTTACAATTTGTAATAGAGTGTATGGTTCGGCACTGCTGCAACAACTGCCATCATTATAATTCATGTAATCATTGCAGTACATATTTAAAATAAGTTGAATACAATGTCTCAAACCTAGATCACATAATTTGTAACCGTCTACTGCTATATCAGTTAGGCCATTTGATATATGCCATGCAGCTTCCCAAATAGTTGCATCGGTATATTGAAATACATGGCGAGCTACTTTATTCAAACGATCAATATCTGTATTCTTCAACCATTTGGATGAAGTTGGCAGTTTTTCTTCATTGACATGATCCTGCAATTTCCATAGGACTTTCGATTTTTGCGCTATTAAATTATCAAATGGTTTCACCAATCTTGTTAAATTGTTTGCGTAGACTTTCAATTGTTCATCGGTAACATTGCTTATTAAGAAATTGTTATAGGTAAAGCCCATAACAAATACAGCATTTGATTCTTTGTTATCCTCAAATTTACTTAAACGTTCTAATAGTAAATCGGATACTTCATCTGCGTGTATGTATGTAGCTTTCATGCTTAACTTAGGATCTTCAAATTCTGAATTTATAGTGTATTGCATTAGTTTTGAATAGTTATCATTTTCACTGGGGTGCAAATAATTGATGAAGTAATTATATAATATATGTACGGAATAGTCACCAATAAAAATAAAATGATTTTTGTAACTCCAAAAGGCCAAATATCGCAAGCAATGCCGAGTATCGGTTTGAGTGTACTTGTGAGTCATGCAACCATAGGGTTGCCATTCGTTATCGCCTTTAAAACGCCCTTTAGACAATAACCATTGGCACGAATCGCTTCCTGAACAAAAAGAAACATATGGCTTTAGAAATATACGACTTGAACATTCACTTTTCTTTCTCTTCTATCTCTTTGTTCGGTTTGTTATTCTGCCTCTAATACTTACCATATTGCCAATTTAATATACCATGATATATTGTAAAGCCAATAACCATGAGTAAGGCAAACTTTTTGAAATTGGTAGCATTTAATTGTTGTATAAAATGTTCAGCTTTCGAATTACTGAGATTCACCGTTGCGTTTTCAGAAACACCATCTTGTAATGCATTCAGTTCCAATTCCTCGCTCATATTAAATAATATCTTCTTATTTCCATGAGTACATTTTAACAATGCAAAATGACCACAATATCACTGTAGCAAATAGAAATATACAATTCTGTTGCAGGAAAATCATTTATTTACTAATTTCATTAATTTGTGTTATTCTATTCTAAGGGCCAATGCGCTTTTTAATGTTTATTTTATTGCGTACAACTCTCCCAACAGCATTCATCAGCTGATTAATATTTTCTATCGATAATTACATTATTGCCAGTTTTGATTAATCACTGTTGATGCCATTTTGCTTAAAATCATCAAGACGAAGGGACAATTGCATATTATTATGAACAATTATACATTATTAAATTTTATGAAAACTTTAAAAAAGGAGCACAGAATTTGGTAAATGATTTTATCCTAGATTCTTCCGAGTATTTCATATATTATCAGCTTTACAAAAAGTACCAAGAAGAATTATCGTTATGTGCCCTATATTGTTAGTGCGCAGTAAAAGTGGTTGATTTTTTATCGAAATATTATTTTTAATTTTTGCTACCTTCTTAAATCTCATGCTAACTGATTTATTAAAACTTTCAAAAAAAAAAAAGAAGAAGCGAATATTTATTTTTTAGTAATAAAATGAATTAAAATTTTACAACTATTGCGATCTTTAACACTAATGGAGATTTGTGAAGAATTTAATGACATCAAAAAAATATTGGAATATTTTCATAACGATGTAAAACCATTCAATAAGTTGCACTTCCGTGGAGGTGGGTTATTATTATTATGGTTATGGGTTATGGTTATTATTATTTTATTGCCATTTGCATATTGTTATATACATTTATATATTACTTTATATATATCTATAGGGAATGAAATAATTGTGGAAAAATTAGCACAACGTTTACAAGAATATTTGGTTAGACGTAGTATATTACGTCAAGATGTGGACACATATACATTGGTTGCATCGGCTGAGAAGTCACGTAAAATTCTAATGTTTTTAGTGCTAAACACGGATGTTGTGTATAAGTATAATTTACAGGATGACAATAATATAAACCACATTTTGGAAGTGTGCCCATTAATGCCCCCGTTCCTTTTAATAGCATTAATTTGGGATCTACATTTGGACAAGTATTTCTATGAGTTACTATCATATTCACCATGTTGGTTTTCTTTTCAATATTTCCCATCAGCTTCAGATTCATTAAAATATATTGAAGATCCTTTTGAAGTGTTGGAAAAAGTCCATGAATTATTGAAGGCAATTTTCATTAGTATAACATTTTCCATAGACATGCATGCGAGTTTTGTTGATATGAAAATCATTCACAACAAACTGTTCGATTATGCAATGAATTTATTACGCCTTTTCTATACGCCTGATGCAGATAAATTGGGAACGTTCACCAAAAAGCAATATTACAAATACATAGGATTTGTGGTAATGCATTTGCTGCAACTAATCCTATATGCATTCGATGTATACGAACAACCCAATTTAGCTGAACCACCGGAGAAATTAGAAATATTTAACATTTGCTCGAATACATCCAAAAAATCAGAACACTCTGTGGAAAAGTTAAAGTTTGTCAATGAGCACAAGTTAAAAATAATTTACGCTATGCTAAATGCTCTGCAAAATAATGTCATGATTATTAATGTTGATATATTTATTTATTGGGTGGAAGTGGATATGAATGATAGCGATAACCTTCAACGGTTCATTGGTAATATGGCCTATAAAGTAAATGAACGTATAACCAGCAGTAGTTCTTTTGATCATGGCGTTGCCGCACAATTAACAAATATAGCAATACGTCCCAAGACAATGCCAGAAATTTTAAAAGATGCCACAATAGGTGAGATATTATTGTCTTTGGAACATCGAAACATGCCTTATCATATTAAGAAGGCATGGTTTGATGAATTATTGAGTAGACATATAGCTTTGGGCAATGAAGAATGTTTAGAAACCATAAAGCAAAATATCAAATTAATGAATGTGGATAATTGTCAAAAACTATTGGATTTTATTAAAATTGAACTTCAACGAAATCGGGCAAGTGATATTGAATGCACTGGTATAAAAGAAGAGGAAAATTTTGATATGGATATTGATACGGACGATTTTGATGATCTCATGCAAATTATACTAAATACAATTGAAAATTTCAGTGTTTGTCAAATAATCGAATTGCTTACCTATCAACACAAACTATTTGGCTTTAATACTTCATTATTTGCACAAGTTAATATAATGCAACGTATAACTGAATTCCTAAATAATTACAACACTGCATCCAATGAATTTAATATTCAGAAATTTTTATGTATAACATTTGAGCATCCTCAACTTGTATGGCAAAAGTTTTTCGATTGTGCTCTTTATAATAAATCTTATATTGGCCATTATTGTTCAGCTGTAAAATTAACAATGCCCCTATCGAATAAGTATTATTTGGCTCATGTGGAGGATGCTTTACAAGATGCCGATCAAATTCAACAGCGATACATGCCAAATTTATTGTGTGAATTGTATTTTCAATTGTATTATCCACATAAAAAGGCGGAATTTCTAAAACAGATCATTCATAAATACGTTAAATGCTATTTGGATTCGAAGCAATTCGAATGCCTATTACCATTGATAAGATGCCTTCATTTAATTGGAAAATTTGGGGAGATACAATCATCTAAGCCGCCAAATTTTGGTGAAATAACTTCACCGGTTTTGTTAATGGCTGCTCAAATTATGGATAAAGCTAGGTGGGATCTGATTACATATACCGATATAAGAAATGAACTTCTTCAAGAATGCATAGAATTTATACAAGAAACGACCAATAAATTTTTACCCCATGCAACAGAAAAAGATCGTAAATGGATAAGAAAAATTGTAAAAGATTCTTATAAACCTTTAACGCAGTATTATTTTCAAGAGTTCTCACTAACCAACAAACAGTTACCCTTAGATTTTGATCGATTTATTACACGTAATGACACTGATGACCAATCAGATGAGGAAACACTTTTAATGAGTTATATACGTTGTACTATGAAAGAAACGGAATGGTTAACGCAAAGTGAACGCTTTCTACCTCATATTTCTGATGCTATGTTTACTTTAAGTGGAATAATTAATGAAACTGAAAATAGTAATTCTATTAATAATTACCGTCATTGCTTAATTAATTATGCTAATGTTCTAAACAAAATTTTGTTACCCAAAATTGAAAATGACGATGAAAAAGTCATTGAATGTCTAATGAAAGTACTAAAAATTATTTCGGCAACACCAATTTCCATATATGAAGAAACATTTCTAACATTTGAATCATTAATTATAAAAATAATAAAAATACATACAAGGCCAATCAGCAAAAGTGTATCAAAAACTATAGAAAATTCTTTAAAGCAGATGAACGATTGTCGAGGCAAACAAATAGTAATGGAGAAATTTTCCGTATTGATTGAAGAATTAAAATAGAAACTTTTTATTAAAAATAAAATACGCAAATGCAATGCATGCTACATTTTACTTTATTCATTTATTTATTCTTTAAGTTAAAATAGCGCCTTAAGAGATTTGCTACATCGTCATTTCATTATATATTATAATAATCTAGATTATTTGCATTTTTTGAAATGCTTTTCTAATGAATTCTAATTCCGAATTCTACTTCTTGCTTCTAGAAGTACTAATGTAATTTCACTACTTCAAAAACAATGCTATTGTTTTAAAATTTGAATAAATTTATAGTATGAGATAAACGTTCGCGTAAATTCTTTAATTTGGCAACACTTTTATAATGCAACACTTTAATAAGAAGTAGTTACAATAGATTAAAAAAGAATTTATCCTATTCCGATATACCATTTCCATTACATTCCAATATAATTTGCAATAAATACACATTATTATTACATTTGCTTTTAATTAATTGAACACTTTAATGCCCTACAAAATTATTCGTAAAAGTAAAACAAATAATAATTGTCATTTCAATTTTATTTATTATTATGTACAATAACATTTCACGGATAGACCATAAATGTATGTAAATAACGTAAAAGTATAATTAAGTAAAATTGTACCATTATTAATTTTGTATAATTTGGCTATTTTCAAAGAATTTAGATTACTCTTCACACATTTTCTTTTTCAAACAGTGAAAAAATAAAAGTATTGCAAACGTGCTCCCGATAATTGATTTAATACAAAAGTTTATGCGAAAATTTCGCTAAATAAAATCATTTTGTTTGTTGAAAAGGTTTCAGTAAAGATATTTTATGTATTTTTCATGAAAAAGTGGTAACTTTCAGGTATTTAACAATTACAAAAGAAAAATACAACAAAAAAAGAAAAGGACGACATTGCTAAATTGCAGAAGTAAAATAGACCGTGATATCAAAAGAAGCGTAGAAAATTTCCGTGCATCATCGCAGTAAAGTAAATTATAAAAAAAATTATAAAAAAAAAGAGAAAGATAAAAAGAAATAGAAAAATAAGGCGAAAGAACGAAAACGTACGTGAATTAATACAAAGAAATCAGTGTGAAAAGTAATACATTTAGTGATCGAATTGTCAAAATTTGAAATTTCAACATTTTCAAATTTTAAATAAGATAAATTAATAAATTTTATTATAAATAAAGGAAATTAAATAAAGGTGTAAAAAGCAACACAAACACTAACGGGCAATATGGCCAATTTAACAGAGGCCCAAAGAAAAGCCAAGTTAATTATTGACCCACCAACCGAATTGCGCTTCCGTGGTAAGTTGTATACAATAGCGGAGCCTTACTCCACATTACACATAACATTATTCACAATGTTTTATTTCATTTACATTTTATTATCCTCTTAAAGTGGCATGCAATCGATCACAAAACCTTTTTGTTCATTATTTATAAATAAATATATTGCCAAGATAAAGCAAATCGAAATGAATTTAATTTATGAATCAGTGAAGGGTTAAGATGAGGGAGAGGGCGGGCGTGAGACAATTGTATAGAAAGAGAGGAAGGGGAAAAAACCAAAAGAGCGTCATCAAATGTCTTAAGCAAGTTTGAACAAAATGGACGGACATTTTAGATTGATGATTGATAAAAAATCGAGAATCGTTCCTACAAAATTGAATTTCGTCATTTCATCATTTGACATCAAATGGAAATTTTGTACAACTTATTGCATTCCCATAATGCATAATCATTCATTTGCCTCCGAAGTATATGAAAAGTAAAGGAAAAAAAAACAAATTGTGATACTTTGTATGAATGTAAAGATTTATAACAATAACACACACATTTTGTTTAAACATCCCTTTAAATTGTAATTATTTTTTCGTAGCTTATGAGCGAACATATTTTGCTTTCTTTATTGTGTTTTTACTCAAGTGAATATTGATTGCATATTTCTGTTTGACATTATTTCTCTTTAAAAGCCATTAAGAAAGATAGATCCTGAATCATTTAGTGTATGCGTCTGTTTAAAACTTATAACATTTTTTTACTTTTTTACTTGCTTAATTCACTTCACTTTCTTCTTCACTTTTAAGAAAAATATGATTATAAAGATATGCCTTAAACATTATTCCCCAAAGAAATGAATTAAATTTCCATAAAAATACTGCAGTTTGTTAGAGCCTTTCACTAAAAATGCTCTACTGAACAATTATTAATTACTAAAAGTAAACAATTATATATGAATGTAAATGTAATAATGAGATGAAATGGCAGGCACATCTTTTGAAATGGAAGGTTTATCACAACTCAATGGCAAATTAAGTAATTGAAGTGTAATACGCTTCTTTTTTTTTTTGTATTTTATTATAATTGTTCTGAACATACTAGTCAACATACAATGTCATATATACTTTGAACATTCATATACGGTCTTTAGGTCAATACATCAATACAATCAATATATGTATATAATAGATACATATGTATGTTTATTTGTATGTATGTATGTATATACATAAATGCATATAGATTGAAATGAATTATTTTAGTTACTTAACATTTTACTTTTGCTCTTTGCTTTTTTTTTGGTTATTTTGTTTTTTTTTTCTGTGTGTTGTTTTTTTGTGTGTTAAAGTTCTATACTCAATACACGTTGTTATCACTTATTGTTTGCTTATTGTTTAATTTTTTTTGCTTATTTTTTTTTTTTTAGTATTTCATGTTAGATATTTAACCGTAAATTTTTATTTACATTCCATTTTCAATGATTCTTTCCAATGACACCTTCATTCTTATTCTTATTATTATTCTTCTTTTTCATATTTAATATTGCACAGAAAGAGAGTGTAAGACTTAAAATCTAATAAGAACTTTTTACTAAAAAAAAAAGAACACACAGAGAAATAGTATGAAAGAGATTTTGAAGTCTATTAATAATTACCAGAGAGTGATTAATAAAACTATTGCTTTTAAATATCTTAATTATTTACTTAATCTAAAACTAATGGAAATATTTTGTAATTAATTAAAATAAAGCATTATTAGACAGTTTATACTTTATTGTTTTCGTAATAATTGTATATTTTGCTTAATTAAAACATTCAAGGAATTCATTAAATGTTAATAAGTTCAAAAGATCGCCAAAATTGCTTTAATATTCAATCGATTTTTGCAAAGCACTATTTTAGATAAATATTCATTATACAATTTAAATAATTGAGAACAATTCAAATTTCTTAGGGGACCCATGCATGAAAGAAATTAAAAAGTCCACCTAGACTAATTATCGAATAGTTCGAATAATCCAATGTAAACTAAAATGCTTAAAAAATTTCCATTTACTTCAAATAACAATACTCTATCGATATTTTACTAAACTCTAAATCAAAATTGTGAATTTATTTTAATAAAAAAAAAAAAAAGAAAACAAGCATTACAAAGGTATTGGTCGTAAAATAGTTACATTACTGCATCTTTGGGTTAATGTATGTTTTGCACAGAATTTTTATAAATTGTACTACAATTTGTAATGTATTTATACAAACGGATGGATATTTATGTTCGAAATTTCTTGAAAGGTGTTTCTAAATTAATGTGTGGATCAGTTAATAGATTCACCCGCTTAAATTTATAATGATTTGTACTCCAAAATGATGGTGGCAAATTACAAATAAAGCACACTATTTTAATGGCCTTGAAGAAATTGCTTGGGTTGTTTATAATAATGTCATCATTTATACTACAATAAAGCTATTTAGAATTTGTTAACACACATATCAGTGTGTTTGATTTGTTTGTGTGTTTGCCCAAAAAGAAAATCACCAACAATAAAACTATATTCGATTTGTTTTCCATTTTTTTACTGCTTTTTATTTTTAATTATTGTTATCATTGTTATTAACATCATCACCACTACCACCACGAAATATATGTGAGGTGTAAAAGGTTTTTACCAAAAGTTTACAACCTCTGTGATAAGAGTAACTTTTGCTGATCATAAAAATTCAAATTCAAATTCGCACTAAAGTTTTATTTTTTATTCTTAAAATACCAAAAAAAAAAAAAAATGCATTGAATTTCTAAGTGAGAATCTGGACTGTCTTCCAAGCAAACCATGTATATGAAAATTTTTAAAATGGGACCTTGGAAGACTTATCCCATTTTCTTATTCTTTTGAGTTTCTAACTACTGTCTGTGGTCCTACTGGTCTCAAAAACATGAGATATCAAAATCAAATTGGGTGGGAACATTGTAAGTTCTTGTAGGCAGTATGCCATTAAAAATGGGCAAAATCGGTTAATAAGCAAGCCCACTGTGCAACGTAAGCTAAAAGCATTTCAGTTTTTTAAATCAAAATTTTATGCTTTTTTTACTCCTAAATCGCAAACGGCAAAAGATAGAAAGCTGAAATTTTGTGCAACAGAATGTACAAAAGTGTAGAATGTCTGTTTAAAACTCATACAAATCCATCAAGTATACACGAAATTATAACATACCAATTCATTTCAATTTTTTCATGTTTACACTTTCTATAGACTACTTAAAATCTGAAATTGATGGTTATGTAAGATTTGGTCTCAGTCAAGTATAATTTTCTTACTTTTTATAATACCATTCAATTTAAAATCACTTGTGAGTTGAGGTTCGCCAGTCTGAAGTAAATTTTGAATGTATTTGAATTATGAGCTAATAATTTAACAATGAAATATAACACTAAAGTATTTCTAAATGATTAGGCCGCTTTGTATTTGGTAGCACAATTTATTACATGCATTATTTTTTCATTTTGCCTTGAGCGTATAATAAGTGGCCATTTACTTGATTGAATTACATAAAAAATGGCATAAAATGAAAGAATATTTTCATAATAATAAAACAAATAGAAATAGAAATGTAAGTGTCAAGTACATTTTCATGTAACATTTACAGTTCTTAGGGGATCATTCTCTTGCAAATAATCGAGAAAAAAATGCTTTTTTTTTCTTAAAAAAAAAACATACCCTAAACGTTATTTACAAAGATTGTTTTATGTATATTTTTAGGTCCTTTTAATCAGCCCGTGTGTACTGTATTGAAATTAACAAATCCGTCGGAAGAGAATATTTTATTTAAAATAAAGACAACCGCTCCCAAACGTTATTGTGTTAGACCAAATTTCGGTTCAGTTGGACCTAAAGAAACGGTTACGGTTGAAATTTCCCTACAACCTGTTAATTATGATCCTTATGAAAGATCAAAGCATAAATTTATGATTCAGAGTATTGTTAGCCCCGAGGGTGAACAGCAAAATCTTAATATTTGGAAGGAGTTGCCAGCTGATCGTTTTATGGACGCTAAATTGAGATGTGTTTTTGAATTTCCCGGTGGTGAAAACGAGGAATCAACTAATGTTAAATTGGTTAAGCCAGATACGGCAGTGGCAGCAAAGCCAAAAGTTGAAGAAAAGATATCGAATGTAGAGACAACAGATCAAACTGAATTACTGGCAAATGAGTTACGACAATTACGTGATGAGAATACTAATTTAAGAAAAGAAGTACTAAATTTGAAGGTTGGTAGAATATCATTTTACTTGTAAAATGTAAATTTAGGTATTATTGAAAAGAGCTTTTAACGATTTTAATAATTTTCTTTTACGATATATAGGAACAGGTTCTAAGAGTTCGATCCACATCGAAACCCACAATGGGTGAGCCTTATACACCAGTTATGGTTGAAAAGCAAATACCTTTGTTTTACATAGCAATTGCCGTAGCCGCTGTTGCTTTTGGTGTAATGATGGGCAAATTTGTATTCTGAATGCCTCATTCATAAATAAATTTCATTTATTATAACCACATAACCAAACAACAAGAAGAAAACAAAAACAAAAATTTATGGCAAGTGGCACAGTGCGCGATATTATTGAACGCTTCTCCACCAATTAAGCAAGATTAAATTAAAAAATTTACAAAAAAAAAATAAAATAACAAAAAAGGAATATAACGTAAACATTGAAACTACCACTGCAAGAGCGGAAGAGAGATATTTCGAGTCATTTCAATAAAAAGAAATTCCAGAATAAATAAAACTTAAAATAAAATAAAATGAAACTGAAATCCCACAAAGACCATATATATATACATATATACATGTATATATATATATATATATATATATATATATATATATATATATATATATATTTATATATAAGTTAAGTAGGGATGTTAAAATATAAAGCAAAGCAGTAAAAGCAGAAGAAAAAACAAAGATTATAAAATACCACAACCAACTACAACCAATTCTCAAACTCAAAGTGAATTCTCATTAAAAAATTAATTACTCTTGAAGAGAAAGGGGTAAAGGAATATTAAAAAATAAACCCGCAAAATCTGCTGTACGAATTTCTCAAATTGATTTCTATGTCATCTCTTTTTATATTAATTTTTAATACATTGCCAAATATATATATATATATATATATATATATATATATATATATATATATGTATTTACATTGATAAATTAATTGTAAACCCATTGCCTTTTATTTACACTTTTTCGCTTTCTTTTTCTAAGTCTGCCTCTGTCTCTCATTTTCTTTCTGTTAAATATTTAAAATATATAAAAAAACAATCGTCTAATTTAAATAGTTGTTGATTTGTTTACATTCGTTCATTTGATTTGTTAAGTTGCATTTAAATCGTTTTCTATTAATAAACTGAGCTTAAAGAGAAAATTTACACCTGAACGTAAAGCAAAAACGAAGCAAAACCAAAACCAAAAAAAAAGTAAAACAAAACAAAACAAACCAATTGAAATATTTTGCACTATTCTCATGGTAAACATTAAATATATACAATAAATTGCGTTTCATAAGTATTAATTGATATTTAATTTTTGTTAGTCACATTATTCTATTTTCTATAGCATTTTCTGGCCATTTTCAGTTTCATTTTATTTATTGTATTATTTTATTTTAGCCGCCCAGCAATAGAAACAACAGAACAGAACAGATTAGATTCTCAATTAATGAAATTGAAGGGAAACCAGCTTTCCATATAATTCTAAAGAGTCAAAAAGAAATTAAATTAAAAGTCAGTTAGAAAAGTGAAAACAAGCAAAATCCGGATATTTTGAAAGACCCTTTCTATATGGAAATTTCATATAAAATTAGTAACGAGCTTCTTTTTTTTTATCTTAAATGCAAAATTATAAATTTGTTCTAAAAATAGAATCCTAAAAAGACCCCAATTCTATCAGATTTCATTCTTACCCCTCAAGTTTTATCAAAAAAAAAGAAACATGAAGCTTATACTTTTCAAATAATAATGTCACCGATTACATGGAGGCCAAATAGATGGATTTACAGATGATGATTCTAAATTGATTGGTATAATGAAAATGGAAGTTTTTAAAAAAAATATATATATATCGATTCAATGATATTTTCTTTAGATTAGTTTTCCAGAATTTTTTTATTTTTCTTAGATTTGTAATTTGTTGCAATTTCCCCTTTGTTTCCTTTTCTCCTTCTTTTTCCTTGTTTTGTCCTTTTGTTTTTTATTATTTGCTGTTTTATGGATTTTGTTTTGTTCTTGTTTTTTTTCCAAGTAAACTGCTTGTTTAAGAAGACTTTGCTCTGTTTTCTGTCTCGAATCTCCTTAAAAATTTAAAATAGAAGTAAGGAGAAGAATAATTTAAATGAAAATGTATGTAATTTAATTCTTGATATATAATTAATTATAAATTAGTGTCTATAAAAAATACTATACAAATTATTTCATGAGTTTATTATTGAAAACGAAGATAATAATAATAATACACAATAAATGAATGGAACTTATGTTGTGTATAAATAGTTTAGTTAGAATTTATTGAATTATAAGAGTTATCTATAGCAATTTAAATGTGGCTCTGTTACGTATCGATTTAAATATAACTTCAATCAAAATGAAGTCAATAATTTAATGGATTGAATTCCATCATATCTTTATTCATGGAAGTACTTAGCTGGCGATATTTTAAAGTTTACAAGAATTTAATACGTACAAACTATTTATGATGAAATATATATTAAGTTTAATCTGATCTAGGTGATACTTAGGAAAATTTTATATACATTCATTTATTTGGTTGTCTCTTCCGAAGGCAAATTATAACATGCAACTTTTGAAATAACATTAAGATTATAAAGTGAACGCTGAGAAAATGGGCAATTTCAATTTTGCATACTTTCTAGGGAATATGATCATGAAGCCTATTTTCTCTATTAGAAGGTGACGGCAATTATTACGCTGAAGTAAATAAATTTCTTTTAGTGGTTTTATGAATGAATGAATACTTTTCCGTACAAGATACAATTCAACATTGTTTATTGAAATGTATAAAATACTTTAAAAATTTGACATATATATCACAAGTACTCCATATTATTTTAATCAAACTATTTATATACGGACAAGTCAGAGAAAATTTTCCGAATTTATTTCAATAGCTTAAGACTATTATTTTTATTTTTCTATAACGTTTTATTTTTGAAAAATCTTAAAACCCGAATAAATATGGCTTCTTTACGCCTACATAATTTAAGAATACAATCTCTCTTGAAATGTAATGCACTTAAGGAAATAAGCAAGTTGAATAAACGTTGTTATGCTGATTCAGATCCTCGTGTTACGGTAATATGACACCAATATGTTATATCTATTGAATTAATTTGGTTTGACATTTTTCATGGAGTTAGAAAGGACTGGTTCTTGGCGTTTATGTAAAAGAAGGGGATAAGGAACCAAAATTAACAACGAGTGCTCAAAAATTTGATGATCGTAGTAATGGCAAACTGTCTGAGTTAATCAAAGAATGTAATATGACGGGTGCTTTGGGCAAAGGAAAAGTCTTTAATAATATTGATCAAGAGTATAGAGCTGTGGCTGTTGTTGGTGTGGGACGTGAAGGAGCTGGATTTAATGAATTAGAAATGCTTGACGAAGGAATGGTAAGTTCTTATGTTTATTGTGCTTTATCTGGTAAAAACTTATGCTTTTCACTTTAATATACATTATCATATGTCACATGACGTGATTTCTGGTAATAGGAAAATGTTCGAATTGCCGCAGGTGTTGGGGCACGTAGCCTACAAATGAATGGTTGCGCTGAAGTTGCTATTGACTCAATGGAATATCCAGAACAGGCTGCTGAAGGTGGAGCCTTGGCTGTTTGGTTTTATCAGGATAATAAATCGAAACGTAGTCGTATCATTATACCAAAGCTTGAGTTGTATGACTCTACAGATGTGGATTCTTGGACACGGGGCCTTTTCAAAGCAGAGGCTCAGAATTTGGCACGTCGTTTAAGTGATACACCAGCCAATCAAATGACACCAACAACTTTTGCCCAAGCAGCAGTAGATGCCTTATGTTCATGTGGAGTTTCTGTAGAAATTCGCACAATGGAGTGGCTTGAATATAACAGTATCAATTCATTCTTACTGATTGCTAAAGGTTCTTGTGAACCGCCTGTTATGCTAGAAATAACTTATTGCGGTACAAATCCAGAAGACAAACCGGTACTACTTTTAGGAAAAGGCGTTACATTTAACAGGCAAGTTTTAGTAGAAAATTACAAAACGGCAACCAGTTAATATTTTTAAACAAATTTCTATAATTATTATGGAACTAAATTTAAATTAGTGGCGGCATTTGTTTAAGAAACTGTGAGGGAATGGATGAATCTCGTGGTTGTATGGCAGGCGCTGCAGCTGTTGTAGCTACTGTTCGTGCTGCAGCTGCTCTTTCATTGCCTATTAATATTACAGCAATTATTCCGTTATGTGAGAATATGCCGTCAGGCATGTCAGCCAAACCAGGAGATGTCATCACTTTAATGAATAATAAAACAATGGCCGTTAGAGTAAGTAGATGTTGTTGGATGAGTTTTTTTGTGATATCCGTTGTGATGTCTGTTGGTGATGAGATTAGACAGTACAGTTATTTTGTCAATATCTAAAAATGTTGTAGCATTGATTATTTAAAAAAGTAATGCAATATTCTGATTTTTAGGACTTAGATAAAGCCGGCGTGGTAATCATGGCCGATCCTTTAATATATAGCCAAAATTTGTACAAACCGCGTTTAGTTGTTGATGTCGCTACTTTAGGTATGGGTGTAGTTGCAGGCTTAGGTGGAGGTGCTAGTGGCCTATTCTCAAATTCTCATTACATTTGGAAACAATTTCAAAAGGCTGGATCACTAACGGGTGATCGAGTTTGGCGTTTTCCACTATGGCGTTTCTTCAAAAAACTTGTTACAAATAATGAGAGTTTCGATATTAGTAATAATGGTAAAGGCCCAAGTTCCAGTTGTATAGCAGCTGCCGTTATCCATGAATTGGTGCCATGCGTCGATTGGGCACATTTAGACATAAGGGGTACAGGCATGTTAACTAAATTTGCAACTATACCTTATTTACGAAAGGATTTTATGACCGGTCGTCCCACGAGAACCCTAATTCAATTCTTATATCAAATGGCATGTCCCGATGCAAATAAATAACCCCTAAAAGAATTGATAACTCAAGTTTGCATATTACAGGAGAGGAAATGTAAACAATATTAACAATATTAATAATTTTACATTACAGTTTTTCTTATGCATTTACTTTGTGAAGTATATTATGGAGTACCTGATTCTTATTTAGAGAATATTTTTGAACACATTTAAGTTTAAACTGTTGAGATTTGTAAGACACATTACACATAAATCTTTTGTAAAATACTTACATCGTATCGGTTAAATAAAAAAAATAATCGTGCACATTATAAATACATCTCAAATTGATAGAATTTATTCACTTAAACTTAGCAAAACTTAATGTGAAAATTGTAATCAGGATTATGGTAAAGATCATTATTATACGTCCTTAATTGGAGCAGATATATATATATATAAAATACAATCAAGTTAAGGTACTATCAATAATATCTTTCATGCGTTTAAGAAATCTGAAGGCTAAAATATAAAATTCTTTTCGTGCCAGTGAAATGTCATTTTTGCCACTTGTCGTACATGCTACTGATTTATTAATAAATGTATGTAAATCATGTTCTGGATAAATTACAATGATAGGTCTATCAGATTAACTCAGATTTTGTGCAAACTAGGGGTTCACATTAGAAGAGTTTGTTTTCACAGATATTTCACGAAAGACAGTTCTTTAATCATCTGTAAATATTTTTAGGTTGAGAGCACTTTACACAGACTTTCCATTAGCAACTTGATCTTGCTCAAGACATCTATAATCTCAATGTACCGCCAGTCTGGACATTATAAAAAATGATTTGCTTTCTTTTTGGTCAAAAAGAACACAAATGTACGATGTCACTTTATCTTACTTGAGGTTACCCATTTGGTACAGTTCTTGTGTTCCGCCTTAGGAATTTTCTTAAAAAAGTGACTTGAAAGGCTTGATGATATGACATTAGCAAGTGCCATTAATTACCGGGACTTTTTAATTTTATATGTTGTTAGTGAGTGAGTAATGAAATAATACCCACTCAAGATTTGTCATTGTGCATGTATATTAAACATCTCTGTGTTCATTTACAGTATACAAACAGTTGGCTAACGGTGAAATATCAGCTGTTGTTATCTAAATTCTTGGAATTCCAATATTCTTATTTCATATAAACAATTGAGGGAAAATACAATTCAAAATTTCTTTGTTTGCAAAAAAAATTTGTAGCATAACTTCTATTATTGTGGCAAAAAAAAATTATGAAAATTGCATCCGCCGTCATTCAATAAGATTCTTTAGAAATTGTACAAATCTAAGACTAGGCAAAAATTTACTTAAGAAAACAAGAAAAAACTAAAAAACGGTGTAAAAAAGTGAATTTAAAGGAAATTATTATAAGTGAAATGTCTGATAGATTTATATTAGAAGAATGTGTTCCACTGCCATTGCCAGAAGCAACCTTAATAGAAGTAACTGCCAAAGCTAAAGATTGGGCCATAATGCATGGAGCGGCAATGCGTTCAAAAACAAATTTTAGCCCTGATTCTTTAAATTTTGCTCCATTCCTGCTCACGCCATCATCATTTCCACGAAAGGAATTTGAAAGAGCTGTAGCATTGCAGCCCATTATAAATCGTTTAATGCATAATGTAGCACATGATGAACAATTTCTTACCAACACTTTGGCGGAAACGATTAAAGTCGACGAATTTACACGTAGTCTCTTTAATATATATAGAAAGACGCTGTCACATGGATTCGGTCAGGTATATTATATTGAATGATTGTTGGAAGTTTTGAATGAACTTTTTATAAACAGAAAATTGCACATTTGCATTACACGCCACTCATAAATACCTTTTGTACAAATAATGTAAAGATTTTACACTAAGACATTA
Source organism: Melophagus ovinus (assembly GCA_023089585.1). Classification (NCBI taxonomy): domain Eukaryota; kingdom Metazoa; phylum Arthropoda; class Insecta; order Diptera; family Hippoboscidae; genus Melophagus; species Melophagus ovinus. The sequence continues at coordinate 8,801,675 of JAKKIB010000178.1, forward strand.
TTCCTAGAGAGCATTTTGGATATTCATTTTCATTGATGTTCGTTGACAACGCTAATTACAATTATAAAGCTTTTTTTCATTATCATTAAATATCGCAATTTGCATAGATTTGCATAGAATCTTTTAAATATCCCATCCATCACCTAGAAGTGTGAAATAAGATAAAAGAACTATCACACAAAGTAATAATAAATTTTGAATCCAATTTTTTAAACTCCTTTTTAATCGTATATATTATAAATTATTCTTCCTACATCTGCCTGAATGCAAATGAAATGAAATGAAATAATGAAAGATAGGAAATCAGTAAAGCAGTACATGTGAAAAGCAACTGGGTGATGGATATTTTTAGTTAGTCGTAATTTTTTACATCAGTTATTGTTTGTAGTGTCTCTATGATTTATGCTTTCCTTTGTTTTGTTTTTTTTGTTCTTTTTTTGTTTTATATATAAAACAAAACTAAATAATAATAATAATAATTTGTTGCATTTTAAAAAGCCCATATCACTTGGAATATTGCGTAGTGATTTGATGTTGGAATCGCGAAATGAAAATGTAAAATTAAATAGATTGAATAATAATAATGAAAAATCCCTTTGTGCCTTACGTTGCTTAAAACAAGTCGAGATTAATACAATAGCGTCTGGTTTTGGCCATTTAGGACCAGTCAGCCGATCTATACAAAGGTGCTGTAAATTAATGTCTGCAATATTTTTTTATTATTGTTACTTTACTTATCATAATTATTATCATTATAATTTTTGTTTGGTTTTTACAATTGTTTTGTTTTTTGTTAATTTTTTATTGCAAATATTTGCTTGCTCTTGGTAGATTTGCTAACGTTTTTTTTTTACTTCTATATATATGCACTTTTAAATGGGTATGTATGTATGTATGTACGTATGTATGGGTGAATATAATTGATTGAGTATAATTATGCGTTTGTATAATTAAAATTTTTTTAGTTTATCAACTACACAGTTTTATGCATGCACTTCTGTTCTGCACCATTTGTATTACAGTGTATTAAAAATAAGTTTGAACGGCCGCTTTAACTTATTATTTGTGATTTAGTCAGGCTCATCGGATGCAGTACATAAGTGATGATTATCTAAAACTTTTAGTTCACTTTTTCAAAATTTATACACTCACTTGTTTTCCATATTCCTGTGTTGTATGAGATGAAGTGGTGCAGAATATTTAATGATCGGCCCCGATCGACCATGATATTTTCATTTATTAATGTTCTTTTTGCATTTTTATATCCACCACCTAGAGCTTGCAGGTATATTCATTTTGCCTGGAAAGCATATATATATTTTTGATGAGCAACAAATTCTGAAGCGATTTAAGCATGTATGTCTGTCCGCAAAAAACATTCCCCTGGTTGAGCTAAAATTTGTCGGAAATTTGGAAAACTCATTGGTTGGGATTGAAAGTGGGCAAAATCCGTAAAAGGATATGTCCATAGTGTAACATAGAAAGCACCTCAATTTTTTTAAGCAAAATCACTATCTGCACACTACAAAAGACAAAACTTTGAAATTTTGCATAAATAGGAAGCCTATAGGTCCACAATATCCATCCAAAAATCATTAAAATCGGATACGCCTTCGCGAAATTATACAATAACAAATTTTTACTTTTATATATTTACATTTCCATTTTATTGAAACCAAAATTGAAACAGACAGGCTTTGAATAAAAGTATCATGGTGCTAGGGTGGTGGGTATCCAAGATTTAGCCCCATTCAAATATAATTTTATTACTTCTTTTAAGTGTAATATTTTTCAGATTCAGCTTAATCTATAAAAAATTCGAAACGAATTTGCTTGCATGTCGCTAAAATGTGAAAAATATGCAAACTTTTGCTTATTTAAATTTATTAATTAATGTTTAAGAAATTTTCTTTTCATGTAGAAACATGATTTGCTTGATTAGCAACCAGTTGGGCCAGGGATTTGCTTAAATTATGTAAAATAAAAATAGTACAGAAGACAAATTACTTTGTTATTTGATGAAAGTTTTATAAAATGTCATTTCCAATATCAATGATAAAATCGTTTTGCATTAGGCATCCATAGATATCATCATGTAATGTATACCAAATATGGTATAATATTCCATCATCATACAGTGAAAATGTCTACAGTTAACTTATGTTATTGGGGCACAACAATTGTTATATATCAATATTCTAATCTTTACTGAACAAATAAATATATAAGTTATATTATTGTATTATACAATTGCAGGCGTTATCTTTGGGTGTTTTACGTTCTGATTATCTGGCTCATATGATCTCGGACAATGTTATAAAACAAGTTGAAATCAACACCATTGCTTCTAGTTTTGGTGGCATTTCCACTCGCTTGTTGCCTCTTCAGAGGTATTCAATTTGTTTCCTTTCTCTTTTTTCTTTCTTCTCCATCTTCTTTGTTTTTTCTCCTTTTACCTTTTCTTTTATTTTCAAAGCTTTCCATTCTTTATATATGTAACATTAGCATAAAATTTCGTTAAAATTATAGCACTGCATAAATAATAGCCACGTCATAATCAGATAATCCTCCGCCTAAGTTAACTTTCATCAGAATTCTATTCATTATAAATTTATTGATGCATGACCGTATGTACAAATATAATTTAATATTTTACTCTTTAACAATTATATAAAATTTTATATGCATGCTTTTGTTATTGTTCTGGTAATTGGTGTAATTCTTAATGTTTCATATTTCATGTAATGTGGAAAAAAATCTTCAGAATTGAAAATTTTTAAAAAAATAAATAACAATTTGTTCACTATTTGCAGTTTTATATTGCGCGAATTAGACCTTCCAGAAAAATTAAAAAATGTACGTAATTTGATTAGATTTTCAATATTATTTTTCTTCTTCTTTATGACCACCATTACTCATTTTGGCTAAAATTTTTTTTACCAATTAAACATCAATTTAATGATTTGATTTTGTTTGTAATTAGATTAAAAAAATTCGAAAAAATTTAGTTATGAGTGTTTAGCCACATACGAAAATCATGGCGAATTTCGAATTGGCCTCGAAATAACTTTAGAGGAAAGCTAAAGTTATATCTAAGGAGAAATTTCCTTTGTGTGGAATAACCTTGTGCTCTGTAGAGAACGTCGCCACTTGTATGATTACAAGATATAATAAGTTTATATAGAAAAGTACAAGACAGATCGGAGCTCTATTGCATCGACCGATTAAGGATTGTTTTTGAATTTGATTTCAGTCTGCCTGATGCCTATTTCTATATACAAAAAGCCAACTAATTTTGAAGAACTTAAAGGAATCTCTCCATTAAAATTTTCTTGAATGGATTAATAAATGAGAAAAATCAAGTACACTTGCCGCTAATTATAATAAATTAGCCAGATGGTGGTGATTCAAAATTTGGCCAAAGCCAAATGTTGTGTTATATTCATATTTTAGTTTTTTAAAAATAAAATGCTAAATATAGTAAATTATTTTATCCATGTATTATTTGATTCGATGCAACAATAGATGCCGGAAAATCAAGCCTTATCTGGTATATGTGATGGAATGATTAAAGCATGGCAAATTTACAATAAATTGCAAGCAATTATTTTATTTATTATTGAAGATGTACCATACAATATATGCGATCAGCGCTTTCATGAGTTTTATATACGTGAAATGAGTCCGTTTATTAAAGTATTGCGTCGTACTCTTACTGAAGTGTACAAACAGGCCAAATTAGGTGCTCAAAGGGAATTACTTTTGTATGTTAATATGGATGTAGTACATTTATATATATTGTAATCTAATGATCAACATAAACCAAAAAAAAAAAAAATTGTGATTTTCTTTAAAGAGATAATTACGAAGTGGCTGTGATATATTATCGCGCTGGTTATGAACCAGGTCATTATCATTCGGAAGCTGAATGGGACGCTCGGTATATGATGGAATGTTCGACTGCTATTAAATGTCCGTCTATACATTATCATTTAGCTGGTACAAAAAAAGTTCAACAAGTGTTGGCAGAACCAGATATGTTGGCGCGTTTTATAAAAGATCCCGAAGAAATTAAAGCAGTCAGCCAAATATTTACTGGTCTGTATTCATTGGAAGATAATGAAAAAGGTAACGTCATATATGAAATGGCTTTAAAAGAGCCCGAACGTTTCGTGTTAAAACCCCAACGTGAAGGAGGTGGCAATAATGTTTACGGTTTGGATATACCCGATGTTTTAAAAAAAATGACAAGTGTTGAAAGATCCGCTTGGATTTTAATGGATCGTATAAGGCCACCCATATCCCGTGGTTATATGATACGACCAGGCGGTGCTATGCCACCCGAAATTGTTGATGTAGTCTCGGAATTGGGCATTTTTGGTGTGATAATTGGTGATGCAGACAATATTATGTGTAATTATCAATCGGGACATATGCTGCGCACAAAATTGTCAACAGCAAATGAGGGTGGTGTAGCAGCTGGTTTAGGCGCTCTAGACAGCCCTTATTTGGTAGATTAATTATAATAATATATATATATATATATATATATATATATATATATATATATGCAAACATATATGTAATGCTGATGGTCTTTTTATTCATCCATAACCTATTAAGCCTTATTTGGTCTATTTATACATGTTACTTTTTTTAAGATTTTACCCTTTTTTTTTGATATGAAATTATATAGTATCTTTCTTTTTCATATTAAAAATAAAAGAAATAAAAATTAATAAATTAAAATAAAAGAATACAATTTTTATTTGTAAAAAAACATGGTACTAAATATATATACATATATACATATTTTAGCAAATAAAAGATATACAAAAAAAAAAATACGGAAAAAAAATATAGATGGATAGTGATTAAAAGCAATACTAAAATCTACACTTGTAACAATTTAGATATTCGGATACACTCCAATTACAATGTTTATATTCTAATTGTAACATACTTGTAATTGTTAATTGATTGAAAAAGACGAGAATACAATTTAGAGAGGTGGATTTTGGTTACACTAGTTTCCGAAATTTAATTTTTCGAGTCCGGGCATGACATTTGATAAAGAAATTGAATTAAAGTTCTGGTAGGACGACCAGTCATTCGATTCTTTAATAGATAAGGTAAGGGGTTTACCTTAGATACCAAACCAACACCACGTATATCCAAATGTGCCCAGTCAACGCAAGGCACCATTTCCTGCATGTAACAAAACAAACAATATTACCTTAAGTTGGTTAAAAATTACAAATACAAAAATAGAATAGGAAATTATAAAAATTTGCATACACTAAGTACAGCGGCAGCTAAACAACCAGATGCCGGACCTGCTCCATCGTTAGTAATGTCAGCGGCTGGGGCACCTAAGTAAATAAGCCAAACAAAATCAGTTTCATAATCTGTTAGCTGAGTTCAAATAAAAAAAGGCAACGGTAAAGATTATTTTTGGTATTTACTTGTAACAAGATCTTTATAATAACGCCATAGAGGGAGGCGCCACATGCGATCGCCACTAAGACCGCCAGCCTTTTGGAATTGCTTCCAAACATAATGGGAATTTGAGAAAAGTCCAGTAGCGCCACCTCCTAAACTTTTGACGACACCATTACTTAAGGTTGCAATATCCACAACTAATTTCGGCTTGTATGTATTTTGAGCATATATTAACGGATCAGCCATTAACACTACACCAGCCTTTGAAGTATTCTAATATTTTTGAATAAGACATTGATTTTATTTCATGTTCTTTTTACTTTTCTCATTTTCAATTATCATGTGTGAGGAAATGAGTGGTAGGGGTGGTCTATGACAAGAGCTCTAACGAAAGCACTTACTCTCACAAGTAAAGTTTTGCCGTTTAGTAAAGTTACAACATCTCCTGGTTTAACGGCCATACCAGATGGCATATTTTCACACAACGGTATTATACCAGTAACGTTTATAGGTAAGGAGAGCGCAGCAGCGGCACGTATGGCAGATACTACTGTAGCAGCTCCAGCCATTGCACCACGATACTCATCCATTCCAGGACATGGCCGTAGACACAATCCGCCACTAATTATTCATTGAAAACATACATATGATTGCGCTTGAAATACATTAGAAGAAGTATATTAATATTGAGATATACCTATTGAATGTCATGCCTTTGCCCAAAAATAGAACAGGCTTGTCTTCAGGGGATGTGCCGCAGTAGCTAACTTCCAGTAAAATTGGTGGTTCACATGAACCTTTCGCAACCATTAGGAATGAATTTAAATGTTGCTGCTCAATCCACTCCATGGTTCTTATTTCTACAGTAACGCCGCAAGGACACAAAGCATCAACTGTTGCTTGGGCAAAGGCAGTAGGTGTCATTTGATTGGCTGGTGCATCACTTAATCGCCGTGCAAGATTTTGAGCTTCAGCCTTAAAAAGACCTCGAGTCCAAGCATCAACTTCAGGTGAATCATATAGCTCTAATTTGGGAATTTGGACACGATTCTTCTTCATAAGATTATCGTTGTAACGCCATATTGCTAATGCACTACCCTCAGCCGCCTGCTCTGGATACTCCATAGTATCTACAAAAACTTCTGTACATCCTTGCATTTGCAATGCCCTAGCTCCCACACCAGCTGCTACACGGACGTTTTCCTATGCAAAAAAATCAAACATTCTCATTTCGAAATCATTTATGAATTTCTTTTATTTTTAATTACTTCAAGCATTAATTTTTCTGTTCTAAAGTTTTAAATTGTAACAGCATTGTTTTTAATGTCTTCAAAACCGAAAAAAATTTCATAGCATGCTAAATTTTGATATGAAAAATTTTTATACAAAATGACATAATACTTGAATATAAATCTTAGCGTCCTGTTTTCCGTTTTTTTTTTTATAACTTAATGATGGAAGAAAAGACGGTCAATTTTTATAGTTGACCATTTACAGATTTTTCACACTCCAGTATTTTTGATTAATTCAAAAACTTTTACGATTTTTTAACTAATTCTATGAACTAAAACGTTCACATTTATATTTATATTGGAGTACAAATAAACAAACGGACTAACGCCTAGACCCCTCCCTCATAATTTGATGCAAAATTATATTTTAAACCACTGCATTTATGCAGCATCCTTTTTTCCCTAAATTGACATAAATTGAAATAATAATAATGACAATTTCAAAATATGCTACCAAAAATAATTAAAATAAATTTGATAAATGTACTAAATGCAAATTTTCGAATTCTCATATGAACGCCCGCAATTTTTGCCTTTCAAATATTATATATGTGTCATTACTGAATAAGAAAATTTTAATTACTACAACTTACCATCCCCTCATCAATCTCTTCATCTTCGTTATACGCAGCTCCTTCACGGCCCAAACCGACCACAGCTACCGACCTAAACTCCTGGTCAACTTCATTAAAAACCTTGCCTTTACCTAAGACGCCAGTTATGTGGCACCTGCATATCATTAAATGACATTATATATATGAATGTCAATTAAATGAAATCAATATCCTTATATATATCCTTATATATATCCCTATATATGTCTATATATAATTGTAAATTTAATTCTAATTAGCGATTATACTAACTCTTTAATCAATTCCGTTATCTTTCCCTGATTACGATCATCAAACTTTTCGCCACTAGGTGTTAGTTTAGGATCCTTTTCAGCGGCTGCTTCGTATACACCAATCACAAGCCCTTTCTGAAAATTGAATGCGATTATGTGAAAAAAAAAGCAAATAAGCAAAAAAACAAAAAAAAAAAGAAAGAAGCAAAAAAACTAAGAAAAAAAAACGCAAACGGCAGACGTAACAATGCTATACGTACCGTAACCTTTCCTCCCTCTTCAGCGTAAAAACGTTTATGTACCCTCGAAATTTTTTCTACCGAAAATTTTTCTGATCTCAATAAAGATCGTAATATCCAACTCGTTGTACGCAGCGCACACATACTGTATATGGTATTTTTTTTTTCGCAACTTCAATTCTATGTATAGGAATTTAGTTTTAGCTCTGTGCACAAATTTTTATGGAATAATGATATTCGTGTTGTATAAAAATTTTTTAACAAATGAAACTCAATTTTGATTGAATTGACTATTTTTCAAAGCTTGTTACAATTATATCTATAAAATATAATTTTCTACAGTAGTGTTGTTTCAGTTTTCTGTTTGAAGTAAATTTCAATACTATATTTGATTTATTAAATTTTTTTGTTTCTCACAGCTACTTTCGAAAAGTTACACTTAGCGTACAATAATGAAAAGATTCGAATCAATTGTCCATTTCATTTTCAACCCCAAATTGTCTCCCGATTTGTGATATGAGTGCTTGTGAAAGCTATAAGTTAATAGATATCAAAATCAAATTTGGCCATTAGATTGCTATTGAAAATTAGCCTGTTGACCTGACTTAAATGGGCAAAATCTGACCTAAACTTGCAAAATGTACACATTAACAATATAAAAGACTGAAATTTGTTAATTGTTAATACCAAGTTAATCTATCAAATTTCAAAATTGATCTTATCCCTTTTTATAAATTACTAAATACTAAGTTTTTCTTTTAAATTGTATCTTTTTTCTATTTTAATGCGTACAACATTTGTACGTTTATATATTTCACATATATAATGCAATATTGTTCATGAAGAAAATGGGTAAGAAGAACAATTTAGAATTTATGAAAGTCCATGTGACTTCCAGATTTAAAATTTGCTTCCTGCCGCCAAATATAAGTTTTTTAATTATCTATATTTATAAACGAAATCAATGTAAAACTATAGTTGTAAAACATAAAAGTCTTATGGAAAGAGGAGATATTAGCATTAAAGTTTTGCATATTTCATTTAAATTTATTATATTTCATAAACACATACATACATTTATATATATATATATATATATATATATAATATATATATATATATATATACACTAATATAACTAATTGACTAGGTATTTTTTATGGAAGTAATATCATATAAAATTTATTGGGAATTGTAAAGCTTGTTTTTGGTGTTGAAATTTTATCCGAATTAATGAGCTGTTTTCACCACTTTACGAAATGTGTTATCCATAACATAATCGACAAAAGTGTCAATGGGATGGATAATAACTGGTATTGCAAGCAAACTAATAACTGTTGGTGAATAATAAAGCAGTTTTCCTCGTACACCATTTTCTTTTAACAAATAACGGCTGAAAAATGCCACTCTATTAATGGTGTAACCAGGTATAATGACAGAGGCAAACATTTGCCAAAGAACTACATCAATTGTGGTTATAGCAATTTGTGGTACAGTTGCATTTTCATGATACTTCTTTAAGCCTTTATCACAAGCATCTGCTAAAACATAACCAGTCGCAATCGCATAGCTGGCATGTACAGCATTTTTAGATATTAATGCTCTAAACGCTTCGCCCACTTCATTTGCGTATCCTAGATATCGTATAAGCGTATCGCGGTAAATATCAGTCTCTTTTTTGTCATTTCTCATTATTGGCAGTTAATTTTAAAAAACTCTTTTTTGCTTTGGCTTTTCGTACACGTAAATGTCTTTTATTTCATTTAAAATATTTAAAGAAAATTCGCTTTTTTCCCTTTTTTTATTATATATTATGCAATCATTTTAAATCAAACAGCTACAAACAACGAAAATAACAACAATAAGTTAAATAATAATAACCAATTATGTTGCTTTTCTTATGTGATTGTAATAATTTGTAGCAATAATTTAAAATCATATTTGATAAATACCATACAATTTCAATTTAAACGACAAAACAGCAAAATTAAACGAGGATTTGTTGTTTCTTTCATTTTTATTTAGGGAACTTATATTTTTAATTATTATATATTTAGGGTATTCATTCAGCGATAATGTATATCGTAAAACGCAATAAGTTGATTACACGTTTTCTCATCAATTTTAACTAATTGCTTATATAATTAAAAATTTATGGAATTTCATATGTAAAATTCAATTGTTCAGTTGATAAATGGTTATAGTAATTACATAATATAATAGTAGCATTTATTTAGAATAAAAGGGCATTTATCAAAATTAATTATTTACTACTCGAACTGTATCAGTTTTATAACTATTACGCAGTTGCTTCTCTATTAAAATAATCAGACAATTATGGTAGCAAAGGCTCAGTGCTAAGAGATGTTATATATGTGTGTGTTTATGTATATGTTTTTCATAATATATTTTCCCTGTCTTCATTGGTAAACAGTAAAATGGAATATAAAAAAAATAAATAAAATTAATATAACAAAATTGAAAATATAAAAAAATTAAAGATACATTAGGAAATACGAAAACATAGTAAATTGTGTACAAAAATACAAATAATTATAGAAAGAAATATAATCCAAAATATTGCTGATATCAATGTTGCATTAGTCATTGTGCTTTTTTTTATATACTAATGACATTGTAGAGTGGAATGCATTCATTATAATGCATGTGTAGAACATAAAAAAAAGAAGCCTAAGTGTATTACCTCACCATAGTAATTTGCAATTTTTCCTTACTTATTAATGCCTTTTTTTTAGATTTATTACATTTCCACATATTTGTAATTGTCCCTGTGCATTCTGTGTTAGTGTATGAAATTTTTTAGGATATGACTTCAGGAACAACATTGCAAAAAGCTATTGATTTAGTTACTAAAGCTACTGAAGAGGATCGTAACAAAAATTATGCTGAAGCGTTACGTTTGTATGAACATGGCGTAGAATATTTTCTGCATGCCATAAAATATGAAGCTCAAGGTGAGAAAGCTAAGGATTCTATACGTGCAAAATGCTTACAGTATCTTGATAGAGCAGAAAAACTGAAAGAGTATCTGAAGAAGGGTAGAAAGAAACCTGTCAAAGAGGGTGAATCAAGTTCTAAAGATGATAAAGATAAAAAGAGTGACAGCGATTCTGATGGTGAAGATCCGGAAAAGAAAAAACTACAGAATAAATTGGAGGGAGCTATTGTAATTGAAAAGCCGAAAGTAAAGTGGTCTGATGTAGCTGGTTTAGATGCCGCTAAAGAAGCATTGAAAGAAGCGGTGATTCTACCAATAAAGTTTCCACATTTATTTACTGGCAAACGTATTCCATGGAAGGGTATTTTATTATTTGGGCCACCTGGTACCGGTAAATCTTATCTAGCAAAGGCTGTTGCCACAGAAGCGAACAATTCAACATTCTTTTCCGTCTCTAGTTCGGATCTGATGTCAAAGTGGTTAGGAGAATCTGAAAAATTAGTTAAGAATTTATTTGAATTAGCCCGCCAGCACAAACCTTCCATAATATTTATTGATGAGATTGATTCAATGTGCTCAGCACGATCTGATAATGAAAACGACAGTGTGCGACGTATTAAAACTGAATTTTTAGTTCAAATGCAAGGTGTCGGAAATGATACTGAAGGCATTTTAGTACTGGGCGCAACTAATATACCTTGGGTTTTGGATTCAGCTATACGAAGACGTTTCGAGAAACGAATTTATATACCGTTGCCAGAAGCTCACGCTCGCTTGGTTATGTTTAAGATACATTTGGGTAATACAGCACACGTTCTTACTGAGGAAAATCTTAAAGAATTGGCTAGTAAAACTGAAGGGTAAATATCAATTTCTATATCTATCATTAACACATCCATTAACCACTTACATAAAAATATTAATAAATTATTCATGTTTTGGTTATTTTTAGTTATTCTGGTGCAGATATATCGATTGTAGTGCGTGATGCTCTTATGGAACCAGTACGTAAAGTACAAACAGCAACACATTTCAAGCATGTTACTGGTCCATCTCCGACTAATAAAGAAATTATATGTGATGATTTGTTGGTACCTTGTTCACCGGGAGACACTGGCGCTGTAGAAATGTCTTGGATGGATGTACCTAGTGATAAATTATATGAACCTCCCGTAACAATGGTAAGTATCTAAAGTAGTAAAATACTCATTTTATGTCCGTCAGTGGTGATTATTAAACATTGTCAACCATTCTTGTATTACAATTATTTAGGCTGGAACAGTAAATTTAGTGAATTTCTTTAAAGAACTGGAGCAAAAGCGCTGAAAAGTGATGCTATCTGCTTTAAATTTTACCAAAGTATAAATAATTTTATTCGAAAGAATTTGAATTATGTATCACGAGAACAAATGGTAGTCCAAAGCATTCGCTTATTCATGCAACATTTTCCCATGTTTTTTTTAATGAATCTCCTTTTATTTAGAACTTGCTTGGGTGTATTAAAAATTATTCGCTTTTTTCATATACAAGCAAGGCGGTCCTTAAGCGTTTCTGAAAAAAAAAACCAGTAAGCTTTCAAACTGTGAGAATGTGCGGTTTTTTCTGATAGAACAGAAGACTGCAGCATTTTCAAGTTTGGAAACTTGTGTTTGTGTGTGTACAGTACTTAAATGATTTATTAAAATGTGTCATCCTTTTTGTGTATTTTCAGCGTGATATGTTAAAATCTTTGTCACGTACAAAGCCTACGGTTAATGAAGATGATCTAATTAAGCTGCGTAAATTCACTGAGGACTTTGGACAAGAAGGCTAAGAAATTTATTATAATAATTAAGAAATTAGAAAATGAACCTTTTTACTGACATTATTGCTTAAGATTAAATTCAATTGCAACAACTACCAAAAATGTAGCGTTGGAAATATTTTTTAAAATGAGCAAGATGTGTTTTGAAAAGCCTTTTCGATTTTTTTGCTTTTATTTATGCTGCTGCATTTCAACACGAGATAATTATTTAAACAAAAATCATTTTTGAATAATGCAAAATAATTACAAATTTTAGCCAGTGTAAAAATAAATGTAATAACATGATAATAATAAGTATTTGATTTATATAAATGTTATACCTGATCAGTAAATACTTTCTCATCACCATTTTCAAAATCGGATTCACTTGGAATTATCTGGTTATGTAATATTGATTCTTTGATATTATAAAAAATTGTTACATCTTATTATGAAATTCAAAGGAGTAGTTGTTTCTATAATTTTACAAAATGAAATAACTCTGGCGTGGCCTTTTACTTAACAATACTTCACATTGAGCGAACATTTTGATTTGAAAATAACTTGATCTTCATCATCTTGGTAGGAAGTTCATCTTATAGAATACAGCATACTTGAGAATATACATGGCGACCAATTTCTATAGCTTACCATTGGTTACCATCACGCGCTATTAAGATTTATGGATTAAATGATAAAAATTGATAATTTCACTTCACATAATCGGACTTAGTTTACCATGGTGCCATATACAGAGCTCTATTTAAGACTCACTCAAATTTTAAATGGGAAATTAAAATACAAGAAGCATGTATAATTTCACTTTTATAAAGAGAAAATCAAATGAGAGGAAATTTGTGCTTTTCATGGTGGAGTATTTCTTTTTAAATAAAATTATTCAACATTTTGAAGTCACATTAAGTCAGAGTTTAGTATTTACTATAATTGCAAAGAATTCAGAGTTAAGGTTGTATAAAATACACAAAATAATTAATTGCAACGATATATGGTATGGTCAGTGGTCGTACAAAACATTTCATTATAGGGAATTTTCAATGTTATTCGAGCGGCCTTTTAGTTTGTTGAAAAAAAAAATTTCATCTTGCAGTTGTAGTTTGTTAATGCATATGCGTAGACAGATTTATTTAAGTTACGGTTTAAGATATTACTTTTAAACGATCGTTTGCCTTTGACCGATTATAATGTTTACAATATTTTCTTTTAAAATTATATGTGGAGAGCACTCTCATGCTGTTTATCATTTTCTATTATAAAACACTTCTTCTCTCTGCTCTCTACTCTCTACTGACGATTAATATTTGTGTAATATATTTTGATTGAGTGCAGTTATAAAGTAGTAATCGTCTTGTGTAGAGTCTTGTGTTCAGCAAATATTGCGCATGCGTGAAATTTTGTATTTTATAAAAAAAAAATCGATATATATAATACTGAAATTACATATGTATGTAAGCAGTGAATGAACAATTTTTCGAAAGCTTACCTTGTAATAAGAAATATAATAAAATAGAATAGAAAATAAAGGAGTGTATGAAAACATTAAAAACATGAAAACCATAAAAACATTAAAACATGAAATGATTTTAAAAAGTTGTTAAATGTTAAAAGATTTTAATTGTATTATTGATATACAATCAGATTGATAAATGAAATAAAACATGCTCAATAATAATAACAATAATAATCATATCTAATATAAATTGATTAAAGGTGAACTTGATAATTTTTATGTATGATAAATAAATGTTATTCTATTATTTTACTTATTTATTTATTTATTTTTATTTCTAAAGTTTAATTGTATACTTAAATTTGTTTTCAAACTATTTTCTAATATTTGAATTATTGAATGTATTAGTTAGTATTGAATCAGTATTTCAAATGTATTAGTATTGATGTTTCTGGTTTAGTTTTCTTTTATTTTATTTATGTTTTTTTTCCTATTTTCTTCTTTTCTTTTCGTTTGGATTATAAAATCAAAATTCATAAAATGGCATATGATGTGAAATGAAGAAATTGCCAAACTTGTCTATTGCAAAAATTGACAAAGTTCATTTGCAAATGCAAAAAGAAAAATATCAAATAAAAAATAATTGTTATTTAATTGTCTTAGAAGGGTAACAATAAAAAGTGAACGATATTGGTGTCCATTAGCCTTTTATAGAAATTTTTCATTGTAATCAATTTCTGCATATTGATTTATTGATTTCATCTTTTTAAAAGTTTTAAATTTGTTTACTCTTAAAGCAATTTGCGATTTCAATAGCTTTATTATGGCAAATGTAGAGCGCACTTTAAATGCAAAACTCACATGATTCATCTCACATTCACTCATCTGTGTAAAATTCTGTGTATTTCAATTTCTATGCTGTGCAATTATTTAATGAGTTTAAGTGTTTTGTTTCAAGAGCAAATCCTTTAACATTCAACAATCAGCATCCAAAAGTTATGAGTACACTTACATTTGTTAAAATATTCAAAATCTTTATCAGAGATTCCATAAAGTGTTGTTTGTCTGTATGTCCGTCTGTCTTATTACACATTAATTGTGTAGTGTAATTGAAAAAGGGGAAATGTTTTGGAATGGAATTGATTCTAGAGCGAACATTCATTTTACAACAAATAGATTTAGTTTTCAGAAAAAAAAATCATTATGAAATGAAATGCGAATTTAAAATATGTATGTAAAAAATTTCTACTAGAGAAAGGAATTCTTTCAATTCTTTACTTCTTGACACTTTCAATAAGATTTCAAAATATGATGTAGAGTGTTTGGACTTAACTATAATCGATTTTAGCACTTTTTTTACTTGTTAGTTTCTTGTTTTATTTTAGTGACCTTCAATTAAATTGCATTGAAATAATATTTCTAAATTTAAACGTAAAATTCTTTAGTTATTTTTTTAATCATAATAAAATTACTATTATCTATCCATTACACTAAATGGAGTTGATAAATTTTTTTGCCATTAATGAATGCAATGCAATGCAATGCAATTTGAAATTCATTTACAACCAGTTTAATAAAATGTAAAAATGTAAGTACGTACTAAATAAATATTACAAATGAGTGCAATGATTTCTTTTTATGAAATTGTTTTTTTTTCTGCTTTTTTTTTGTATTACCTAATATCATAATATTTATTGATTTGATTATTGTACACAATTAATTGTGCAAAAACTTTGATACACTTAATTTTGTTGTAAATAGTCGCTATTTGTGTGATTTCAGATGAAAATATATGCAATTAAATTTGTACACGTGTTATTGGATCTGTTTTGAATCATCCACTTACATGTACAAAATATTCTTTATTTACCTAAGAAAGATCCATAGAGACATAGAGAGAGAGAGAGAGAAAGAAAAAGTTCATTCACTTAGACCAATCTTCATATTTTTTTCTTCTTTATCTTGGTTTTCTTTTTCTCTCTTTGTTTGTGTTTTGTTTTTTGTTTGTTATTTTTATCCCGGCATTAACTAGTTTTAATATTCGCTTCATTTTTGCCGGATATTTTACAAGTAACCTAAAGAGATAAGAAAGTAAAAACACAAGAGTAAAGAAAGCAAAATTTCCAAAAGAAAGCAACAACTTAAAAGAAAGCAAAAACTTACATTACCAAATGGGAAAATCTTATGATGATAAATCATTAAATACGCTACGCTAAGTCTTTAAAATTTTTATAAAATGCTTCATGGAAGATTTATCAAAATCATATTTTTACCAAATTTTATATTATTCAAAGTGAGATGGATCCTTAAAAAAATTTTTTTATTGTATTTATTATTTTTAATTGGAATTTTGTATTTTATTAAAAAATTGTGCTAATTTTTTTTAGTTTTAAAATTGTTGTCAGATATTTTCACAAAATTAGAAAAATCTTTAATTTCTATATAAAGTATTTTAAAGTATTGTATTTAAGCTCAGATTGAAAACATTTTTGATTCAGATCTCTTTAATTTATTTGAATAAATCAGATATTTATGTTAAATGCATAAAGACACATGGAATTTTTTTATAAATTGCTTTAATATTGAATATCTGTTTCTCGGATCGAAATCTGCCTTCTTGAGAAATGTATAATATTACAAAACCCCTTCTTCTGGAAATGCAGTAATTTCTATGATAATATTAGACGTCAGATGGGCAAGGCATTGGTATAAGACTTAAGCCTTGCATTTAACTTATAGATCTTGTTTTTTCAACATATATTTATTACAAAAAATGTTACTTTCTTAAATATTTCTATTTAGTAAATCTAATCGTAAACTGCATTGATCCATCTGGAGCAATTAAAGTAAAGTACTTGTCATTGCAACAATGTCTAACTTTTAGCCTTCGATGATCAGGGGCTTTTTGAATTCTTCCCTTCTTGGCATTTTCAATAAACTATCAAAAAATTAATTCAGAATGATATTTTGTGCAAAAATTGATTTCTCAAAATTGTACTTTTTGATTTATTCTCATCGCAAATTCCATTCATTCATAACTAAATAATTTATAAAATTAAAAGAAGAATGAAACACTTTAATTGTAAATTGTAGATTGTAAATAATTACACGAATAATGATTAACTAAAGGAATTGTTTTATACAATAAAATTGTAAACCAAACCAATTGAAAATAAAGTTTGAAATAGTTAATGGGGTTAAGAGTACAAATCGAGCTATGGCTCTAAGGAAACGCAAAAAAGAAATAAATAAATAAAATAACAAAGAAAATCTTTAGTAAATTCTTTTTCATGAGTTTTGCTTTTTTCTCAATTAAAATGGGAAAGTAAGAAGAACTGACACAAATAGATACAAAGCGCAAGAATAATTGAAATTTAAACTTTTCATTTCATTTTATTATGTGAATAAATTAAATCACAAGCGAACGCTACTTTTTTTGCATATAATTAAATAAGTGAAAATTTCTTTTCGCTTTGTTTTATTTTGCATAAATTTATTTCCATATCAATCCATTATAAAATTATATTATTTCTTTTATTAAAGGCGCTTTTATTAAATTAATAAAATTTAACATTTACCGTAAGTAAAATATTTACAATTTACAATTCACAAAAGTGATGTAGATTTTTAAAATGATTCAGGTTAATTGTAAAAGTATAGAAATGTACTTTCAAATGTTCATTTTTCACTACAATCAATTTGTTTGCTTAACATTGCGTTAGAGTGGGCGTGGCAAGTGACAATTAATTTTTATCATCTCCATTTATATGGAGATGATATAAATTATAATAATTAGCGGTGGGAACTAATTATTATCATTTATATGGATGTAAAGTTTTTCATAATAAAAGACTTAAACAACAAACTTCTATAAATTTGAATTTAATAACTTTTAATTATTCTGGCAAGTTCTTTAATATTATTCTATACTTTATATTCACCTTAGAAACTTTTTGAAAGTTTTCTCGACTTTGTCGATCTGTACTTAATAATTTTGGCATAAATAAATCTTAAGATATTTGTATAATACTAACATTGTATCAATATGTCAAATATTGTTTTAATGCCAATTGTTGATTTTGAAATATGAAACAGGGATATGCATAGCAAACCAAACTTCGTGTGTTTTGTAAATAAAATTTGTTAGATTACATTCCATACTTTATTATACGATAAATTATTACTTAAAACTAACTTTTACGCTTCAGTTATTTTAAAGAAAAACAAAAAAAAATTGGAAAAATAAAAACAATTATTGTTTTGTTTATTTAGTTCCGTACAGCAATGTAATGGAGCGTAATATGTTAAAGGGCTTGAAATAGACTTGGTAATATATTTATGTTGATAACGATTTGAATTAATTGAAAAAATTTCATTGTTCTTTTATTAATCTATTCAAGAGTAAATGCATTCAATTGTTATAGGTTTTTGATCAAAAAATTAAATTTACCGTTAAGGGTTTGGTATGAAATATTTTTATTATCATATAAATAGAACTGTTTTATAGTTTGTAGGATATGTACTAATCGACCATAACTGCTTTGAGCATATTTATTTATTTTATATTACATTTCCTTAGTTTAACTAAGGAAACAACATGGAGAATAAATTCCAATGGCTTAGCAATCTATTTCTATGCTTGATTGGCTTGTATTGAAATTATTTGCTATAAGAGTATTTTAGTGATTGTTTGTTGCAAATAATTAACAAAAAAAATTACTGAAAAAATATTGAAGCAAATGATATTCAATTATTCTTTAAAATAAATGAAATTAATTAAGGGTAAAATATTTTT
Source organism: Melophagus ovinus (assembly GCA_023089585.1). Taxonomy (NCBI): domain Eukaryota; kingdom Metazoa; phylum Arthropoda; class Insecta; order Diptera; family Hippoboscidae; genus Melophagus; species Melophagus ovinus. Next base: position 8,820,500 of record JAKKIB010000178.1, read on the forward strand.
CAATTTCAAAATTGTTTACTGAGCAGAGTTCTATTTGATATATTAAATATAATGTAAATGATATGGAAATCTATTCAAGAAAATTTAAGAGATATCAGCACAGGCACACAGATATTTTGCATCTTTACAAGACAATTCTTCAATAAAGTTTTTAAAAATTGCCTTTCAATAATTTTATGGAAATATTTCCCTCTATAAGCAAAAACGCTTTATATTGTTTGACAAGTTCTGCTTTGCTTTATAAAACCCTTTACCAGTCAATCATTTAATTCTTCTAACTGCTTTATAATAATTTAGAAATTGTACTTTGTAGAATTTGTATTATCATTCAGAAAATTGAGATCAAAATCAAAGATTAAGAAGTTGTATGACATTTTGAACTTTATCCGTTTGAATAGTAAACTTTTGCCATTTGTTGCCATTGTTGTTATTGTCGTTGTTGTTGTTTTGTTGATTCTTATGCATATTGAAATGTTACGAGATGAGAGGAACGTAATTTTCATTACAAAGTTCACATGTTCTATGAACTAGTTTCGTTCCATCTGGTTACCTATTAGCATGTTAATCTCTATTTAAAAAAAAAAATAAAAACAAAACAAAAAAAATAAACAAACTAATTTGGATAAAATGCAATTTGTATTTTATGTTATTGTTAACGTATTTAAAAGTGTTTAATGCTGTATTTGTGTTTGCTTGTGTTTACCTATAAATTACATGAACATTTATGTATGTTTTGAAGTGAAAGCCGATGTCGTTTGCCGAAAGTAATGTACTCATTACAAATAAAAGAAGAAGAAGAAAAAACAAAAAAAAAAATAAGTAAAATAAAGTAAGTAAGTTGAATTATGGTTGAAGCTAAAACTTGTGGACTCACCATCATTATATTGAGTTGCTCAAACATGCCCAAAAACCTTTTTTTGGATTATTATTGGAATAAACCTGACAAAATTTATAAGAATCTATCATAAATGTATAAATCATAAATACTTATTTTCGATCGAACTGAGAGCGTGTCGTTTAAACGATTTAGCCTATTCCATTAAGTAGAGCTTTTCATTTAAATGAACTTCTCTTGTTATAATTTTGCATTCAAAAGAATATTTATAATAGATTAATTTATGGTTATGCGGACAGACAAACGATTATAGTGACACTTCAAATGAGAGATATAACTAAACCAATTTAAAATTTGATATTAAATAGAAATGTTTAAAGTTGCCTTCTGAATGTTATGAACATTCCTAAGATCATAAAAAAACCTTTAAATGATAATTTGTTAAAATACTTCCACGTTTTAAGTTACTACACTAACACATAAACAAAACACAAAATATAAAGAATGACAACTACATTTTGAATACATTTTTCAAGGTGATATTTCAAACTTTCTTATAATTTTTACTTTATTTTTGTTTTTTTTTTTTATAGAACTTGCAGTTAGTTTTTTTATTCAATCCTTGTTTTGTCTAATGAAAAAAAAAGCAAAAGAAAGCGAAAAAAATGAAAAAAATAATAATAATGAGAAACGAAAAAGTGTAAGAAAAATTTTCATAAATGTGTTTCATAAATTGTTCAATATATGAAAGTTTATCGCTACTAAAGTCAAGTATTTATGTGTTTCAACCAGTAATGAGCAAGTGCCACCAGCAAATGTTAATATAATAAAATATATAACAGGAAAATTTACACTAAAATATTCTAAAAAAAAAAATAAAACAAACCAAAACACAAAATGAAGTAAAATAAAATACAATAAAATAAAACAAAGGCCAAGAAAAAAATCTTTCAAAAATAATAAGCGTCATAAGTGAAAGTAATTTCATATAATATAAATTATAACTTAAAATGGAGTGTTATGTGTAAAGTTAAGTAATTTTTCTACACCAAAATAATAAAATAAAAATAACGTATGAAATGTGATAAGTTTCTGTAAATGTCAATTCATTTAAAACATCTGGATCCCACACAAAAGCGCACATTTAATAAAAATAACACACAAAAGCAATAAGCAAAATTTGGAGAGACTGAGACAGAGATAGGGAAAAGAAAGAAACATAATTTCGTCAAAAAAAAATTTTTTTTATATATATAGAAAAAAACGATCGCTACACAATTTTTTGTTTTATTAATTCTATTTCACTTTAATTAGTTTTGGTGTTGTGGCTAAAATGTCTATTGGCAAATTAACGATTTGGTTACAGCTGTCTTTGTGGCTCTTATTGACAACATTCATGTTACAATTTTGTGGTGAGTATTATGCATATTTTATATTGAAAGTTTTTAATTTAGGTTACATTCTTGATCTTTTTTTTAACTTGCTTTTTTTTTGCATAAAGTTTCTTGAATGTCAAGCAAAAAATAATTCAAATGTAACAACTACGACATTTCCTCTATTTCCTAGTGCTTGTACTGTATTGCTTTGACCTATAGATGAAGTGTTATTTTTTTTATATAAACAAGAAGAAAGGAAATAAGAAACATTCAAATGGATTAAAATTTCTTGATATTTTAATGTCATAAATCCATGTTAATCGTTTAAAGTGTTTATCAAATTATTTATAAAATGCTTAATAGTTTTTTGGATAAATTTTTAATTTGAATACTCTTTTACCCACTCATTCAGTTCTTTAATATTTCTATAGCATCTAAATAGTACATTTAGGAAATTTAAATTAAAATTCTGTAGAATTTCATTTAACATGTCAACATTTCTGAGGAAATTTTCATATTTCCAATAAAGGGCAAAATTTAATGTATTTTTAATCAATATGAAATTATGAAACTACCTGGCTCACCCCCAAGAATCTTAAAAAAAGCACTTTTTAAATGATTGCCTTTATCCATGATTCCATAGAGACCCAAACATTTAACTAAAGTGACAACCGCGATAACTGAAATTTTTTTTTTATTTTACTTACGATATATAAAGTGAAGTTGTACGGCAAATTATATTCGATCTGATTGAACTACTAAATTTTTATTTTGGTCTTTTAATAAGTGAAAAAAGTACAAATTAATACATTTTGCTGAGCATGAATTATGTGGTAACATATGGGTGACAAACTTTATAACGTAACAGTGATAGTTATATAACACTTTATAATATAAATATTTACATTTATAAATGGTTAAAAAAAAATTACAAATAAAAATGTTAAGTATTTAAGTTAAATGAAGTCGATGACTTTTTGGGTTTTTTTGTACCTGTCAGCCAAAGCTTGGAGGTATATTCATTTTGTCATTATGTTTGTAAAATTGAAAAGGAAGCGCCGAAGACTCTACAAAGGTTATACACTTTTGATAAGCATCAAATTCTGAAACATATTTGCTGTTTATCCATTTATCCGTTTATGTTGTTAATATTTATTAGGTTTTTAAAAGCCAATGAAACTTTTTGTTTATTTATATAAATTGTAATCACAGAAGCATACAACAAAAACTATTCTTTGGCTTAATGTTACATTTTATTTTATTCTATTTTTAATATTTAGGTGGCTCAGCTGAAGTTTTAAAAGTTACGAACAATTCCAAACAAAAATTTTTGAATGATGCAGAATTATTAAGAGCGATAAAATCGTCTATGGAAATTTATGAGAAATCTAAAGCAAAGCAGACTCATTTCAGACATAAACGGTCTGTAAAAAGTGTGTGCTATGGTGAATTGGGTTGCTTTGAGGATTCGGGACCGTTTGCTTATTTGGAAATGTTACCATCTCCGCCAAACGAAATTAATACGAAATTCTTTTTTTATTCTACAAAAAACCGTTCGGATAGACCGTTATTAGAGTTGCCTTTTCTTAATATGACAGAAGCATTTCGAAATTTGACAAAATCGAGTCACAAACGAAGCTTGACTCATATAAATGCTACACAGCTACAAACGACTACAGAAGCACCTTCTTCTATTAGTACATCAATTCCTGTTCGTCTATCTCCATTGAGAACATTTAATTCTCTTAGAATCGATGATTTGAAGGGTTTTGATGAAATGTCTGTTAGAGTAATTGTACATGGATTTGGTTCGGCTTGCTCCCACGAATGGATTTACGAAATGAAAACGGCGTTAATGGCTGTGGTAGGTTTTATATATATTTCTGACAAGTTGTCCTTTATCCTTATATCCACTACCTGGAGGTTTGAAGTATACTCAGTTTGTTCTTATGCTTGTAACCCCCAAAAAGAAACTTCAGAGACCCTGCAAAGATGGCACATTCTTGAAAATGGATTGAAAAGATCCACAATGCAACTTAAACTAAGCAAACATTTATAGATTTTCGCTCATAGCACTTAAAAACTGAAACAAATAGAAAGCTGAAATGTTGTTCAAATGTTAAAGACATTACTCTACAATATCTGAGTAAAAGTAGTGTAAAGCAACGTCGTTACCATTTGAATCAATTACAGATTATTTGTCAGTACTATAAATTATTAAATAGTGCCCGGATATTGGATATCAAAGATTTGGCCTCAGCCAAATATAATTTTCTCACTTTTACTTATTTTTAGGAAGATTGCATTGTAATTTGTGTGGATTGGGAAAATGGTGCTACATTTCCAAATTATGTTAGAGCTGCTACCAATACGCGGTTGGTGGGCAAACAATTAGCCATGTTGCTGAATAATCTTCAAGAGTATAAAGGTTTAAATTTATCTCGTACTCATATAATAGGTTTTAGCTTGGGTGCTCATGTGTCCGGCTTTGCTGGTAATGAATTGGATGGTTTATCTCGAATTACGGGCCTAGATCCAGCAGGTCCTTTATTTGAAGCTCAACATCCAAAAGTTCGTTTAGATAGTACGGATGCTAAGTTCGTTGACGTAATTCATTCAAATGGTGAAAATTTAATATTAGGAGGTTTAGGATCTTGGCAACCTATGGGTGATGTGGACTTTTATCCAAATGGCGGCCGAGTTCAAACAGGTTGTTCGAATTTATTTGTGGGTGCTGTTACTGATTTTATTTGGTGTATGTGTGTATTTTTATAAAACTTAATTCCAAGAGGGTAATGTCGTTCTTTTTTCTATTCGCAGCGGCTCAATTAGCTAATGAAGAAGAAGGTCGATCTTTGTGCAATCATCGTAGAGCTTATAAATTCTTTATTGATTCGGTGGCACCGCGATGTTTATTTCCTGCCTTTCCTTGCGCTAATTACGATGATTTTTTGAAAGGTAAATGTTTTCCATGTGCTCAAAATGATGATGACGTTGCTGTAGGCATACCCCGTTGTGGAAACATGGGTTATTATGCTGATCGGTCACCAGGTAGTGGACAACTTTACTTGACAACGCGAGATGAAGAGCCCTTTTGTGCCCACCAATTCCAATTGAAAATTTTCAATTCTTTTAATGATTTACCGTTGCGCACTATTGGCCGATTAGAAGCAATTTTGGAAGGTGAGGGCGGTTTAAACGAAACGTTTACGATTTCCGAAAAAGACGATTCAGAATTTTTTGCTGGTGATATTACATCTAAAATTATTGTACCCCATCCCGCCTTAGGGTTCCCAAAAACATTAAGTCTGAATTATAAACATTATAGTGGTTGGTTGTCTAAAGGCTTACCACATTGGGATATTGATAAAGTGATATTAACTGATAGTTATGGCCGAAGTCATTCTCTTTGTAAATCGTCAACGAAACTCACTTCGGGTTCTCCAGTACGCATGAAATTGTTGCCAGGAAACTGTGAATTGGACAATCACCATGAATATGAAGCTCTAAAAAATAGTAAATTGATTACAGAGGCGTCACGTACATCAATAAAGGGAATAGCGCATACGCTAGAGACCGATACCGAAAAAAATACTAAAGGACCTCAAGAAGCAAATTTTGGATTAAATAAAAATTATGAGTTCTCTAAAAACCATAGTTTCGCATTTGATCGAAGTGGTGAAACGGCTTGGCAGCCCATATTAGAGAATAATTTTTTGGATAAAGAAGTCGCGGAAGCAAGGGGCGGTTTATCTTTGGAACCGGTTGAAATTTTCGAGCCTGTTTTAAATAAACGTGGTTTAATAGGAAACAAAGGTCGTTATTTTGAAAACGAACCTATCACAGAAGAAATTATGGAACCGATTTTAAAAGCGACCACGCCAAAGATAAAGAAAGGGAAAGAATTGAATTTAAATAATTCAAATGGCGTAACCGAAAATATAAAAACTAATCTAAAAACAGTACCCACTGTGCAAATAAAAGGAACTAACAAAAATTCCCATAGCGAAAATAATAAAGCAATTATGGTACAATTGTTTCCATTCCGTTTGGGTGAAATTTTACAACGAGCTGAACGTTACGCTAGAGAAACTCTATTACCTTTAATATCAATACAAGCTCCGCGATTTTTTGGTTTTAATTTTAGTAGTAAACCAGAAAATAATACCACATCAGAGATACGGAAACCACGCTATATACCGCGATATGATGAACAATATCAAACCAAAAAAAACTTACCAACGTTTGATGTTGTAAGAAGATCACAAGATGTGAAATCTACAATAACTAGACCACAAAGGACTATTCTTAATTTAATGGAATTAACACAGCGAAGACGACCTAATTCAGATTTTTCTTATTACACAAATATGGTGACGGGTGCTTCACGTGCTTTAAAACCGGAAAATGCAAAATACGAGGCTGTTTTCATTGATTTGCCAACATATCGACCACCGAAATTAAGACAAACTAGATCCCTTTCATATAAACATCTTATTCAACGTAAACTATCGGTTAAACTTTAGTTCATAAGATTATAAAATATCGGCTAGAGGTGATTACATTAATCACGTTATAATTGCTAAGCAGGTTCCTTTGAATAGATTGAACTGGGCACTCATGGTAAAAAATTCCATTATCCGTTCAAATCGTTAAAAAAATTATTTGTTTCGTTTTCATTGCTTCTAAATTAGCATGATCAATTTATCATTATTGCCACTCAAATTACATGCTAAATACAACGAAATGAGATTCAATTTAATTGAAGAAAATTAAAAATGTTTCATACACAATTGAAAATTTATATAAATGTAAAGTAATTGGAGAAAGACATTAAAGAAAATAAACACTAAGTTTTTTAATATTATTGTAGCATTAAATGACTGAAGCAATGTTATAGATTATTAACGATTTATTTGAAAGTAAATCATAAGTTACATCTAAAATATTTCGATGTAAATCATCAAGTTGAGAATTTTCAAATTAACATTAAAATGGTGCTTATGTATTTTTAAAGATACTCTGTTTCATATATCCAAGGAATTTCCAATATCATGAAAATTATAACTGCTCAAGAGATTATTCATTTTACTGAAATACTTAATAATAATGACAAAGAAAATAAAAACGAAGGGAGGCACATTTTTCAAGATATTATTTATTATTGCATCACTTTGCTTTTTTTTTGTTTTGTTTTGTTTTGGTAATTAGATGTCTTAATGTTTTCAAAGAGGTTTTTGTTTTTTTACTTGCTTTTCCAAGCTATTAATTTATCAGTTTGATTTATTTATTATTTATTAGATTCTTTATTTTTGAATTCGTATAATTTTTGTAATTTTTCAAGGAAGAGATGCCATTAATCGAATGCGGAAATTTACTTCAAAGAGACACTTTGAATGAAACGTTTAAAATACAAGATGAAATTGTTGAAGGAAAAGATCACTTTCATAATTTTTTTTCTTCTTCTCGTTTTTCCTGATAATCATTGTTATTATTCTTTTAGTTAATTGTATTACATATTTCTTAGTTTTCTGTTTGTTTTATTTTCGTTTTTATTTTGTTTGTAAAAATCAATAAAACTCGACCGTAACGCCAGCGTCACTTCATTTATGTGATGTATGTTTTTCTGTTACTATTTGTGATTTCTTTTTGTATTGAATACAATTACAATTAATTTAATTACAATTTAGTAATGACAATAATGATTAGCATAAAATGAATTAAAAATTCTAACGGATCTTAGGGAGAGAATATTGCTTTATGATGTCTGTAATATTGAGGCTTTATATATTGGGTTAAAATATCCATTTTGATTAGACATAAAGAGAGCAAATGACTGAGCTAAACGTTTCATTTGTTCGACCAGAATTTGCTATCAAATTGTTTTAAAAGATGTTTTACTATTAACCCGATTTGATTTTCCACATTTGTAGATGTTGTTGTCCTTAATCCCATCAATGATTACGTAGAACTTGGTTGCTTTGAGTACTTGAAACTATTTTAAATAATATTTTAAAATTATCGCGCAGTATTACAGAAGTAACGATTATTTAGTCTGTTTAGTCTGTTCAATTTTATACCAAACAGAATTAATGATTGGGGATTTTAAATAACTTTCAAAATAGCTAAATTTGTATTTTCAGTTTCATAAAAATTGAAATAATACGCAACACAGATTTAAATACAATTGCTCAACAGTAGGAATACTTTTCTCTTAATTGTATTGTGTGTATATGATTTGGCTAAAATGCCTCGTTCAGCTTCATTTTATAAAAGAAAAAGGGAACTAGCATAGCAGCGATTGCTGCTATTGCTGTCCTTTCAATTCATTAATAAAGATCAACAAAAAAATTTTTCACATAATATTAACCTCAATTTTAATTTGATTAGACTTTTTAATTTTGTATTATTTGGGTATTCCATACTATTCGTGAACCTTGCAACCTTTTTTCTATAAACAAAGCAAAATTTATAATCAATTTGAATTTATTTGCTTACTTATCCACCTACCCATCCGCTATTCTACTTAATTTTATGAACAATATATGAAATCCGTTAATCAAAGTGTTCAGCTCAAGAGCTAACGTTGTTGAATAAGTCATTGAGATATCTTTAAGATAACACAATAACTCTATAGAGTCGCAATAAAGTTGCTATTTACATTAAAATATTAAGTTTTGATATTTGATTTTCGAATAAAGTCTTACACCATACGCCATAAAAAAAAGACCTTAGCAAATTATTTATAATTTATGTTAAAATTTTCAAACTATTCCAAAAATGGAGGTTTGCTTTCTCCCAAGTTTTACATGAAAATTGCTAACGATGATGATGGCGATAACGATGGCGATGGTTCAAACAGATGCTTTTCTGAAATTTTTATTATTATTATTTTCATAATTATTAATTTATAATAAATTTATTCATTTTTCTTTATATAATTAAAAGCTACCAAGTAAAATTAGTTTTCTAAAATACATAATGATATTTATTTGTATTAGTTTATTTATTTATTTTTTTTATTTATTTATATTTCTTAACCATCAAGGTCCTCTCTTAAATTTATTGTATTTTTGCATAACAATTTTGCTTTCGTATTTATCATTATAAATGTACTTATACTTAATGTTTATATTTTATTTATATTGACTAAGCATTAAAATATTTTGTGTTTTTTTTTGTATTTTGTTTTATTTTCCTTAATAATGTAATTATTGTACGGGATCCTGCCCCCTGTTCAACAAATAATAAATAAATAAAATTAAAAAAAAAAAGAAATTGCCATATACAAATTATAAGTAAAATCGAAATTTTGAAAAGAGATGCTGTTTCTTTTTTTTAGTTATTTGTTTTGTTGTTTGTTATTTGAATGCCAATGGAAAAACAAATTACAAAAAAAGGAAAAAGAAAACAAGAAAATTAAGCAAAAAAAAAAGAATTATTTTTCTTTTTTCATTTACTTTCATTTAGTTTAAATATTTGGCCATAATTTAATGTTTTCATTATTTTATTTTGTCTTCTTTTTTTTTGTTTTGTCATTTTTCTTTTATTTTTGGGCTAGCGCAATTATGAAGAATTTGCAAAAAGAAAAAAAATTAAAAAATAATCTATTAATGTGTTTTTGTGTTATCTTAGATTTTACAGGCATTCAGTTAGCATGATGTAAATGTTGATGTTAATTTTTAGAAGGTAGAAGACGCAGATAGATTTTTATTTATTTCTATTAAGATAAAATTAGAAAAGACAAAGAACAATATAAAAGTTGGGAAACAATGAAAAGGAAATTTGGATATTACTTAGAGGAAAGCATTTCGTTTTGTGTGTTTGTTTTGTTTGCTTTTTTTTTTTGTGTGGCGGGCATTCTAGAGAGTACAACAACCTTTTGAAAATGACATAAAATGTATATGACTTTTTTTTTTTACTAAATCAACAAAATATCCAACAATTTTTTTCATATTAGTTTATAAGAAAAAATTATTAATATAATTTATATTAATTAATAATTTAATAGAACTTATATAAATTATTAGTTTAATTGAAAAATTTGCTAAAATCGACATGGACAATAGTATTTTTATATTATCTCGATATGAATAAACTGAAGCAAATTAATGAAGAATTGAACATCTTAATCTATGTGAGATATGTGAGATGGTTGGCACTCACTTATCTTATAATTCCAATGTATCCTAAATCTATTTTGAGGTCTGATTGCGACACATTGCTTTACCAAAATAGCTGCATTGTTCCTATTACACATTAATTTAATTTAATTTACTTCCATATAATTTAATTTGTTTTATATAAAACTTATTAAATTTCGTTTTGTTTTTTTTTTTGAGATAGCAAAGTTAATGCTGCACAAATAAATTTTTGACGTTATTGATTATGATAAAATATTTGTATTAAAATTTTTTTGTGTTTGTTAAAATTAAATTCGAGTCCAAATTATTATCTATATATATAAGCATACAAAATAAATGAATCACTCTTTTAATTTATTTTTTTTTGTTATACATTAATAATTATGTAATTAAAAAAATTAAAAGTTCATAATTGTAAAAGTTTAAGATTGCAAAAAAAGCAAAAAAAAATTAAATACAAATTAATTTTATTTATTTTTAATTTTTAATCAGTCCAATTGAGAATGTCTCAATGTCTGTCTCATGTCCGTTTATAAAATAATTCGTATAATAGAATTAAAGAGATAAGAAAAACAGAAGCAAATTAAAACAAATTGATAAATTGGTAAAAAATGTATAGAAAAATTTTAACATTCATAGGCTGAGTCTACTTTTCTTCAATAATCAACTATTTCATGCATTTATGATAATTTAGAAATAAAAAAACTAAGTAAATAAATGTATGGCAAATTTAAAAATCGTATTGATTATAGAGAAAGTTTACAAAAATTATAATCTAACAAAAATACTGAAATGAAATTTGCTATGGACATTTGTAAATTAATTAAATCTTTTCTTTCTATATATAGATTATATATTAATCCTTTTTATTCATCATTTAAGGAAAAAGAAAAAAAATGTTTTTTTTTATATGAAACGATTGATCATGAAAAACGATTGATTGTTTCTATGATATCGGATATATTTTAATCTCAACACGCTTTGGTAGACTTAAAGATTTAATTTCATAATGCATGATCAGATCACTTTGTTGAGATATATTCAAATATAAATTTGATAAATGATACCTATTCTATTTAGCTATCGAAAAAAAAAATTTTGAAAAGTGTCACTTTCGTTTGTTTTTACTTTATTTTTCTTGTTTCTATTCTTTTTTCTGTATTTTTTTTTTTTTGTAAATTTTTGCCATTGTCATTATGTCGAACTTACATAATTGATCTTTCTATTATTTTAATTTCAATTTCAATTCATTAAGTTTTGTTGTTCTTGTTTAAGCATTTCAATTCAATTTGTACATTCGTCTGATTTACCGATCCGATTGTTCCGATTACAATTTTTTCTTCAATACGATTACAATTTTCTTCAGTACATTTTATATTGAATAATATTTGTCGATTTTTTGTTTTCTTTATTGCTGTTGTTGTCGCACGTTATACGAAATGAAAACAAAGAAAAGTAAAGCAAACAAGAAAAGCATGATAATGTATGCAGCATGTTAATGTATGGATTTAATAGAATTGAAATTGTAAAAGTAATTAAGTTAAAAAATATTTTAAAAAGTATCGTGTTGTCGAATTCATTCGAATTATTCCGCTTCTATAAAAAGAAAGAAATTCCAACTTTGATTCAAACAAAAACTGCAAGTAAGAATATTTTCTGTTAAAGAAGCGAGTTTGACTACCCCTTAAATTTCAAATTTACCGGAACTTTTAGTGCTTTCTTGCATTTGTTGTTTGTCCAGATGACGCTGTCTTAATGAAAATGAAAAGTTCGTTGAAGAAAATGGGAAGAAAAAATGTACATTTTTTATATCTCTTGTCTTTTTTGCCTTTGTTTTTTTTTTTTTTTTGGTTATATTAAAATTTTTTATAATTATTAGTTTTCCCTAAACAATTTTTGTTTATTATATTTATCTATTTTTGTTTTCATTGGTTTCTTTTTAGAGTTTTTCTTCATGTTAGGTTTATTTGTTTATTGCAAAATTTGCTCTTATTTCTACAATTTTTAGAAAAAAATTTTATTATTGAAATGTGACGTTGTCTGGATGCTGAATTTAAAAATCGTTATGTCGTATATTTTATAATTTAAAAACCAACGGAAAAATCAAAATAGAAAAAAGAAAAATTGAAACAAAATACAGCAAACAAAAAAAATTATATTGAAGAGTTCACTGATAAAACATAGCTTTGCAGTGAACTGTTGTTGTTGTTGCATCATGTCGTGGGATTAACAACATTATTTTTAGGTTAATTAACTCTATTAAAATTCTATTTCTGTTTGCATTTTTTCTGGTTTTTTTTTCTTTGTTTTGTTTTAAAGTTTTTTTGTGTGCTTTGGCGTTTTTTATTGTAGTTGTTGCGTTATAAAAAAAAATCAAACATCCTTTTTTTTAAGTTGATGTGATGTGTAAGTGTGTTGATATATAAAATATGTGTATTGAAATCACTAACGAGTAAGCAAAAAGTTTTGCGCTTTTTCAGTTAATTTACGGCATAATACAGCTACTCTCCGTCACATTCCACTATGATGCGTTTGACTTTGATTCCCCGATGGGACATTTTCATTTGTTTTTATCGCTTCATCATCTTCACCTACTTCTGCGATGGTCTCATCGCCTTCCTGCACTTCCGCCAAATTCTCTTGATCAGATTCTTCAAGAGTTACCTGAGTGGATGAATAATATAGAAACACGTAGAATTTTAGCTAACGGCTTAGGAAAAAACGTATATTACACTTAAGGGTAGTAACGAATTCAATCTAACACCGAAATTGGATCAAGTATAATTTTTTTATGTGGTTCATTCAACAGAGTGCTGGTGAATAGTATTTTAAAAGTAGTTTCCCCCTGTAACACTTTAAGGAAAACATTAATTCATATGGGAGGAAACAGTTAGGTTAAATGGACCCGTTAAAATAACTTTACATCAATTGTTTATATGAATTAGTGAAAATTATAATTCTTTTCATATTTAACTTTATTTTTCATATGTCAATATTGCCTAAGACAATTGAAAATACTTACTTGAAATCGAATTCTATCTTCAAGGAGTGTTGTTTCTTCAGTAGCAGATGGCGGTGGTGAGGGTGGTATCATACTTTGGTAATAGTCTCTATTCTCTTCTAGTGTGTCTAAGATATCTTGAGCATCTGGGTGTACTAAATCGGCCCATGTTTCCCATAATGGATGCACAATATAATCGATAAAGCCGACCTGCGATTTTTCGATTGTGGCATTATGACGATCACACATGGGACTAATATCCATGCCTGATTCACGTTCTTTATCACCTTGTAAAAAGAATTCTTCCATTAAAAGACCAACCCAGCGTTTGTATAGAGGCAGAGGTTTTGTTGGATTACTTAAATCGGCACAATGGACTAAATTTTCAAGAACCTAAAATAAAACAAAATAAAAAGAAAAAATTAAGTAACATTTTTTTGTTGCTATTTTTTGTACTCTCTAAATACGATAGGACATATACCTGTATACGATCTGTATAATTATCTAATAATAAGACGCCAGAGCCAGCTACTTTTTTCGTTTCTACCATCGTTTTCAAATCGGCCAATAGGCTCATATGTTTTGACATATCAGTTGATAACACAATATCAATAACCATTTTTCTTAAAGTTTGGCGTTGTTTTCTTGATTAATTCATTCGTATTAAAACAACAAAAACCATAAACAAAAGAATGCGAAAAGAAATATTGAATATAATAAATGGTTTGAAGAGACTTTATAAATTATTGCTTATAATTACATACTTCTGCATATTGCAAAATATATCGCAACCTTGATTTTGTAATAATTTAAAGGCGACAGCTAAATGATGATTCTCTAATACAGATTCATCATTATACATTAATGCTAATTCGGAACCTAAAATAAGAATGTTACATATTAGTAATTTCTTTTTTTGAAAAATATAAATTAAGAAGAAACAAAAGAAACAAAAACAACAAAATCACTTTGTTCCTTACTTGAATTCACCAAAAATTGATTCGTTAAGCCTGGATGATCAACATCATGTATACAGGCTGCAAATAAAGCACCACCCACTTCTAAAGGTGTGAATACACCCTCAAGGGCCGGAGTATTTAATAGAACATTCGTACTTTGCGTTACATCGGCTGCATGTAATGAATTGTGAAACGGATTGTCTTTGACATAATGGTCCTCCAGAGTAGTCATAAAATTCAGAAAATTTTTCGGTGGTATCATAAGACTGGTCAGTAATTCTCTACTCTGAAATATTGTATATGCGACGCAAGTAAGGGGACGATTATTGCTTAAATCACCAATTTTGAAAATATCTATTCCCCATGTATCCAATTCAGTCAATTGTTGACCCAATGCTGCTTCATGTGATGTTTCCACACCGTAGGTGGGCAAACGTTCGCCTGTAAATGAATTTGTATGGGATAGAGGCCGTTTTACGCCTGATATTTGAGACATTGGAGGTCCGCGCGGGGAATTTCGTCGTTGCTGTTGAGTTAATGCAGTTGTATTTTCAATATTCTCTTCTACTCTCATCGAAGGTAAATCAAATTCCTGTTGTTTATCTGCAATATAAAACATATTTTTATTTTTAAATGTATTGCAACAGAACACTTCACTTTATAAATTTTTATGAAGGAAAATATAATCCAAAATAAATAAGCCTACAAATGTCAAATTATTATTCTCTTTTTTTTTACACAGATTTTCATTAAGGTTAAATTATGGTCTTGTTTCTACAGGTTGCTTTAAAAATATACATTTTGTTTGTTTTGATTTCACACGAAAAATATAAAGTTTTTATAAATTTATCGTTAATTGTTATAAATATAATAATTGTTATACATTTCAGGAGCATTACAAAATGAAATCTTTATATATTTCAAATGCACCATATGAACTTAAGCTTAACTTGAGCTTAAGAGGCCTTAAAAAATTAGTGTTATATTTATACATGTTTTATGAAATAATTTTTATGGTTTTTCATTTGTATTTACCTAAAAATGTTGAACAAATGTACTCTGAAATTTGATTACCAGATCTGCTGGATTCACTAAAATGTGATAACTCCTTATTAAGCATTCGTTTAAACTGTAAATTTATAGAAAAAGTTTAAATAATTAATTAATACTTAAAATAAATTCTTCAACTATTTATGGTTAAAAAATTAGCTCTTTATTATTAAAATGGATTATTATTAAATACTCAACAAATATAACAATTATTAAATGGCCAAACATTTGGACAATTTTATCAAGACAAGAAAAGAATCGGAGATTTATCAAATTAATCAAAATCTTGAATTACTTTTGCCTAAAAGTATTTTATATTTCTTTTTGTTTCTATTTAAATCCCAAATAGCTGAGCGGAAATAATTTTTTCTACATTGCAATAATCGTAAATGAGCACATTTAAAATTTTAACCAAGGACTTGCTGTTTCGTGTGAATAGAACTTTTTATCGTTTCAACTGCACGTTATGTTGTTACATTTAACGTCACTATTAACAATTTCCTTTTCACATGAGTTAGGGAGCAGAGCATGTCTTTTTTGATATAACCAAACATAAATTTTGTGTAATGATTTACATAAAAATTATTATATGTATAATAAATGTACCTTCAATGAGGCCATATCGGATACACTGCGATGAGTTTGTATCGTTTCCAATTGATCCAAACACCAATCTAACTCCTCAATTGTATCGGTAGCTAAACGGTTATACGCTTCGTCACCTTGGGTTATTTGAATGCCTGATGTTATTGGACGCCCCAATGATGTTTGAGGTGGTCGCCTAGATCTTATACGATTAGTACATAATATTCCATAATATGGTTAAGTGAGATGGACATCGTTAAGTGAGGTAGGACATCAAACCAATGCGAAAGACAACAAAAAAATAAAACGGAAAAAGACAATTCAAACCACATTAAATAAACGGGCAATATACGATGCATGAAAAATAAATTCAAAAGTAAAATAAAACAAATTGGTTAAAATTGGTAATTAAAAAAAAAATGTTAAGGCCTAGTGATATAGAGTACTTAACATTCGGCTTCAGCCGACCTTATGCGTAACAGGTATGTAGAAAGACCAAGAAGAAAAGGAAATACATTTTGTCACAAATTAAAAAGGCATACATTTATTCAGTTAAAGGATTTTGATTGAATAAATTTTTTTTAAATATCCGTTCTATGAGTTCTATTGAGTAATCAATTGATGTGAATATTTGAAATTATAACTCACATTTTGTGTGTGAAATTAAACCAACATATGACAAAACATTCACAAAGCGAATTTGTTTAATGTACTTTTAGGCTTCAATATCTTTTAATTTTTCAATAATTTTCTATTGAAATTTACCTTCCAAATGGATTAATGGACGTATTGGAAAACAATTAGTAATTAGAATTAATAAAATAAAACAAGTTGAAAAATGCGACTAGAAAACGACTAGACATGTGGGAAAAAACTTTTGGCAAAAACAAAGAATTAACTTACTTTATTGTCGCTGAAACATTCGTCAGACTTATCAAATTATTGCGTACAGAACGCAAACTGGCTAAAATTTGAGCAAAAGGTGTCACAATAAGATCTTCACCATGACTGAAACGACAGAAAAGAAAAAAAAACAAAAACAAAGTTTATTTCAACTTCCGAATTAATTAAAATTAAATTGAAGCAATTTCTTTTCTTCAAATTATATAAATTTAATAAATTATTTGATAGTGATTATAATTTTGAATGTTTTGTTTGTTATACAAAATTTAAAAAAAATTAGTATAATCAGCAATAAATTAAATGCAATTCTGTGCGTACTAAATTCGTGCAAGGGATTTTCATTAAATTTTGTTACATAAACAAACACACCCAAATACACACACACACACACACACACACACAGACAGACACACATGTATATATAAATATTTTATGACAAAAAACTAAGTAAATAAGTAAATTGAAATCCAATATTTGTTTGTTTGTTCATTTTCTATGTTGACTGTCAAAAGTGTTTAAAATAATATTTTTGGTAAACACATTTGAAGCGTTATCCAACAGACTTAATAAATAGTTATGCCTTCGTACCTTCATCTTTTTTAAACTTAAAGTAGCATTCATTTAGTCAAAACTTTTATAGCATTCAATAAAAAGTGTCGTTCGATCTGTAAAGGAATATCGATATATGAAACTCCTAACAAAAATTGAAAAATTTAATAAAAAGTCTGTTGTTAATTGTAGCGTCACATAGCGTCACTTTACGCTTTACATTTACTTTAACTACTTCTTCTTATGTTTAAGGTATAGAAAGTAGTTCAAAAATCGTTTGAAAATCTTTTGAAAATGTGCTACTTTGTATTTCAAAATTGTCTAAAAAGTTAAAAATGTTTTAATACTTAACACATCAGCCCTTTGGATATTTTAGTTCATTCACTAAAGAATTTTGTACTTAAATTAGATTCTTTAAGGCATTTTGAACCGAGTTATCTGACTAATCACATAAAAAAAAGGAAAATTAAGAAACAAAAATCGTAATCGAAAGGAACCAGATGTTATGTCATATTCCAATAATATTAAAATATCATACAAATTTTATTATATATGCATAATTTTTTTTGATTTTTATTGATGAAATTTTTTGATTATATCAAAAAATCTCATAAAAATTTATTTGACACAATTGAATCCATTGAACTGTTTTTTTGGTGACTAAAGATATCTTAATATCGATTCTTGGTAATAGACGTATATGTAAATGCTTTATTATTACTTAAAATTCTTGATTATATTGAAATAAAAACTGATTAAAAGTCAATTAAATTTCTATAAAGTGCTATCGTTACGCTCATTCTATAATAATAAACAGTTCCATTGTTGTTATTGTTCATCATAAATGGATGTAAAATGCAAATAAAATTTTTGTAAACATATTTGTGGGTTAAGTGATATTATATATATATATATAATATATATATATATATGTATATATAAATATGTATATTAAGTGCAAACAAGAAAAGTCATTATTTTATGGCGTTTAAATAAAAATGAAATTGAAAATGTAAAATGAAATTTTTCTGCTAGAGCTGATGCATATATACATAAACATCTATACATACATACACACATAAAATAAATATAATATATATATATATATATATATATATATAATACATTTGCATATATGATTACGCTCAAGCCTATTATAATTTATTTTTACAAAATTCTTAGCAATTTTATTGAAAATGTGCAAAACAGCGAAGGAAAAGCAAATGAATTTTTATGATGTATGCAAATGTTTTTGCTTTTTTCTCTTTTTATTTTTTGTGCTTCTGTAGAATTAGAAGAATAAAATGAAAAAAGAAAAAGACTTGTTATTTACATGGAAGCTTTGAGGCGAAAATGAGACATATATAATTTCCTATACTTTCTATTATTAATCCATAAATATGACTTATAAACAACAAACATCAAATATAGAATATTAAAAGAATTACGGAGAATTAATTCGACTTAAATTGTTATAAGGGGGACACTAAATATGCCTTGTAGACTCGAGTACGATTCAATTGTAAGAATTGTAAAATGTTAACGCAAATGAAATAAAAAATTTACAGTACTTCTAAATAATACCGTTACTCGTATTTGTATTTAAATTGCTTAAAGCATCAGGTCAATTATTCAACTCGCTATTTCTATTTTTTTACTTATTCAACATAGGCGACGATTTTCAAGGAAAAAGTTGAAATTATAAGTTGAAAAAGTTGAAATTATAATTGCACAACCCAGAGAATGTTTAGTAAGTTTTTCATAATAATTTTTTAATGTTAAGATGAAAAATATTGCAAAATTTTATTGAAAGTAAAATCACATTTAATTAGAAATGTTCTCTTTCTACTACTTTTACACCCGCAATAATGATTTACTTTACGATTTCCGATAAAGAATGTAAGTCAATGGATTCTTATCTAAATGATTTCATGTCTTGGAGATCATCGCTATTAATTTTTCGATAGATAAAATTCGCTTTCTTTTACATTTCTATATTTAACAATTCAAAAGAGATTGTGCACCTTAAATGGCTCTCAAACACAATTAAATGGCACAAATTAATCAAAATCTTAATAAAGCTCTCAGAATAATGAGTAACAAAATTATATTTTTTGTCAAAATCTATAGTATGTACTGACAAAATTGCTTGTTGCGCATATCAAAGAAATTTATAACATGTGATAAAAATCTACAACATTTTATGATTTCAATGATTTTCACATAAAATTTATCTTTGGAATACCTGGTCGATTTTATTTTAAACATAGTAGTAGGATCATCTGTAACGGCCAAAGCTAATTCATCTTGTAATATTGTTGGTATCATATTAAAAAATGAATGTACCCGCGGCGTAGATTGTGAACTGGGCAAATGCTTATTTAACATCATTTTGAATTTTAGTTTCTTTTTAAAATTTCTTTAAAATATTTCACAATCACAATAAAAAATTACAATTTAATTAGAGCACTTAATAATGAATAATGCATTAATTTGAACGAAATATTCTTAAATATTTATCATAAAACAGATATAAAATTAACAACGCACAATTGAACGCGAAAGCGATTACTTTATTTTTCAATACATAATTCAAGCGTATTTTGTTCAGAATATGTAGAAGAATCAACAATTGTCGAATTAGTAATATTGAATAAAAAATATTGGTAAATGATGAAAATAATTTGAACTTTGGTAATCCTTATTTTTTAATTTATTTAATTTATTCTGATGGCACAAATAGATTTATCTGATAAAGGTCCTTACTATTTTTGTTGTACATTAAGTTGCATCCAAAAGTGGCCACTATTGATACTTGAATTTTTTTTTTTGCAATCAAGAACTTGGAAACATTAAAGCACTGAATTGGTTCAGTTTTTCATGGCTGTCACTTTTTTTTTTTTTGTATCCGTTTTTGCGAAAGCTTTGAATCTTCTTTACAAATATAAAGTTACTAATTTTGAAATGATCTTGATGGTCTACAAAGATCTAGAGGCTTTTTGGTTTTATTTTTTTGAACATTTAAACATATTTTTTTTTGAAACTAGAATTGCTAAGTTAATTTGTAATAAAAAGCTTCAACCATTACATGGATAATTTAATTTAAATGAATTTTAGTTTTAGCAATTAAACGAATGTAAACGGTTTTTCGTTGTGCTTTTTTCGCTAAAATTTCTTTTATATTTTTATTTATGTATCAGAAAATTATATTAATGAAGAAATGAAGAAAAGACAAAAAGAAAACTATAATTGCACTATTATTTATGACGCGCAATTTCTATTTGGGGACGTATGTGTAGAGAGCGCGTTTTTGCCTTTCAAACTGAATGCGAAAATCACTTCTTTCCGTGATTTTAGTGCAATAATCTTCTGGGATTTTTCTTTCGTTTTTTTTTTTTGTTTTCATTTCTTTTGACAATAAAATTATTATTCTCTCTTGCGACCAATTTTCAAATGAATAGACACACATACATTTAAACTTTAAAGCTAATATCTATTAACATATTTCTATGCTGAGACAGCACAGAATGGACACAATAATAATGAACAATGAACAGTAAACAATGAATAATAAAATAAAATTTATAAGAAAAAACATATTATAATCAATGTTCGCTGTGACGTTTTGAGGCAATTTTATCATTATCTTTATAATTTTTTATATCATTATTGTCAAGAGTTTTCTTTGTATATTCATACTAAGCAGATATGCTTAGTTTTAATTTTAGATATGTTTTTTTATAAATTAATTATATAATTTAAGGCTAATATTAAAATGCATGCATGTGACTTGTAAATATTTTATATAGCTATTTAAGCTAATCCAATTCATGCAATTTACTGTTATTCGTTATTCAATGTGAACATTTCTTAATATCACTTATCATTTATATTTTCATTTATTAGTTGTCATAATAACCCATTCAATTCGTTATCAAATTTTCGTTGAGAATAAAGTGAAAGTTTCATTAATTTCCAATATTTTATATGGCTATTTAAGCTAATCCAATTCATGCAATTTACTGTTATTCATATCAATGTGACATTTCTTTATATCACTTATCATTATATTTCATTATTAGTTGTCATAATAATCCATTCAATTCGTATCAAATTTTCGTTGAGAATAAAGTGAGAAGTTTCGTTAGTTTCCAATAAGTATTTCAAAATATTTCAACTAAACTATTAATGCTTTGTGCATTCTAAATATTAATGAATGATCTTTTATAAGTAGTTAAAAAAGGTTTATATATTTAAAGAATATTTCCAAATTATTTTTTATTTATTTCTATTTATTAGTTACATAATAATCTTAAACAACTAATACAGAGAAAAATACAAATAAAAGACTTAAATTATAAAAATAACAACCAAAAAAAGCAACAGCAACAATCAAAATAAAAAATAAATACAAAAATAAATATCAATAAGTTTATATATGCGGCACAGATAATGGTACAAAAAAATATGAACCTTCAGGGCCGTCTAAGCTAATGAAAGCTCATGAAGTATACGCACATTATTAAGAGCGTGATCACAGAAATGGGAAACACGCTTTCAAAAATATGCGTATTTACAAATGATATAATCTGGAAACTATTCGTGTAGCACAACATACTTGATATAATTTAACGAGTTAATAGACGAATCGAACAAATGAAAATAGTCATTGTATAATTCACACAATACACGGAAAGGATTATAGAGTTGGTAGTTGGCACGACATTGTGGCAGTTTTATAGGTACAAAATGCCTAGAAAATTTTGCAGGGATACGAAATGAAATGTCCTGTAGCAATGTCGGCGAGGAAATATCGCCTTGTAACAATTTTACCATAAAAATAACGGACAACATATCACGACGTTTAGACAGAGTGGGCAAATTGAGTAGCTTTAAATGACTTTCATATGGAGGAGGACTGGAACATAATATATGGAAAGTTCTTTAAAATACGGTAAGCCATGACAAACAATGTTCTCTAAACCACTTTGAAATCACTAACGTGAAGGCGGTTTA
Source organism: Melophagus ovinus (assembly GCA_023089585.1). Lineage (NCBI taxonomy): Eukaryota > Metazoa > Arthropoda > Insecta > Diptera > Hippoboscidae > Melophagus > Melophagus ovinus. The sequence continues at coordinate 8,842,918 of JAKKIB010000178.1, forward strand.
GTGAGACGATTAGAGGAAACGCTTCAAGATCAAATTTTATGCAAATAGCTTCAAAATTGTGCCATGACAGGAAAGTCAATACATGGACAGAGAGGCAGGACGATGGACAGACAGACAGACAGACAGACAGGCTTCAAATTAAGCAGAAACTGAGTTTAAATGGTTCAATACAAAATAATAAAAGACCGCTTTTGTCTCAATTTTACTTCTGCGTGTTACATACATTTGCACAAACACATAATACCGTGCGCTACAAATGGTCTATGATATAAATATTGTTGTTACAATTTTGTGCAATAAAACATAATCATAAATGTAAAACATTTCTTAAATAGGAATTCAAAAGTGAACAAGTGTTTGTTACTAACAAGTTAACTTAACTTAAAGTTTGAAAAAAAAACGCTGACAAAAAATATGTGTAACAATTTTTTTTCCTTACTTTTTTCTTTTCAACTTTTGTACCATGGCAAAGTTGAAATAATAAATATTTGATATTGAGCGTATAATGAAAAAAAAAAAAACTATTTGATAGAAAGAAATGTTCATGTGTGGTTGAATGGCAGTAAAAAAATCTTCATATACAAACAAATCTGTTTATTTTGCAATATAAGATTTTAATGTTGTTAATTAAATACAGATTGTTGGCTTATGATTAAAAAGCAAAGAGCAAAAAGCACAAACAACAAAAAAAAAATAAAAAATAAAAAGTAAAATGCAAAAAATTAAAAATACAAGAAAAACGAAACTACAGAAAAGAAGTAAACGTAATAAATTGAGATACACACGTACAAACGTATAAACTAGAAATTAGGCCGACATTTCTCTGGTCTCATAGAAATATTCTGTTATTATTACATTCATATAATGTAACAACAACAACAACAAAACAATAATAATAATAAAATATATTTTTGTATGTTAAATAAATTATAACAAGAATAAATTGCAAAAACGTATGAATAATAAATAAATAATTGTAACACACACATACATACATAGACACACACATATATATATATATATATATATATATACACATATGTATATATACAATTAATAAAAAAATATAAATATAAAAAACCTATGAAAATGATTAATTTTAAATATAATAGAATCATGTGGCATTTGTTAATGTTTCTTTTTTTTGTTTTTCTCAGACAAAGCTTCGTGTTTTGTATGCCTTCACATTTTTATTGCGTATAATTACAATAATGGGTCTTATACATTAATCCGTTTTCACCTAACAAATCCAGCCAGACTTACATTTTTGTATAGTTTATTTTTTCTTCTTCTTCTCTTCTTCTTCTTCTTCTTCTAAGAGTTCAACAACATTTGTATCACTTGAAATAATTTAAATGCTCTATTAAAATGTAAAAAATTTTTATGTTCATTAAAATGTCAATCCTTTTCCATTGATCTACAGTTGCCATTTATAGACGATCCATAATATGGAAAATTTTTGTCGTCTATCATTTAGAATTTATGTTTCATATGATTTGCTACGATATTTGCTACGGTATTTAGTTTCAGAGAGAATGATTTAATTAAATAACTAAAAATTAAGTAAATTTCAAAATAATTTACATAATTTTAGTTATATAGAAATGTAACGCCATTAAATCATTTGAAAAAAACTTAGAAATTTTTTTTAATTAATGTCATTCAATTTCAATTTTCAATTTCAAAGCTGCTGAATTTGAAATACTGCTTTTTATTTATGTACATCTCAATGATGATGTAAAATGGCTTTTCAAGGTTTTAATTTGGCAGCAAGAAGATAAAATCACCAAATTGTTTTTATTTTTGTTTTGATTTTTTATTAAATGTTAAACCATTTTCATATGAATTGACAATTTTAGCATTAAAATGAAATTTTGTATTAAATTTATAAAAATATATGTAACAACAAGCAAGTGCTTTATAAATATATTTAACTTATAGAAGATTTGCCAATTGAATTCGTACATTTTATTTTGTGTTTTTATACCTTACACTAGGTATATGGCCTTATAAATTTGTATAAATGTTTATAAAACTCAAAAGTTATTGAGATAAATCTCAATTTTTTATTATACCCTTCTTTATTCGATTTAAGCCTGTTTGTCTGTCTGTCCATCTGATATCTGCCCATCTAAAAGCTACATGAAGCAATTTAAGAGATATTTCAGTAAAATTTGGTACATGGATACATTTTTGGATCAGAGACAAACCCAATTAAAAATGGTTAAAATCGAATCATTTTTACAATCACCCTCCATATAATGCACTTTGCAGTCGTTCTCCTCTTACGACTATAAAGCTCTTACTTGTTTATACAAAAATAATCTACTAATTGGTATTAGAAAAAATTTTGCAATGAATCGAATTGTAAAAACTGAAAATTCTTTGCAAATGTAAAATATAAAAAGCAAAGTATTTTTGACATAACACACATTAAATATTTTCTAAAATATAATTTTAATTAAGCAATACATTTTTTAAGTTTTTCTTGTATTTAACAGACAATTCTGAATTAGCTTTAAATTTTTTATTTTAAGTTTGCCCATTTTAATGATTTTTTTGTTGAAATTCAGTTTAGGAATGAATTTTGCGGCAGCTTAATGCGGCCAAATATTTATTAATATATAACGTCTTAGAAAGTTATGCCTTCAGAAAGCTAAATATAGTTAGTGTGTTGGTTTTGCCACGCCTACATTAATTAATCATTCGAAAGAAAATTGTTATATAAGAAAAATAAGAGTCCCTCCCTTTGGGTTATTTTTCTTTTGTAAGAGTTCTTTTCTTGTAATAAATATGCCAATAACGAACTAGGGCCGATTTAACGATTTTCGAAATAAAAGACAATAGTTTTCTTATAAGTTCCTTATAAGAAGTAGGACTCCAAAGATTCCTCTTAAAAGACTATGTAAAGTGTTAAATAGCATAAAACGTTCAAGTGGAAGGCAATTCAAGAGAATGAGTGAGAGAGGTAGCTGAGTTCAGGTTCCGGAAATATATTAAAAAGATGAAAATAAAGTTAATATCATTTGGAAAAAAGTTTTTCTTAAAGTGACCTTTAAAAAATTACATTTTCGGCTTATGTAATAAATTATTAAAAAGAAATATTGGCTCCTTCTTTAAAAAGCATATTGAAAATTAAGAATATTTCTCCTTACAACCAATTTTCTTAAATGAAGAAATATTATAGAGAGAAAAACTGGAAAAATGTTTCAATTTACATTTTGATCTTAGTAAATCTAGATTCAATCAGAAAATCAACATGAATCGGCTGATATGATAATAAAAGTGACAGAGAAAATTTTAAGCATAAACTTAATGCACTTTACACGGCGCGGCATGTCCGGGATATATAAATAATTCTTACTTAATAAAAAAGTTTTAATTCTAATTGGATTTAATATAAAAACCAAACCAAAAAGAAAAAAAGAACTGTACAACTCACAAATATTAAACTGGCAAACTGGCAAACTGGCAAACTGGAAATTGTTATCTTTAATGTTTGAATGCGAAAGTTAATATTTATGATCCATATTTATTGATTATTATGAAGAGAAAAAAAAACAAAAACAAAATTAAAAACAAAGAACACTAGAAAAACCAGGCGCAGAAAAACAAAACAAAAAATAACGAAAGCAAATGCAAATTAATTGTTGATAAGAAGAATAATCTAAGTAAAAATGTAAAATAACGGCAGTAAAATGCATTAAACAAACAAAAAAAAAACATCTCTTTACTACTTCTGTTTTTTTTTCTTCTTGTTTGGTCTTGTTTTTTTTTGTTTTTTGTTTTGCTGTGTTTTGCTTTAAAATAAAAATTTTACAACTACATTGTTATTGTTAATTAAATAACATTTACAAGTTCTAGAATACAACAACACAAGAAAAAACTTCATTTTTCTTTCATTAACGAAAAAACAAAACAAAAAAAAGTATTTGTATATAAATATAAATTATGTACGTACGATCTGTCAATTAAGATAGTGGCCTCCTGCTCTTTAAACCTGTAAGGGTTATAAAATAACAATAACAAGAATAAATATAATAAGAATTAATTAATTGCAGTTTCATCGAATAAATAAGAAAAAAAAAAAAACTAAAGAAAAAAATTGAAGAAGAAAAGTATTTTGTTTGTTTGCCTCTTGCTTTTGTTTCTTCTTTTTTATATTTACTAAATTAATTTAATGAATTGTAAGCACAAATAAATGTAAATAAAGAAATTATAAAAATTTCAATTTCAATAGAACAAAGCAAATCAAATGGAGTAAACTATAAAACTATAAAACTATAAAAAAAAAACTATAAAACTATAAAAGAAAAATCAGGCTGCTCAGTTTAACTTTAGAAATTTCATGTTTCAATGCATTTTCCACAAGTTCAATAAACTTTAACTAAATGTACTTAAATTTTATGGTTATTAGAGAAAAAATTATTAGTGAAAAAGTAGATGAGGGCAAAATTTAGAATGTTCATCTTTTAGACGTTGTATTGATTTGCTGATGATGTGGCAATCAAAATGAATAAATCAAGAGATGACAATTTGGAAATGTAACATTTTTATTATGGCGAGACGAAAGAAATCTAGAACATTTAAAAATTTCACATTTTATAGTTCACAACTCTAAAAACTACGTGCAATATATTGTGGCCGCATTTTAAGCGTGCGGCATGACAGTTTTCATTTTCATTTTCATTTCCATTTCAATACTAAATTGAGCTCTGGGCCAAATATAAAGTCAGCTTTCTGTCTCCAGTTTTGTTATAGAAGGATGGTTGACTTAAGTCACTTTACGATTTTATACTTATACAATTTTTATATTTACTTTTTTATATAAATTTTTATAGGCTCTTTTGCGCGCACTGGGACGATAGATATTTAGATAAAAATCTTAACTCTAATCTCACAACAAGAGAAAAAACTGTACAACTATTCAAAATTTTACAGCGCGCATTTACAAAGACTAAATGACGATGAGATGAGGCAAACAAATTGAGATTTCTTGAAAAAGATGCAATTGCTGCATTATTAACTGCACGATTATTTTGGGGGCGACCAATCCCGAGAAGCACCTGCTCAATTGGGAGTGGCTCATGAGATGGTTTCTGATCCATATCCATCAGGGGGCATCATGAGTTTCACGAGATCAGATCCAAAGATTTAGTTTGGTACCACGGGATCACCAGTTTCATATTTGCCCATGTGGTGATGTTGGAGTTGGCTTCGTGGGGGCTGTGGTGTCCATGTCGCGGACGTAGCCCGACCTATTATGTTTATACCACTATTATAGTTTTGTCGAGCAGGGTGCCATTTCCCGAATAAAATGGCTAGCTGGGTAGGCTTATCGGGCTAATTTAATCTAAGCCAAGGGGTTTTAAGAAGGCCCCGAATCCTTACACCAAGGATTAAGCTAACTAGATGAGGTGCAATAGTGGCTTTAAAATGGAAGCTAGTCGGGACGGTGGCATGCACTTTGTGACGTGTCTACCAACTCTAGCAATCATAAGTATGTTTATACCATGCATTTGAGCCTTCCAGGCAGGTATGCATGTGAAACACTAACTGTACTGCACGATTATTTTGGGGGCAACCAGTCCTGAGAAGCACCTGCTCAACTGGGAGTAGCTTTTGAGATGGTAGTTGATGATGCCGACCATCAGGTCGGCATTGACATCAGATTCAAAGATTTAATTTGGTACCACGGGATCACCAGTTTTAGTATGCCCATGTGGTGATATTGAGATTGGCTTCGTGGGGGCTTTGGTGGCCCCATCGCGGGCGTTGCTTGTTCAAACATATATATGCTTGTCGTGCAGGGTCCCATTTCCCATAAGAGTGGCAAATGGTGTCCATTAATTTATACAAATTATCCGAAATCTTCTATAATAATTTCATTGTAGAAATATGATGAAATATGAATGGAAAGTTATAACCATGGTATTTTCATAACTCTAATAACGCTCAGCGCACAATTTGCCCTAAATTCAGTTGTGTCCTTTTTTCTTTTAATGCATTTATAAAGAATTTCCCATTTTAGACAGATTAAAACTTTTAATATAAGCATTGCTTGTTGGAACCTACTTCAATCACTTGCCGATGGTTATTATTATAATGGAAAATCAAATTACATTTGACAATTTCCACAAAATTTAAAATAGCAATTCTTAATCATTGGCGGCATTGTAGTCTAAAATTTTCCTTGACTTTACATGCTTAATAATTGGACAAATATTTATACTTCATTTGAAAAAATCTTTCTTGCTAATCAACTAATTAATTAGAGAAATAATTATTAAACACATTGCATTATATAAATATTAGTCTTTGTCATAGCAAGTGATTAAATAATTCATTCATTAATGATGACGTTTTATGATGATTATTATTTATTACGCTAAACGCGTCATAGTGCAAAAGTTTATGCCATTAACTAAATAAAGAAAGACAAAGGCCTTTGCAAATGTATGATGAGTAAGAGTATTTTGAAAAAAAGAAAAACTTTCTCCAAAAACAAAGCAAAGCAACGTGTGTGCGCCACAGTAGACACATGGACAACGCTAATTTAAATATATATAATTACGTGTGTAGGTCTGCTGACACATTAACAATGTTTTTCTCATTCTTTGTTTGTTTTTCATTTCACTGCTTGTTTCTTTTTTTTTTCTCTTTCTTTTTGTCTGGTTTTTCTTTATGCATTTTGCCTGGTACATTATACAAATTTTATTTGGTTGAGAGCAAATCTTGCATACCCTACTATTCATATGGAAAATTTGATTATTTTATTATTCCATGCATTAAGCAGGAACTTTACAAAACTTTAACAAAATTTTAAGAAAGAAATATTTAGTTGATGCTGAATTTTGTTATTTCTATAAGCAAAATTGCAAAATGGTAAACCTAAAGTCTAGGTAGTCCTAAGTCTAGTAGTGCTTTAAAAAATTTCTCGATTTTATTTTGTAAGTTGTACTGGACATTTTCTATATGTTGGAATACCCTACTCTCCATTTAAGCCACCGGAGAAATGCACACAATGCACACACAGAAATATATCAAACTTCCGCCGCCATTTTACAAATTTTAAAAACGCTCTGATATTTCCGTTCTTATAAACATCTGCTCATACTTATAATATCTTGTATTAAAAAATGGTGTAGAGTATAATGAGTTTACTGCTTCAGTGTAAAAATTCCTATTATATTATTCCCTAAGTGTGAAATGCTGATGGCTAAAAAAAGCAACAAATCATTTGTACATTCCATGTGTAAATGTTTGTGACATCATCAGAGTATCATCAGTTTATTTAATAATTAATGAACTTACATTAATCTTAAGTAACTACACGAGAAAAAATTTCTTTAGCTGGATTCAAATTTTTAGAATATCTAATGGTCAGACAGCATTATTATGCTTAATGGATGTGGCAAAAGTTTTCTTGCTGTTCTTCACGCAAAATTAGCAAAAGAAAAAAAATTACAGATACGTTAGACTTAGATAATTTTTTATGGATTTTTTAGGTAATTTTTAAATGGTTAGCAAAAAATTGCAAAATGCTTAATCTAAAAAAAGAAGTCTTCTCACTTTAGAATGTTCTTTGATGGGTTTAGTTTTAAAGGAGACCAGAATGCTCCTTAGAATCTAATGCCTTAAATGTTAACAATAAAAAGGGTTATATCTGATATGTCAATCAATTTAAATATTATAATATTTACACATACAATTTTACAAAACGAGCACACTGCCAGCTTTATGACTTCTACACTTTTTATATTTTCATTTTAATTTTTTTATATTTTTTTTGTACTCTTCTACGTTTTAGTAGCCAATAGCATGTTAATGCTATTTACATTATTGCTCATTTGATAATACACTAATATCTTCGTAGTTAAATTAAATACGACAATTGGAAATTGCATAATGTTACAATTAAACTAATTAAATAACTAACTAACTCTTTTTATGTAACAAACATGCGATAGAAGAGTCTAAGGCTTCGCGAGAGAATTGCTTATATGTAAAATTTATCTCTTGGTATTGTAGAAAATGAACTCTCTTTTTTTTTTGAATTTTGTTGTTTATTTTTCTTGAAGTCTTTAATTTTCTTAAAGAGAATCATTAATGTGAAAAATTTTATATTTCAACATTTTGTAAACGAAGTCATAGAAATGAGGAAAGAAGGCCGCATTGATTCTTTTGGAATACCATAATAATAATTAATAAGCAAAAAAATTCAAATGGAGCATTAGAAAAAAAGTATAAAAATTTATAATTACATTAACATAACACGCACATGCCAATTCAGAGAGCATTTTTTAATTGAAATTATTTAAAAAATTATAAAAATTATATAAATTGTATAATTAAAATCAAAATGATATTTGAAAAATATCAAACACAAGCACAATTCATATCTAGAAATATAAATTAGAATTCTGTTTAACATACCTTTCGCTGGCAATACTTGAATTGCGTGACATTGATTTTGGTGACATTTCAAAATCTGAATCGGAACGATATAGAAAGGATTCTCGACGCTGTGGAAGATTTTGTAAGACCAAGCCAGCGCTTGGTGAGCCGCCTTCAAGTGGTGATCGATTACTTTGGCCATTTTCTACATCGAAACTGTAAGAACGTAAGGAATAGAAATAAAATTTTTGAATACTTTCACATTTATTTTCATTCAGAATAGGAAATTTATATAACAATTAATAATTTTTCTTATAAAATTCTCATTTCATTTGGAACTTACTCTCCAAATTTTTTATAATTTCAAATATAAGTATAAATAAAAACTAAATCGAATCGAATAATAAATTGAATTAAGAGCTTTCAAGAATACTAAAAATTTACGCATCTGATAATGAAAAATTTACAAAATTTTTATTAATTACTTCATTCAAAAATCTTATACTTAAAATAAGAAGCCTTATTAATTATCACAAGATGACCATTTAAAATGTAAGCTCAAAGTGCTTTCACAGTTTCTTGAAAAGTCATCTTTGTATAATTTCCATAGGCATATAAAAAAACTAATCTTTTTTTGAGAAAGAAAAGTGCAACAATTTCAAGATGATAATTTATTGCAACTTCAGATATTTTGCTTAGTTGAATTTTATCGATTCCATATTAAAAATTTACATTTGAGATTGTAAAATTTGTTCATAAAGTGTATGAGCACAATATTCATTAAAAGTAAAGGATTTTACAATTTGTTGTTGTTGCTTTTCTTTTTTAACATTGCAGTGCAGTGTACTTAAAATTCATCTGTGACCGATTGAAATGCTTTTAATGGTTTAATTATGGTATAATTTTAATTACAAGGACAATTTCTACGTCATATCTTGATATGAAGTTTATAATTGTGTTATACATGACATTTTCATCACATTCTGCTTCTCTAGTCATTGTGCCTTTTTAAACTAATCGAACTTTATGCATATGTTATTTGTAATTCTCGCTGTTAGAAATGAGGCGTCTCCATTTTCGTTACGATACATCACTACGTTTAATATAATTAAAAAGTTAGAAAAGTTAATAATTAGAAAGTCTCGTAAAGTGCGTTAAATAGAAGTAGTTTTTTAAAAACGATCTTGGCTAAAATTGATACATAGTTCTATAAAGCAAACAGTACTTTCCATTGATCTGCATCTCCATCTTGATAGTCATTTTTTTCTAATTTAGAACACCAAACCAAGAGTCATCCTAAGTGGCCTCTTTTAACCACATTTAATGCCATTGTTTGTTCATCTCCATCTTCACAGCCATTTTCTTTTAAATTAGAACATCAAAGCAAGAGCCGTCCTAAGTGGCCCCTTTTACCCATATTTAATGCTATTTTTTGTTGAATGAAAAAAAATTAAAAACAAATTTGAATCAAGAGGCTCAATTTTTGGAGCTTCTAAAATTCCGGTTTTCACTGTTCTCTTTTTGAATGACAGTAAGAAGAAAAAAACCAAAGAGTTTAAGTAAAGTAAAGGATCAATATAAATCGTACCATAAAATGTAGATCACTAGGCTCAAGTTTTAAAATTTCTTTTAGATAAAGTTAATTCCTACATTTAAAAAAATATATAGAATGGTCTCACCTTATAAATTTAGAATTATATTTTTGTATATTTTTGGTTGTACTTTGGTCAATATAAAGTGTAAATGTTTCCTTAGAAAAATATCAATTCCAAATCTAGATCAGTTGGTTTGATTCATTTTTCATATCTTGACTTGTTCGCTAAATTTTCATTTTCAAAAAAAAATTAAAAAAAAAACTTTAGAAGTTCTGCGATTGTAATAAGTAGGTGGGGTGGTGTACAGTAATTCATTTTAAGCCATAAGAGATAAATTCTTGTGTTATATTTCATTGGCGGTATAATACTTAGGGTCATAAAGGAGTTTTTCGTTTAGGGTGCTTTTTGCAGTAAAACGACAGAGGTATATTAAAGATAATAAATTACCATAACAATATAAAAACTGGTTAGTTTATTGGTGGTGAATTCAACTACTACAATTTGTGGTTACCAAGTTACATGAAAATAAACTAAAAATATAAAAAGTCGTATAAAAATAGAAATAGAAAATGGTATACTTTGTATATGGCAAAGGCACATAAAATTTAAACAAGTTTTATTTGACAATAGTTTTATTTTTACAAAGAATATTTATTTTAGATTTACTCTCTTTAAAACAAAATAAGAAAAAAAAAACAAAATACAAAATATATATAAAGTAAAAATTACAAATTCTTAAGAAAAAGGAAAAGACCTTTTGAATAAACTTAAAGGAATTGATTGCAACGACGCAAGAAATAAAGAGGCAAGAGTATATCATTTATATTCAAAATCATGTCCAGGGAAGATGAGGTGCGCAATATACATAGCAGACGTAAAAATATCTTACATCTAATGCATGGTTATTTAAGTGATAATGGATTCTACAACACTGCCACTACTTTGGCCGAGGAGGCTCGTCTAAAGGATGATGTTGAATTGTGTGATAATGTTGATTTGGATAGCATGTACTTGGAGTACGCCAGTTATTATCAGCTAAAATTTGGCAAATATCCCAAATTTCTAAGAAAATCTAAACAGCCTGTTAAGTTAGATTTGGCAGCTAAACGAAAAAAATGTAAATCCCAAGTTATAAATACAATAGCAAGTGAAAGAACTAGCATTAATAATCGTTTTGCTGGTAAAAGCAATTGTGATGGCAGTGGTGATGGACTTGGACCAAGAGAAGCTTCAAATAAAAAGCAACAATCGAATAATTTAAATGGAGCAACCGATTTAGATGGCTTACAAGTAACGGTTCTTAAAATTGATACAGATGTAAAAGGTGAATCTGAAGATGTGTGTACAGTTGAGAAGACATATAATCATTCTGAATCATTAAGCAGTTTACAAGAGGTACAACATAGCAATAGATCAGCTAACGGAGAATTACTGTTAAGTTTTCAAGAATGGCGCAACTTGGCAGAGATATTGCGCTCTACAATTGTCAAGGATGATGTAAAGCTCTGTTGGACTGATATGTGTGGTAATGGTAATGCTGTAGATATTATTAAAGAAGCTGTATTAACACCCATTAAATATCCCCACTTATTCGAGCATGGCGTAAAACCTTGGCGTTCTGTTTTGTTACACGGTCCTCCTGGCAGTGGTAAAACTATGCTGGCTAAGGTATTATATGCAGAAAGTAAAGGTATAGTTACCTTTTTTAACGTAACGTCCAGCATGGTTATATCGAAGTGGCGTGGCGAATCAGAAAAGCTTATAAAAATATTATTTTTCTTGGCGCAAAAACATGCTCCGTCAATAATATTTTTAGATGAAATTGAGGGTTTAACGTCTAAGCGTGATCGAGTCACTGACCATGAGTCATCGAAACGTTTTAAAAATGAACTTCTTCAACTGATGGATGGTTTGGAACAGTCTAGTACAGGAGTATTTATATTGGCCAGTACTAATTTACCTTGGGAAATGGATGAGGCATTTTTGAGACGTTTTGAAAAGAAGTTGCTGGTGCAATTGCCGAACGAGTTGGAGCGAGCTTTACTAATAGATAAACTACTGCCAGCAAATGTTAAAATAAGTGAACAACAAATGTGTAATTTGGTAAAATTATCAAATAATTTCACTGGTGACGAAATACGTTTGGCGTGTAAAGAAATTGCCATGCAAAGTATTCGACGTATTACCAAAGTAGCGGCAAAGGGAGAACCTGTCGAGAATGCATCTATGGAGTTGGCATTTAAACAAATAAGACCGATGAGTGCTTTACTAATGGAGAAGCACATTAAATGGCAATTAGAACATGGATCTTAATTATTTAATGATTTATTTGGAAATTTTCTCTAAAAATTTGGGGTATATAAATTGTTACATAATAAAAGTCGATCTACTTATATCAACATGTTAACTATGGCAACCATTTTAATTATAGACATGCGGTTGAACGGGAAATTTATAGTAAATTATTTTGAATTGATTAATGGAACAAAAGGTGAATCATTCTGATAATACCTCTTTTCTAAATGTTACGTACATTCGCGTAATATTTAAAAAATTTTTTAATACATACAAAGGCATTTATTATTACAAAATGTTAATTTTGTATTTACGTATTCACGTAAGTCTTAAGTACCTGCCGGTAGTGCGACGTCTCGCTCCTCCTATAGTAATGCGTGATATATGTCGACGTACACGAGTGCTACTACGACGATTTTGACTGCCTGTTGAGCGCACACTATATTCGGTGGTTGTTGAGCTTCGTCTGCGATCGTAAGGTATAATATCTGAGCACAATGATGTCGACAATACAGATGCATTTGATCTACGTTTCGCTCCAGTAAAGGTGTTACCACTTGATGATGTAGTAGTAGCTGAACTATCAGAACGTGAAAATAAAGAGGCACGCTTATTACGATTTCCGCCTGAAGTACCTGGAGCATCTTGTATATTACTGTAAAATTTTTCCGTATCATGGTCATTAAACTCCACTTCCTTTAAATCACATGTATCAGCAGTTAAGGGCATCTGCTTGTCTTGATCTGTTTTATATTCCGAATGCTTTAAACATCCATTGTTAGGACTACGTTGAACATCGATTTGTTCTAAGTGTATAGATGTTTTTGTAGGGCTTACATTAAGTAATTCAGATGCAGCTGTTTCATAATCACTTGAGGTTTGGGCTTGATGACTATGTGTACTTACATATGATTTATATTTAGTGGAGGAACTGTTACTATCCGGTGACATGGGCCGACTTAAAATACTTCCACCACCGATTGTATATGATCTTGATTGCCTTATCAAACGATTACTTCTAGTTGTTGTAGTTGTGTCATCACTATCACCATCTCTTACGCTACCACTAAATGTCACTTCATACGCTTTAATACTTTTCGAAGTTTTCAAACGTGATGTTTGTAACTTAAGGCTATGTTCGCCATCCGATGTGTTACTGCTGTTCGATGTAGTTAAGATTGTAGCAGAAGTTGATGTAGATTTATCACTTGTCGTTGGTACTGTTATGGACAAAGGTGAAATATCATTAATATTAGGATGCTGTTGCAGATTGTAGTCATCTTTTGGCACAAACGTTTCATAATTTTCGTTAAACGACGGTGGGTTAACTGTGTGTTGTGATCCTATTAATGGTGGCCCCTCCTCGATCCTTTTCGAGCGCATACGTTTACGACTCCAAGGAAAATCTCGTAAAAATGCGAATAATATAAATAAAGTAGTAATCATAGCCGCTGTCGTCTATGTTCCATATCTATTTAAAGTTCTAAATTCACTTTCTCAATGCACTTAAATTTCTATTTTAGTTTATTTTATTTTATTTTTAATTTAACCAAAAATTGTTTAGTATTATCGTGGTAGCACTTTTACAATAAATACGCACAGCACAGCAAAGTTTTATAGATAATGGATTTATGTTTCCCTAAGAATATTTTTCAAATTTTCTTTTACAAAACAATTAAAGTTTATTCTAAGTTTAAAAAGTAATTTTTTGAATAAATAATTGCACTGATTTAATGAATGAAAGTGTACTTCTATAAAATCAACCAAAGTATGAAATATGTAATAGATTTAAATTAGAAAGCCTTGAACGTTGTTACAAAGTTATATTTTGTTATTTGCTTACAAGGTTAGCAAAAAGTGTAAGCCATACCAACTAGAAAATGCAAAATATGGTAAATTAGATTTAAAATTTTAATTAGACAAAGGGAAAAGCTGGGAACTGGCAAAAAAGCCTTTTGAGAGATAATTGAAGGCGATGTGAAAAAGAAATACTTAAACTTTGTAAATAAAGGCCTAATTAGAAGTTTTGGCAATCTTTTATTATAACGATCGATTTAGAATCACTTTCTGATTCGATTTAAATTTACCTTTCTGTCTGTCTGTCCATCTGATCTCCCAATGCAAATTTGTTATCAAGCTACAGGTCACAATTGTTAAGGTATTTTAATGACATTTGATAGATGGGTATTTCTTGACCCAAAATCGAATTTTATAGAAAATGGTTAAAATTGAATGATTATTTAGACCACTCCCCATATAACGCTTTCCAAAAAAAAAAAAAGAAATAAATAAACCATTTTCTTACTTGTTAAAAATTTATTGTAAAATTTATTGAAAATTTTGTGATATCAATATAAATTTACGGAATGTATGAATATTGTTGCCATAAATTATATTTTTCTAATGGCTTGGTGTGAGATTTTTATATGAAACATTTTATTAATGCTTTGTGCACAACATGATTTTGGCGAAGGTCAACATTAGCAACGGCATGATGCCGATATGAACAAATACATTTATCGTTAATATTATAATTAAGTGCAAAATTGATGTCATTATAATTAATTTAATTTTTTTTTTGTTAAACATCATAAATTAATAATATGTTCTTTCAATATTAAATTGGCAAATTTGATTACATTTTAAAAGATTTTGAATTCATTAAAATTTGTGGCGTCAATATAAATAACGATTATAAATTTATCATTTAAAAAATGTTACCAAAATAATAAAATTGAAACAAACAAAAACAGAAAATTTATTTTTAGTTTAATAGTAAGTAATAAAACAAAAAGAACTTTAGAAAATAAATTGACACAATTCATAGAAAATTTTCTTAATGAAGATGTAGCATAATATTTTATAATTGTTGACATTTCTAGCACATATTTTTGACCTTTTTCATTTTGCTATTTTGTTTTACTATTTTTTTGTTTCTGTTTAACACTGCGATAGCTGCAGTTATTAAATTGAGAAATCGCCATAAAGAAAATAAGAAAATTTGGCAATTAAGTTGAAAGTAATAAAGACAATGGCTTGAAGGCTGCTGGCTGATGGCTGCTGGCTGCCTTGAGCCATTAAATAATACATCGAAATGGCTAATTATTATGTACAATTAACAATAATATATATTCATAAAAATAAAAGTGTAGATTGATTAAAATAAACCGCCAATTTATAGAAAAAATTTTGGCAATTGCAATTTTCACTTGAATTGAAAATTCTAAAAAATTGTATTGAAGTTTTTCACAAAAAGTGCCTTAAAAAACTTATTAAGTGAAAGGAAAGAAATTTCGTGTAGCCATCTAATTTTAATTTCACAATTATTGACTAAAATGTTTATAAGATCCAAAAGAAAGAATTTTTATTAGCAAGAAGACATTTTCTAATCCTAAAGATGTTTGCGTTAGACATTTTCGGATCTTTGGAAACTATGATAAATCCAACAAATGATAATTTATAATCTTTGGCTGATGTTTACACAAAGCAATATTTATGTCATAAATTGGCAAATTAACTGTTTCAGCCATTCTTTGAGTTTTTGAAGGAATATCAAAAAAGTTTACTATGAAATTCCAAACTTCTTTGGAAGTCACATTATTTGTAGATTCATATAATATTTTTGTGTTTATTATGCACATATTGAAATAATTAACATTTTATCAAATTGTCATTAAATTGTTTTAAATGTATGGAAAAATTTCTTTAAAAAAAAATTCAATAATTGGCACAAAATTGAACATTCACCTTTCAAAAAAATCACAATTCAAATGGAGTATTTGTTGTCTGAAGATTCGAAATAGGTGCAATCGATCAATCAACAATAAACGGCGCTGTTTTTTCTCAAGCGATAATTTATATAGATTTACAGCCAGCATGGATAACTGCTTTTTTACTTATCTTATTTTGGAATTTTTCAAAAATATTTTAAAAAATTTACATGGAATTGGAAAGAGAGGTATTTTTTTCTAATGTACAAATCTTTGATTAAAAATCTTACATTGCATTATTATAATGTGAATAATTGAATCGTAAATATGTTTGCATGCAGGTAATTTTCATAGCATTTTACAAATGATAAACTTATTTTACATTATACATTTCCGACAATAGAAAATTTTCATGTTTTTAAATTTACATCTAAATATTTGTAATAATTCTAACAAATGTAATGTACCAACATTTCAATGCGAGGGATGATTTAAGAATTGTTTGCAAATGGAATCAAATGGAAGTTGTCTTTGGTAAATCGTTAACGAAATTTAATTGATAATAGCCCTGAAAGAAATAATTTTATACTTGTGCGGCCGCATTCATAAATTTGTGACTTATTATTGAATGAAATGCTTTTTTCGTACTGAAAAAAGTTTACGTCTCAATATAAACTCCTTATAAAGTGTTCAATAGTTTTTTGTAGTCATAACTTTTATAAAAGCGGTTATTACCATCTGGTTACTTCACTTTTTTGCGTCTCAGATCAAGTATAAACCTGAATGTTCCGCATTAATCATATCTTCCAAGAGGCACTTATGTTAGATCGATCACAATAAAGTTATTTCACTATTAAAAAAAAGTTTTAATTGTGTCATTTTATAAAATGAAATTCACATTTCTCTATTTTCAAAGTCGAAATTCGCCCGATTGTTTGATTTCAATGGCTTTAACAATCAATTGAAGGCATCAACTTACTCAACATTTATTAAGAGTTTAATGAATGTTAGTTCTTAATTAAGGCAGTTTTCAATTTGCAGTTACTGCGGAAGAAATCGCAAACACTCCTTTAATTCTTCTTGATTTGCAAAGTATTTCTTAAAAATTTTCGAAAAATTTGTTGAAATAGACATTTTTATTCAGGAATTAATTTCGCTAGTATTTATAAAGAATTTCGCTTACAGTTATTATAAAGGAGGCATACAACACTTAATGAAGGTTGTATATAAACAACTTTATTTTGAAATTGGCATAAATATATGGCGCAATACATATGCATTTATACAATGCCATAATAAAGCTTTGATGCAATGACGTCGATGACGACCATGATTGTGAAGGGACGTTTACATATATGTACATAAATTTGTTGTACTTAAACCGCTGCTATTGTTCTTACACAAAACTAAAAATAATAATAAAAATAAAAATAAAATATAAAATAAGAACAGACAATTGTATTTAACCAATTTTTTTTTTGTAATAATTGAAATTTTTTTAAAGCTTAAAATTATTCCAATTAATAATTAGATCTTTCAAGCTTCTTTTCATAACGTAAAAACCTGATGTTTTTACGAGTAAAATTATCAAAATCATATTTTGATAATTTTACTTTACCTTTACAATCAATAACGAAATTATTAATGAACTTGTCATAACTTATGACTTGTTTAATAGATAATCACAATATTATGAATTTTATTTATGCGGCATCGAATTGAAATTGTGAAATTGTGACCTTCTCACAATATTATGATAAATATATTTTTTTTCTAGTTTCAAAAAATCTAACTTAATCTCAAAATGCTAAAACAAATTTACTAAAAATTACTTTGGCCCTTTTTTTTGGAATTGTGATGACTCATGCCAGTCTTCCGCTAAAATTTGTATTATCTGTGATAGCAATCGGTTATTATAACTTTGGTTGTGCAAATTACACTACAAATTTTATATATTTGATGAAAGTAAGTTGAGTAAAAATTTTGACCATAATTTATGTTGGAAAATGTAATACTTTAAAATATCCATAAAAATTTGTAATTCAATTTGTAATAAATTTGATTGTTTAGTATGGATTTTTATGGAATGATTATATTTATTTGGTAAATGTATTAAATAAATATATATTATTTATAATTTAACTATAAATGCCATTCACATGTAATACTTGTCATGGCTTAAGTTATCTTAAGCTGTTAAGCATTAAATTTTTAATGAATTTTTTTTTTTTTTTGCGGTTTTTCTGGTTCACCTTAATCACGTTATATGAACGTATGCACATGACGTGAGTAAGTAGATAGAAAGTACGTCACGAAAATTCTATTTGGTTGAGACTTTTCTCTAAGAGAATCATTGTTCAGATTTTTTTTTTTTTTTTATATATCTGATGGGCGCAATCATTTAATGTGGGATAGTTAAAATTTTGATAAAAATATCTTTTGCAATTCATATGACAAATAACTAAATAGATGCGTCAAACATTGTGTTTCAAAATTTATGCTAATTGTGCTTCAAAATGTTGATATATAATTTTAGTGTATACCAGATTTTTTGCTATTAATGCTCTCCGATGAAATAAATCTAGGGACGCTTAAATCATAAGAGATAAATTACATAGATAGAAAATACTTCGTCCTGTAACTTTTATTGAAAAGCAAAATAAATAATTAATGCAATGGTGACGCCGCTGGATATGGATTAATTGGAAGTGGATAAAGTGGATGAAAGTGTATAAATTTCTAGACTTAAAAATTATTATAGAAAAATCTACAGCACTGATGTTGTGTTATAATAAAAATGAACGTAAAATTATTATTGCATGTTAGAGATATAATTAAGAAAAGACATGAAATGAAATGAAATGAAATGAAGTGAAGTAACAAAAAAAATGTTAAAGGAATGACGTTAAAACATCCATTAATTCTTCTATTTCGGTTCTGTGTTTTTTGGCTTTCTTTTTCATTAAATTATTATTGTTATGCGTATGCATGGTCATAGATATTGTATTAATTGGGCTAATTTTAATGAATTAATTATTTTATAAACGATTCATTTTGAAAATATAATTTGTTTCATTTTTATTTCGTTTAAACATAATAAATTTTTATTTAATGTTTTAATAATCTACACGTATACAGAAAATATTTTATAGATGTTTTTAACACACAAAAGAAGTTCAATTTAAGTTATAGAAAATCGAATGATTTAGTAACAATTTCCGTCCATATGTCCATATTCCATACGTCCATACATCCATCTGTCCATTCGTCCATACGTTTATGCGTTCATCCGTCCATCTATGTCTATGTGGCCATCTGCCATAAATTTATCCATGTAATTTTTGCGCTATTTGATTAAGATTTGATTCGCAAATGTCTTTTAATCCTAAAACGCATCCTATTTTATATGTGAATTTCTACGATTACTTTATATCTAAAATTTTTCTGTTATATGAAAAGCAGCCTTACAATTTCGGATATTTTTAAATGAGCATTAGTTTAGAGTTAGAATTTAAAATTTTTGTACTAAATAAATATATCAAAATATGGTGCAGTACGGACCATTTGTTGAACTTTCTATTATATAACAAATTTTTCAAATTTCAAAATTTTTCAAATTTCACTTTTCTAAATATAAAATTATTTTAATATGGTGTAATGGTGTAGAGTATTTCAAAGTCAGTCTTGATCGATTATAATATTCTCTTACTTGTTTTTAATTAAATTCATACATTCGTATACAGCTGTGAGATCGCCCACTAACTTGTTTGTGTAAAATATTCTAAATGAAACATGATGATGTCAAAAAATGAAATGAAGGAAAAAACGGAAAAGTCAAACAAAGAAAACCCAAAATTTTCTAACATTAATTTGTATTCAAATTCGTATTTATTACTATTTTTTTGTGATGATATTTTGTGCCTTTGCTCAAACAACTATTTACCATTAAATGTTAAAATATATTACGTTTGTAAATTATTTTGGTGTAACAAGTTCTTCAAACAGTTGGCAGTAAATTCAGTTTAGTTGAATTCAGTTTAGTTCATTTTATTAAACCAGAAATACAATTATGAAACTTTCCCTATGCAAAGTGTCGAACATTTAGATCAAAATTATATCAACCAGACCATACGTGTATCTTTGTAAAAACTTTTATGATTAATTGTCATGAAGCAATTTCATTATTTCTTTATGCTATTTGTAAAAAAGTCTTTGTTGTATTTAAATATGATTCATTGCACAGATTCATAATTTTGATCATTTCAACAATTAATTATTTGAAATAATTCTTTAGTAAATAGAAAAGTAAAAAGAAAAACCATGAGAGATCATGATGACAATGACAAATTTATATATTTCACTGTTAATTGTGTAGTATTTAACAAAATGCCAAACGATTTATTGGCTTCGTCATTTCTATAAAAAGTTATTATATGGCAAAAAATTTACAATTGTCGTTTTTAATCTCATTAAATCTAAATCTCAAAGTTAGAATAGAAACGTCCACTTCTTGAAACTCTTCACCGTTTTATAAAAAGATTTTTATATAATAAATTTTTACAATTATGCTTATTTAAAAAAATCAAATAAAAAAAGAAAATTCAATAGCAAGATGTTTATTTTTAAGTCGCTCAAAAATTTCGACTAAAACAGTTTAAATTTTGGAGCCCTTTATTTGCGTAGCACATGAAATTTTTCAAATTTGTTTATATATTTTAATTTTTTTACGTCCTAACTCTCAATTTATTTGAACATTTTTAAAATTAATGTAGCGTTATCGATCTTGATATTATAATATCGTGATTTCATATCACGAATCTTCTAACTAATAAGTTTAGTTTTGGATACACATGGAACTTCGGGAATTACTAGGAAAGGATTGTAAGACTCTTCTTAAGCTAAATAAAATTATTATACTTAGTTTGTTTCATGAAGCGAAGCGCTTTGGATACATTGCAGTGAGTATTTTACATGCATACCTGCTATGAAGTCTCAAATGCATGCTACACAAACGTACATAACGAGCGCTAGCGTTGGTAGTCATGTCACACAAGGTGCATGCTACCGTCATGACTAACTTCCAATTTAAAGCCTGGATTGCACCTTATATACATGGTTTAATCTTTGGTATCCAGATTTGGAGCCTTCCTATTACTCCTTGGCTTAGCTTAAATTAGCCCAATAAGCCTACCCAGCTATCCTTTTTATTCGGGAAATGGGAGCCTAAACGACAAGCATCTATATGTGATGTGATGTGGGCACCACAGTGCCCACGGAGCCAACCTCAATATCACCACAGTGTTCATATTAAAACTGGTGATCCCATGGTACCAAATTAAATCTTTGGATCTGATCTCGTGACTCATGATAAACCCTAGTGGTAACGGAACAACAAACTACCATATCATGAGCCACTCCCAGTTGAGCAGATGCTTCTCGGGACTGGTTGCCCCCCAGTGCTTTGGATACACATGAAACTTCGTGAATTACTACGAAAGGATTGTAAGACTCTTCTCAAGCTAAATAAAATTATTATACTGAGTTTGTTTCATGAAGCGAAGTGCTCTAAATAAAGTGATTCTTTAATGGAAGCATAGCACAAATAAATTTCTATACATTTTCAGGCGTATCGTGTATCGTGTATCTTAAATAGTTATGTTGTCTTCATCATATCGTCATATTGCTATCGTCGAATTAATTAGTATTCTGGCAATATCTGGCACATGTATATTCATAATTTGTATTTGTATAAATTTGCAATTGCCAGTAAATATGTTATTTTGTAGCCGTTATTTCATTATTGAAATAAGCGATTGTTAAATTGTACAGAGTTGAGCTACTTTCAGGCATGTTGATGCATACATTTACACTTTAGATAACTTACACACATTACATTTTATATCGTTACATTTTTCGAGCATTTAAAAACAGAGTAAGAGCCTATAAAGTTTCGTAAGTGGCGCCAATTACAAAAATTCTTTAATATGCATGTGGATTTTGCATACCTCAATTTAATTGCCTATGTCATTTGTGATGTAAAATATTATAGAAATATATGCATAAGACATTTAGCTTGAATGGTATAATAATTGTTTTGAAATAATCTTCCTTAAAAGCATACTTAAAGTTTCACTTTGGATATTCGTGTAAAGCATGTGAAATTTATTATTACTTAAGTGTACTCAGTTTAAACTAGATCAAGTTCTTTCTGAAAAATTTTATCAAAATAAATTTGGAAAACTATTTATAAAATGTATGCATACATAACAGTCTGGTTCCTGCCAAGACCGTCAATTTTAAGTTGTTTAGATTTCTATTATTTTAGTAAGGAATTATGAAACCATTTCTTTCATCTGTCTCGTTATAAGAACTTCCAAGTTTTCTTTCACCTTTGAAACCGGCATAGATTGTTAATTGCTATGACAAGTCTTGGAAAATAACAACTAAGTTCAACTAAGTTTAGAGTACGGTTTACTATTCTAGAATTTTATATTTTTTGACAAGTAAAAATTACTTCATGAAATTTTGTACAGAATATTATCATCATGTTTCTTTTTTCTTTGAATTTGACTAAACAATTTTTCATATATATTGCATTAAGCGTTTGTAGCCCTCCCCTAAATCTATCTCCGGTGTATAGGTTTTTTATTATTTTTATTTTGATTTATTTACTATCACTTAATTCAATATGAATTGCAATTCAATTCAATTTATATCTACTATGAATTGTTTTCACATTTCTATAATACTAACAAAAATATACAGCAATCATATAGGTTGTTCAATAAAGTTCTTGAAAAAATGGAAAAATGATATATTTCGAAAATTTTCTATAAGAAATTGCCGGAAAAATAAAAATCAAATTGGTTGTATGAACTTGATAAATAACCGAGTTATGCGCAATAATTGTAATTGTATATATTTTGTGTGATGGCCAGAATATACATTTATATTTACGTCCCTACATTTTACTTTGCGTGCAAAGTTTTTAAGTTGCACGCTTGGTAAATATTTATGTGTTTGCATTTGCATAAAACTTCTTCATAAACATTTACACTTCTGGATGCTAGAATAGATCATATGTTTATAAAACAGTAACAATTCTCTTGTATACAAATGCAAGCACAGCTATGAACACGAATACACATGTTGCAACAACTTTCGTTTTATAATGTAGATAAACATACAATATACACAATATATGTATATATATATATATGTGTGTATATGCATTTATACAAACTGATTAATGGTGTTTTCATTGTGGGCCCCTCTTCTTATATTATTATTCTTATTATGATATTTCTCATTTTCTCGTTTTGTTTTTTAAATTTTTTACCATTTTCGCACACATAAGTAAATGCTTGTTGATTTAATATATTCGTTATTATTGTAACTCTCATTATTTCTACTTAAAGATATAACATAATAATGTAAGCAAGCAATCACTTATGGCGATGCCTTAAGTACCCACCAATCTACGAAAATTTTTCTTTCAACAAAAATATTAAACAAAAAATTTTATAGCCCAAAATATTTTAGAGAGAAAAGCCTAGAAGCACAATGATATTATAAATTTTGAAGAATTTTTATTCAACTTCAAGGTCACCTAAAAACTACTTCTCTAGAATTAGTTCACATCAATCACATGAACGATGAAATCGTTGTGGAATTATTCAGAATTTAAGCGTTATTAAAATAACTGCAGTAGAATCTTTAATATTTCTTTCTTTTTCTAAATGTTACAACACATATTTGGATAAAATAAGTTTACCTTTAAACATTAGCTCTCTGATTTGTATTTTGCCCTAATACATATATACACACAGAGAGAGAAGGTAGAAGAAGAGAAAAACGAGAAAAAAACAGAGTTTGAGAGCGAGAGATGAGGAGTGTTATAAATGAAATACTTTATGTAAAATTTACTAGAGGAATGTGAATAAAAATGCAAAATAATAACAATTAAAAAAAACCCATACAAATGAAAATGAAACAAGCAAACAAATTAATAATTAAAAAAAAAACAAATACAGCTGATATATAAAATCCAACAAAATTATTATCCGATTGACTTTATTCCCCACTTTTTTTAATGTAAATTTGTTTTTTCTTTTACACGCATTAATTGTTGCACTTGTTTTTGTTATAAATTTCAAAAGCATTGAAAAGTTGCTTTGTAATTATATATTTTTTTTAATCACTTGACATTCAAAATGATTAAAATTATTATTAGTTGGATACTTTAAGAATAAAAATTTTGTTACACTTTTCTTTGTAAAAAGTTATTGTTTTTATTTATTGCTTTTATAAATTTCTTAGATTTTAATTGCTGTTTTCTTTTGTTCTATTTCTATTTTAAAAGTTAATCTATAAAAAGTACGATAAAATGCATAAGAAATTTCAATTATAAAAAAATACACACTCACACATGTATATATATATATATATGTACATTTATATATTTGCTGCATAATAAAAATGTTGCCTTTTGTCTGTTTCTTTTTTTTATCTTTGCATACATTAAACCGTTACTCTCTGTTAATGGAATTTATATCATATTTTGATCATATGACATAACACAAACACTTTTATTCTGTTTACTTTTTTTTACTTCCAATTTTCGGTATTCGATTTATTGCGTTTGTTTTATTTAAAATTTTTCCAATTTGTTTGAAGTTGCATTAAATAAAATTGAAGTAGAACAAGAACACTACACAAAAAACAAAACGTCCAAATATTCACGAACCGCAGAAATTATGTACACGATGTAGATATGCAAGTATAACGAGGCAATCACACACGTTGACAATATGCTCGCTTAATTTTGAAGCAGAGGCATGTTGAAAATAGAATGAAATATATGGTGAAAGAAGAAGAGTAAGAGTAAATGTAAAATGCAAAAGAAGAAGCAATTGTATATGTAATAAAAGCGAAATAATGACAATCAACAATAATGGATAGCATTAATAAGGTATAAAGAGAGCAAGAGAGAGTGAGTTAGCTCTAAGAGAGCAGATGATAGAGCCCACCAAAAAAAAAGAGAGAGAACTAAAGCAAAGCCCCACAGAAAATTTCATATGTTTACAGCAAACAGAGAGTGTGTATACATTTTGTATGTAATTTCAACTTGTGTAATTAAAAACTCTCTAAAACTTTATTTTGTGGCCTACATTTTATAAGTTTATTGAGCTTGAATAAGAGAGCCCACATGAGAAAGAGATATTATCAAAACAGATTTACTTTTACATTCATTTCACTTATACATTCTTCAATTCTTTGGGTCATTGTGGTAATATGCGAG
This sequence comes from Melophagus ovinus, assembly GCA_023089585.1. Lineage (NCBI taxonomy): Eukaryota > Metazoa > Arthropoda > Insecta > Diptera > Hippoboscidae > Melophagus > Melophagus ovinus. The sequence goes on from JAKKIB010000178.1 coordinate 8,868,216, forward strand.
CAAAAGAAGATAGAAAATTATTGCCCTCTACAAAACATAATAAAACTGATTTTTTTTTATTCTCACTAAGTTTTACTTTTGGTCCGTTCTTAATGAATTTTATGGTGAGCGACAAAGCGCTATTTATTCCTTAATAAGGTAATATCTCTCTTTTACAAACATGTATTCATATTTTCTTTAAATGTTATATGTTAATAATGAATTCTTTAAACCCTACACAATTTATGTTATAATAACTTTATGCATTTTCACAAAAGGGCTTCTGCTTGGAAATGTAACTTCCATCGGGTACAGATCAATTTAAAAACATTTGCCAATGGATTTTAATGAGACTGCCTTTTAAATATGCCTCCTTGACTAAAGAGAAGTTCAACTTTTTTTAATAAAAATCTTGGGCTCTGCACAAGCTTTTCCCAGCCAAAAAAACCATGCCAAGTCAATGACCTTTGATCTTGTAGCTATGCAGAATTATTAAGCAAAAAATGTATACATATTTCAGATAAAATTTTATATATGTATATTAAATGATTTGATAAAGCGTTATTACTTTAACTTTTAGTTTACTGTACTTCTATTTAATAATTAAATAGTAAATTTGATTGTACTTGTAATGTAAAGTAGAGCAAATTGTTCTGTTAGAGAAATGTAAACACGCTGAGAGAGTATCTCGCATTGTTTGATTAACAGATAGATGCTCAAGCATAATATAATTCTTATTTATTTTCATTGTATGTGTGTTTATTAAAACAAATTAGAAAGAGCAGCATTGTTATTGTAACTCTTAAGTAGTTAATATAAAATTATAAAATTTATTTATTACATATATAAGATTGTGCATACACTGACATTTCTGTCATTAAAATTTCCAACCAACCATTATCACAATTTTCTTATCAATAATTTTGTGATATCGTTAAAATTATTAACTATTATTACAATTAACTTGAAAAGTTATCTGATAAAATTCAATTGAACAGTAACGGCGTGCTCAGTGTGAGAGTAGTAGAACGAGAGAAGAAAAACAAGTTTATGGCTGTGTGAAGCCACTTTCTCTTTTTTTTATGATTTTTGTTTGCAAAAAAGGGAGCATAACAGAGAATATCGTTAGATATTTGGATAACACAGAAAAGAGTACAAATATAAATACCTTGTTGGTGATTGACGAAAATTATAGCAACAGCAGCAAAATGAGCAAACCATATAAACGAGAAAGTTTATACCATTGCACCAGATTGTTGTAGTTGCGGCATCAGCATTTGCAGCATCTGTGTTAGGTATATCAGCACCGTTAATACAATTGGCAGATGATGTAAGGGCATTTGATGAATATTCACAATTTTTTGTGGCAGTATCGTTATTATTGGGTGCTAATAATTCAGTCGCTGAAGCTGAAGACGCTGAAACGTTTGTTAAATTAACATTAACACCGGCAGCGGCCAAAGCTGTTTCTACAATTGAGGCCGCTGATGATTTACGTCTGGTTTTACCGTGTGGTGAATTTGTTGTAGCAGCTTTAAGAAATCTTGTTAGCCTCTTTGTGGTGACTTTTGCTAAGCTTCTTTTTTTGCTACCATTGTCACTGCAATTGCCATTGCCATTTGCCATTGCCATTGCCGTTGCCATTGCCATTGGTGCTATTATTGTTATTGTTGTTATTGTTATTGTTACTGTTGTTATTGTTACAAGATTTTGATGGCAAAGCAAATGCTAATGTAGGCTCTGGTTTAAGATTGATTGGTCCAATTGGTGAATTAATGGTGGAGAGATGATGTGAATTATGATGTATCAAATGTGAATGTAAATGGGTGGGCAATACAGCGGGCAATGATAGTTTACGTGGTAGCGATAGTTTTCTATTACAATCATCTACATGGACTTTAGAATTTACCTTAGGCTCTGATAGCCGACCACCTGGTCTACCACTGTCACTTTTCAAACAACCACTGTCACTACCACCAATTTTAGCTTGATTTCTATCTCCACCGCAAGTACACTTATTTTCATCAACATCTCGGCGCCTTCCACTTCCGTTCACGCCGTCGTAGCCTCTACCACCACTTAATCGTAGCCGTTCGTGCGATGTAATCGATGTAATTGTATCGCTAGCTATAGACAATGATTGCAATAGACGTGTTGATGATAATGATGGCTGCCTTGGTATATGAAATGACACAATCTGCGATTTGATTTTATCTTTATTTTGATATCTACGATTAATGTCATCAAGTGTTGATTGATTAATTTCCCGATTTTTTTGATTGCCAAAATCTATTACTTGAGTTTTATTTTGATTTTTAAATTTATTACTTTTGACTGATAATCTTATTGGTGCTTTCTTTGTTATTGAATCCAATTGTTTATCTCTAATATTAGATTCGATTATAAAGTTATCCAGTGTACTGGATGATGCTGAAGTTATTGCCGGGGGAAAATTTCGCTTTAAATTTGCACGTTTTATTGTTAATAAAGTCGGTGGTATCGTATTTGGTCTCGCGCTCCGTTTCTTGATCGTTGATTCGATGCTTGGTGATATTGTAGATCGCGGTAATAATGGCGCCTTAATATTTAATGTAGATGACTGATGCTCTTTCTCAACTTCTAATAAATGATCAACATTTATGGTGTGTGTCACAGCGTCTGCCTTCAAGGCATTGAACGACGCCAGTTTAATGGAAGTAACGCGCTATTAAAATACCATCGAATATTTATTATGATGAAATCAAATGAACAATTTTAAATAAAGACAATTGAGACATTTATTTTAGATTTAAGAGATTGAAATCGTTAGAAATAAAGAAAATTATATGGAAACTTTTCTAAATCTATTTATTCTGAATTACATTGTTGTTGATACTATTTTATTTAATTGATTTATTTACTTTGTCTGCACGATTTTCTTAACTATTAAATTTTCTTTCCTTTTTTTTTCTTTGTCTCTCACTTTTACTCGACTTTTTTTTTTAAGATTTTTATTTAACATTCATTTTTCACTTTTGGCCACTTGATCTTATTTTTAATTTTTTTTCTCTCTCTTTGAATAGTCTTTAATTTTAATTTTTATTTTTATTTATTTTTGGAGAATTTCCTTGATGAAATTTTCTTAAAATCCCCGACCAGCGGTGATTGTTTTCATTTGTAGATATTTTTGTATTTTCACAGACACTTTTCCATCTAAAGCCCTAAAAATCAATAATTAATTTTAATATAATTTCTATTATAAGTTTTTTTCTTCTTTTTTCTATTTTTCATTCTTCTTCGCTTTGTTCATAACAGTTTGTGGGCAATGCTAATATTTAATGATTTTTGCTTTTACATTTTCTTATTTTTCTATAATTTTCATTTTCAGATTTTATGGCACAGTCTCTCGTCTGTGTTCATTTCATTGCATTTCACTCTCGCACCCTTCTCACTCTATCTCTCACATTCTCAATGTCTCATCATATAATTTTTAGACTTTTTGTGCTTATTTTTATCTGCTTTTTTTTTTTAATAATTTTCCTTTTCGCTCTCAAATATCTATTTGAATAAGAATTCTATTTGATTTTTTTTATAGATTATATTTTTAAGTGGTTTTCGTTTTTTTATGCAAGTGAACAATGAACAATGAACAATGAACAATGAACATGAGACAACTGAAAGAGAAGATAGCAAATTATTAGAAGATGAATGAGAAAAATATGCAAAAAATGAGTTATTTCTTTTATACTTTTCGTTTATTATTAGTTACTTTAATTCGTTTATTTTGCTTGTGTTGCTGAAGCGAGATAAAAAATTATCTTACTTGTTTTCTTTGTTCTTTGTTTTTTTTGTTGCCTTAAAATGTTTACAAGGCATTGCACTTAATCTCTGGCTTTTTGATAAAAATTCTTCACATGAATTCTGTATGCATTTGTTTCTTTTCACTTTTTCTCTTAATCTTTCTTTTTGTATTTCTTTTTTTTTTGCGTTCTACTTTTTGCTTTTTCTCTTATTTTGAATTTTGCTTATTCGTTTTTTATAACTTTTACTTGGCTTCATAAACAAACATTGAATGTGTACATTTGGATGGCGCGCGATATCAAAATTCAAGAACATAGGGAAAAATTTAAAAAAAAAAAAAATATTTAAATAATATTTAAAGCAAAGTTTTCACATGATCATCCGAAACATTTCAAACAATTCGACCTCAACTCGATTTAAAAAATTTGTCGTCGACACATTAGTTTTTCAATAACAATGCATTTCTTGATGTACACAAAACAAAACACAAAGATTTGTTTCATTTGTTAAAAACTCTGTTAGTTATTTATTCATATGGGCAAGGTGTGCGTGTTTTGTATACAATGGACAAATGGTATGAACGTTAAACTGCGATAATACGCTAACGTCACTATCCCATCGAGTGAAATTTTTGTACTAAAAAACAAAAGGAAAACAAACACTAAAGTAAGCTGCTTGTTTGCCTGCTTGCTTGTTTTTGGTAATAGACAGCACGCCAACAACTATTGCTAGAGCAACAACAATATATAACAAGTAATAATAATTATACAAACAATAAATACAATAATATTAATTATAATGAAAATAATAGTAACAACGACTCGTTATAATTCTGTCAGCACAATAATAATATAAATATATAGAAAATATGTAAAGTTATGATAGCGCACGATTTAGACGATATGGTTAAAAATAGTGAAACAAGTTCATTTAATGATTATTAAATAAATGCCTGCATGCATATTTTTATGCGTACTCCAAACTACAATTGGCCGTTCTTTCTATTTTTCCCTTCTCCTTTTTTCCTTTTAGTTTTTCATTTGACTTTTATCTGCTTTTAATATTCCGTATTCTTCTTTTTTTTCTTATATCAAACCAATAGTATTTAACAGACTGTCACCTCATTTATTTGTGGTTGTAGGTTTTATTCTCTCTTTACTATTTACTCTTCTCTCTTCGTTTTTATTTTTTCTCTTCTCTGTTGTTTAAATTATTATCAAGCATTATAAAGCACTCTACTTAATTCGAGTAGTATATTTTATATGCCTTTCGAACAGGTACTTGAAATTAATCCATTTAGAATTGGTTGATAAATTGATAAAAATTTGTTGACTATAAGTTTCTTAGTTATAAAGCTAAAAGCAGTAAAATTTTTATAAATTGTTTTAATGCAGTTTAGGTTCTATTCAAAATAGGTATGATGTGTAACTATTTCCCGAATAACGCTTAAATACCTGCGATGTCTTAGCGCAATTAACGTAAAATAAGCCGTTAATTATAAAATTTAAATTTATTTTCAATTACATAGATACACTTTGCCCCCCCCCCTCCCCCCACCTCCTTAAAATACCTTTAAAAGTTATATTTGACTTTATTGACTCTCTAATCATCTGAAAATGTTGTAGGGTAATTAATAGTCCCTGTCGACAGCTTTTTCCTTTAACAAAATGTAATGAGGTAATTTCTCTTTAAAAGGTCCAATATCCTCTTAATGAAAAATAAAACATGTTTACGCGTATTTATGTCATCATTAACCTAAGATCACAAAAAACAATACAGCAATGTTAATATTTGATGTGTTTACTGTTTCATTATACTTTTTATATTATGACTTTGCTTCTTTTTATTTTTGGAATTTTAAATTTACTCCTCGTGGTGTTTTTATATATTTCTCTCTTCTTTTGTTTCTCTACTATTTTCTCTCTCTCTCTTAAGTTATAGGTGTATTGCTATATCTTCTGTTCTCTTTACATTTTCATTAAATAAATTGATAAATTCTGAAATAGCATGAAAATTTTTAGAGAAAAAAGCTTTTCGCTTTTAATACGCAAATCAATGTTGCCTCTCAATTTCTGAGGCTGTTAACAAATTGACATTTGAATTCAAATTCTATATTAAAAAAAATTTCAAGAATACATTCAAAATACAATTATAACAATAATTTAAACACACATGCCACTGACAGTACTAATCGACACCCAACCATTATTACAATTTCATAAATAGATCTTATTAGATTATCGCGCCCTGCCATATTTTTGCTGATACAAAACGTAGATGGGCAAATGGATAGAGCATGGGGCAAGGGATATTAAAGAAGTCTTTGTACAAATTCTAGCTCTCATTTTTCAGACATAAATCTATAGTGAAATTTGTTATATTTCTTCGTTCACAAGTCCAAATAACGTGTTGTCTTAAAAGTTGACTAATAATGTTGCATATTGTTATTATTTACACAAATTTTTTTTTTCTTACAATATAAATAGTGAATATAAGTAGTTAATATAAAGAGCTTAATTAATACAATGAATGATTGCTTACCAAATTTATCGAAAATCCTTATACTTAACGTCTAAATCCGAATGACACTTACCTGAAAAGATAAATAGAACAAAAAGTAAATAAATTAACTTAAATTTAATGCAAATAACATTTATTTGTAGTGGACTATTTAAATAAATTAAAATAATGCAAGTAATTTTAGAATTTTGCAAAAACATCGAATTCGTATTAATACTTATTATATGAGCGCTAAAGTATGCTATTAAATAGATATTAAAATTGTTTATTTATTTTCGACAAGAACCCATTTTGCCTTTGAACTTTTTAAGCTAAATAGGAAATATTTTAAATTTTAAAAGAAAAGCTATCATGACGCAATGATAAATGGTGAACAAGAAGCTTCTGATTCTCTGTTTGTAACATTTATTCAAGTTTACCCAAATTAATATGATCAAATTCAGTAAAATTAGAAAATAATAATAAAAGATTTATTTAAAGTTTTGGTAAAGGATGCTTGTACAAAATGGAGACTATATGAATAAAAATAAAATGCAGACGATGAGGCGGGACGATGAATATAGGATAATGTACTACCAGAACGTTTGAGTATATGCAAAAAATTGTTAGAAATATTTGAATCGTATCGAATCAAGTATGTAATCAAATTAACTATTTGGAATTATTTGAAAGGATTCTAGGATTTCATGTACAGCCCTCAATAAGTAACTGTTAACACTGACTGAGCGATTGGAAAAAAATTGACATTGACTTTGATATGTCTTCATTATTTAATAGAATTTAATAGTAAAATAAACTTTTTAAAGTTTTATCCAAACACTATTCAATGTCACCAATGAAACCTTGTATTTTTTTAAAGGCAAAACTTTGTTAACTTTATGTTATATATTATTATTATTTATAGAGTATGGTGGATATTTTATACTTTTCATTCTTCAAGTGAAATAATTTTTAATTCTTATTTAATTTAAACTTTATTTGAATATTTAAAAAGGAAGCACGTAAAATGGATTTTTGCATACAACGCTACTTTAAAGTTTAATTTTAATATTTCCCGAATATTAATAAGTACCCACACAAAGTTGTGTAATATAAATTATTCTAAAATTTGTCAATATAATTAAATGATTAAGTAGTTTATTTATAATATTTATATGGATTAAATCTGATGTGATTATAATTACAATTTATTTTTGTCGGCCCAAAATGGCTGCATGCCTCTTAATTATAATTTTAATTATCTGAAATTTTCAAGTTAATCTAAAAATAAATTTCATATCTAATTATGTCATGAATTTCATTTTCAATAATATAATTTTTTCATGGTACGTTATGTAATACATAACGTAAGGACATAACAGATTTGTACGAAATTATAAAAATTTTTAGGAAGTAAAACATTAAAGTTAAATTAATTTGTGAACTCACTCTCTTATATAAAATTAAAATTAAAAATTTCCTCAAAATTGGTATTTTTCATTTGCTTGATTTTTCAGTAATATTGTAAATATTCATTGAAATGGGAACTGATGTCATTTTCAAAAATTATATATATATATATATATAATATATATAGATTGTCATTTTAAGACCACTTTATGACTAATGTGCTCCTTCTTTATTTTTATTTTTATTTTTATTTTTATTTTTGTAATATTATATTACCAATTAAAATGACAAATCGTTTAAAAGGTTTACATGAAATTAGTTGCCAAATATGATTATACGTTAAAATTTCATAATATTGATTTTCAAATATTTTCCATTACTTCATTTTAAACGCATTTCCAAAGAGCGTAACTTTTTTTTATTTCAACTACATATGATAATATTTTCTAAATCTACCCAACACCCAAACAGAAATAAATCACTCAAAACGTCTCTAACATTCTAAAAATAAATCTGAGCATACGTATACATTATTGATTAACATGTGTTAGACTTTTGTGAGCCTGTAAAGGCTTTTACAATTTATTCAAAAATAATAATAACATTGAAAATTTTCTACTAGAAGAATTTTACTCAATATTTAATTGAAAAGAAGCAATTACTTGTCAATTCTATTAATTAGTGTTTAATTGAAACTAGCTAAAAGAGACATTAAGTTTTTGAAAGCATCATTTGTACCAACTTTAGGTTGCACTTGCACAATGAATGCATTATAACAACTTAGTTAACGAGTTAAGTATTTAAAATGTCTTTTGATTTTAAACGTAAAGTAAAGTGCCAACATTTAACTTTCAACCAAAAAGTGGTCCTCTAAAGTTGTGCAAACTTTTAACTTGTTTTTATATTTATTTAAATTTTTAATAAGAAGTTTATGCATTTTGTTGAAAGTGAAAATAATTTCTTCAGAAGCACCACAATGAATTTTGTAAAGTTTTCTTTCTAATACTTACAAAAGAATTTCAAATATATCGATTCAATAAAAATTATTCTGTTGAATTTTAATTAAAAGTTATTTATTATCTGAAAAAAAAAATATCTGGATCTTACTACTAAAATAAATTCCGAATATTGTTTTGTATCCAATGCATTTCATTTATAGTTAAATTTCAACTATTTATAATGCTCTTATTTCTTCTTATTGAAATTCCAATGAAATTTTAATAGGATATTAAAAATTATATTTTAATAAAATGCATACTCTTATTTAAATTTACAATTTAAATTTAACATTATTTTTATATAATTTTCTAAAAATTATATTGTGTAAATATAATTTCAATGAGAAATGAGAAATGTGAAATGTAATTCATTACTTTTCGCTAAAGAATGTAATAATACAGTGTTGCCTGTTTTTAGGAGCAATTATATTAAATAACTTTAGAATGCTTAATTAATATCAAACAGCATAATCATTTTCACTTTCTATTCGGTTAGGGCTGTTTCAATATATTAACAAAAATGGAAAAAAAAAAAACCAAAACGGAAACTCAAAATTTGTGACGTAAAATTTGTGGCATTTTAAAAGCAAAGTTTCTATATAAATTATGCAGCTTTTATATCTTTTTCACTTTAATAAAAATTTACCAATAAATCAACTTTTAAGAAAAGAGGAACACATTAAAAGGAAGATGAGTGCAACATTAAATGCTCAAATAATTTTAAGGATAATACAAGATAAGCAAGTAATAATAACAAAAAACATGTATAAAAAAATTCCTAAATTTTATGGCAAAATGCACACTTTTGCTTTTAGCACTCATATTTTTACTTACCCAAACAAATCAGTTTCTGTTTCAGTTTCAATATCAGGGAAAGTGATACGTGGTGATATTGGTGAACGACCGGAGGCACGTTTAATCATATCATGCATACCATAAGTGGTGGGTGCATGTAATGGACTTAATATAGTAATCTTACGATTGGAAGACGGTGGAGCTAACAGACCACTGGATAAGGTTAATTGTGATCGATTCGATGAATGTGATTTCGTTTCAATAGTTTCAGCTGATTTTGATATCAATATAGATGTAGATTGCTGCATGCTTAACTTATTCGTCATATTAGTCATTTCAGTTAAAATCTTTTCATCTGAAGTTTCTGCATCGGGTGTTTCATCGTTATGTGTGGAAGCACTACGTATACATTTTTCCGGTCTTAAATTATTATTAGCACGATTTGTAGAAGATATCTCCTCTGTGTGAGCTGATGTTGAACGTACAAATTGTCGTACATGTTTCTGATGAGCCGTTAAAAATATGCCACTACCTGAACTAGTGGGATGACTAGATACAGCATCTGGCTGTTGCAGAAAACTATGAAATCTTGTACGATTGCTGCCACTACTAGGAATTGAAGTAGATGTTGTTGCTGTTTTCTGTACACGTTGTTCATTCGATGATGTAACTATTGACGTATTCGATTGAGCTTTTAATTGTTGTGATAATTGTGTCAAGGTAGCATTTAAACGATTTGCAGATAACATTTGTTGTTCACTAAGACTACTATCGACACTACTAATACCGCTAGTACCACTTTGTAAACTATGACTTCTTGTACTATTGGACAATGTCTGCTTATACATTTGCGTCGAATATATATTTTGCTCTTGTTGCTGTTTATGTAGTTGTAGCTGCTGGTGATATTGATGTTGTTGCTGCTGTTGTTGCTGATGTTGTTGTTGCTGATGTTGCTTTACTTTTAGCAACTCTTGTATTTCTTGTTTCATACCTTCTTCCACTTTTGATGTAGCTGCTGCTGTAGTTATTGAATATGAACGACTCGTTGCTTGTTTTGACAACTGACTAATAAATCTTTTATGTTGCTGCTGTTGCTGTTGTGTTGTTGTTGTTGTTGTTGTTGACAATCGCTAGTTTCAACAACTTTCGAAAAATTATGAATTACATTTTCTTTATGCTGTTGCTCCATACCTTCTCTGCTAACACCATCACTACTGTAGGTACTAATTATACATTGGGGCATTGAATTATTCTCCTCTTGAGACATATTTAATTATTATACGATAATCGATGGTTATAGTGATGGACTTTAAAGTCATTCAAATTATTTGTCTTTAGTTCCTTTGGTTTAACATTTAATTTAAACTTTTATTTTTTATTTTTTTTTTTTTGCATACTTTGAGATTTCACTCTTTTTCATATTATTAAATCACTTAAAAAATGTGCTTAATACTGAAGTGTAAGTTAATTTCGAAATAAATCACTTCATGTGATTTAAAATTTTATTCATTAAATTTTATTCTCTAAAGTCACATTTATCATTAAATTATTATTGAATTTATAACATGCCACGTATTACGCTCACTTCATTCACTTCTATTATTATTTACTTTTGCAATGTACACTGAGAATATTTTGCAAATATTTATTAAATAATTCACGTATTTCATTGTTGAAACTATTTGTGCAAAATTGAAAGAATAAAATGCAATATATTTCAAAATTTCATTAAATTCCATTTCATGGTTAAATTATTTCCTGCCAACTTTTATGCATCCACGGAAAATTAATATATTTAATTTCATTCTTTGCATACAACCAAAACAATATAAATTATTTATAACAATAAACCAAAAAAAAAAAATGCATTTTATGAAAAAATGTTAAAAACCAAACAAAAGAAAAGAAAAACAACCAAAAATTATTAATTGCAATACTAACCATCAACCAAAAATCAATCGACAAGATTTTTTCATATTTGTATTTCAAGCATTTCAAGCATTCACATATTTTTTTAAAGTGATATTTTCCAATTGATTATTAAATGGATAAAAGTTGCATAAAAATTTCTGATCGATTAAAGCGTAATGTTCAAAATGCCTCATTCTTACATTGCCCCATAAATATGGTTATGCATTCAAATTAATTCTCCAAAATATGTTTAGTCAAATAGCGCATTTACTTGCTAAGATTGTAAAGGAAAATTATGGCTCTAGTTTTATGTTAAGCGGATCGTACCTATTTTATTTTGAAAATACAATTTCATTTATATTTTTAACAAAATTGGTATAAATTTTGGACCGCTTTGTAAAGTTAATTTATTTTGCAAATCTCTTTTAATTACATATTTTTACATATTTTACATATTTTTTTACATATTTTCAAATTTGATATTTCTTCGCTTTATTCTTAATGCTCGACTCTGATTAAATTACTTATAACATTTACTTTTTTTTTAAATAGCGCAAACGTTTGAGCTACTTTCAATATTAAACTAAATCAAACAAATAAGAAGTGAAGCTAAATGTCAAATTTCTATCATACAAACAAACACAACAAACACGTACCAATAACAAATTTCTAAAGTTACATCTTGTACAACTTTCGAATTATAAGTTCAAAATGGGAAAAAGAAAAATAAAAATAAAAATAAAGAACAGAGGAAAAGCTGCAATTTACAATTGTCCATTTTATTTATAAATTTTCTTTTCCATTTCTATAATCAACATCTAGAGATTAAGGATAAAATAATCTTGGCAAAAATGTTTGTAACACTCAAGAGAATATTTTCAGCGGTCTTTGGTTTTAGAGTTCATTCCACCGCAGCTGTTCGTTCGTTCATCTTTTCGTTTGTAAAAATAAAAAAAAAAAATTTTTTTTTTTAAATTTTTTTTTTGCTAATGAGTGATACAAATCATAAGCGCATCTTTCTAAATTCTGGACTTTAAGCCGTCTTATGATTTACTTATCATTCATTTGAAAAAAAATTTTTCAAATGAAGAGTGAATGCCGACTACTAACGAGTTCGTACCACACATACATACTACATACATATACATATGTCTGTATTTATTTAAATGCCCAAAGGTATACTCTAATTAATAATAATTTTTGTAACATAATGTGCGAAGAATTCTATAAACAATTAGTCTGGAAAAATTATGCTAATTATACGATTTATTGTGTAGCAATTTAAATCTACCTAAAATATTTTTATTTTAAAACCTTAAATATTGTATTAGATTTGAAAAATATTTAATGTGTTTTTTATATAAAATTCTCAAACAATTAACCTCAATGAAAAGAAAATCTTTAAGAAATTCAAGAAAACCCATAAATTATTATAGAAAACTATTTTATATTTTCTTAATTGATTGATGTGAATAATAATAATTAAAGTAAAATACACACAAAATCATAGATGCCTTTTTATGTATATAAATTTGAATTAAATTCAAAATTTCATTATTAAGACGAGAGAGAGAGAGAGAGAGAGAGAGAGAGAGATAATATATAAATTGGGTGGATATTTAAAAAATATTTTATAATAATTTATATGATTTGTAGTCCAATGAAATGCTAAATTATCTTTCTTTAAATATTGCAGAAAAATTCAAACTAAATATACATCAATAAAATAACTAAAAGTTATTTTACTTTACAAAAATATAACTAAAATACAAACACAACGAGATGATAATAAATAAAAGAAAACTTTTAAATGCATTTTCCATTCGATTCATATTATGAAATTTTCTACTAATGTTAACATCTATAAAATTCTTTGAATTATTAAAATAAATTGTGATTGAACTTGACTGTAATATGGAAGCAATATTGCTTCCATATTAAACTTTTCACTAACTAACTAAAAATGTTATTGGTTAGATTTGCTGTAATATTCCGTTACACAATTTTGAAAATGTCAAGCATCGCTTTTATAAATTTTGCATATAAATTATACTTTTGTGCACTTAGTGTGCGCAGTATTCAGTAATTTTAAAAATTTAACTCAATAAACAACAAGCAACATACATTAAATTCATTCGAGATCCTATTTTAGTTAAGCAACATAAAAACTTTATGCTAAATTAAATGTTACAAGGGGCCTAATCGTAATAATAGTCGGATTTTGCCTATTATTATTCCCAAGAGTCTTCCGGCTAAACCACGCCTACATACTAAATTTATTTGATATAGTTTCAAAATTACTTTGATTAAGAAAACAGACAAATGAAGAGACGAAGAGGTGAGCAGACGGACGGAGGGACAGAGAAGCAGACGAATGGTTATACAGACGGGCAGGTAGGCCTGAAACGAATCAGAAACTGATTTTGAATAGATCGATATAAATAATAAAAGATCAGTTTTGTATCAATTTCATCTAGATGTTTCAGACAATCGCACAAGCATCTTGGGCAAATACCTTGGGCTAGGTAGGAGTGGTGCAGGATACAAAAATTTTTGTTGTACGAAATAGAAAAAGTTGTATAAGAAATTTTCATTTATTTTATATAATATATTTATAAATAATTTACGTAAAATTATATTTTATTAATAAATTCATAAACCAATGAAGGAAAAAGACTTTTATAGATTCTACATGTTATGAATTCTTGATTGACATTGAATTTAAAATATATTTCGATATTTTTGTTGTCTGTACATTTGTTGTTGATTTCCATTCAACATTTTTTTCTTGTAATGTAATGTTGAGATAACTTCAATTTATCAAACGGAGTAAATTTTTCAACATGTAAATTGAATTTGAACTTTTTAATATGGACCATACAGAAAATGTAGAAATAGAAATAGAAATGGAAATATAGAATTTAGAAAATTTATGAAAGATACATTTAAAAGCATTAGAAATTTTATAGATTTCACAAAAATAATTCAAGTCCAGTCCAAAGTTCTCATTTGTATTACAGATATATAAAAAAGCAGTCTTGAGTTTATTGTAAATAATTTTCCTATAATCATTGTCACAATATTATAAAAATTTACATTTGTTTTAACTTTGATTTAAACTAATGGCACTTATTTTTAATCATCACTTTATTAACATAGCACCGTTAACTGGAATAACTTTCTTGTGGATTTTTTTTATGTACCACCAGAGTGATTTAAAATGTGTAGATTTTGTTCAAACGTTTACAAAATTCTATAGATCTTAGAAGTATATTTATTCTTGAGAGTCATTCATTTATATCAATCAATTATCAAAATCCTCAGATGTCTCCACATTTTTGGTTTATTTAATAGATGATTAGTTAAATTCATCAAAATCAAGAAGGGTTTTCTTATTTTTATATAGAACCTCAATATTTTATAATTTTATACCATGAATAGAATTCTGAAATATCAAGAAGGGTTTTCTTATTTTTATATAGAACCTCAATATTTTATAATTTTATACCATGAACAGAATTCTGAAATATCAAGAGGGTTAAACCTCATTTAAATTGAATATTCAAATTTTAATTTTATATAAATGTTGTTCTAAAATATTTTAGAAGCTTATTTTATTAAACCTATATTTTATAATTTTATACCATGTATAGAATTCTGAAATATCTGTACTAAGTAACCTCCACTTTAAATTGAATATTTCATAATTTCCATTTATATAAATTAGCTTGTCTACTTATTTTAAAATATTTGTAACTTGACTTTTTAAATTGTTATTATGCTGCAATACAATTTACGAACAATTTAGATTAAAATTGAATTTACAAGTGAGGTTACTTTAAAAATCACCTTATAATAAATTTTTTTTTTTTTTATTATTTTCATCCATGTGACTTAGAAATTGAAGAAATGCTCATTTTGTGTAAACGTTTGTAAATGCCATCAAACTTTCAGATTTTAAAAACTAACAAAATTTATAGATTTTTAAGTAAATTTATAAACCCTTTAACTATGTCTGTCTGCCTGTCCGTCTGTTTATGTGTATTTAACAAAATCATGCAAAATTCTTTTTAAAAAAAATTTAATGGAAATCCTTCTTCAGCATAATAAAAATTTATAGAATAAATTGCATTTTACATAAATATATCAAAAAAGTCAAATATTATAAAATTTAAAGAATTTCAGTGTCTGCTAAAAAATAAAAATCAAATGAAAATTGCGTGAAATAGAAAAAGAAATATTAATTTACAATTCTAGACATTATTTAAAAAAATATATGTATATTAAAACGGAATATTTTTGACCTGGCAATTACGATATTTAAGATTTTTGAACTTTGGTGGGTATTCAAAATTTGATTTTTCGCTCAATAAAATTTTCGTGTTTTGGTTTTTGTTTTTTTTTTTTTTGGTTTTTTACATTTTATTTTTTCATATTTGAAACATGATTATGATTATTTTATAAAAGAAGTACTTGACGTTTTTATAGCAACACGAAAAACTGAAAAAAAAATTTCTTATACAGACGTACCTTGTGTACGTCTCGTGGATAAAGAGACGTCATTTATTATAACATTGTAAACGTGATCAGTTTTGAGGGTTTCAGAAAAAAATTGCAAAAAATACCTTTTTTCCTTTTTTATAAATAATTCTTTTTAAAGTTCAAGGATATTAATTTTAAAGGAACAAGAAATATTAATACAAAAAGTTTTATTTGGATTAAATAAAATCAAATGAAATGAAATGAAATGAAATGAAATGAAATGAAATGAAATGGAATGGAATCGAATGGAGTCGACTGAAATATATAGAATATTTTGAAAACAATTCATTTCATTTTTGTGCTTTTTGGCTTCATTTCGCTCTTGTTCTTGTTGTTATTTAACAATTCGAATAAATAGTTTTAAAGTAATAGCATAAAACAAGTATTATGACTTTCAACTAAAAAATTTATTCATATTTTTATCAAGTGCAATAACGAAAATTTGAAAGACTTTACTTTAAATTTCAACAATAATTTTTTAGTACATTTATTGCATACAAATATCAAATTTATTAAGTAACTTTATTTATATGGCAACAATATGAAGGGTCATATAAAAACGCTGGTAATCCTTGCTTGAATTATCAATTATATTTTGAAGAAAAAAAATTATACTCTACAATCATGGAAAACATCAATCAAAGGGACTAATTGTAAACTTCTCTTTGGAGCCTTACGTTTCATTTACTTTATGAATTCTAAAATTTGATTAATTTGACTAAAAGAGGATTTTTAAAGATTTTTCTAATTAAGTCTCATATTTAAGAACAAGCTTCAAGCTTTTTGAAGGTTCTAACTCCATATTCCATATTTTTCCATACAAATTACTTGATTAACAACTCAATTGTCTTTGAGTACAAAATTTTTACAACTAACATAAAAAAAATTATAACTTAGCGATTATTTCTCACAAATATAAAAGATAAATTTACATGATTTAAGGTGGCAACAAAAGTATTTAAAAAAAGTCTCCAAATCAAATATATTTAAATATATTTTAAAGAGCTTCTATTTTTTTAAGACATGTATTTCATTTTCTTCATTTATATTTCGTATAAATGATGTCAAATAATCCCTTGAAATAAATTTGTAAAACTCTTTTTCTTCCTATTATCTTCTTAAGCTATTTAGGATTCTTTTCTCCTTCTTTTTTTTTTTTTTTTTTTTTTTTGAGAGGGATTTTATTTTTTACTTTCCGTTTTCCTGCAATAGCAAAAGATTATCAAATGACCTCGTATGATGTTAGAGATATGAGAAACATCAACAATAATTTCTATTGTATGAGGATTATAATGTAGGACAAGCGAAAAGCGATTTCTAGCAGCGCTGCAGCATCTTTTCATTCCTTCTTAAGCTCTCATACCTACGAATTAACAAATCACCTTAAAATTTGAGTGGGAAATTAAAAGCAACAAAAATTAAACAAAACGAAAAAGAAATAATAACAATAAGTAAATAAATTTAATGAATACTTTATAGGTGCAGGCATAACGTAACTAATATAATATACTTATAAATAATGGCGTCAGAGTTTTTATGTGAATCTATTTAATAAAATCGTACATTAAACATTTATAGTTTACAGATAAGAATTTATTTTTTTCTCTTATTAAACGCTACTTTTATAATCATCACTGAAATTTAAGTGAACACATTTATTCGACCAAAAATGTTGGCGACCTCTTAAAAAAAGTTGCAAGCATAAAATTTATATAATCTCAAGTAATGTTGAGTGTTGAATTTTCGGCAAATTTTATTGTTTGACAAAAAAAAAGAAATTGCTATTTATATGTGATCTAAAGTTTTGATATAAGGATCGCCATAAAGACTGAATTTGATTTATTTGAAAAAAGTGCTCTCGGTGAGTAAAGTTAAGTTATATAGTTTCTTCGTGAATGCCTTCATGCTTAAGTTCGTATATGCCGTAAAAAATTTAATGGTGAAGGTTTGCCCATCATTTAAAATTAAGCTTGCAGAATAATTTGCATTTTTTGAGGAATTTTATGCATTGCTTTGCAGATATTTAATTCGGATTCCATTTTACATCTTATACAGATTTTCATCTTAATTTGTAGATAATTTTTATTCTCAATAACATCGTACTTAAGCATTCAATACTTCAACTGCTAATATAACTGCTAATATTCTTTTAAACACCATAAAGTCCATTAAGTAACTTTGCCGTTCAAGTTAATTCAGCCAGAATACATCTGGCTAAATTAACTTGAACTAATTTACCAGAATATTGATGTATGTAAAAAGCAATATAATATATAAAATATGGCAACAATTCCATTAAACTAAAATGACCAGGTACATAACGTATAAATCATTCACAAAAAAAAAAGCCAAATCTAAATAAGAAATTGTCTCTATTTGCCAAATAGAATAAAAAATTAACATAATGAAATGATTCCCTTAGAAATTCGAAAATTTTCATTATATGAAGCAAAGTATACATAAAATAAGTAAAATGCACAATTCGCAAGAAAAGACAAATGAAACATATTAATAAGTGTGTTTATTTACAGCAAGTTCATAACATTCCAAGATAAAAGCAAATAGATTCTTCATACTAATGAAATATGAAATATTTTAAATAAAGTTTTTATGTAAAGTGAAAACATCTTTATTATGGTTATGAAGCTATACAAGTTCATATAATTTGAATGGTGACTGGTGAATGAAATTAAAATCAACATAAAATTTCTATCTAATTAACATAAAAATATTCTAATTGAACGTGAATGACTTTTAAATGTTCTAACTCCTTTCACCACTAAACAAAAAAAAAGTAACAAGAATATCAACAAAATAATGAGTGTAAAATTTTTTCGAAGAATATTTAAAAAGTGAATAGTGAAAGGATCTATTTCCTAAATTGCCACACGATTGCAACATATCAAAATAATATTTTTTTTTTTTGTATTTGTTTTCATAAAACTAAAATTAACTAAAATTATAAATTTTTACCTTTCTCAAAAAAAGAAGGCATTACATAAAGAGCCATCCAAAAAATAAGTCTCTTTTAGAGGCTACATCTTTTCTTCAAATCATCTCTGCCCTTGTGATTTAATAAAAAAATTTACATTAATTGTTGGACAGCAAACAGATAAACTTAAATTATTTTAGAAAATCAAGTCCTTTGTTCTTTGGATGTAGTTTTCTTTAAGACCCTTTTAAATATTACATTCTTTTACTAAGATCTATAATTAAATAAGTTGTAAATGATTTTGTGTAATTTTCCCACAGTAGTATATGGCAATAGCAATCCTTTGGCAAAATGATCTTATTACAACTTCATAAAAGATTCATAAAAGATTCATAATATAACAAAAAGTTGCTAATGAAAAGTCTTTTGTATCTTTTTTAAAAAAAAAATTATTAATTGAGTTTGTGGTTTTTTTAAAAAAAAAATTCATTTCGTTTGATAGAAAAATTTATTATAAAATATACATAAATTAAGCAAAAGGCTAAGGTCAAACTCTTAAGAGCATTTCTTTAGAGGTTTTTAAAATTAATTAACTAAATAAGCAGCATTTATCTAACAATTTAATATGACATTACAGCAAAATGTTATTTTATAATTGTATTGTATTGAATTAGTCCAATATTTTATCGTAAAGTAATTAATTTTCTTGTAAAATATTTTTAGCAAAAGTATACCAAAGGCAAATTTTAATTACATTTAATTTAAATATAGCACTGTGGAAAAAACAAACTTAATACTTTTTTACTTTAGTTTTTAAAAAAAAAAAAAAAAAAAAAAAAGAACAAAAAGATAAGCAAAAAATGAATGGTTCTTTTTTTTCTAATCAGAGTATTTTATTTATATTTCATTTTAGCAAAATCACATTCACAAAATTCTTTTATATTTTGGGGTGCAGGGTCTTTTTAAATTTGTAGAAATGTTTGTAAGAACTAGAAGGAATTGTATGTAGCAAATAATTTTATATCGTTTGATTTAGAATCCTTTGCCGTATCGATTTATGCATATCTATCTGTCTGTCTATCTGAAGTTTCATTTATTATCAAGCTGAAGATTGCAATTTCTAAGATATTTAGGTGAAATTTAGTAAATAGATGCCTTTTGACTCAAAGGAGAACAACATTGAAAATTATTAAAATCGGAACATTTTTACGATCATTTCTCATATAAAGAATTTTTTATAAAAAAAGCCTTTTGTGAAAAAAGTTGCACTTTAAACAATACATACCAAATTTGGCTAGAATCGCTCTATTTTAAAGACCCCTCTCCATATAATGACTTTTTTAAAGGAGCGTCATTATCTAAATAAAAATTAAAACTTTAAATACATTTTAGGGAAAATTATCTCTGCTTTGTACTTTGATCAACAATATATCTGTATCAAGTTTAACCAAATCGGTCCATTTTTTTGAATCATCTGTCATAAAATGCATTTTTCAAATAATTCAAAAATTACATCCTTTTTGAACTTTATTGTTATATAATTTTTCTTATTAGGCTTTTTAATGGTGGAAGATGTTTAAGAATAGACTTTGGCCACCTATAAAATTCTTAGTTCTTACCACATCCATAATATAAACTCTTCTACTTAAATCGCATAATGACGCTGTGGGAAAATTTTATGTATGGTAAAAATGGTATAAAATGGAAAATAGTATTTTAAAATTTCATTGTTTTCCTTATCAACAATGACGTTTAAATTTTTCCTAATTCTTCTAATTCTAGATTATATTTAATTTACTCAATATGTTAATAATTTATATACAGCGTATAGATTAAAATTGTTAAAAATTTTGAAATAAAAAGAAAATCTTATTTAATGTATTTTTAAAATTTATATTATCGAAATTAAATTTTTTTACCACAAAGAATTATTTTGTGTACAACAATCATGAAACACATAGCAAATTGCCACAAACAATGTTAAGGACTGGTAGCCGGAAAAACGGCCTCAATGGCATGGGCTACATAATCTTATTGGATATTTAATTGGATATTTATCATATACATGTCTATACCTCTAATGTTGATAAAATTTTGAATATTGTTTAGCCAAATTGTTTGCATTGCCACCAACATTTTGGGCAATGCAATATACTTAAACTTAAATTGAGTTAATTAATTAAAAATGACACACTATGTCAAATGAATTTCTTATTCTGGATATGACATATTATAAGTCGTAAATAACTCATATTCACAATGTGATATCTGGCATTTGAAATAAATAAATAACAAACTTTGTGCTTTGTTAAATACATTGTAAATGTCATCTTAGAGGTTACAACTTAGAGCATACGAATGATATTTGTTTTTAGAATGGTTAATTTTCAATTAAGTTTTAGATAAAATCCAAATAAAGTGGATTCAAGTTCAATCATGGCATTAGTGTGCAAAAATAAGTAAAAATATGTTAAAGGCTGCTTTGAAATAGCCTACAAAGGCAGCTTTGGAACATAATAATAATTCGAAGCAGCTTTTTCAGTAAAGAACCTTTAAAGCATACAGCACTCTCTTAGGATTTCGGTTCCTTCAAAGTTCAAATAACATTGGAAAAGGAAATAATTTTGAAATATACTGTAAAGTAATACTGCTTTGTAGATCTAACCCAAACTCATCAAAATATTACACAACCTTCCAAAAGCTTAGTACTTTCTGTACCATAAAAGTTGTAAATTTTAAAAAAGCAATACATTCTTATTAATACTTAAAATAACTTTTTATTTCATTTCAATATTTATTCTGCATGAATTTCGGTTTATTTTTAGAAAGCCTCAAAATAATTCAATTTGAATTTCTTTTGTTTGGTCCATCAACAAAAATGGAAAAATGGAAAAAAGGAGAAGAAGAAGAAGAAGAAAAAGAAGAAGAAGAAAAAATTTCCATAATTTAAAATGTATTAAATTTGGAATGGAATTTTTTTCATTTTACATTTATTTACTTAACTCAAACATTTACGAACAAATACTTTTGCATTTTCATGTATTAAAAAAAACCAACCAAAAAAAAACCTGAGTAATCGATACACTTTTTTAAAAAATTTTTTTTTGCTACTTTATCATATAACACAGCCACGCACAATTGAAGTATTCTTCTGGTCAGCTAATGGTTTGGTGTGAAAAATTCCATAGAAATTTAAAACTCCAATAAAAATAAGTGAGAAGTTGATAGTCAGTAAGAGCCGACTCTTAAATATCTTACATCGCCATGTTTAAGGTGATTAAAACCAAATCTCAATTATTTAAAAAGTTCTTTATATAAGAAGAAGTTTAAAAAATGGATTGAGATTTCCCATATTTCCAATGTTAAAATACCATTTAGCACTAATTTACGTTGCAATATATTTAAAAAGGTATTTTTTTTCCAATTTTTAACAATTTATTTTTAAGAAAAACTTTATATGGAGCTTGGTCCGATTTTAACCGTTTTCTGGGCCAAAAAACACGTAGCAAATTTCAGTAAAATATCTGTAGTTTTATAATAAAAATTGTGATCTGCAGTTTGATAACAAATTTACATGAACAGATGGACAGGCCTAAATCAAAGTAGGAAGTGATTCTAAATTGATCTATGTAATAAAAGATGGGTCTATCTCAACCGCTTTTTTTCTTTGTTACAAACATCTTTACAATCTAAAATAATTACATAGTACAAATGATGTTAAGTAGAATAAAATGGAGCGTAAACTGAAGATTAATGAATAAATCTTATATTTATATCTAGAGATGAATCAAAGCCACAAGATTGATTTATTCAAAATCTGAAAAATATATGGTTCTTGAATTTACCACATTTGAGCATACTTTTTTTTCGAAAAAGATGCGAGTATTTGTTGGATTATATTTATTATAAATTCTACAATTGTAACGTTTAAAAATCAAAGTTCATTTCGTAAATTGTCACTTTTCAAAATGAAATTATGAACTTTAAATCTTGAGAAAATTGTTAGAATGGAATGAATGTTGCATGTTCCTTTCATTTCTCACAAAATTTGCACACACATATTTAAAATGTTTCACAAATTTGATAACAATATTTATAAATTTATTCGCTAAGTACGTACCATAAAATTGAGTACATAACATTTAACAAACAATAAATTCACAGTTTAAGGTAGAAATTCACATGAATTCCTTAAAAACTCATATAAAATAAATAAGCAAAGTGAAGACGAAACGTTCGTCACAGCAGAGTATTATAAATTCTATAAATGATATCATTTGCAGTAAATTTGGTGCACATTCCAAAGAACTAGTGGAATTCTTTAAAAAAAAAATATCATCAAAATTCCACAATTTTTTTCTCAGACATTGGCCTTTATTTTACAAACGGCTTTCTCAAACTTTTGCAAATTTACTCATATAAAAGCTACATGGGATTTTACAGCAAGACACGTCTACGGAACAAAAAAATAACACGAAAATTAGCTCTAAATTGGTGGCTTGTACTTTAGTAATAAATTACGTTTCAAAACAAACAGACCAACACAAAATTAAAACGATCCACTGAGAAATTTTGAGACGATCATTCGTTTTGACTGATTATTACCTATAACCACTCAAACTAATTGTATCTTACATTACGCAATATCGTACAATGTCAAATGCTTGTTCGATTACATTTATCAAATTTATGACAAGATGGCTGTAATAAATATTTTCACAATTTTAGAGCATTTAGTTCAAGTGTAACGATTTTATTGTAAGCCATACAATTTGTAAAATAATTGATTAGTTCAGATACATAAATAAATGTACATGCGTATACATACATACATACATACATACATACATATATATATATATATATATATATATATATATATGTATGTATATATATATACAAGTGTTGTCACTTAAATAACAACAACAACAAAAGGTTAAACAATTGTACCATAAATAACAATAATTTAATGCAAAAACACCTACAGATATAATTTCAAGCGAATGTATTTCCGTAATCGATATATATATATATATATATATATGTATATATACAATAAACGCTAATTAATAATTATGGTTCAAAGGGAAAGCGCAAATAAAGTAACAATCTGAGGTAAACAGAATTTACATATAAAATAAGAAGAAAACGAAAGACGAATGTGAAACAAAAAAAAATATTATATTAAAATACCCACAATTTTGGGTAAGTGGTAGCATATGCACATATACATACACATACATTTATTTGCTTTTCTTATAAATAGCCAACATTTATGAAAATGCAAAAATGCTTCTATTAATTTTGTTGCTATTTTTCAGACACTGTAATTATTTTTTATTTAAACTTTATCTTTTAAAGCCCAATTTTTTTTCCATATTTCTAAAATTTTGCTTTAATATTTTCAGATTTGCTAAATAAAATTTATAAAATTATTGCAACATATTTTTTTTTTAATTTTCGATTATTTTTCTCCTTTTGATTTGTTGATTCTTTTACACACACACGTGCTTTATATATCCATATAAGTATTTTTTTTCATTTTATATATTTTCTAAATATATTTATATATAAATATACCAAAGTATTGATAATTGAAATTTTGTAATTTTATAAATTTCATTTTGAATGCCATAAAACATGTTCTGATTTCTTCACAACAAAATGTTTGATTGAATTTTTATTTTTAGTGCATTTTATTTGATGATTTATATTTTTATATAGATAAATTATGATGACTACATTTTCACATAAAAAAATCTTTTGATTGACTCATTTAATGTCGTTCATTTAATAATTTAAAGACACTTTTCCCCAGACGTATGATTAACAACTGAAATATTGTTACTCTTGTGAAATGTATACAAACATACAATTAGCAATCGAACCTAACACATGTTGCACTCAAGAAAACAAAAAAACATATGTTGCCTTCAAGAAAACAAAAAAAAAAAAAACAAACCAACTCGTTTTAATCAAACTTTTCACTTACTATGCCTTGCACTTAATTTGTGACACAACAAAAATATAAATTAAAAATTAATTAAATAAATTAGAAGAAATCAAAAGAAATTATTGTCAAAGGATTTTCATGTTTTTTTTTTGTTCTTCTTGGCATTTTCTAATCAAATGGTCTTGTTCTTGAAAATTATAACTGTAAAGATTTAACGTTTACTGTTAGTTATTATTATAGCTAAATACTTTGAAAGCTTTCATATCATACCAAACTGTTTGAAGGTTCGAGTTGTATCTGATACTCTAGACATTTGTTGGTTGCTACTTAACTGGCCATTGTTTTCATTTTCTTCTTCTTTCACTCTTCTTAATTGTTGTTTGCTTTTATTGTTATTATTATTATTATTGTTGAAGCATCGCTTTTTCCCCTTTAGATGTTTTGGTACATAAATCACATTTATGTCGCTGGTGATTTCTTTTTTTTTCTTGTATATTAAATTGTGTGCTGCAATATTTATTTATTTTAATGTTGCAATATTTATTATTAAAATATTATTAATCGTTATGTTATTTCGTTTTCTTCTTTGATGCAAATGAAAGATGGTTGTCTTGTGATAAGATAATGAATGGTGGAATCCCGTAAAATTTAATGACTCAGAGATCTTAGTAAGTTATTGCGCTCTGTTATCTATTTATGACTTAATTGTGTCATCATTTGCAGCAACTGACCTTTCAGAATATAATGAATGATTCAATAATATTGTTATTGAAGCGATAGTGAACCAAAAAAACTGTTACTTCATAACATCTTTTCCATATACTACCGATAATTTATCTCTTACTTGACTTACTTACTTAAACATTAATAAAATTGCTTTTTCACTCCACTTATTCTAAACATTTTAGACATAAAATTTGATTTATTAAGCAGGCTATATGAACTATCGCAATATCGTAATGTTTACTGATTTCATCGGAACCATTACAAAAGAAAAATGTTATGGGTGGATTTTTATTCAGCAATATCGAAGAAAGTGTTCGTTTCCTCTTTGAAAAAAAAAAAACTCACACTTGGATAGCTCCAAATATTTCATCTTCACGAATTCAAATAAATAACAAAATGAGTTATAGGGAAGTCAATATTTTATAAATAATCAACGTTTACATACATGACCCAAATCATTTGATAATATCGCTATAAACCAAATGTAAGTACATTTGGCTAAGACCAAATCTTAGATACCTATCACCCAGACTTAGATTAGACTCTTTTTCAATTCCAACCAATGTACAAGAATTTTCAATGCTTCTTCTAAATTTAAGCTCGGTATCTTATTTTTTGCCATTAGTAGAATGTTTACCACACATGGACGGATGGACAGACATGAATCGATTCAGAATTTGATGATAAAAATGAGGTATATATATAAGCCGCTATGTATTAAATGCAATTTATTCAAATGTTCTATAAGTAAATGTTCAGCAATGTATTTCTGAACTAATAATATCCAGGGAAATTTTTCGCGTTTGCAAAAACTGTGATAAATAAGTGATTTCATCCATTACAAATCTAAGAAACAAAATTATATTTCGCTGAGATCAAATTTGAATAGCCATCATTTAGTAGAGGCATTACACCTGTAAAAATTATAAAAGTCAAAGAAATTATATATTATATAAGAAATGTTCCTTTAAAAATGAATTTCCAAAACATCTTTCGGACGAAGCAAATGCTTTAGCAAAATGGATCCTTTAAATGTGAAATATAAACGAGTGTAAAATTTAAAAATTGCTTTTATATTTTAAATAAGCTTGATCGATGTAGAGTCTACATAATAAATACCCTTTACAAGTGATGGCGCAATTTTATTTGGCCAATTTATAATATTTACATGTGGGTTAGAACTTTCAATTCTTCTATCAATTTCGTGGTCGAACACGCTCAAAGGGAAAACACAATACAAAAATCGAGCGATACGAATAATTGGGCAATTAGTAATTAAATCTTGGTCTTGAAATTCTAAAAATGTTTTTTTTTTTATGAAAGCGTTACAAACGTTTTAATATAAGTAATATATCTGACACATTTGCAAATTAATTAAATCATAATTTAAAATCATAATTTAAAATCAATAATGAACTAGAAACGGGTTTTATTGTTTTTATGATTTATGATTTATGTTTTTTTTTTTTTTTTTTTTGGTAATAATTCAAATTTTTGCCATTTCAATTATTTGAAATAAATTCATTTATATTTGAGTGTTATGAATGTGAATGCAAGTGTGAAAAAAAAATTGTAAGAAAATTACTTTATTGTAAACAACAAGGCAAGCAAAATATTTAAATATATTTAATAGTTTCATTATTATTTCAATTAAAATTTCAACATTATAATATTATTTTCTATATATAAATAAAATGAATTTGTGTTGTATGTTACTTTTGTGATATATTTTTTATATATTTGACCAGACAAACAATAATGAACAATAGCACAAGTATGCATACAAAATACACCTTTAAGGTTGCGTTCTCACAAGCACAAACATTTTTAAATGAAATTTTATTTAAATTTTCATATTATAAATGAATTTACATATTGGCATCGGGCCAAAACAAAAAACAAAATTTTCTTCCAAGTTTTTACAACGAAAAACAAAAAAAAAATCAAAAACAAAAACAAAAACAAAAACAAATAAAAAAAAGTACAAAAAATTTTTTAATATATTTATAAAATCACACATACAAATGTATAACATTAAGGAAAAAGGCATTATTTTAATAAAAATTATATTAAATATGAAGAGAAAACATTTGATTATAATAATAATATAAAAAAAGTTTATTAAATTATTAACTACAACGTTGAAGGTAATTGTGAGATGCGACTAAAAGGAATTTCAACAACATAAAATTTCATAACAACAACAAATATTAATGATAGACAGCAACGACTCTTAAATTTCTGGTATTACATTATATTATTAAATTCTATTGAAAAGTCAAGAAATTGAATCAGAATTGAAATAAACAAAAGATTACAATTTTTGAATGGATTTTAAAAGTTTCAAAAAATGGCTGAATCTAAACCAAATTTACCATTATTTATCAAGTATATCAAACAACCATTTTGCACTAATTTACATTAAAAAGCATGCCTTTTGTCACTGGAAATTAGTCGCAAGAACTGTCTAATGAAGAAGAAGAAGAACTTCAATTAGATTATGATCTTGGGTGGCATTTCATCATTTTTTTAAATCATTTCATTAAAATGTTTTAAAATCTGCAAACCAGAATGAATTTTGAAGAAATTTGTGTTTAGAAGTCATCGGAGGGACAGTCTTAGTTGATAAAAATGGGATAACCGGATACATCCATTTGCTTGAATTTATAACACCAACTGTACCACAAATAAAGAATGATCATTTTTTTAACTTTAAAAACTTTTTAGAGGAATTCGGTTTGGCAAGGAAATGAAACTTTTCAAATTATCAACAAATGTGGTATAAATTTTTCATTAGCGCTTGCTGTAGATGACAAAATCTTTTCAAATTTTATAACTTTCTTAGTTTAGGCTTTAAGAAATTAGATCTTTAATAAAATCTCTTTATTCTCAAATCGATCTTTTTAGAGTCAGTAAGTTTGGGAATCCTAAAAAACTTAACTCTAATTATTACGACTTTAAATCATATTTAATAAAGTAAAATCAATGAATTTCATATTGAAATAGAATCAATCAATCACATAATGAAATGCTTATATTCCAAACTAAAACATAATTTCAAATATTATTTAATATGTTAGATCAAATGGTGTCCGGTACTTGCGAATCTTATGAAATCAACTAATAACATTTGTACTCGTTTCCACTTTACATATACGACATTTTTAAATTTTATTTTATTGAATTTTTTTTTTAAATTGTCTTCATCTCATTGAACAAATTGTTCATTTTAGCTGCACGAATCTCTTGCATAACTTGTTGCATTATGAAGTATAAAACAGATACAGCACAGCACACT
The DNA here is from genome assembly GCA_023089585.1 of Melophagus ovinus. Classification (NCBI taxonomy): domain Eukaryota; kingdom Metazoa; phylum Arthropoda; class Insecta; order Diptera; family Hippoboscidae; genus Melophagus; species Melophagus ovinus. The sequence continues at coordinate 8,897,042 of JAKKIB010000178.1, forward strand.
ACAACATGTTTCATCTAATCTAATTTTACATATAAAATTTACAAAAAAAAAACCTAGAAAACAAAACAAAAATAAAGCAAAAGTTTTATGGGAATTGTCAAAGAATTGTCTTGGGCAAGAAGTTTGCTCTGTTTCGTGTATAAAGTGGCCAAATCTTATCAAAAAAAAGAAATATATTTTTGTATTATCAACTTGTGACTGCTAAAGGGTATTTGTATGAATATTTCAAATTGAAAATTGATAAACATTTCATGTTGCTTGTTGTTGTATAAATTTCACTCTAATTTCCTTAAATATTCCAAGGTAAATTTTTTGAGAATAATTACATTAGAAAAAAATAATAATAATATAATAATAAAAACTCTTTACAAATTTGTATTATGTTTTCTTGTCGTCCATGCCATTTTTTAATTTTGGAAAAGCTGTCATCTCCTTACTCATAAAAGGAAAATCACATATATTTTATAAGTAACAAAATCGAAATTAATTTAATTACATCTGTCCACTTGGCTGGTAATTTCATGATGGCAAGTATTACTTTACAGAATTGGTCATTGAAAAAGTTGATAAGTTGCCTTTAAAACAAATTCAATTAAGAATAATTGTGAGCTTCCAAGAAAAAAGGGTTTTTTTTATATTCTATGCTTAGTATGCCTAAAAGTAGATAACACAAAAATCAAATATCTTTTAGATTTTTTTGAAATGTGTAAAATAAGGAAAAACCATAAGATTTTAAATTTTCATATTATTGATTTTATATGAGTACAAAATTCAAAATGTAATATTTATAAATGGCTCAATGAAGTCTAATATCAAATGTAGATAGATATACATTGTCCATCACAAAGAGTGATGGACAAGCACGTAATTTTTGGACCATGCCTATACAACCTATGATACCTCTCATCCCTTTATAATATTATAACTTCTAATGGATGAAACTCACGTGCCAACAATTTTATTGAAAACTTTAACTGCTCGAACATTTAATATAATTATGGATTGCATAACATGCAAAATGAGTTGGAGAAAGTCAAAAAAAATATATATGTACATATCAAATCTTGTAATTACCTTTTATATGGCTCTTATATCAATTAGAAATGTGGCACACAAAGGAATGTAAAATTCAAAATATATCATTCATTCGTATTATATTAAAAATTGTATAATGTACAGAAATTTGTATGTTTGCGTTGTATTCTTTTATACTTTTTCGCTTATTCTTTTCACGTGTATATTTACCATATAAAATATTTATATGTCTTTACATATATTTGTTGATTCGAATATTATTGAAACATGCATTCATATGCAAATAATCAAAGGAAAATAATTTTGATCATTAGGGATTTTCAAGAACGTGCCATCAGTACAAATTCTTGATAATACTCCATTTATTATAAATACTCTATTTGCAATAACACTCTTACATAGAAAATGATATTGAATTAATACTCGTTATAAACTGGCTGATTAAGTAAATAATTAAAAAATTAATATGAAAATTTGTATAGAACGGTTAAATGTGATTTCTAAATGAAAAAGTGATTGCTTAAGCCTTTTGATATGATCTATGTAAAAGACATTATTATAGATAAGATTTTGATTGACCATCATAATTCTGAGCAGAAAGTAAAACTTAAAGAGTATAAATAATTTTGGCTCTTGACTTTCGGAATGAGACTCCGATGTTGGAAAATGTCAGTACTTTGAGAATGCAAATTAATGCGAATTAAATAAAATTTATTGAGAGTATAAACTGAGAATATCATTAGAACCTTTTGGAACAAATGTATGCAAAAGTATGCGAAAAGAAGAAACAGTAAAAATAGAATATTTTCTTTCAATAATTTTTTCATCACAGGAGACTTTACCTTACGCTAGACAGCAAGAAAACCATAAATGTGGAAAAAGAAATTCATTTTCCCATTCAATGATTATTTTTTTTTTACATTCCACTATAACCTTATCAAAGAATTTTAATATAAAATGCTCCAAATGTAAAATGCATTTGAATAAATTTATATGCATATTTGATAAAAAAATATTAAATGATGCTAAACTACTCTCATTAAATTACTAACTTTCAAGAGTCCATTAATTAAATAATAAAATCTGTAGTGCTTACCTTCCATGAAATTATGTTATTACAAAAAAAAGTAAAATAAAATAAAATAAAATCTCATAAAATTAAGTTAACAGTAAAAAAATAACATTTCTTTTATATCATTCAAAGAGAAATTTTTACTGTAAAAAAAAAACGATGAACTAATTAAATCGTTCTAGTTCTAAATGGTTTTAGTAAAATATTTTAGAGTTATTACCCGGGAAATAAATTTTCTATAAGCTTTTTTTTTAATAATAAATAGTAAAGTTTTTCTATTATGCAATAATTTTTCTTTTTTACTTAATAAATAAGCTTTAATGATTAACAAAAAAAAAAAAAAAGAGAAAAGCTTTTCAGAAGAGTGCAAAAGCCACGTAAAGAGAGATTAATAAATTGTTGCACTTAATACTTAAAAACTTTCCTATAAAAATACTTTTTAGATTTTTAGATATTTTATAGCAAATAAATCGCTAGAGTAAAGTTTCACATTCAACTTTTGCGTTCTACATTTGCAATTGGACTTTTGATTTATTAAATATTTAAATTCTACAACGTTTTCTTATCTAAAATACAACTTGCGGCAGAGTGAACCTTTTTTTTAAAGGCCATGGCGCTTCTAAATTTATATAGAATTATGCTAATTTTACAAACATGTTCTATACAAAAAATTAGTAGCTTGCACTGCAAAGATGGATTTTGTAAATTTTTAAATGAAATCGTACAAACTCCTAAGCAAGTTAATTATTAAAAAATGGCATATGGAATAAAGGACATAGCTTTTGTATTATTTAAAGGAAGGATGAGTTCATTAAATTTGAAAACCCTCAATTCATTTTTCCAATGCACTTTGTAGAATTTATTATCCATTATTCGTTATAAGATTTAAATTTTATATTTGATGAGGCCTATTTTTTTAAACCCTCTAATTGATTCTTCAAGTTTTCTTAGAAATATTTCTCTAAGCATGACATTTCTAAAAATATGTATGTATTATTCAGAAAGTAATTTGCTCAACTGTGCCCGTTAATGCGCTTTCAGGATTCACAAATAAATGAAACTAGTAATTTTTACATTAATTTTTACTATAATTTCAAGAGAATTTTATTTGGGAACATTGAAATATTAAATCGTTACCACAGATGTTACACTTTTCAAAAAAAAAAAAAAAAAAAAAAAAACGACTTCAACTTAATTGCATATGAAAAAAAAGTGTGATATTTTCAGTTAAAGGACTAAACTTTAACTTGTCATAAAAGTTTTTATGAAAAGAGAAAAAATTCTATATTTTACAGGCGAAAATGCAACAAAGTGGAAAATTTATATTTTTCAGTAAGCAAATATAAAACCATTATTTATTGCGATACAATTTGTATATAAAAAAAAAGCTAAAGGATATTAAAATGAATCATTTAGCTCCTTTAATTTTATTCAAAATTAATAAATATCAAATGAGATTATAAAGTGATGAAATGTAATTTTGATTGGTTTGTATGACGCATTTCAATTTAAACAAATTTATAATTTCTAAGTAATTTCTGTATGAAATGTGATTTAGATAAGACTTTTGCAAAAACCCATAAACCGAAAGGTTTATGGGTTCGAAACAACGATTCACAGGTTGAATACGATTAAGCATGGAGAAACGTTAAATAAATAATTAAGTAATCTGAAAAATTCTGCATAAAAGATATTTTTGGATATGCATTTCCTCAAAATGATTTGATAAATCATTTTTTGTTGATTCTTTCAAGAAAATGCTTTAGATTAAATATTAAATTTTATTTTTGCTAAAACATATTTCAGAATCAATGTTAAACTACCTGACTTGTAATAATTTTTTTATGGATATAATTTAGAATGTTCGGCCAACAAATAATATTATTTTTGTACAAACGGAGTCAAGCAAATTCTATATTTTGAATTTTTTCTAAAGATTTTGATTTTTCTTTTTCTTTTTCTTTTTCTTTTTTCTTCTTTTTTTTTTGACGAATTTTATTGATTGTTTAAAAAATTTGAAGGTTTATCGTTAATCGTTATCGTAAGGACATTTTAAATGCAAATTGCGAGGTAAGTAACCTTAATAGATTACCAAATAACACAATAGACAAGTTAATAAAATTACTTAAAACTTTCTAATAAGATGAAAATATTCTTTTTAATGTAATTGGCCAATATAAGTTATAAAGTTAAGTGGTTTATAGTGGTCTATAGAATTTTTTATATAAAAGTATATTATATTAAAATGAACTTACCGTACATTCGCCAATGTATGTCGTCGATTTTTGAGATATCTAGTGTGATATTTTTGTAAATCACCAATTGATCCTTGTTCAGCTTGCATTTTATTATTAACCGTTAATTGCTGCGAACTGGTGGTTTGTGGGCAGCCCGCTAAGGCGGTGGCTAGTAGTAATGTAGGTATACGGCCGCCAGCAAGTGTAGCCGCACTAATACTGCTATTATTATTTATTGTACTGCCAAGTGAGGAGGCTAATGATTCACTTGAATTGGTTGTAACAGCACTGCTTGGTGCAAATATAATACGTGACCAGCCCGGTTTATGCTGTTTACGAAATTTGAGTTTAATACGCGGTGATGGCGTGGTTATGTTTACATCTTGAGCACCATAACCAGTGCCACCAGTTGTAACACCTGAGATTGATGTACAACTTTCGCTGCTACCACTAGTATGAGGTGTACGTGGTATTAATTGATCGTGTTGACGCTTGTTAATTGATACGTTGGATGCGTTGCTGTATGAATTATTTGATTGGCGATTATGTACAGTATCTATTTCTTCTTCTTCTTGTATATGTGGCAATGGTGACGTTTGTGGTGGTTGACAAGAGCGTGCATCAACGCGAGTTGTGCTACCACCGCCGCTTGTTATAGACCCTTGAGTTAAGGGTGATGCGCCAATATTAAATGTACTAACTAATGGATTAAGGTTTATAAATGAGCCCGTTGGTGAGGTGGGTGAGACTTGTAAGGTATTTACCAATTTAATGCTAGAAATTGAAGACAATGCAGTTGCGGTGGTATAAGAAGAAGAAAATAATGAAGTGCCTGTAGTCTGCAGCACGAAACTTTGCGGTGATATACTTGTATCACTTAATGTTTCGGGTTCGGCTTTGCGTGGCAAAATTCCCGTAGCTAAAGTTGCAGCAGCTATATCAACAGCACTTAAAGCAGATGCACGAAAATCATCTTCTTCATCATTGATCAAAGTTTTTAAAGAGAGCGGTGTTGTAGCTGATGTGGCAATTGTATCAGCCAATGAATGCTTTTTACTTGTAACGAGCGGCGGTGCCAAAGTATCATTAATCCCGGTTAATATGTCAGAAAACTTACGCTTTGCTTCACTATTACCATTCACAGAGCTATGCCGACGTATCGGTGTAGTTGGTGGGCTTGTAGCGGGGGCTGCTGAACCGCTGCCCCCGCGACAAGGTAAGCAACACCGAAACACTGTGCTATCAAAATCCTTTGTTTTAGTTGTTTCTAGTTTCTTTAAATGACAATTTTTTATATTGCAAAGTTGTATATGTAAGTACTTGATGGCGATGAAGTGCAGCTACCGTTATCAAAATTGTCGCTATTTGTTTTAACTACATCCGTTATAAAGTTATTATGGCAACGGCGAAAACTATTTTTAAGCTAAATGTAAAACCATAGAGAAAACACATTTCAGTTTTTTAGTACCATTAAGGGAAGTGAGGTTTTTTATTTTGTTTTTCGTTTTTTCGTTTGATTTCGTCGTGATTGTCCTATTCAAACAAAATATATTTTTTTTAAGTTTTTCTTTTACAACTTTGGCGTACAAAATTTATATAATTGCGAAAACCTTGATTAAATCTGCTGGCCCTTCACTCTCACAATTTGATGAGTGTTTGTGCTCTTTGCTGTGCTTTTTGTTGTTGTCGTTATTCATGTTGTTCAATATATTTGTCTTGTTTATGAGCATCACTATTCCAAAATTTTATGAATGAAAATTACTCTAAACGCATGATCTCTTTTCGTAAATATTCCCTAATTTTCTTTAAACTTATTGTTTCGTGCTTTATTTTCACCTTGTTTTTGGAAATTTTAATTCAACTATATTAAAACTAGTACCATTCAAATTTGCGTAATATTTAAATGTTTTCCAATGAATGATATCTAAAAAAGCAAACAAAAAAAAAAACGAAAATTTAATTTGGTATTAAAGAAATTGAAAAATTATGTGAGAAAGTAAATTTGAGAAATTTATGTTAAGAAACGTACAAATCACACGTAAGAAAATATTGAATTTGACGTCCTTGCTTATATAAATCTAATTATAGGAAATTTAAATTATTCCATAAAGTTCAATAAAAGTGCAATTCCAAGTAAATAAGAATTTACTGATGAAATTTAGGAATAAATTAAAGCAAAGTGAGATGTAAGAAAGAAAATTTTAAAACAATCTGCTCAAATGGAAACTTCATTTAATGGAGACTTTCCTACGTTATAAGAGAAAAAGCTTCCTCTGCCCAATATCAACATTAAGAAGAACTTGATAAGGACTCCCTTTCAGATATTAGCCAAATGTGCAACTTATAAAAAGGATGCACCTTTTTACAAGTTGATAGTGTCTAATCATCGTAATAAATGTTTTAAAATAATCCAAACTTCCAAATTTAAAGATCGCGATAGAAATCTAGATCGGTATATTTTTATGCAAAAATACTACAAATGAGTGTCTGTAACATAAATTACCAAAATTATTAAAGTGTTAGTGGCCATATCTTGAGAGAGATTTTGCCCCAGTCAAATATAAGTTTCCCATTTATTTCTAAATTACTTTTAAATGTTCGCTTTTATTTCTGGCAATTACGCAAAATTACGCATTATTATTAAAAAGATTATTTCTATTTATCAGTCTGTAAGTCATTATTACAGCATCCTAAAAAGATAATTAAGAAAAACTTTTCAAGGAGAAAGAAATTCCATTTCAACAATTTTTTAGTTATTTATAATTAATAAAATAAAACTTTAGTTTCGATTTTTAATGATTCATTTTATAGAAATATTTGGAATTTTTATAATCTTTTTCCAAGTATATTTCCCAAATAATTTAATTATATTTAATGAGATCATTACAAAATTGGAAAAAATGAAAGATAAATACACTTTTGAATTCTTTACCACCGACGCTCTTTAATCAGATTATCTTTCATTAAAGTGTAATCATGTAATATGATAAATGATTTGTACCCATGTTGGCCAAAAACGACATAAACAATCTCATGTTAAGATATTTAAGATGTTAAGATGATACATATATATAAATATATATTTCTTATATATTCCTTAGTCTATACATTTATATCTATGGCGAATACAATGATTGGTAAGATGTACATGAATTTGTAAGTGTAACCTCATACTTTATTTAACACAACCATTCATCATCGCCTACATATTATATATATATATATATATAAATATATAAATATATATAAATATATATCACCAAATACAAGTTTGTTTACTTTGAAAATGGTGTCAAAAGTCATGACGTACAATTTTGTTGTTTTTTTCTTTCCTCCCGATTTTCTATTTATTTAAGGTCAGTTATGACTATAAAGTTATTTTCATGTATTCAACTAGTAAGAAAGTGAATCTGTTCTTTTTATTTACAAGAAATGGGCGTTACACTTTTTTTACGTAATAGCTTTGGAGCAGCCAAAAGCAAGCTCTACAAATCCTATAAAGTAACAGAACTCTTAATCAATAACAAATTTTACAATACGTTGTTTGGCCATGGTAAATATTAGACTGATTGGGAAAATTTCGAAATAAAATTTAACTTTTATTATAGTGAAAGTTTTTCTACACAATTTGCTATTGAAAATAGATCAAATTGGTCATCTTTTGACAGCCCATAGAAAATTCTCAAGTATAGTGCACCACGAAATATTTATTTTCATTCCAAGTTAAGAATTTAGAAAATTTGATTAGACTCATAATATACGATGCATTTTTTATGTATGGTAAGTAAATAAAATATTGCTTTAGCCAACTGTAACTTTGTTTCTTTCCCCTCTTCATGTAAATATTCTACATAATTCCCATTTCCTTTAATATACCAAAAATTTTCACGTAACAATTTATGTGAATTAATAAATAGTTTATAACTTAAATAAATAAAAGTGTATGCTTCATTGAATATTCTGAGCCATTAAATTTATTAAAAATTGCCTAAATGATGTAAATAGTTTTTGAAACTATTCATATTTGAAATATTTTCTATACAAAGACTGATGGTGCACTAAATGTGTTGAAAAGTTTGTTATTTATGTAAAAAACAAAATGCTAAAATTTGTAAAGTTAATTAAGCAGTATTTAATAGAAAACTAAGTATTAAATTAACTTCACTACACTTAAACTATTTGTAAAGTATTTAGGTAAATTAATATATAAATTAAAAATCTTTTTATGGCATTACGCAGCAAACATGTTAATATTGAATAGATTAAAAACAATTTAATTTTCAATTTATAGTAAATAAATGTAAGACAGAAAGAGAGGGAGAGACAAAGAAAACTTCAAACAACATTTCTTAACTTCATTATTCATTGTTCATTTTGCCATCTACAAGATTATTAAGAATGAACATAATAGAACATAACATAACATAACATAACATAACATAACATAACATAGCAGAACAGAACAGGAATATAAAGTACAGTAAAAAAGCAGCCAATTGTAAACAATTGATAATAAATGACAGGATATTATTGTGTCGTATTGAGTAAACATGTTGTGGCTCAATAATGTGGTCTTCTTTAACTAAAATCAATGAAACATCTCATGTATAAGGAAATTTATGCATAGACAAAAGCAAAACAATCTTTTAAGAGTGTCTTATGAAAATTATATTAAAAATCTGACAATCACATGAACAATGCTTTCGGAAAAATGCTTTGAATTTGAATTTGACATTAACCAAAATCTTTCAGATAAAAATAAATTAATTTCTTAACTTATAATGAAAGAAAAAAAAAGAAAAGAAAAAGAAAAATGATTTGAATTTGATTTATAAATGCTATAATTAAGAAATAACATAATTATCTTTGGGTGTAGGCAAATCTGGAAATCGTTTTCCAGATTTGAAAATGAAAGTAAAAAACTAAGTATGGCAATATAATATCACGTGCCAACTGAATCAAACACTTAAGAAAATTTATAAAATTTATTTCTTATTATTATTCACTATACCACTTGCGGTACAGGGTATTATAAATTTATCCAGATGCTGGTAACAACCAAAAGGAGGTAAGATAAACTCAAATATTATTCTACCAGTCGACAGAGAATTACTACCTGATTTAATTTCAACCTGCATGTCTGTATATCCGTCCATAAAATTTTAAATATATTTTTACGTAAATTGGCTCTGAGTTGTATTTTATCATGGAAAACATTTATATCAAAATTGGGTACAGATAGGTATATTCTTGTGACCACTTTTCCTCACATAAATAGAAATGCTTTATAGAAATATATAGACAATTTTATTATTCCTTTTATACCTAATTCATGTAAATAGTAAATAAATAGTGTAAATTATTTATTTATTATATTTAATGTATGTATTGTCATTGTATAAGATTTTATTTTTATACGATTTATAAAGTGTAGCATTTTATATAAAAATAGAATATTTCCACTCTAATAAATACTTCCATTCCACTAAACGTTAATAAATAGCTTTACTTTCTAGGTAAATGCCTTACAAAACATAAATCTATATGAAAAGCATAAATAAATTTAATTATTATAGATTTATTTCAATAAAAGATTAAAAATAAAATAAATGCCACACTTTACAAAAGTCATAGTAATTGGATAATTTAATAAATTACAATTTATTGTTCATTCTCGAACTCTTCAAATATGATTAATCTAAATATTTTACCTTTATTCAATGAAATAAAATAATTTCTGTATTTAAAAGACACAAATTAAAAAATATAAACCTTTCGCTTAGCTCCCATCGCTCGCATCGAAAGAAAGGGCCATATATCTCACTAAAAAAGTTAACCAAATGGCTCTAAATCTCCTCGTCTACTTACATTTTGATCATTATAAAAATTTATTACATTCAAAATATGCAATTTAAAATTCCCCTCACAACTAAGCATTTTCCTTATTTTTCTAGTGCAAAATTAATATTAAATGTTTTACTCCGAACTGAAATTATGAGATATTAAATTTTAACGTTTCAATTTTGGGTCTTTTTTGGTTGATTCCAATTGTGAATTTTTACCTTGCCTTTGTAATTTTTGATAACGCAAATACGTAAAACAACCAGCACATAAAAATACGCTGCTAATTCTTCGCTTATTTTTATTTTTAAATAAATCCCCTTGAGGCAATTTAATCAAAAAGTTTTTAATAAAGCAAAGCAAGAAAAATAAAACATATTTACAATCGCTGAAATTAGCAAATTAAATAAATAATAAATAAAAAAAATTTTTTGGTGGGCACAATAATTTAGCAAACTTTATCTAATAATTATATTGTATAGATTACAAAATATTTGCCTTTGTTGAATAATCCACCTTCAAAAGAGAAAATTCGATGGCCTTTAATATTTTACCCGTTTGGCGTATTAATTCGTGCATAAGATGAATACATTTAACGATAGTCAAAAATTCTCTAGAGATTATTTATTCTTAAAGGATAAAAAAGAAAACCAGGAATTCAAGTGAGGAGAAAAATAAAGAATTTTTCATATAAAAAGTCAGCAGAATTCTGCATAATAAACTAGAAGTCGCAGAAAGTTTTTTATAATATTAGCACTTTACAGTTCTCTTCCGCTAATTTACTCAAATAAAATTAGCTAAAATGGCCTTGTAAGTTTAACTCTAACTCGCATTTGTATTCATAAAACGTCCAAAAAGATATTTGGTCACAATTTTTTTTTGGAATAAAAATTGATTGCAAAAGAAGCGCAATTTCCGATAGAAAAACCATTCAATAATATTGAGCATCTAAATTCTATTTAGCTTTTTCTAGATGATTGGCTCTAGTTCATTATAAAATAAATTCCTCAAGTAGTATCCTACAATGGCCTTGTATAAAATTTTAGATTTTTGCCTCTTACCGTTTGCGAATAACGACCAAGGAACAAACGAATTTTGGTTTCAAAGATAGAGGTACCTTCAATTTACATCGTACCGTGCTTTGAGGTCAAATTTGAACTTAATATATAAATTTTTACGTTTAGAAGAATGTTTAAAAGCACATGGATAGGCATATCTAAATCGATTTAGACTTTGTTGCCAAAAAAGTATATAAACTTTATAGGGTCTCCGGTGCTTTCTTTTGGGCTTTACAAAAATAAAGGCAAAATATCCACAAACTAACTTTTGGGTGGTGAATGTTAAAAGTAGTTTCTAACGATGAATAAATCGTTAAAAAATTGAGTACTATAAAAATTAGACACGCTTCATTATAGAAACTCATACATTTTGCGCTAGATATTTTTTGAAAAACGATGAACGATGAATAATCTTAGACCATAAGTATTTTTTGTTGTTTTTACAGTATTTACAATTTTAAAATTATACATCCTTGCATTCTTTCATAATTAGTTTCTAATAATTTATTATTAATATTTAATGTTTGAAGCAATGAATAAGTAAAAAATATTTCTCACAAGGCCGCATACAACGACGCCAGGTATGGCCAAATTGTTTTACTATAAGTCATCAAAATCATTCATATAATCAAAAATGTATATATTAGATTTGTATAAGATCTTGAATCTTTTCTGCTGAGCCTTGAGAATACTTTGACACAATGATATTTTATCCAGGGCATTTCTCAATTCAAAGTAACATCAAAGTAAAAGAGAAAAATAAAATTAACCTTTCATTTTATATACATTTAAAATCGTGTTATAAGACACGCAATTAGAGTAAATAATTAAGTGTCATTTACTGTTAGTGAAAATATATATATTATATATATATATATATATATATATATATATATATAGGAGTAGTAGTAGACATAGTGTGCGTGCATAATATTCATTATCGAATGTATTCATTTGTTAGACTCAGAAACGTCCCTCAAAAGGAAATTTTACGAAGTGCATAAACATTCTATAGAAAGAAGAAAATGAAATAATAATTAATAATGAAAATGAAATAAGAATGAGACGAATAACTACATAAATAGAATTAAGGAACAACAGGTAAAAATTATATAAAGCAAATGTTAAATGCCAACCATCGACCAATCAATTTAGTTAATTCAGACGATACTTTAATAATTTTAAAGTGAGGAAAGGAAAAATATGTTCCAGTTATTCTTGACTCTAACTCGCTGTCGTTATATTAAGAAATACAGATTTATATAGATTTGAATCAAATTTGATATTTTTATAACAAAATATTTTGCTCCACATAAAGACTTTTTAAAAAGGACGAAGGGTCGAAAAAATTGTTCGATTTTAGCCTTTTTCAGTAGAGTTTGTTTCTGGTTGTGGTTGTTTTGGTTCTGTATCTCTGAAATTGCAATTTGTAGCTTGATAACAAATATCTAAAGTCCGATATAGACAAACAGACAGATAGACAGATTTAAATGGAATCAGAAAGTGATTTTGTGTGGATCGTTATAAAAAAATATGGATGTATCTCAATTTCTAGTTTCTTATTACTTCTGAAACATCTCCAATTTGTTTTTTCAAAAAATTGGCCACGCCCTTTCAAATGTATTTTTTTTATTTTGGCTCAATTTTTGCAAAAATTAAAAATTTCCTTCTTACAATACATTAATTATGAATACATTATTGCGTTGAAATAAAGATTTATTATTTAATTTGTTTGTCATTTTTATGTCATTTAACACATAGATTAATAAATCTTTGGCCTCTCACTTTTAAACATACGTGGTTGAATCCAAAATGTTATTACAGCTGTTCAAATTTGTTATTATTTTTGAATTATTTAACACTTGCTTCAAAAGTAGGGTTAACTGAGTGGGCAGCAATCGGTGAATACCGTTCAAAAACAATAACAAACTCAAAAATCAAGTTTTATATACCGTGTAGTTGATCTTGAATCGTGTTTATGCGATTTTGCTTAGGCTCTCTGGAAAAGTTCTTCTCTATCAACAAAGCATATTAAATGGCTTAAGTGAAACATAGAAATGGAGAAATAATAAACTTCCTTTCAAACAAAACTGTGCCTTCAACTTGCAAATTAATGAAACTAAGTCTCAAAATGTATTGCCTTAAAGCTCATCATATAGTTCAGATGTAAATCTCAAAGACTTTATATTTGCTATACGTATCAAACGAAAAACAGTCGCCCTAGATCTCCAACCTAGACTCCAACTAAAAATACCTTCTGTTCAATCTAAGGCTATCATTAATTTTAATAATAATCTGAATAACTTTGACCATTACTGGATTTAAAGATAGAATCATAGAATAGATAAGTCAATGAATAAAAATTCGAATTTTTAATATGAAAGCAGACTACTAACTTAAACTTATAGCTTAATATGTTGTGAATGAATTTATTTTCATGTTTACATTGCGTCAGAGAAAAGTATAAAATATAATTTTTAGAAATTAGTGATAAATAATAAGCAAGAAATTATTTGACTGGGATAAATTTGTAATACTCACTAACCAGATGTAAAATACAATCAACTTTTTCATTTTTTTATAAAGACAATTTTATAAAAATGTATCTTGCAATGAGTAGATAATTTTATTAAAAACTTATAATTTTCTTTTAATTAATAAATATGGAAAATTTTATGTTACGATTTGTGGCACTTTACGAGTAAATCAAGCTTTTGCTTTTCACTTTAATCTATATTCCACAGACATTAACTTTAACTAATTTGATTTGTTGAAAGATACATAACTTTTGTAAGATTTATACCTTCCTTTGGGCCTTACGAATGTTTTAATGAAATAAGTATACCTTCAAACTCTGCGGTGTTTTATTTCGTTGAAGCCAAATATATTTCATTTAATAAGCATGACTAATTATTATAAACTTTTTTTTTTCGGCAGGCATCTGTATCTATTATAAATGGACATGGATAGCGCTAAAAAATATAAATAAAAATTTAATTATAATTCGACTCGAAAATATCGTACACAGCAGTAATAAATTCATATAAATGATAAACCAAATGAAATTGCTCTTAAGGAAAGTTAACCCTAATAAATTGAAATGATTTAAATGATCATAAAATGTACTTTCCCTTGCAAAATGTGAAAAATTGTGCAAATTATTTTTCGTAAAAGGTAAATTCTTTTCCAGACCCACTGCAAAGGGCCTAAATAATAAGTTTCTTCAAAAACATTTCATTTTCCACATTTGGATTTTCTTTACAAAACTTTCAATAAAGATGAAATATTCAAAATTTATGGATGATTAAAAGATGGCATCAACTAAAATGTTGTTTAATTGATTTCAATGTACCTAAATTTCATTATAATTCTAGAGTTAACTTATTTATACTTCTTTTTAATGTAAAACATTAAAATCCATGTTCTGATAATTTCCTTAGAATTGTAGCGGTCAATTAAATTCATGCTTTTTAAATTTATATATTTAGAGAATCCAATTAAAATATATTTCAATGTCATACTATATAACAACAAAATTTCTCTCACACATAGAACATGTAAATTATTTTGAAATTAATAAACACAAATGTGGGTGCAAATATTCAGAAGATATTTTTAGTTAAAAATTAATATAAAAAAAAGTAAAACACAACAAAAATTTATGCAGATTCAGTTAATGAAATGTCATATGTCTTCTCAAACTTTTACATACATACACACACATGCACATAAATATATAATATGAATGCTACATGATATTTATTAGCCAAATGCAATTATGCTATTTTTAAGTAGCCTAATTTATGCTTTTTTTTCGTAATTTTTATGTTCAACTGTCAGTTATAGAATTTATATGATACAAAGCATAATAACTTAATAACAACTGGAAACCTACATTTCATTATGCCAAATAATTCAGAATCATTTACTCAAATAAGCTGAAAGATTTCTGTGTCTATTTAATGTCAATTTGAATATTCATGTAATTCGTTTGTAGGAATGAAAATTAGAATTCATTTTATGAATATTTTATAGAAAATTGTTAAAATTCCCACTAAATCTATATAGAAAATTTGCAATCAATCCGTTGTACTTTTTAAGACTCTTCTTTTGTAACGAACTTTACAAATTTCTTTATGTAGTTTATTTACATTCTTTCTTTTAACTGTTTTCGTTCTCTTTCTCCTTTATTTCCGTTTTTTTTTTTCTAATTACATTAAGAGGAAAACTGCATAGAATATTTAAAACTCTCTCTAGATGATTGTATTGCTTTTTGTACTTGTTGGCAATATGATAAATGTATGATTGTATAAATATTACGTATACGCCTTGTGGTACTCAAATATTTTTTGTTTTTATACATTATGCAATAACTTGATTTGAACAATGATTTCAAATGAAAAGTTATTCATTATTATTCATAGACATTCTAATGTAATTTATGAGTACTAATTCATTAGAGCCAAATGAATTATTAAATCATTCATTAGATGAGTTCTCCCTTTCAATATTTCAACAATTTGTGTCATAATAAATTGTTTAAATACACGTTTCAAATACACGATTTTTTTTCTCGAGCAATTTATATTATTGTATTTATTGCATGCAAATATTACATTTTTTATTTCTCTTTTTGTTTTGTTAATTGACTAATGGATTATTGTGCAATACAATGGATATGAATTTGACATACTCTATAAGATTGATTTTAAACAAATTATTGTTTAAAATCATTACATCAAATAACGTCTCAAAATTGAATCAATTAGAACTAATTTTAACGTGCTTATTATTGTCATGTTTTATAATTACTCTCTTACGATTTTCATTCATTGAAAAATATTCAAAAATAATTGATTTCTCTTTTTATCTGTCCATTCTCTTTAAAAATGGAGTTATATGAAGAGTGATCAAAAATGTGTGTGCATATTTTGTTGGCTTTTCTATCAAACCACGCCTTCATATGAAATCTCTTCTTAATATTCCTTAAGTTGAAAGCTACACCTTTGCAAAATGTTGGCATAGCCGGAAAAGCAGGCAAAGACAAATCTAAAAATCATTTTGAATGTTTCATTTGTTTCTTTTATCTGAAAAAACTTGCCTTACTTTAACATAACTAACCTATAAAATATTTAAAAAATTTTTTACATTACCGACTTTTCATTTTACACACTTTTTTTGTTTATCGATTTTGTTTTCTATAAATTTTTTCATTTTACTTTACTTTTTTATTTCTCTAAGTTTATTTGTATTTTGTTTGTTTGTATTTCTCTAAGTTAGACTGCCTAATTTGTTGTCATATTCAATAGTCAATATATTTATATTTATGTATAAATATAAATATAAATAAAAATATAAAAAATGGGCTTTTTGTAACATGGCCCATTCATAATGCGTAATTATGTAACTCATTAATGAAAAATTTTGAAGATATGAATTTGAATTTATTTAAACTAAAATCGTTAACTATTTGAAATTTTTTGTCAATTTTTCCCTCAAGCCAAGAAATCGAAACTTTCATATGAAAATATTAGAATTCTAAAGCATTTTTTAACTGACAACTGAAACTATTTTCCACAATTACCTTCATAAAAAATATACATGGACAGACATTAGTTGGACAGACAGACAGACAGGCTTAAATCGAATCAGGAAGTGATTCTGAGTCGTTTGCCATAATAAAAATTGTCTCTCAACTCAACTTCCTTTGAATGTTACAAACATCAGCACAAACTTATGTAGCCTTGTACAACAAATGATTTACAAAGGATTCAATTGAATTATAATTTAGCCAAAAAAACTATGAACTTTCTCTTTCATAGCATATTGATCACATGTTCAAATATCTAAATGTGAATTACATGCCATAAGTTATGGCAAATATTTTAATATCATACGGGACGAACTTTTAAATGCTAAACCATTCTGACATTTGACTTCATGTTTGTTGCATTTTTAGTAACAATTAGCCCACAACACCGCAACAATATCAAATGCCAAAACACGTTTGTTTAAGTAATAACAATGTAAGCTCAACCAATGAAAACGCATTGAGAATTAATTGAGCGCCTACTAAACTTGGCCGTTATTTGCCCTTTGTTTTCTTTTTTTTTTCTTTTTTTTTTTATTTATTTGTGACTTTTGTTATAGTTCTAGTAAAAAGTGTTGTTGTGGAGTGTGTACCATGGCAAAATCAAAACCCAAATAAGTAAAAAAATTGTATTTGGCTGGGGCCAAATTTTAAATACCCATTATCAATATACCAGCTTTCTATATTGGGCAATTTGTAACTAATGCGCAAAAAAAACCATCAAAAATTACTTTAAAAAATTTAGGTGTTCTCAGTGCATTGTTACGGTGCATTGTGGGCGTATCATTTTACCAATTTTTCCCAACTTCAATGCCAACCTGCCTGAAAGAACTTTTAATAATTCTGCCAAATTTAAGCTCCATATCCCAAATTTTAAGACCCGAGGATGGTTTACAGCTAACAGATATACAGGCGGGCAGACGGACAATTATATGTAAATCAATTCGGCATTTGTTGCTGCTACTTCGTGGGATCTCCAATGCTTCCTTCTAGGCGTTACAAACATAATGACAAAGAGAGTATACCACCAACCTCTGGATGATAAATATAAAAAAACGAGGGAAAAAAAACGTAGGGGAAAGAAAAAAAAAGAGGAAAATGTGAATCAAATTTACATTTTAATTGGTTTAGACGACTTGTTGAATATTATCCATAGCATATTACAGATAAATAGACACACAGACACAGAGAATCAGGAAGTGATTCAGAGAAAACCGTTTACACATTTGGATTATACATGTGGCATAGCCAACAAGCAAACAAATCAACAAACCAAACAAAAAACAAAATAACGTATTCCCATTCGCCTTATGCATATAAAGTAGATTTATTTGATTATATTAGATGAGAATACATATATCCATAACAATAAGGGGTAAAGGCAGCAGATAAAGAGACCAATTTGTGACTTATAGAAGTTAATAATCGCATAAAGTCACCAACAAGCATTGCTACTAACTTAATTATAACTTATATTACTTGAGTGCCAAAAACTGCAACTACTTATATTGCCACTCACATGTACACTTACTTTTACACTTGCATTTAAACTTACACTTACATTTCTACTTATACATAAGTATAAGTAGAAATGTAAGTGTAAGTGCACTTAAAAGTAGCACTTATTTAAGGCGCAAACACAAAAGAATTTTTACTCACTTTTCACTTTTTTTATTCTTATATTGTGCCATATTATAAGAAAATATTAAATCGTTGAGAAAGTCATGGCAATTGAATTTCTCTACAATTTTCTAATTGCAATTTGATTATTGCAATTCAATTCAATTCGTTTATCTCACGCAACTTCACATCAAACATCAATTAAACCAATTAAATTTTGACCATTAATATAACAAGATTTTCATATGCAAAAACTTCTGCAATTGAGACCTTTACAAATTAAGAAAGTGAAACTTTTTCGGCATATTTCGTTTCTTATACCAACAAAAAGTTTAAGGATACTCTGGCAGCTTTAGAAAAGCTGATGGTTCTAAAATAATTTCAGTAGAATTTCCTGCAAAACCCTCATGCAAATTTTTCATACAAAGATAATATATGAAACTAATACTTTCTAGGAATGTTTTCAATCTTCAAAATCTTTCACAGTTTTCTTGGCTTCTTTTCTAAAAGTTTCTTACAAAAATTTCTTCAAAAAATTTTTTTATTAACTTCTGAAACGTTTATTAATGAATATGAACGAAATTCTATATTTAATTAAACTTATTCACAACACCTCAATATTATCATCGCCATATACTTCATCATATAATAATGTACTTGGAGAATCATTTGAAAAATTCAACAATTCAGTTGTGTACTTTATTTGACTATTAATACGATTTTCACCTCTTGGACGAATGAAAGGATTGAGATTACGTTGAAATTGCTCGGCCCTGACGCATTGTAATGACGTACTGCTGTCTGGTAGCATTAAATGCTTGCTTCCGCTGTACTATTTATATTTAAAAATTTCACCTCGTACTGTGCGATTTTCATATTACGATTTATAACAGCACACATAAATTCTTCAGCGTCACATATCTCAATTTTGTCTAAATTGATTATTGATTTAATATTATTCTCATTATTTTTACTTCCATATTTATTATAAATTCGCTTGGCAAGCATAAAAAGGCAACCCATTGCTGTTGCACCAACTAATGAGATTAATGCACGCCAAAGTACGGCATTCATTTGCGATTTAGTGGTTTGATGTGAAGCTAATAAAATGTACTCACGAAACACATTTATGACAAGTGCCGCGCAATCTTTAAATCCTAATTCATTCGGCTCCATATTGATTTGTACATTGAAATTAGCAATACTTACATCTGTACTTGAGAATATCATTGATTTTATGGCTTCCCATACATTGAATTGTTGACATGATGGTCCTTGTATCAACTTCGCACACTTTTCAATGACTTGGCGTAGCCAATTTATGCATATTGATGAATCTTTTAAATCTGGATGTAAACTTTTACAGAAATCATCCATTTTTAATTGCCAAATTTTCTATGAATAATTAATTAAAAATTATTTTTTCAATTATTCATTTCAATTATTCTTTCAATGTGATGAATTTTTTTTAAACTGCAAATAAAGTTACCTCGTTTATTCATTCCCTATTCAGAATTGCTTTAAAAGTAAAGTATTTTTTAAAAACTTCGAAGAATTGAGTTGAAATGAAAAATTGAAGAAAAATTTTGACATTATTTTTGAAATTGTCAAATTTCAAAAATCATACTATGATCACTCATAAAATTCAAATTCAATTCACATCCAAAGTGCTTAAAACCTTATTTAAATATTTCTTTACTATCATTTAAACATTTTGTGAAAGTTAGTGAAGACTGACGTAAGGCTAACGCCATATAATACACCATGAGATAATGCTGTACTTAAATGTATAAAATTTTATCATCTTAAATTTTGGACTAATGTTTCGAATAGTTTTATCTCTTTTAAAACAACTGCTGTATTAAATACCATAGACTGCCTGAAATATGGACATACTGATCATGTTTTAAGCATTTGCTGAAATTATTATCTCAGATTTGTTGTAATGAGCCAATATTGCATCTTAATGGAAAAACACCAATCAAATATTATTTGAAGATTCTTATTATTAAGTAATAATATGTGCATCTTAATAAAGTCACATTTTATAGGTCAGATGAAGATTTACTGAATAATCGGCTAAATCATTTCTAAATTTCACTTTTCTTTTCCATTTCAATTGTATATAAAAACTTATAAAGTACTCCAATTCAGAAATTAAATAAAGCTTTTTGTTGCACTATTATACAAAATAATCATACATAACAATTAAGAAAATTACAATTAATCGAGATCATATAGTAAGGACCTATCACTCTAGCACTTCCTTTGATAAGTGTGAGCAGTTTTTTTGTAAGTTTCATAGTATCTTATAGGATCATGAGTAGAATGTACAAGAAAATTCTATCAATTTACGAATAATGAAGAAAACTGTACCCTTTCTTGTTTTACAATGTGGGCGAGTCCTTAACCTTAACCGACTTTAGCCATTTTCAATGGCATCTGATATGTGAGAACCATCACTGCGTCTGTCAAATTTAACAGAAAAATCTCTGTTACGAGGCTAAGAAAATATTCAAAATATGTATAAAGCTTAAAGTATTTCTGATGGTACCATACAAACCAACTGGGAAAATATGTGTACCCACATATCATGCGTACTTTGTATAATAATAATAACTTTTATAATAAATTTTGTATAACACTTAATTGATTCATCTAAACAATATTTGCATTATCATGTATTTAGTTGTAGTTAGTAGTTAACATAAAAATTGATATCCGGTATAATCAAATGATATGAAACATGCAATACCAATTATAATTAAAATAAATTATAGTTAAGAAATTAGTCGTTGATATTTGAATAACATAATTATAAATAGATATTTAATGACCAAAACTGCATACAATACATAATAATAATACAATAACAGCAAAAACAAATATTTTATTATTATTATATATAATTTTATATATATTGCATATTGTCTTCTTTTTCATATCTTCTGGACTTTTGTAATCAAAACTTTTGATAATTATAAACTGAATAGCAAAATTTAATTCATTTATTTTAGCATCATATGTAACAATGGGTTTTCTTACTTCTACTTTATGTTATTATTATTGTTCTGAAATTATTCTGTTCAAATAATGAAAGTTCAACTCAAATCATGAGAAATCTTCACAATTTATTTGTTTGGACTTTGGAGGAAATCAAAGTTTAGAAAACTATTGTTGTCTCCATTACAAATAATCTAAATTATGATTTGCTTTGCCCTCTCAAGAACTCATTAATGTAAACCTTCTAAAAAAGATTAAATTAACATTGACATTTTTTTTTGTATTCATTCTCTAGAATTGTTAAATAATCATTTAGTTCTAGTCTTAATTGAATAACAAAGATCTTATAATCTAAATTGAACGATTTATATCTATTCATATATTTACTTGTTTAAATGGTCCTTATTGGACAAATGACATGGCTGCAGATTTGTATACACTAAGCTTAAGTCAAACTAAGAAATCAATGCTAGAAAATGTTACAAAATATTTAAAAAAATATAAATTTATTTCAAAACAACATCCCCTTTTCTTTTCTTTTTTAAAAAGAACCTTTCAAAAATTATTAAAATATCTTTAAAATTAAAACATGTTTTCTATTAGTAAAAACTTTTTAAAAACCAGAAAAAATGAACGCCTTTAAATGCCTTCTTCTGAAAGTGCTTTTGAATCTATAAATTTCACAGATGGATGAATTTCTCTTAAATCTTTGTTGTTTGGATGACATTTCAGAAAACTGTATGAAGTCATTGCACACTTTTTAGATGACAATAAGAAAATTGTTTTTTGCCGAAAGTAAGCAATCGATTATTGCAATAACAATGTAAAGTTTGATGTCCTAAAAATGTAACAAATATAAAGAGAAATATAGAAAGCAAAGATTACTTGAAATCGAGTTTGAATTCCATAGAGAGAAAAAACCAAGCAAACAAGCAAAGAAAAGGTAAGAAGGAATAATAATAAAAAAAAAAAATTAAATAAAAGAAAAGACAATCAAATAAAGCACAACTCACATGACAAACTTGACATTGGTAAATATAATTTTCTCTCTAAATTCCGCATGTATCTTTTAATGGTTTCTTCAAATCACTAAATCACTTATCACATGATACATTTATTGTTTTACTTATACATCAAAAATGTTTCTTTTTTTTTTAAATGCGTTTTCTTTATTTGAGAAAGAAATTTTATTTGCATAATTTTCGTTTGGGATTTTTTTTGTCTACATAACTTTTTTTATTATCTACATAACTTTAGGTGAATTTAGAATTAAGAATTTAATTATCATATAGCTTTAATATAACAAAGCTTAGAGATAAAATTTCAATTCAATTTGTCACGTGAAAGAGAAAAATTTTTTAGCAAGAAAATTTCTGACTTTTACATTTATTACACAATTTTGCTTTTTTTTCTATTTTTCTGTAAAATGTTCCTTTCGATTTTCTTGTTTTTTTTTTTATGAATACTTTGTTTTTTGTTTACTTCATCATTGCAGAGAGTGCGCTTCCTCTTATTCTTGTTTTTATTACTTTATACAACTTTCTCTCTCTCTTTTAACAATTTTTGTTTTTTGATTTCTCTCATTCTTTCTCTCACTCTCTTTACAATTATTTTTTATATTTATTTTTTAGCTCTCATTTTGTGATTTAATTTATCACATTGAAAATAATCGCAATATAAAATAATATGAAGAAATTTTTTATTAAATCATTTTTATTTTAGAATTATGGAACTGTACACTTTTAAATTACGCAATATGAAAGTTTATTAACATTTGCTCAATTGCTTTAATTTAAATTTATATAAAAAATTTCCTATTTTCTATGAAACATTTTCACTTTTGGTGGAAATATTATCACTACCACAACAATTGCCACTTCCTTTAAGACTGAACTTCTTTCTAACATTTCGATTTAAGATTTACAACAATTACAATTACAATTACAATTACAATTACAATTACAATTGTTATAAGATATTACAACCTTTTTCTATGATTGTTAAACTTACTCGCTGACTGTTTGAAAGACTGACCGTCTGAACAACTGACCGTGTGCCTAATTATCTGTTTAGTTGACTCTTAACTCTAATAACTGTAAATTCTACATTCTCTTACTTTTTGATTTTCATACTCTCATGCGTCTTTCTCCTTCACATCTGCCTAACTTTATTTTACTTTCCTTAAACTCTCTAATTTTTTAAACTTTCTGTTTTTTTTAAATGCTTTTCCATTTCTACTACACAACTCTGCTGCTGTTTTTGTGTGTTATAACATTTTTACGTTTTCCTCTTTTATTTTCACTTTTTTCTTTCTTTTACTTTTTCTTTTGTTATTTACATTTTTCATTTTCAATATTCCAGTTATTTAATTTCCTTTTGATTATTATTACTATTATTATTATTATCTTTATTATTATTATTATTGTTCTCTTCTTGTCAATAAGTTTTCATTGAGAGAGAATTGAGTCTATTCATTTAGTTTGGCATTTTCAAATAAATTATATGGATTTTTTTTTATATTCGGTTAAATTTTTTTTTTCTTATTTTACATATTTT
The DNA here is from genome assembly GCA_023089585.1 of Melophagus ovinus. Lineage (NCBI taxonomy): Eukaryota > Metazoa > Arthropoda > Insecta > Diptera > Hippoboscidae > Melophagus > Melophagus ovinus. The sequence continues at coordinate 8,921,054 of JAKKIB010000178.1, forward strand.
TAATTAATGGAAAAGGTAACGTATTAATTATTCAATCATTTCATTTCTAGGTTTCTGTTTTTCTCTCTTTTAAGCCACATCTCTCAACTACATCGTCTATCTCTCTCTCTGTCTTTTTGCCTCTTATTAGCCCTCACTTTCATTTAATAATCTGCCTATCCTAGAAGAAATCTGCCCAAAAAGTGTGCCCTTTGTTTTTATAACAAAAAGAAGGAACAACATGTGAAACTAATAAATAAACATTAACTCTATCGAAGTACAAAGTAAAAAAGCAAATGCAAATTTTATAATTAAGCGATGTTGGCTTTTAAATGCTCAACAGTATTTGGCTTAACATGTCACAGAATAATAATTTATATTAACTTAAAAAAAGATAATTTCTAAAATCTCTTACACGGAAGGACATTAAAAATTGACTTGAATTGGCTCAAGTTTTCTAATCAATCAATGCTTAACAATTTATTCTTAAATTGCACATTTGTGCTGCTTTTGCGAGGCAGTAGTCCGAATCAATTGCACCTAAATTGAGACTCTCAATTTGAAGGTAAAAATACAAATGGCTGAAAACTTTTTAATCTATTCAAAAAATTAATTTAAATCGATCGACTTTTTATGTTAAATCTTTCATGAAAGTAAATTAAATTTGCAAAGACTTGTTTTATCCCTTGTTAAACGTTACGTAAGATTTTATAAGAAAATCGCCTAAAAATAAATTTAAAAGAGACAAATAACGTCAAAAACAAAACAAAAGTTACAAAAATAAAAATTGAAAGAGGACATTTTTTATAACAGCAATTTAAATATCTGAAAAACTTAATACAAAATTTCTTATAAAGCATAATGGGCTTGGTTAAACGAGGCGTATGAGTAGCTTTAAATTATATGCTTAAATAATTAAGTACATGCAATAATTAGCTATATAATTACACATAAATATTAGCAAAAAAAAAACTTCAATTATATGAATAATGATATCAAAATAATAATCCTTAATGATCTCAATTTGAGGTGAAAATTTCAAATAATATATTTAACTATATCTATGTGAAAATGTCATGCTCGCTTCAAAATTTTGCAAATACACTAAAAGATATTATTTCAGGATTGTAAGGATTTCATTAAATTTATAACTTGTAATTTCTTTTCCATTTAACTTTTTTCCTCGCATCTTTAAATGATGCTTGCATAAAAAATTTGATTCAAGTATTTCTAAAATTGTCTGCCTGATAAATACATAGACGGCACATCAAGGTTAATCAATTCAAAAATTGATTCTGATTCGATAAACAAATTTTAAGTTTTTCCAAGTGATTATCTAAGTTCGTACAAGTACTTTTATAGATGTATAATTTCCGCAAAATTGCTTAATATAAAATATATTTTGCAAAATATTGATTCTTATTAAACAATTTTTTACTTCTCAGATTCTTTGTTTTACACGCATCAAGTTCATTAAGAGTTTACAATTCACAACCATAATAATAACAACGACAACAACTTCATTATCATCAGCAACAGTATTTTATTTGATAGCGTATAGTATTCTCATTTTTAAAGATGCCGTTCAATTTTGTTCAAATTATATAATAGAAACAATATATTTACATACCTTGCGCGTTAGTGATGATAATAATAGCAATGCCTTCTACATGAATTAATGTGAAACATTAAAATACACATACACATACACATACGTAAACGTATATATAAACACACCGCTTCATGACAATGAATACAAAGTTAAAAAGGAAAAATTGATATCATTGAACCATCAATTTAAAATTTATGCTTATGTTATATACATGCCGCACGTCGCATGTCAAATTTTGTATAATGCTCAACAATAAATATAAACATTTAAAATTTACATTTACACTATTTAGAGATTATGACGCTACATGTTTATCAACAATTCTGTTAGTCAATATATACATTTTAGAATTTATTCACATTTATTATGTACTTTTGTTTTTGCTTTATATTTTCTTTCATCATTCCTTGCATTTTTTGTCGTTTTTCTTTTTTACTTTCAATTTGTAAATTTTTTTATTATAAACAAAAGAGAATGCTTTTTTTTTGTTTTTTAAATTAATCGTCAAAGTAAAATTGTGACGGCAATGACGTATGAGAATATTTGTTATTATATTAAAAACCAGAATAGTAATAATAATAATAATAACAATACTAATACTAATTATTATTATTGCTATTTTAATATGCACTTGATAACAGTGCAAAACAAAATAAAATGAAGTGTACACAAAATAATGTTTATATAAAATGCGTCGGCCTCTTTATCAGATTTGTACAATTTTATTAATGATCTGCTCTAAATTTATTTGCTTATGTAAGTAAAATGTTTTTTTTACTTTATTAATTCATAAATAATAAAAAATATTGTACACTGAATTCACTTTAATTAATTTTAATATATTTAAATACACTTATGTATTATATATATATATATATATATATATATATATATATATATATATATATATATATATAAACATGAACACATATACAAATACATGTGATTTAGTATTGTTTTGTATTGTAACGATTTACTTTTATTTTTTATTGTTTATATTGTTATTTACTTATACGTAAAAATATTAAAGTCACTTTTTCTCTTTTATAATTTTACCGTTATTACTGCAAACATACAACACAAGATGCAACAGTTATAAATCCAAATAACACAAACACAGCCATCGCAATTCATCACTAATTAAGTGAAAAATGTATATGCCGTTATAAAATTCTAACCACACTTTTTTGTTCTTGAAATCTCTATATACGGTGTTGTTTATCCAATATACATAATAAAGTTTCATTTATATCTTTTGTTTATTTATTTCTTTTTATGTATATTTTTAATAAATCACTCAACACAATTGTTATTATTTTTGCTAATTTTACATTCATTAATTTCTATTTTTCTTTAATTTCAATCTTCAATATTTAATTTTTCCAAAAGCGCACCGTCCGCTCCAAACGGTAATATTCTTATATCGCCAGCCCAACTAACAAGAGTGCCCTATTTATTTTATTATTTGTTTGTTTTTTATTTCAATTCTGATTAAGAAGCTAACAAGTAACAACAACAAAGAGAAGAAGAGAAATTCATGCGATTTTACGCTCCCAAGGCAGTAATAGTATTGCTAAGAAAGACTCTCTAAAATATTTCAAAGATTCTCTACTTACTGCTAGAGTTTCAATCATTCTCAACAAATGTTTACAAATGACTTTTCATTTGTATGAATTCGGCTAATGGCAAAATGTTTGTAAATTTGTATATACATGTTTATAAACACTGAAATTTCATAAAGAGACCGTTCTCACTTTATTTATTGACATTATATAAATATAAGAAATCTTTCATTAATTTAATAATTATTACTTTATATAATTTGCGTATTTCTATTTATGTGTACACTGTAACTTAAAAAAACAACTTTTTTTAATGATAAAAATCATCTTTATTAATTATGTTCATTTAAAACAAATTTTTTATAAAAAAAATTTCTATAAAAATGGAAGGCAAATTATTTGTTAAAGCAATGATTGCATTGTTCACTTTAAGTACACTTAATTCACCATTAAAAATATTGTTATGAAAAGAATACACTTTACAATGTTTACACAAGTACTTAAAATTAATCTGGTTCATTGAAAAACATTTTCAATAAATCTATATTTTTGCAATCATCACCTTTCAGTCGTATAACACTTTTCCATAATAAAATTGTGGGTATCTCTGATAATTTGGCATCGGAATCTTTACGAAATGAATTACTTATATCTTTCCATGTTTCTTTATTGCCAACATCTACAGTTAGAAAAATATCCTTCTCGCCCATACATTCCTCCATTGCTTTAGCAACAATAGGTTCAGCTTCCCTGCAATCTGGACACCAACTTTTCCCTTCTTTATCTGGTTCGCCTACAAAATAAACATATATTTTGGTATCTTTGTTATCTTTTTCCAATGTTTCAATAATTTTACGAAATTCTTCATATCCTTTAGCAATTTTTTTTTTACTCATTATTTTTGAAATTACGTACTATTTAACTTATTTTACAAAGAAATTAATTAAACAATTAATGTAAACAATAATTCAAGTATTTAATTCGGTAAAATAATTGATCTGTTATAAAAAATATATTTGCTTATAACCCCACACAGTAGAGTTTTTCTAATATCTTATCATTTATCATTGGACATGGATTTCAGCCACTGATTATAATAATAGAGATTATACATATGAAATTATCAAGTCCAATTAAATTTTATGAGAGAGCCTAGAGCATTCAAATAAAGTAAAAACAATGTATATTTATAAATGAAATTCTCTTAATAATAAATAATTTTAATAATAAATAATTTAAAATTTATTATTTCGCATCATTAGGGCTTATCCAATTATAAATTCAAGAATAAAAAATGTATTAATTTTTGAGAGGTATAAATAAACGGGAATCCAAAAAGTGCACCAACTAGGCCAATTAACAAATTTCCCCAACACTCCTTCCTTGTGAATTTATAATAAAGCATCTATATAATAACATCACAAAACAGGCCAGCATATATCGAATATGTAGGTTAGTGCTAAATTGCTTGCACAGAATTTTAAAGAAATTAGTTACTGCCTAATTTCAAATCCAAAATTTCTCTATGCATGAGACTATGATCGATTTTTCTCCCATTTGCCATTATAAAAAACTCGGGGAATTTAAAGTTCTCCTAAAACTTTGACACAGCCAATTTAGATTCAAAGTTGATTTAGAAGTAACCGGCTTGTTCAATTAACATTCAATCACTTAAAATTTGTTAAGTAAACAACTTTTGAAGATTAAATTTTAAAAAATGTAATTTTTTTTATTGAAAACGCTTTAATTAAAAAAAATTAAAATTACAATTACAAAAGGAATTGATAATGGACATTTTGTGTATGTGTTTGTATAACTAAAAATAACATAGAAAATGACAAAATGAACGTATTTCCAAACCTCTGGGTGGTGGGTACAAAAAGGAGGAAACTTTGTATTTGGCTAATGCCAAATTTTCATTACCCACCTTCCAGATTGTTTTTTATAATTGTGGTACTAGATCATGTGAATGAATAAAAACTACAAGTTACTAGGATTAACTTAAAAGGTGATGAATAATTAAATTGAAACTAATATAAAAAAAAAGAGGACTTAACAAATTGTAACGATTTTATATATGAAAATGAGAACTTTAATTAATAATTACATAAATTGATTGATTGAAACATTATTATTGAAAGAATTTCTTTCTAGAAGTTGATCGCTCAAAATTAAGCGTAGACATTCTGTAAATAAATGGAGAACAAACAAAAATTTGTAAGAGTTATAATATAAAATATCTGTATAACAATTTCAATGAGAACAATAAATATCTACCTGGCCATTTTCGGTGTGAGGTAAGAGGACGAATTTGTGGCAAACGTTTTAACAAGAGTGCCATTATTATTGTTTATGTTCTCATCATCTGATTTTACACTTATACTATCGCTGCGATTGTTTTGTACTTTATCAATATCTGAGTCCTCATTTTCATTATCCGTTTCTTCAATTTTATTTGTATAACGATTCTTACATTTGGAAGAACAGCGACAGTTTAACGAACATTTTCGATTGAACGAATTACATCCGCAACGCTGGTTACGGCAGTCACCACGACATTTGCAGCTCGAGGACTTCCGCTTCGATTTATACTTTTTAGTATCGTCTGCAAAACTTCTAATTGATTCTGAAGCGGTTTCAACTTCAGATAATTGCTGCTGCTGATATTTTTGTTGTTGACTATCGTTGGAGTCTTCATCTCTGTGGATGGTGATTGTGGCATTGGTGACAACAGAGGAGCTATCATGGCTGCTTTCCTCTTTGGTATTTTTTCTTGATTTCTGAAATCCAAAGACATCTTTTCATAATTATTATATATAAATATTTTTGTAAACGAGTTGCTTCCACCATACATTCTTGTATAATGTGATTTCTAAGGGACTTACATTCCATTTACTCCTGTTGCGTTTGACCAGAGGAGTTTTATGCCAATCAGGATCTTTACTTCTATCTTCCGAATCGCTAAATTCCGAGTCAGAGAATATATGAGAGTATGACTCGTCCTCAATCGGTTCTGCTTTAATTTTTTTTGCCTGTTTGAAGACAAGAAAAGAGCAGACAAGAAACGTAATAAATGAAAAAACCAAACCGAGTTCATAGTTACACTTAGTTACATTTAAAAAAATACAACTCAAGCGTATTATGTACCTGATGCCTTGCATTTGTCATTCGACTTCTACCATTGCTGAGCATTTCTTTATACTCTCTTAATTCATTTTCTAACAATTTGATTTTATGTTCTTGTTCTTCCAATAATTTCATACGCAACTCTTGTTCGGGCGTTAGAGCTACCGATATTTTTTCTTCATATTCAGCTATTTCTTCCTCATGAGCCACTTTCATTAGGCGAATCTTTTTACTAGATTCTGCGTACTGTTCTTTCAATGCATTTAAATCATCCAATGTTTGAGTTTGTATTTTGGTATGCTCACGTCTCAACTCACTGGTTGTTTTTAGTAAATACTTTATAATTGCGCGTACTTCTATGAGGCTATTACCCATATCAGCCACATTAGAAATGACTGTATCCAAATCGTTAGCACATACTTTCTGTTGAAGATCAGCGATTTGAGCATTACGCATTTCCAACTCTTCCCTTAAACTGGTCAGTTTATATTTATCTGGAGAATTTTCAGTTGGACTTTGTTGCTCTAATTCTTTTATTCGACTACTGATGACGGCACGATCGTCCATCAACTGTTCTAACGTGTGATCAGCATCGATTAATGATATTATCACCTCAACCTCATGTTCTACACCACTAATAATTTGATCAATTTTGGCTTGCACTGTACCTTTTGCTGATTGCATACGTTGACGTTGAACTTGTGCTACCTTTTGCCGATCCAAAGCATCTTTCAGTCTATGGAATATATGTAAAATGATTAATGAATAACTTTATATGCAAACATTTTATAATAGACCGTTACCAAACTATAACATATAAACACAATAACAATAAAACTTTTCATACCTTTTGTTAATGGCCATTGCTTCTTCACATTTTCGTTTCAAAACATTACGCTGTTTATTATGTAATGCTTCTTTTCTGGCCATTTCGTTTTGCAATTTGCGATCTTTATTTCTCAATTGAACCAACTCTTTCTCCCGTATTAAACGGAATTGTCTAAATTTCTCCGACTCTTGACGCATGGTGCGTATAAGTTTTACTTTAGCTTCTTTCATAGCTTGAATTTCTTGATTGAGATTTTGTATTTTAAGCGTCTCTTTCTCTCGTATTTTTAACAATTTAGATTGTTGTAAATTTTTGTTCTTCATTTCGGTAATTTCCTGTTCGAGTACCTGTAAGCGTTTGCGTCTTTCTTCCCGCTATTTTAGCAGAAGCATTTTCTTTCACATGCCGTAATTTTTCAAGTAATTCAGCTTTTTCAGTTTCCAATTCTTGAATTTTTGACTCACATTCCTTAAACCGTTCCTCAATATTATCATCCATTGTTGAATAACGATTGAAATTTCCTGCCATACGTTGTTGCAATTGCTCTTTTAATGCAAGCTCTCGATTGATGCGACGCAATTGTTCATTAATTTCTATTTGTTTAGAAGTGAAGGCTTCGGTATGCTCTTGTAAGGCAGCATTAATTTCTGGAGAGGCATTTTCTTCTTCGTCACCATCATCTAAATCAATAGTAATGGCTGAAGAAGCTGGAAAACATTTTTTATTATCTAATATTTCTATAGTTGTACGTTCCAGCTCCTCATCCATATTCAACACCAATTCATTTATTTGCTTTAATTTTTCCGTTAACTCTTCACTCCGCTGCTCAGGTAAATATTTTATCATTTTCGCTATAAGATTTTTCAATTCAGTTGATTTCGCTTTTAAACTTTCATGCGCTTTTTCCGCTATATGAGCACGCATTTCATGCTCTGCCACATCATTCATCGTTTCTTGCCATTGTTGTTGCAAATTACGATATTTCTGTTGTAATTCTTTGAATTGTTTATTTTGTCCATTATTATTAATATTATTGTTATGTGTTAGAGCAGGCATAGACGAAGTCATCTTCTTCAGTTGAGATATGGGTTCAATTTTTTCCATATCACTGCTCATAGATGAACTCAAAACACCACCATTAGATAATAATTCTAAGCGTAATTTTCGTATTATGCCTTTAAGATGATTAACTTCAGCTGCATGAGGATCTTGATTAATAATCGGTTTATTCTTGATTTTACGAGCTCGATCTGCATAACGCAATGTACTCAAAGTTTCCGCTACATTATAATCAGCTGGTGAAACGCAGGCAATCATTAAAGTAACTGAATTGCCTCCCAAAGAATCTTGCAATAATCGCGTTAATTTAGAATCACGATAGCGTACAAATCCAGTTCCTTTACCCTCTCCTAAAGCCGATATGACATTACCCAAAGCCAAAAGGCCTTGATTGATTTTGACACCTTCTTTAAAACGATCACCAGTAGCTTGAGTTTTTTTTGAACGTTCCGATCCAGCCAAATCAACTAAATGAAATTTGGATGTTGTTGTAGCTCGTGAGTCATCTTTTTTGGTGGCTTGCAATGTAATCGTAAAAATAGCGTGCGAACGTGAAGATTGCTGATTCATAGCAGTTGCCCCAACTGCCCGCCCAGATGAACCTTTTAACAAACAATCAGTTGTCTCTTTAGCAGTTTGTACCAATTGCTCTGTAAGACCAACCATGATTATACCATTACGATCTTCACGTATATCCACCACACTATCTTCACGATTCTTCTCTGTCAACAAATCAAATAATTGCTCCTGATACAATTCCATGAATGAACATTTAACAACAAATTCATAAGCTTCAGTCATTTTTTTTATACGCTCAAATATATCATGCATCGCCCGTGGTATAACACCAACATTATCATCATCCAGAGATCCATCAAATGATGTGCCCATTGTATGAGTTTTACCGGAACCAGTCTGGCCATAAGCTAAAATTGTTGCATTAAAGCCGCCAATAAATTTATCAACCATTGGTGATACAGTTATTTCATAAATTTCTTCTTGTGTATTTGTAAAATCGAATACATAATTAAATGTAAATGCTTCACTATTATTAACAAGAACTTGATTTAAATTAGGCACTCTCTCCACAGACACCTGACAGCCACGATTCACTTCAGATTGTACTAATGGACGAATTCTAAGTGCAACACTAACATTTTCCAAATCGCCCATTTTATTAAATTATATTAATTGCTATAAAATGAAAATCCAATTATAACATTTACATATATTTACACATATTTACATATATCTATATAAAAACAAAAAGATAAATCAATATTCTCAAGTAATGCATTGTTGGAATGTTTTCCACAAAGAAAGCACTTGTAATTGCTAAATCAAATCATTCGATTTATGCCACCAAGATATTTTAGGAATTGTCCATTTTGACTTCTGTAAAATTAACTATCACTTCATTTATTTTCTATTATTTCATATGTTAGTAATAAATCAATAATCATTTAATGAAATTTTGTTTTTTTTTTTTTTTTGATACAGCTTCGCGTGGCTTTTAAGCAGTTTTTTCATACACACAAATAGCTTTTCATATCTAAGCGGCAATTTTATTAATAAAAAAAAAAACAATGTAAAATTTCTAATTGGAAAATAAATAAGGAGTAGAATTCTTTTAGTTTTTTCTTTTTGATTTTTCATAATATTTTACTTACCCGAATAATTTATTAGAAAATTAGCTTAACACTTAAATAATAAATTAAAAAAGAAATATTTTCTTAAACCAAAAAAGTTATCGTGTACCACAAAAACGGTTTGAAAATTTTAAAGCAAATGACACTGCAAGCGCGTTCTTTAAACCAGATTGTATATATTAATTTGCAGAGTTGCATTGATTAAAGTAAACATTTAAGGATGAGTAGACTTTTAATTTTCTAGTATTAATATTTGTATTAAACAAATGTGCGCTGAAAATAAAGAATAGACATGATTGTATTGTATTTAAAAAAAGGAAGCATTTCTTAAATGGTTCAACTGTCATTACTAATGATTCAAAAATAGTATTAGGATTTAAATAATAGAAATTTACAATGTATAAGAATCCACTTTTTTATAGATGATATTCAAATATTACTTTAAAAAATGTATATTGAACTTGTACGATTTAATAAAATATAATTAATAGGGTGACCTTTTAAATAGATGAGAATGAAATTAATTTTACGAATTATAATTAACAATTATAAAATTTGAATTAATATTTCTTGTAATGCAACACTTAGCAACTAATTTGGATCAAACAATCGTTTCGATAAATGTCTTATTGGTGTCAAGAATGTTTTTATTATTATTTTGAATATCTTCTTCTTAACGTTTTTTTATCAACTGCTCATATATTATGCACAAGTGTCTATGTTAATGATAGTGATATAAAAAATATATTTTATGACTTTTTACATTTTGCGATTGAAACATCGTTGTTAATATTTACTATACACTAAGTTAACTTTTTTAAATAGAGAAAGGAAAATATAAAATTTGAATAAAAGCAATAAACTAATCAAGAGAGAAGAAAAAAGTAGTATTTTAAGGAAGGTGATTGAAGTGAATTGATTTATGGCTGATTATTGAAAATGTGAAAATGCAATTAGATATTTTATTAAATGTTTTTTTTTTTGGTTTTGTAGTGTACAATGGCAAAATATATATTAACAAAGTATCTTGAATTATTTGAACATAATACCTACGATTTTAAATATCATTTCGCTCCAAATGGCGTAATCGATTGGTATGGCCGTACTATAAGAGGAGCTACTAAAATTCATGATTTTTTACGGTAAGCGATTTTTGTTTTGATTTTCGCTTAAATCATAGCATTTTTATAATTCTCTTTCCATCATAGGCACGACGTTTATCACCAATATGAACATCGAAATTTTTTAGAGCCGCTATTTTGCGGGCCCATAGAAACAAATACCAGCCATTTGCGCACGTATGTTAATTTCAATATACTTTGTGTGTAGCAAATTGAAACTACCATCATGTACGTCCAAATTTTATATTTCAGAAAAATCTGTACCAATAAAGTGATTGATCAGGTGCATCCAATTAATCGTTTACCAGATAAAATCCCTTTGAAAACGTATGCTGATAGCGATGTAGAGATGATCATTATTGTGCCGATTTGACGAGCGCTTTATTGCAGAAAATTAATCAACCAACAACTCCGGACAAAAGTTATATTGAAGAATTTACACCACCCTCTAGTGCCCATAAAGATGTAACCAAAAATTTGAAATCAGATCAAGAAGTAGAACAAAATTCTAATACGCATACGCAACAACCAAAACATTGCCAAGATGAAAAAAGTAATATTAATGAAAAGCATTTGCCAAAACATGACAATCGTACTTCTTTGCATTATGGTGCCCATTCTTTATTAGACGATTCTTCATCCAGCAGCGAAGATGATGATTTCAATTTGGAAGCAATTTATTCACCACTTCAATATATCGAAGTAAAAGGTTTCTTACATATCAAATCTCAGCCAAATGCCGATATGTTATCTACACGTAAGCAGTTCTCATGGAGAAATCCTGAAGAGCGTGAAACATGCATACGTTTATCTTTTCGACGTCGTTTATGTGACAATGATATACAATTCGCTTTAATAATCTATGAATCATTAGAACCTGTGATGTCTCATATAAGTTCAAAACGTAATTTATTAGAAGAATTTCTACCTGTCGCTAATTCAAGTGACAGTTTATCAATTAGAGAACACACCTCAACAATGGATATACCACCAACGGATGTGGCAACTGTTGTACAAGATGATTTGAGTAGAAATAATGATGCACTTTCTCGAGACCAAATGCGTACACCGACTAAAACAAAGCAAACAACACCGCCGACAATCAAACGTAAATCGCGATCTTCAATGCGCATTCTTACCGGTCATAAACGTTTAAATAATTCACCTTCCGGACCAATACCTAAACGTACCGCTGCCCGCAGTTTACGTCTCTAACATAACATAACGTCAAACATAGTTCGCATGGAAATTTTATTATTTACTATAACGCGTATTTTGCAACATTAATTTTTATTTAACAAAATTTTCGTGATTCATTTTAACGTTACCTCTCTTCTTCAATTTTTATATAAACATTACATTTAATACACCAATCGCACCACACATATTCTTCAACTATATTTTGTAAGCAGATATTTTTTTCTATAACAATTTCTATAAAACAATTTTATCCATCAACCAGAAGAGTTTGATGTTTTGTAATTGCATTTTTGATACAAATTCGTATTTTATATTCCTTTAAATACGCGTTTGCTTTTTTTTTTGCACATTTTTTTTTATATGTAATTGTTCTTGCTGCTTTCGTTGTCTTTTGTGTTTTTTTTTTTTTTTTTTTGTATTTTCTTCTTGCATTTTTTTTTTTTTTGGTTACTTTTAAAATTTATTTAAGATAAAATAAACGAAATGCCTTGAATGAAGAGCAAATGAATTTATATACAAAACATTTTCAAACCTTTATGATTCAAACTTTTATTTATTTACATTAACATTATATATATTTCTTCTTTGCTTTCTTCTTCTCTATATCTCCATCTCTTTCTGTCTTTGACTCTATTATGAAACAATAGAAGGGAATTTTGCAAAAAAAAAAATACTGGATTCAATTCAATTATTTTGATCTTTACTTTCTATATATCGCTTCTTCTTCTTCTTCATCATTTGCTTACATTACTATAAACTTAAATTTAATATAATTTGCTTATATTTATACATCATAAATTGTGCTATTATCGATTTCAACTTCTACCGGATTCACAAAGAAGCGACGACGATCAATTCCTATGGTTTGTCCTGTTGATACGCTAGCATCATCTTCTGTTATTGCTTTACGATCAGTTGGCTAAATTTTGGCCAAATGTAATATAACAAAAGAAAAATTGAAATGTTAAAATATTTGTCTTTTTTTTTTTTGTCCACTGACAAAACTTGAAACATAAAACATAACCATGCATTTAAATTCAAATCATTGTAATTATATTTAGTGAGGTTACATTTAATAAAACAAAAAAGTGCGCATGCGCTCTAAAGTATTTATTTTGCTTAATACTTATCGTTAGTATTCACAAAGTGCAAAATTCATTATAAAGTGTAAATGATAATCGATTTTAGCAATTTGTTTAAATTTTCCTATCCATTATCCAGAGATTAATGGCATATTTATTATGTCAAAACGTACGGTAAGATTCAAATTGGAAAAATTGATTTACTTTGTCTTGCCTTGCTTTAGTTTTTTTTTTTTTGTTTTGCATTTTCCTGGGTCTATAAAATTAAGATATTGACAGGAACATGAGAGATGAAACTTGGCATATAAAACCCAAGTTGATATTTGAAATAAGCAAAATTTTTCAAAAAAACAAGTCCCTAAACTAATCCGATTTTGGTGTAGAGTCTAAACGGTCTAAGGTCTAAAACGATTTTTAAGTTTTTATATTAGATTCAAAGAGAAATCGGTCGCATCGATTAGGCTTAACATAACATCTGGATAATGAATATTAAAAATTTGACCCGAGTTAAATAAAACATATGAATTTGGATCTGGGTATAAAGAAACAGATGTGAGGCACAAGGCACGAGGTGTAAAAACGAAAAATATATAAATGTGGATGATTACATTAAAATTTAAACGATTCGCTAATAAAAGCTCAATCAATTTAGATATTGGCATGTCCATTTTATAATTATTAGAAATATTGAAATATTTTAGTAAGAAGTGAATGAAAAGTCAATCAAATGTAACAACATTAAGAGGAATTTTTTCAACATGAATTCTAAAAATGATTATGCATCCAGATCCACAGAATATCTGGGCCAAACTTTACAACAACTTTCAATAAATTTAGAAAATTTTCAAATCTATTATATTTTTTTTCATTTCTTTTCAGAATTCTTACGCAAGACATAAAATTAAAATTGCACTCCGTATATTTGAAGGTGAGAACAGGTCACTCATTTTTTTAAAATACAATTTAAAAAAAAATCAATTAGTGGTAGATTTTGTAAAATTTAATTAAAATTGTCATGTAAAATTTAAAAGTGAAATGTAAAGAAAAAAATAATGTAGATATTAGGTTTAGTTAATATTTTTCAAAGAAATTTTCCAAAAATTTGAAATTCTCATTACGCACAAACTTTTACTGTGTTGTAATTAATTAGTATTGTTGTAATTTAAAATATACCTTTTATTTTTTTTACTTCCGTTTTGTTTTCATTTCGTTTTTCTATACGTTACTTTGCAGTCGTGATTTTGCCTGATTAGTTCCACGTAATACTGAATTGTCAACGAGTATATAACTGAAACTGTTGGCTTGGTTGACGTTATTATTATTATTACTTTTGTTGTTGTTGTTGTTGTTAATGTTGTAATTCTTAAACTTGAATACAAAGAAAAACACAAAAGAAATTGATTCTTTTTTTAGATTACAACAACATAATAATGATAACAACAACAGCAACAATAAATAACAAAAAAAAAAAACCAAGAGCAAGGAATTAAAAATGTTAGTCATAAGAAACTATAAAAAATGAACGTACAGAAGAAAAAAAAGGAGTAAAAAATATTAATTACAAAATCTAAAACAAACCTCAAAAAATTTAAAATATATTTGGCTGAGGTTAACATTTAAATGCCCACCACTCACACGATTTTCATATCTCAAACTATAAGCAAATCCAAACTTTTTAACAAAATTTAAGTTTCTATTGCAATTTTTCAAAGTAGACAGATGGACAGACATAAGGAAATTCAGAAGATTCACAAATTTTGTAAAATTTTTCTTATACTTTTTCAACATTGCTCGCTCAATATCTCTGGTTGATGGGTAAAAGAAAAAAAGTTTTGTTCTTCAAAATGAGTGTTTTTTTGTTTTCTTTTTTTTCGTTAACATTTATTGACAGATTTATGGCATTATAAGGTCAAAATTTACATACAACTCTTGAATGTAAAATAGTAAGCCCTTTAATAATAATTTAAAAAAAAAAAAAAAAAAAAAAAAAAACTCAATGCTCATTATAAAGAGTACAACTCACAATTTATTTTAACCTCATTATTTTTCTTTTTAGAATAGTGTTTTTTTTCTCTTTTCCTCCATTTTTTAACATTTTAAAAATATTGTACATATAAAGTAAAAATCTTATAGTCGATAAAGGCCGACTCTGAATATCCTACACATCACTTTGCCGTTTGCGATAACATAAGAAATAAAACAAGCTCTAATAATTTGCAATTTTTGTTAAAGTTCGATGCATGATAGAGAGATTTTCAAAACCTCTAACAACTTCGGATAAATTTTTCGCTCATATTTTATAAAGTGGCCCCCCTCCTAAAACAATCATTTAAAACAAGATTCGCTAAAGCATTTTGAATACTTGTTGTGCTTATACGAAGAAAATGGACCAATTTTTAGAAGTAGAACTTTTAAAAATTTTTTCAGTTAACATTTTCATCTTGTTCATTGAACTCATCTTTGAAACAAATTTACTTTAAAATATTATGAACATTATAATTTATAAGTTAATGGCAAATTTGCATGGTCCATCGGATGGACGAAATTTAAAACAATTTTACTAATATTTTCAAGGCGTTTGGCGTAAATGCCTTAAATTCTTTTTTTTTTTTTTTTTTTTTTTGGTTTTTTACAGAAATCTCCATAAATTTATTATGCTCTGTGTATCACGAGTGGTGTAGGGGATACAAATAATAAAAAGTTTTAGAACTTAAACTGAATAATTCCCCCCATCACCTTTTACATTTGAAATAGACAACAACAAAAAAAAACACACACATACACATATACACACATACCATAATTTAGTTAAATATATAATTAACAAAAACAACAATAAAAGCAAAAACAAAAACACTTAAAATAAATTATTATCACGATATATTTGGCTTTGGCCAAATACCTAAAACTATTCAAAAATTTACGTGAATGGAATTTTAATATTTTACGAAAAAGGGGAAAAAAAAACAAAAACGCACAATTATTTGATTAATTTAAAATTGGTTTAATACGCACCACTAAACATTTACATTGATTCTCATCGTAGAATGTGCCCGTTGTACAATTTTCACTTTGTTTACAAACGCAACGGCAACTGACATCATCCCAAGTTTTATGATCAAGTTGAAGGCACTTGGAGCGTGCTTCATCGTTATTGCAAAGGCAACGACAATCTTCATAACGTTGAAATGCATTACAGTCCTAAATTAACATGGAAGTGATAGCAAGGACATGCAAAAAAGGACATTAAAAAAAATTAAAAATCGTGGAGAAGTAATTATGGATTATAAATATACCTCGGGCTTAAGGCGGCAATCACATTTACATGCCATGTGTTGTTCAACCGGTACAATATCCTTGCCGCAAATTGTCGGTCGTCCTTCATTATAGCAATAACGATGAACTTGAAAATTAATAAATTCGGTGCGTGTCGGTTGGCATGACATCCATTGGGTGCTGCAACAACCGCCACATCTTTTTACACGCGTACAACGAGGAAAATAGAAATTTTTGGGATTGAGTGGTGTCAATGGAACAACAGTATTTTCCGGCATACAAATTGCCGATGTGGCTTTTATAACGGCCGCTATTATTGACAGATAAGAAACATATATCAGAAAAAATTCTCAATTCATTCACTTGTTTGAGTTTTTTAATTAACTAAATTTAAAAAATACCTCTTTCAACGGGATTATGCAAATTTTCTAAAAAGATCCAAAAAAAAAAAAGTAATATGTAAATAAATATTTAGTAATTATGTTTGTATGGTTTATGAAAAAAAAAAAAAAAATACAACACATGGGTCATTAATTCTCCGATCTGTCATATGCATGCTAAAGGCATTGTGGATATTTCTTTTGAATTTTAATAGGAACATTATTTGATTGGAAAAATTTCATGAAATAATTTTAAACGAATTCTAAAAAAAAAGTTAATCTGGTGAAATGGCATATTACACGAAAAATCTGGATATAAATGAATTAATTGAGAAGATAAAAATAATGGACCAGAAATAAAGCATCAACTGAATTCTAGAAATTATGAATAATGTAAGTTTAAATCAGAGATTCAAAATGATCAAAATCTTTTATAAAGGAATTATTATTTCTAGTGGCTTACCTTGAATGGCTGACTTGTGCTCTAGACTCTCATTATCTATGAATTTCTCTAAAAATTCTGAAATATCTGAGATATTATTTAATTGATGATAAAACTCCATAGGAATCTGAATATTAGAAAATAAAAAAAATAAAAAAAAAATAAAAAGTGTTATTGACTTACACGAAAAACTCAATAAATATATAAAAACAAAATTGTAATTACTGTAAATACTCGAAAGGTAAGATAAAGGTAAAATGAGTAAAATGATTAAAATGAAATTGTAAAAAATGTTCTTAATCAATTATATAAAAGGAGATTTATCTTGACAACAGTCTCGAACACATTGCGCAATAAATTTAACAAAATGATCGCATTACTTTTTATCGATTTAGACTAAAAGACAAAAATGTAAAATTTGCCTTACAAAAAGGGAATTTTACTCAAACTAAAATGTCATATAACAAAATTAACCGTATAATAGTTACTTTTACGGTATCACTTTAGTAAACTATCTCAGAATTATTAATTTTATAAATCAAGCAACTAGAAAGGTAGACTCAAAATGAATTGAAAAAGTGTTTTCAAATAAAATTTCACCAAACGATTTTAAATTTAGTGTAAAGTAATAACAATTATGATTTGTCTAACTCAATTAATATTATAAAAAGTAGAAATTTTTTTGTCAATAACAAACAATTCAATTAATATTGTTCAAATATTATTTTTACTTATACAAATAAACAGAAACAGATCAAGTTATGTTTACCTTTATGGTAATCAAATATGACGAATATATTTCACAACTACTGTGCAGACATAAACATATATATTTTATATTTTATATATAAAGAAATATTTGCAGTCAGGTAAGTATTTTATTATCGCACGTAAAATATTTTCAAGTGATTGTCGATATGCGTTAATTGTTTACTAATGATAATGGGAATATTTTATGAGTCACCATTCAAAAAAAAAAAAAAAAATAAACAACAGAAATATTACAAATAAATATTGAAAGAATTTTAATGTGTTATAGGGTCTTACAAAACATACATTCTTCTTCTTGTTTACTTTACATGCTTAATTGAGCAGCGATGAACTAAAATAAATTTCTCTCATTTATCTAAGCAGTATCATGATATTTCTCTCAAAGCTTAAACTTTGTATGATGCTTTCTTTCAAATTTAATTTATATAGGTCTATGCCACCTTTTCAAGACTTTTGAATCTTCGAATTAATCAAAACATTCTTAAAACTGGATCAAAAGAATTTTATTGAATATGCTTGGAATCCATTTCCTTTTTTTGCTTAAGGTAAGCAAATTATGAAGTTTTACGGGCAATAGGAATTGACGACTCGATTGATCGACCCTATATATTTAGGCAGGTGTATTCTCAGTACTGTCTAGTTGTGCAAATAATGAATATTACATATTTTCTCTCTATGGGCTAATGGCTAATATTTTAGCGCCATTTATTTTACATGCCATTGATTTAGGTAGCATCAATTTAATTAAGTAATAATCGTAATTAATTATTTATAATTACGGATTAATATAATTTTGATTAACAACTACACGACTGCACGATCCACAATATAAAATTTGACATGGCTCTAACTGTCGAATAACTGAATAATTGTCACTGCATCCAAAATTTTTATACAATTTTTTTTACGAAAATGATGATTAATTCTCTTTTTATTTTTGTTTTATTAAATAGAAAATTAGCACTTTAGTAAATTAGCACTTTAGTAAATTTGAAGAAGATTTATTTTTCATATTAAAAAAGCATTTTTAAGAAATGCTTTAATCGTGGTGAGAGATTTCAAGACCCCGAACTTTTAATAAAAAAAGGTCTAAGAGAGACCCTTTTTATCAGTAGTAATATTAGCATCTAAATTAATAAAACGATAAAACTCGTTAACGGAGAAATTTTTAGATGACTTTAACTTTGATTCATTTTTAAATCTAACATTAATTATAAAACATTCGTAGAACTTTTTAAAATTTGAAAAATGTTTAAAATATTTTAAATTATTGGTAAACTCTCACAAAAACCATTGGAACTAACATTTTCTGCTTTTACTTTACAAGTACTTCCATAATTTATGGTATAATTTAATTAGTGGTGTTAAGAATTTGTAATTATTTGCATATTTTTATTGGTTGACTGAGATTAAGTATAAATCGTATGAACAATAAACATTTTGAAAATGATATAAATATCTTGACATGAACATAGAACGAACGAATTAAGGAATTAAACATCGTACAATAACAATAATAAAAAAAAAAAACAAGGAAATTTATACTAGGCTGGGGTCAAATCTTAGATACCTCCACCTAACAAACACCAACACTAGTTTTTTATACTAGTTTTGTCTATGCTACAGATAGATAATATGAAGTTGTATAATTTCGAATAGGTGCGGTCAAACTGTAAGTTTTATACAAAATTTCAGCTTTCAAGTTATAAACGAAATATTATAAATTTTTTACTTAAAAAACAGGCATTGCATCATGGACGTGTCCTATGGCCATTTTGTCCTCCATTTTTAATACCAACCAATGTAAATGGACTTCCAAATGTTTCAGCAAAATTTTGCTGAAATGAGAATCTTTACCAAATACGTAACGATGGACTTGAAATATTTAAATTAATGCAAAATATGATGCTGATTAAAAATACACTTAATTTGTAGAATGATTTCATATCTTTCTTTTTAATTGTTACAAATCTAATGATAAATGAGTATATCCTCAATTATTGGATTGCGGGTATAATAACATTGAATTTATATGCATATTATTGCTTAGCAATTTATAAGAGGAACGTTTCCCGTGTGGAAGCTTCTCTTCATATTTATCAGGCGTATCATTCATATATGTACATAAATAGATATTTTTACATATTATTTATATTATGCTTATATATATATATATATATATATATATATATATATATATATATATGTACATACATGTATAATATGTATGTAGTATATAAATAACAATGTGCATAAAGTTTTTAATTTATATGTAAATTATAATAATTATTATCATGTATTTTTTGTGTTATTTATTTTATATAATTTTATTCAACATGTGTGTTGCTTTTGAATCCATTCAAAGCAGAAAGAAAAAAAAAGTACAATTAAACAAACAAGTATGGTAGTTTTTCTAAGGCTAAGGCCAATTCTTCAGTATCCACTCATTTAACATTTTTAAATGGGACAACAATGGCCATTGGTTTTGTGGAATTTTCCAACAGAATAATAACTTTCTTATCTTGAATTTTGTATAACTGATAAGTGATTTTCAATAAATATAAGTGGGCGTGGCCAATAGATGTCTTGCCATATTAGAGAATAAGCCTGAAAATTTCTATTGTCATTTAAGTGTAATTTTGCTTAGAAGTTAAAAGTATTTATTTAAAATTGAGCGATTTGATCCACTAACTTGAATGCTAAAACTTTTAATACTCCTATATGAATTTTGGCATTTATGACAGTGTTTTGAACGAACGGGTCATGACTATACACTTCTTTAAAAAATTAATACTGCTCTAAAGTAGTAGTCTCTGGTTCTAAGCCTTTTTGGATGTCACAATTATATTGACCTTATCTTGTCTATAAGTGATTTCTAGATCTTCAATATAAAGCAAATTACAAAAATCATATTTGGCTAAGGATAAAGCTTGAATATCACATTTAATACAATTGTCCTTTTATTTCGTATTTTTAAATAGACTAAAATTGATTAAAAACCTTGGAAATGGACAATTAAGGTTTTCCCGCTATTACAGCATGATTATTCCAGTAATTTCTTTTATTTTAGAAAATAGACATATTCTCAATTGAGAAATCCTTGAATCCATTGTATCGATTTTCAATGTTAATCATGTTTTAATCATGCCAAAATTTAAGATTGATATTTGAATCAGGGAATCAGAATTTGATTTAAGTACTTAAACTTAGCAGGACACGTTCTACTTTATGTTGTACACTTTTTGCCAAAACATTTATGCCAGCAAATTGCTGGTGAAGGCATAATAAGGCATAATATATAAATAGGAATCCATGTATACGATTAAAAAATGAATGCAAATGATAAACAATGGATATATTGAGTGTGGGTTAAGGCCAGGGAGGCACAGTCAGGGCATTTTTCCTACAAGAGATATATTTGCACAAATGTACAATATAATAAACATTTACTTACCGGATCTGCTTTATTTGCCTCAAGTAAATTTAGATTAGTATGTTGATCAATTGTTGTTGCTGCTGCTAATGCTGTTGATGTTGTTACATATTGTTGTATATCCGTTTTTGATTTATTGTATACAAAACGTGAATAATTATTTATGTTGATATTGTTGTTGTTATTGCTGCTAATGTTATAATTGTTATTGCCATCATTGTTGATGATACTTTCTGTAATCAGATGAGTAAAATTGCCGCATACAAATAACAGCAACATTAACAATAATATATTCAAAAAATTATTGCTAACTGATAGCAACATTAATATTCTGCTCAATGTTCTTCGGCTTGTTTGAGGCATTTTTCTCTATTTTTTTTGTATTTTATTTATTTTTGGTTACAACAAGAAAAAGGACTTTTGATGAATTTTCGCTTCCAATTTGTTTCGTATTTCTGTGTTATTTACTTTTTACTCACTAAAAAAAAAAAAAAAAAAAAAAAGTTACACACACAAGTTTTGCTGTTTTGTCTCTGATGTGTGTTGTTTGCTACTATTGCCTTCTGTTGTTTTCTGTTGTTTTCTGTTGCTTGTTATTATT
This sequence comes from Melophagus ovinus, assembly GCA_023089585.1. Classification (NCBI taxonomy): domain Eukaryota; kingdom Metazoa; phylum Arthropoda; class Insecta; order Diptera; family Hippoboscidae; genus Melophagus; species Melophagus ovinus. The sequence continues at coordinate 8,943,176 of JAKKIB010000178.1, forward strand.
TATAACTGTTTATTATTTAAAATAAAAAAAGTTATTTTCACTGCTATCCAAAGAAAACTCAGTTTTTGTTATCGCAGCGTGTTTTGATTTGATTTTGTTTTACTTTTTTTCCTACCTCCTCACTTTACTTTTACTTTTCTTTTATGTTTTTGGTTTTTGGTTTTTTTTGTTTTTTGTTTTTTGTTTTTGTTTTTGTTTTTACTTTATATTACGACACATGTACTTGACGATTGGACGTGCATTTCAAAATCAAAAGTAGTAGTTTATAGAGGACTAAGTACTCACATATTTTTTCACTTCAGCTTATTTTTTATATTGTTCTGAAAGTAAATGGAAAAAAAAGAAAAGAAAAACTAGAATAATGGAAAAATATCACGAGGGAGAATAAGAAAGAAAGAAAGAAAAAAAAACAGATATAAAAATTATTTATAGAGGAGACTAAATCAATGTTATGTGTGCGATTGTACAAAAAATACAAAAAAACAATAAAAAAACAATAAAAAAAAATCCAAAAAAAAATATTTATACACTTGACAATATTTCTTTACCTGGCTAGTCTGAGCTTGATTTTTTTTTTTATTATTTTATCATATTTTTTGCTTTTCTCATTTTTAAATTTTCCCAAAGGAAAATTCTTTAAAAATTCAATTAATTCTTATTCTTGTTCTTGAAGCTTTTAGGTTTACTACTCAAATTTTTTTAAGTTTTTTCTAATGATTTTGGAATTTGAGTGGATGGATTTTCGTTAAAAAGTATCTCAATAAAATGATTTTTACATTGACATTTCTATTTGAAATTTGATTTAGATTGAGCAATTTTTTTTAAATACAATAATCTTTTAAAAAAGGTTTCAATTATCAACTTTCTTTACTTAATAATTCCTACAACATACTTTTTTAAGTAGCATTAAGATTCCAAAATTAAAATTACATATTCCGCCTAATCTAAAAAGGTGCGAGAAGAAGGCGTTTTACAATGCGAAGTGCACTCGTCAAAATTTAAGATGGGAAAATATTCCTTTATGAGTTTGCTTTCATTTGTTTACTTTTTATATTCAGAGGTTAAAAGTATAATCACTTCATCATTAGATATGTAACATGTCGCAAACACCACGAAATATTCTTGTGCAGCATTAATTTTTGAACCGATGCAAACATATTTGTTAGTTTGTCCGTTCGTCCGTCTACCCATGGGCGGTAAATATTCTAATGGTCGCAAAAAAGAGGTATCAATTTTAAATTTCGCAGAAACATTGAAAGTAGGCCAATCGGCCATTGCTCATAACTGCAGAATTGAAATAGAAAAGTGAAGTTTTGTACAAATCGGGCAAATCAGTCAAAAGTATAATCATTTTATCATTAGATTTGTAAAATGTAGAAGTAAGCGTCGCAGACTCCACGAAATATTCTTGTGCAGCATTAATTTTTGATTCGATTTAGGCATGTTTGCCCATTTGTCCGTCTACCCATGGGCGATAAACATTCTAATGGTCGCAAAAAAGGAGATATCAATTTTAAATTTTGCAGAATTATTGAAAATAGGCCAAATCGGCCAAGGGATACGTTTTTTTTTGCTCATAACTGCCTAATTAAATAAAAAAAGTGAAGTTTTGTACAAATCGGACAAATCAGGCACGACTCCTCGAAAATATAAAGTATACCATAAAGTACCAAATAGTGTTGTCTGAATGGTGGAGAATATTCAAGATTTGGCTCCCGATACTTGTTATTTCATTTATTTAATTTCACGTTAATGTGGCGTGAGAGTAGGCATAATCACACAATAAATTAATTTATTTACGTTTGCATAATATTTTTTGTCTAATCTTAAGCACTTTATCGTTATCTGAAATTTCCATTTAATTTTTTTTTTGTTTTGCTTTCCCCCTCCTTCAACTTTGATAAATATATTTATTTTATAAGAGCAATTGTTCTATCTAGAATTTCATGGATTTTTCTTTTTGTTATTGTTTTTTTTTTATTTTTCGTGTACACGTAAATTATTCTTTGGTTTCAATACCTTTCCCTTTGTTTTTCAATTTCAATATCGTGATTTTATTTTAATTGTTATAATCGACATTAAAATAAGTCATGTATATTTATCTTGGCCGTTATCTTTAAGGTTCACTGCTGCTAAACGTAATTACATGATAATAACTGCATTGTTTTTTTTCTGTTTAAGAATTTTATGAACAACTTTTTTTTTGGATTTCAAAATCTTTTTACCATCTCGCAGTGCTTGGCGAACACTAAGGATGCACTTAGACGATCAAATAGAAAATGTATTGCGCCGATTTTTGTTTCCCTTTTTCTTTTCTCTTATTCGCTCTCTTTCCAACAAGAAGCCTTCTTTTAATCCTCCTTTGATTTAGTTGAAATAGTTGGTTGGAAAAGTGGCTTTTTTTTAATGAAAAGATCTTAAATTATTAGATTTTTCTAAGCATTTCTTGGGAAAACTATTTAGAACCTTGTATTTCAAAAACTGTTGAAAATCTATTGTCGAAATTTTTACTTTGTATCGAAAATTTCCTACAAACTTTTCCAAAGAGATGTACAAAATTTTCTACTTTCCTCAAAAGGAGAATTGATCTGATCAGATTATTACTTTTCTGGAGTTTATTGCAAGTAAAACGGTTAAGTTTTATATGAATGGACGTTTTTGCCCCCTACACGCAAAAATCATTTTAGACTAAAATAGTACTCAGGCTTTCAAAATGTTTGGTACAGAATTTGCTGGATTTTCAATATCTCATTGAGGCAATTACTCTATAATAATGGTCTGACTATTTACGTATCTTTAATTACCCTTTCTTTATGAAAAGGGGGTCTTCCTTCTTCCATTATTTTATTAAGATGGATTCATCTATTTATGCACCATTTAAATTGAATATGTAAAGCTTCAAAAGAAAAAATACAAGGACATAAGAAAAATTTAGACAATTGTTGAACTGGCTCGATTACTACTTCATATCCAATTCCTTCTATAATCAACAATTTTCCAAAACATTTAGGTGTTTTAAAATATTTATAATTTGTTCAATTTCTGAAACATTTACCTTTCACTTGTAAATGAAATTCTATAAAATTAACCAGAAGAAATTTATTTGTGTATTTTAATAAAAATTGAAAAAAAAAGAAAGAGATTGTACGAAATTATTATTAGTCTCACAAAAATCGTATAATAATCGTGAAAGTTTTTGGTTTTTCTTTTTCCTGTAAAATTGATAAAATGCGCCCAAATTACACTCAAGTTCATATTAAATAAATATTAATTAAAACGATCCATGATAATGATAATGACGATGATGATGATACAGCCATAACATTAAATTTGGCCCATACTAAACAGCAACACACATTTTTGTTATTATTGTAATCATAATTTTATTATTTCATGAATGAACGAGTATTTTCTTCTTATCAATATTTTTTATTGTGGTGGTCGAGTAAAAAAAAAATCACAAAAAAAGAAAATAATAAAAATAAAAAAAAAGAAGAGAAGTAATCGTATAAAAAATCTGCAAAATGAGATTCTAAAATGACGCTACACAATTTATCTGATTGAGTCACAATTTAAGTAGAGAAAGCCGCCCTTAATTGGAATCAATTAGTTAAAGGGTCTTGTAGTATTTCGGTTGTATTGTGATTTGATAACACTTAACACAAAAAAAAAAAAAAAAAAAAAAAACAAAAGCGGGTAAAAAATACTTTGCCCTCAAGTCAAACCATTAAAAAAATTTTTCGAAATAATTAAAAAATTTTATGTTCAATTAATATGAGGCTCTTAAATTTCTCACTTTACATACCCTTCATATAAACAAGGAATTCAAAAATGTAGGTAAAAGTCAATAAATTGTACAAAAGCGATATTTGGAAAGTTTACAAAGTTTCTTCAGAAAAAAAAAGGATGCAAAAAAAAAGAGATTCAAAAGTTTACTTTTAAAAAAATTCTATAAAATTATGGACTTTTTTCCCCAATAACGAAATTATAACAAAATTTTTTTTTGTGGCATAAACATTTTCATAAGATTTGGGCCTTTCACTCAGAACGTAATCCCACCATTTAAAAAATGATACAAACAAACTTAAAGGAATTAAAAAGGTGATTCTAAAGCGTTCAGTTTAAAGAAAATCTATAAATTCTATCTGAATATCAAGCCATTCTGATTAATTTAGCATACGCTACAATCTAAGTGCTGTAGCGTATGAAAAGTAGCATAAATGAAAAAAAAAATAGCAAAAACAAAAATAAAAAAAGCTTTTGCAAAATGTGAGCACTGACCTATAATAACATAATTTGCTGCATTCATTTTATGTAAACATATTTGTTTTTGTTGTTATTATTATTATTATTATTATTATTGTTATTATAGTAATTATTATTATTTACTTGATTTTTGCTATTATTGTTGTTGCTGCTGTTCTTTTTTTTTTTTTTTTTTTTTTTGTTTTAAATATTAAAATGACATGAAAAGCGAGCGCAAAATTTACATGTAACTGCAATTAAATATTGAGCTACCCCCCAACCATTCACTTTCAGATATTTTTTTCACTAAAGCTTTAAATCTAATTCTAATTATAGGAAAAATATGATCGCATTTTACAGAAATTAAGTGCAAATTTAAAGTTTTTACTTTTAAGGAAAACAACTTTTGGGCTGCATACAAAATAGTTGACTCATTTTCCAACCAGAAAAGAAAATTTGTGTATTTACGAAAGTTGATCAAGTTAATTTAGATCTAAGATTTAGATTTTTTATGTTTAAAAAATAAGTCAAAAAAGCTAAGAATAATATCAATCTAATTCCTTTATTTACTTTTGAATGGAAATTATTAAAAATTAAAAATAAAAAACAAAAAGTGGTGACAAAAGGGCACGTGTCACGTATAAATAAAGAATTTTGCATGTTTGCCCTTTTAAAAAAGAAATTAGCTTTTATTTTTTTTTAATATTTTTTCTTATTTATAGTTTTTGCGCCTGATAAGACGACAATTACAACGTATTTTTAGGTAAGATATATTGTTGTAGTTGTATGAGCGAGCAATACCGAACGTCAGCCACAATATGTAAAATTGGCATTTTACACATAACATTCAAATAAAACAACTCGAAACAAATCAAACCAAAACAAAACAAAACAAAACAAAACAAAACAAAACAGAACAAAACAAGCAGAACGAAACTGAACAGAGAACACAACAATTTTTCTATTACATTATTTTTGTATATTTTGATGTTATTAAAGCTCCAAAATTAAAAAAAAAATTATTTAAAATACAACAGTGTGTTCGATTTTTACAAATTTTACACATTTTGCCACCCTAGAAAAAATGCACAAAACAATTCAATCAAAATCTTTGAGATTTTGCAGCGAAGTAAAGAGAGTTCGAGGATTCTGACTAATGAAGCGGGTCTCCAATATCAAGCTTGTGTTTTATTTAAAAAAAGAATTTATATTCTAAATTTATGTTTATACAACAATTCAAAAATTTGCAATCGTTTTGTACTCTTTCAAGAATTTCAAGAATTTTTCTTAGTTTTTATAGGAAAGCACATTTTTCGTAAGAGAATACTTCGGAAAGTTCAATTTACAAAATTTAAATGTTCCACGCTAGATTACATATGCCGATATGCTGGCTGTTTCTTCTATTTAAAGGCGTGGCTCTTTTTTTAAAGTAAATCTGCATATAATAATTTCTCCAATTTCAAGCGATTAGAAAAGTACTTTTCACTTAAAATGTAATTTCTATTCAAAAAAAAAAAAAAAAAAAAAAAAAAATTACCGATTCCTTTCGAATGTTACAAACATTTTTGCAAAATTAGTATAAAACGTCAAAAATATTTACATTATTTTATGGTTATGGATTAGACGTGGAGATTTACTTACTTAACTCAAATGCTTGAAATTATTTGCGGTTAATGGTCAAACTCTACAATAATCGTATTATTATTAATTTAATTACTTAATCGAAAATTATAACGTGCAGTACTTTACAAATAAAATACTATAAATATTATGGATGCAAAAAAAAAAAAATTATGCAGGTGTTTTTTTTTTTTTAGAAAGTCATTTCAATTATCGATGTTTTTTAACTTCAAGTTAATTCAATTCAATTTCATTCAAGTTAATCCAATGTAATTTAATTTTATTTCAAATTACTAATAAAAATTGAATCACACAAAATGTTTTTTTCTTTTTGTGAATATTTTCTTTTTCTTTTTTATACAGAATTTTAAAGGAAATATGTTTTCAGTTAAAATGTCGTTTTCACAAATTTCCAAACGCAACAAATAGCAGAGCAATGAATAGAGAAACTACAAGTGAAAATCGATGGCGATGGCGATGACGATGACGATGACGATGGCTAAATTAATTCAATAAGAAAGTTGTAACTTTTGTATAATTTACAAAATTCAGTTTATGGCAGACAATTAAAAATATATTTCAATTTGAATCGAAATCGCTAAATAGAACTGAGTTTAATATTTTCACATATTTTCATACATTGCAGTTTTTTAAGTCAGGATCGATTCTAATCACTTAAATCAAATGACTTTCTCAACTACCAAATTTCATTAAAATATCTGACAAATCTCAATCTAATAACATGGACAGACAGATAGACAAGTTTAATGACAAATGGGTTTAAATTGATTCAGAAAGTGTTGCTAAGGTCCTTCGGCGATTCTTACAAATATCTGCATCAACTGATAATACTTTGTAGAATATAAAAAGCTAAGGGAAGGAAGGAAGGAAGGGAAAGAAGAGAAGGAAGGCGTGAAGAGCGTATAATTTCTATGAAAAATAAACGTTAATAAAAATGTTACAAATAGCGCCAAAGCATGCCAATTAAAAGGAAAACAAATGAAGTGTAAAACTATTGTTAAAAAAAAAAAAATCAGCCAATGAATTTTTAAATTACTCACTCAGTTACTCACTCAATTGTTGATGCACCGCATCTTTGACTAACTAATTAAATAAAGTTGTTACATTTTTATTGTTAATTACGATTTGTTGTTGTTATTGCTGTTTTGGTTGCAGTTTTGGTTGCTGTTTTAATAAAGCATTTTTTATGCGATAACAAAGTAAAAAATGAAAAACCTATGACAAAGTTAATAGACTGAATAATAGAAAAAAAAAAAACGGTGAGCAAAAGTGCGAAGAAAAATGGAAAAGTAAGATCCATAATTTCCATAAATCGTTACCAATGCATCAACGTTGCTATCTCTCTCTCTTTCATTTTGCCTACCTTTTGCTGTGAAATCTTTTTTTAGAAGTGAATTGTTAGACTCTTAATCGTACTGTTAGGAGGACAGACGGAAAGACAAACAGATAGACAGACTCTCAGACAAGTTATGCGTACTCATTAAAAGGCGTAAATAATGTTTTATCGTTTCTTCTCATAACATTTCTCCTTTCATTTCATTTTCATTAATTTACTTAACTTTTAGTTTGGCGTTGAATAACGCCAACAACAACAATAACAAAAAAACTTGCCTTTTTTTTTATTTTAAATTAATTTATTCGTAAACATTGAAACTGACGAAGAAAACAAGTTTTAAAACTTTTTTATATGCTCTCCTTTTCTCACTCACTCTATCCCTCTCAACTCTTTCTCACTTTCATTGCATTGCTCTGTTGCCGTTGTATTCTTTTATTTGAGCATGCAATAGAAATGCATTTTAATTTAACTTTTTCTTATTTTGTGTTTTTTCTTTTCTTTTGTTTTGCATTTTTATAAAAGTCAAAAGAAAATAACAAAAAGATTTGCAAGGGACAAGTTTTCAATTGATTGCTGCTTTAAAAAATTCAAAACAATTTGCGAACATTTCTTTCGCTTTGACTTCAGTTAATGTTTTATTGTTGTTATTGTTACTGCTATTTTTGTTTTGAGATGAATAACAATAAAAATTAACAAAAATAAAAGTTACGTTTATAATAAACAAAAAAAAAAGAAAAGAAACAAAAGATTGATGATGCGATCGATTCAAAAAATACTTGTGATATGAATTTTAATCAAACGAAAAAATAAAATAGATCAATACCAACAATAACAATAATGTTCAATAAAAAAAATTCAAAGGAAATTTTTAAAAATGTTTTCACAAAACACAAACGAAAAAAATAGAGAATAAGGAAGAATAACAAATGGCAAATGCACACACGCACATACACACACACACACACACACACAAGCACACGCGCCCTCACAATTGGAATTTAATTGACTTGTTTAGTGGCATGTGACTGTGACTATGACTCTCAGACTAACAATAATAATCAGCAGTCTCAGCAGTCTCAGCAGTCAATCACTTTAGTCTCAGTCGCGAATGCAACGCAGCTGTCAGTAGCCGCCGCAACAGCTCATAATAAAATTCCAATTAGTTCAGGTAAACAATATAAAACATATGATAAAACTACACACACATGCATAGATACACATACACACACATACACATTTAAAATTCACTATAATCACTGAAAGCAAAAAAAAAAAGCAAATACAATGCAACAATAACATATTTGCTAACATTCGAATGTCCGTCATTTTGGTAAATGATTTTAGTAAAAATAAAACAAAAAAAAAATAAAACAAAAGCATTGTTCACATTTTTTCCTTTTTGGCTTTTTTGAAAGTGTGACTCGTTTAACAATTTTTCATTTCGTGTTTCTTTTTTTCGTTATTTTGCTTTTATTTTATCTTAACATTTTCGTGTAAAATTCTTTTTTAATTTATCTGTTTCAAAGAATTTCTTAATAATTTCACTTCCTTATAATTTTATCAAAAAAATAAAAAATTAATAGAAATTATGTATATAAAAAAAATTATGTACTACTAACAATAATAATAAAAAAAATAAAGTTCAACCAAAAAAATTTGCTTTCTTCTGTAGAAATAAATAAATAAAAAAAAAGTGCGACGACGAGAACTTCTAAAGGAAGTTTACGTTTCCATATCTACTTTACAACTGTTTTCAATTGTTTGCAGTGCCGTATTATTTGTAATATAACATTTAGCAACAACAACAACAAAAGTAACATGAATTAATAACAAAAGAGATAAACAGAAATGATCTCGATTTTAGGGAGAATTATTGTAATAAAACCGAAAAGCAAAAGCAAAAACAAAAAAGAAAACTCAAAACACAACAGCAGCAGCAACAATAACAACAACAATAAACAATTTCAAAGAATGTTATAGACGATTCAAGTCAATTTCTTAAGTACTCTACCTTCATTTAAAAGTTAAGGAAGCGAAAAATCTGTGAAATTAAAAAGTTGTTCATATGAAAAGAGGACCAAAAAAAGGATCAATAAAGATGAAAACTCAGTTCAGGTCCACATTAATATGTCAAAATTTCTTGGAATTCTTTGAAAAGTATTTTGCATTAAGGAATAATCAAAAAAAAAAAACATAAAAATTGGAAAAATCTAACAAAAAATATGCATCAAGTAAAAATTTTATAATTATTTTAGGCCAAATTTTAAACGGTCGACAGCCTTTTTCTCAATGGCATTACTAAGAAAATGATTCAAAAGTTAAGAAGTTACATTTAAATGATACTAAAAGTTCATTTTTTATGAAAGATTGTTCAAAATATGGCCTTACATTTACTATAAATCTGAATTGATTTCTAATACAAAAATTTAAAAAACTATAACGTTTTTCTTTTCTTTTAAATAGGACTTTATATGGAAGTAAATCGCAAGTCATCTAAAATCGAATTCTATCCGCTTTCGAATCAGCATAAAGTTTGCTTACAAAACTTTATAGAAATATTTTGAAAATTCAAATCTTTAGCTTATAAACAACAGACAAATGTATGGACAATCAACTTAACATCGAAGAAAATATTCCCAAATGCCTATAGGGTATAAAAATAGAGACATTTCTCAAATATCAAATCAAAAGAAAAAAAAAAAAAAATATAAAGAGAGAGAAGTAGAAGAAAAAGGAGAACTACGAATATGCCTTATAAACTTCACCAGTTAAGACTCTTTGAAATATGCTAATTAAAATTGTTGTTGTTTTTTTGTTTATGAAATTCATGTAATGCCATATAAAGTTTTAACATAACTGTATAAACATAACATTATAAACATTATGTTCATGTAAAAATTTATGTCAATTTATGTAATAAAATAACATAACTGTTAAGGCTAAAATTAATTCTGTGGCATTATATTTTGAATTTATATTCAAAATATAAAAATATGAAAATCTTTTACATGGCTATTCTTATTTACAGTTTTACTTACAAATGATGCTTTCAAATCGATTCAAGTTGTTTTAATTGTCTACTTTATATTTATGGGCCTAATGACTTGTGGCTAATTTTATCGTAACATCTATCTAGAAAAAATTAAAAAATATATTAAAATTTGACCTCAATTATTTGGAATTTTGTCAATTTTAATTTGGATTTTTTTTGTCTTCTTGTGTGATTTGCATAATTTTAAAGCAGCCTTTTCACGATTATTTATTTACGGGATGATTGGCCGATTGGACGGCCATCACACTGAGGCACAAATAATCACAAATAAACGAATGCAACTTAATTGGTGTAACGGCAAATGTACAACATTCAATCATACTTTTTTTAATGAATTTGAAATATATATAACAAAAATAATTAATGTAAAATCTTTTACATGTTTTCTTGTGTTTAAGTAATTATTTGCCTTTCACAAACATATTAAATCAATACTTTTACATTTGCAAAATTTATTTTCCACTTTATTTATTTTTACACAAAATGTAATGACTTTTCTATTTAATGTACTTCAGTGGAATAAACTTTCATTGTTACAAATTTGTTTTATATAAAATTGCGCCAAATTTAGCGTTACCTCCATGAAACAAGCAATTCGATATTTTTAAAATAATTTGTAGCAGAGTCGTTTACTTGAGTACTATAAATAGTGTTTGATAGTGGTAAATATTTTAGGGTTACTAAAAATAGTACTTTATATAATTAGAAATACTTTGCATTAATTTTTCCCTGGTTCTAAAATACATATAGGTATAGAAATTCTTATATCATGATAAAAAAAAATTATGAATTTCAAATGAAGCAATGAGTCGAAAGTACGAAGAGAAAATTTAAAGAAATTCCATACATCTTTCTTAAATGAAATGTATTATCGTTTGTACGAACGGTTATGGTATCGAACATAGTCCATCGCTAAGAAAGTAAAGAAAGAAAGACGAAAAAGAAAACGTTGAAAGGGAATTCTGCAGAAAAATTTTTAACAACAGCGTATGTTTTTTTTTTTTTATATTAACTGAAATATAAAAAAAATTTTCTTCTGCTAAATTGCCAATTAAATATAAATAAATAAATTTAGAGGAATTACAATTAATAGAAACGAAATACACACACGTAAATGTATTGTAATTAAAGTGTGCTGAGTGAAGTATAATAGAAATCAGACATCAATTTAAATAAACAATTAATGAATTGTGAATAAAGAATCTGATGGGATCAAATTGCAAAATTGGGTGCGTACATGCATGCTAAAGATCAATTTATAAAAATTTATAATAATTAACTCGAAACAAAAGTAACACGCGGTAAAATAAATACTAAAAGATATATAAGAATATTTTGTGCCCAATATAGAGAAAATTAAAAGAAAAGTATACAAAAAAGAAAAGGAAAAAAAAGGGAGAGTTGTAATAGAATAAAAAGAAAATTACACTTCATAAATCGCCCAATAGAAAATTTGCAAAGTTGAATGTTTAGCAAAATGGGCGAGCATACAAAACGTGTTACAACAACTGGCGTTAAAAAAGCGGCTGTGACTTCATCAATGGCAGCAACAGTCAATCAGCAACATCATTTACAACATCAGCAACAACAACAAGCCAGCACCAGCGGTAATATCAATATTAGCTTGAACAGTAACGCCTCAGTACCAGCATCATATATAACGACAGCAAAAGATGCGCGCGAATTACAAGAAATACGTAATTTATTATGGGGTACAGCAATACGTCTCGATGTATTTCGACGCTGGTCTCAAGGTAAATGCATGCCTTACAATCCGCTTTTTTTTTAAATATATTTTTGTTATATTAATTATTTATTACCATTCATTCATGCTATTGTTATGGTTTAATTTAGTAGTAGGAGGGAAAAAGGGGGCAAAGGTCGTGAGTAAATTTTTTATATTGTTTGTTTCTTCTTTATCGCATTTTTTGTTTTTATTTTCATTTTGTTTTGTTAAGTATGTCGTTTCTGTATGCAGCAACTTTTGTTGTTTTGTTGTTGTTTGTTGTTATATAAAAAAAATTAATTACATTTATAATACTTTACATAATATGACTCATCATGTAATAAATGTGTTTGTGTGTATGCATGTGTGTGTGTGTGGTGTGTGTGTGTGTGTGTGTGTGTGTGTGTGTGTGCGTGCTTGTATAGACTTTATTATTAAGCGGTATTTATTCGGCGCGAACTGTACTGGAATGCATGTCAAAAATAAAAAAAATAGTAACTAGTAAAAAGGAAACAGTAAACAAACCCATATAGTTAGATATACTTAGTCGTGGTAGACTACTAAATATCCTACTTTACAAATCAAGAGTAAAAATATTTAGTTTTCGAATGATTTGAAAAGTGTATTATGTCCAATGCAACTAATCAAGCATCAGCATCAGCATCGAATGTAAATAAAAAGTGCAAAGTTGCTTCATTGTTTAACATTTGGTGTGTGGGGCGTAAATTGTGATCGTATAAAAGTGATGGTATGCTAAATATTTTCAATTCAATACATTTTTTGGATAAAACTTAAAATATTTGATATTTTTCTTAAACAATTGAACAAATTGGCTTAATGAAAAGCAAACTGTCATTTTGAAACGATGTAACAAATCGTTCATTATAATTATAACAGGATTAAGTGTAGGGCACAATAAAATTAAGTGCATTATTTTGATTGCTGCAATTTTTGGCTTATAATTTTTTTCTTTTTTTTTTTTTTGTTTTTTCTTTTGGTTAGGTTTTGAATTTAGCGATGTAGAGCCATCAGCATTGGTTCAGAAGCAAGGTGGGCCATGTGCTGTGATAGCACCGGTGCAAGCGCACATTCTTAAGATATTAATTATGGATACACCCGGCCATTTATTAAAAGATTTAACAACAGACAAATGCATAGGTCTTTTAGTCCAAGCCCTCTGTACAATATTAAGTAAATGCAAAGTAAGCCGTCTACGTGTGGTTACTTTGCCTGTGGAGCATTGTACAGAAGCTAAAGAGGCAGCCGATGTCGCAGCAGCAACAAATGATTTTCGTGATGGTAACACGATGAATTTAAATACAACTAATGATGCTACCGCTGATGCATCTGGTGCTGCAGCTACTGCTGCTAATGCTGCTGCTGTTGCTATTGCTGCGACCACTGATGGTGTCGTGCCTTGTGATACAGATGCGTGTGAAGAAGTCTCACCAGATGATTATCATCAACGTATAAAAGTATTGCATTTTAATTGTATTGATGATGTCGAAAAGTATTATGCCCGTCATTTTGAAATTCTTTCTGCCAAATATGGAGTTTTACTATTCATGTATACTGTATTATTGACAAAGGTAAACGATATCATTCAAATATTGCATTTTATGAATTTTATCAATTATATAAATGATATTGTGGCCTGCTTGTTGTATTTGATTTGGCTTGCTCAATTGCTTAGACATAATCAATGTAAAATATGAAATATATGAAATAAATGTGGAATAAATTATTCAAATTTCATAAAGTAATCAAATTTCATATAACCTGTGCATTCCTAATCAAAACAAAGAAGAAAAAAAAAAACCAATCCAAATTAAAAGAGTAAATAAGAAAAAAATAGATGAATAATGAGAAATGAAAAAGAAAATTCATTGAGAAAGTTGAAAAAGGAAAAATTCGAAACAATTGTGTTGTGTCTCTATTTAATGTTGTAGGGTGTGGATAATGTCAATTCAGAATTATCGGATACCTCAGAACCTCTAATACATAATACATATGGTTATGGCTCACAAGCTTTAATAAATTTAATGCTAACTGGGAGAGCAGTTGCTCATGTTTGGGATAATGATCAAGATGTTGGCGGTTTAAAATTGCGTGGCATTAGCGAACAAAGTGATATTGGTTTTATAACGTTAATGGAACAAATGCGTTATTGTACAGTTGGTTCATTTTATAAGAATCCACGTAATCCAGTTTGGGTGATGGGCTCTGAAACCCATTTAACCGTACTTTTTAGCAATGAGAAACGTTTAGTATCACCGGAAACACCTTCAGAAATCGCTAGACGCGTATTTAAATCATATGATCCGGATGGTAATAATTTTATACCAACGCCGGTGTTGCAAGATGTTTTAGCTGCATTGGATTTAGTTAGTGAAGCCGAATATGTAGACATAATGCAGCGACGTTTAGATCCGGAAGGTTTAGGTATCATTTTATTAAATGCATTTATGGATGAATTTTTCCCCTTAGAGAAACGTTCAACACCTGATACATTTGATTTAATGCATTATAATGGCATTCCGGGCTCTAATGATGGTAATAAGGTAAATGTGCAAATCCATAAAAATATATGAAAGTAAAAGTAAAGTGGATAGTTATAGTTGATCGGAACTGATACAGCTCTCTCCATTCCATCATTATTATTCCAAGAACTGATTAAACTTTTAAGAAAGTGAAAATTTGGATTTTTATAAAAAGTATACCGATTTTTATAAAATTTTCAAATATGTAAATCTGCTCTTTTTTACGGCTTTATTAGGGTTCTGTAGGTTTCCGTTTCTCACAGAAAACGCCTTTATATTTTATAAACCAAAAATTAAACTTATCAAGGACAACATATGGACGGATGAGAAAGAAAAGTGTAAATCTTTTCAGAATCGATTGACTTTGCCTTTCTCTATTCATAAGATATAGAACAATTCCTTTATACCTTTATACATATTTGCTCACATTTTTCCCGACATATGTTTATAGGTACAATATTCTAAAGGTACAGCCGTATTATTGGAGAGTGATTTAAAATCAATGTGTGCTTCCAATCCCATGTTGACCTGTTTACAAACGAAATGGCCAAATATAGAAATTAATTGGCATAATCTACGGATACCATCTTTGAATTGACCACATACAGGCAAAGAGAATGTGACAACAATAATAAAAACATACACACACACACACACACATATATATATATATATATATATATATATATATTATATATATATATATATATATATATAATGCATATATAAATATACGTAAAGAAAATGCTATAAAATTTTTACTTGTAGCAGTAAAACACGACTAGAACATGTAGACAGATTTTTAGAATCTCTAAAAGAGAATCACATTTGTTAATGCTCTTAACAAAGAAAGTAAAAACAAAACAAAAGCAACAAAAAAAAAATTAAAAACAATAATAATAATAGTAAAAGAAAAATCTAAATAAAGTGAAATTAAAATATTTATAAAAATTCTATATGACACACGAATAATTTGGTATGTAAACAATAGAAAACAAATCAAATTATATTTACTTTATTGTATCGACTTTATTGTATAGATAATTAGAACAGATTAAGTAAAAGAGAATAACAAAACAAAAAAAACACTTGGTTGATATTTTATGATACTTTTTATGCCATTAACATTTAGCAATATATTGTGAAAAAATCCACAAAACTAATTATTAATAACAACTAAACAAAGCAAACTAAAATGAAAGTAAATTGAAGGATAAGAAAGTACTCGTTTACGTTCACTTAATTAGTTAATTAAAATTAAAACTAGTTCTTTTTCATTAAATGAACAATTAAAAAGTACTTTAAAAAATTAACGAAATTTGATGATGAAATTATGAAAAGAAATCAAAATGTTATAGGCGCACTTAGAAATTGACTCTTTTAATTTTACTGCTGGACTATTTTTATTTTAATCACTTTAATATGATGAGCAAGTCGGGAATGTATCCTGTTAATCTGTGAATCGAAACTCAAGAAAGTAAATAATAAATGTTCGAAAAATTTTAAATGTTTTGAAATACAGAAAGTCAGTTTATATGAGCAACTTATCTACTTGAAATTTGGCATCTTAACTGTTAAATGTTAAAGCGTTAACTTGATTAGCATGTTGTTAAAAAAAAAATTCCTAAAATATAAGATTTTTTTTTTTTTACTTATAGCATTTTTTCTCTTGGCACGTTACGGCAAGTGATTACACAGAATTGCTTGATGTCCTTTATTTTCAAAGCCATATAGTTTTGCAATGAAATGCATTTATCTGCGTAATGATTTTCATTGAAATTTGGAAGAAATTGCGTTTTGTAATTTGTATGTAGTAACATTTGTAAAGACAGACGAAAAGCCATTAAAATTTTTGGAAGCAAGCTAAATTATAAGTGGTGCAGTAAAAGCTATTTAAAAAAAAAAAAACAAAAAGTAAAAAAACATATTTTGCTCTGAACTCCCAGAAGTATCTTCATAAAAAAAATCATGTAATTTTAAGAAAAAAAAAATATGGCTAAAAACCAAAAGAAGGAGTAAGAGAGAGAACTTTTAAGGATATTAAACTATTTTGGTATTTTAAAATGACTGGATAAATATTGCCTGGATATTGAATTTATAAAATACATCTATATTTATATAGAATGTTTTAGGATACTCTTAGTGTTGTACAATTAATACATTCTCTATTTTCTTTTTTTTGTTTGTTTGTTTTCTTGTTTTGTTAAAATAATCTTATAAATTTTGCATCGTGAACACATCTAATGTGTTCTTTACTAAAACAATAAAAAATGCAAAAAAAAAAAATTATGATCAACCTAAAAGGAGAGTTTTTCGGTTCTCTTTTTTTCTTCCTGTTTTTTGCTGTTCAATTTTATTAAACTAAAGAAAAAATTGTAGCACTTCTTAAGTAGAATAAGTAAGTTCATAATAAAAAAAAAAATTACAAGCTAGCTAAGCATTTAAATTCTGTATTTTATTCTCTCAATGCCGTATTCTGTCTTTATATTTATGTCCTACACCATTCATCCTATATCCATTTTCTAAATTGGTTAAAGTATGTCTGTCCCTCCGTCCGTCTGATATTTGTCCATGCAAATTTGCTCTCAAATTTGCCTAGGACCATAATTTTTTGTAAGAAATTTTAAAAAATTTTAACATTTTAAAAAAATTTGTAAATTTGAATATGCATCAACTAAATGTTAGCCTAAAGTAGTACTTTTGATACACTAAATCTAAATATTGAATCAGATCTGTGTGTATATTTTAAATCCTCTTTCCACGTAATGGCCTTTCGAATTTTTTTTTGATTTTTGTACTATTCAATTTTGATTCATTATTTTGACCCTTTCTTTAAAATTTTTAAAACAAAACTATATGAAATGGTGTAGGATTTTTTAGAATCGGCCATGGCCAACTATGTAGCATTTTTTTTCCTTCCAATTTATTTAACTTCCATTGTACGTCGGAAGGCAGCTAATGCTAGTGCCTTTAGTTGTTCACTAGGTGCTGGTATATTACGTCCAAAATCACATTCTCTGGCCGGTAGACCGCATAATTGTCGTCGCAATTGTAAATCTTGACGGGCACTTAATGCCCTACTGTTTATACCACAAGCATTAGCAATAAGATTTTGCCTTTCCATTTGTAATTTACGTTCATGTACTTGAACACATGCCAAAGGATGGAAATTACCTGTATTGCCATCCGTTTTGCTCAATTTTAACTCCGTACTTGGTTTGCATTCCATTTTAGTTTCTGTGGATTGTTGTTGTTTCAATTCTGTTTGATTATCTTTGACATCAATATTATTTATCTGTTTGCCATCCTTGTCTTTGCTGGCGATTTCTTGTTTTACAAGAACTTGATTATCTATGATAACCTCTTCATCTAATTTCCTTTGAGCATTCATTAAGATTTCTTTAGCATATTCTTCGCCCGCCATATTCATAGATACGCCCACATCTAATAATATACGATATGATTGCCATTTTTGCTTAGCTGTTGTTATTGGTTCTTTTGGCAAACGTTTCGTTTCCGCTACAAGGGATGCCCAGTCTACGCCTAAAGCATCGGCAACACCTTTTAGCAGCAACAAGTGGATGAAAAAAGCACTCTATTATTATTATTTTCTTTTAGAATTGATTAATTGTTCTTGATTTATTGTGAATTACCTTTAGTTTTGGCGTCCTCTTCCAATTCACCATCAGATATCTCTTCAAAACCAATATATCTTCATCAGCATCAATTTTATCATCAAAAGGTGTCACATCTTTTTCCTCTTTGTCTTTGTCTTTTTCTTTTTCATCTTCCTTGTCATTTTGATTTTCATTGTTATTCTCCGTTTCATTTTTATCTTCACTGGTGTTTTTATTTAATGCGCCTTCCTGCGAACTGGTGTCTTCTACTTCAACTTTAATTTTCTTCTCATTTTTATTTAAAATATCATCGTCACTATCACTAATTTCACTCAATTCTCCAGTGGCTTTTTTTTCATTGGCATTTTCATTGGAATTTTCGTTGGAATTTTCATTAGAATTTTCATTAGAGTTTTCATTGAAAGTATCATTTGGATTTTCATTTTCATTTACATTGACCTCCTTCTTGATGACTGTCAATTGCTTTTCGTTTTCGTGTTGCTCGGGTTGTTGTTGCTGTTGCTCTTGTTGTTGTTGATTATTTTCATCCGCATTTAATTCCCCCGTTTCGAGTTTTACATCCTGTTGAAAGGGATTACGTGGATTTGTTTGACCAACTTGGCTTAATATACCAGCATTGGTAGTGGAATTAGCAGTGCTTTGGGCAGCTGCTTTAGCAGCGGCTACCGCTGTTGTTGCAGCCGCTAATGGAGCCTGTTGCTTTTTTAATATATTCGGATTGGTATATGTAAGGCTGCGTTTGAATGGGAAACGTTGTATGGGTGGACCGCCATGGTATAGTGCACCCATTGGCAAATTGAGTAAAGGTCCATGGCCACGTGGCCTAAAGCCATGCATATGCATATTGGGCAAACGTTCCCCATGTTCAATAATGCCACCACCTCTGCGGAAACCACCCCGTCCGCCACGTTCACTGTGTAGGCGATGCATTAGAGGTGGTCGTTGAAAGTTTCCCATTGCTATTGGATCTTCTGGGTCACGAAAATCGGGCGTCCATGGTAGTCTATGCGGTTTACCAACCATTATGGGAGTGGGCATTTTTTCTTGCCGTAATTGTGGTGCCATTTCGCGGGGATTATGATCCACCCAATCACGTAGTAATGGTCCTTCACGCCGATTATTTACATCTAATTTATTAGTGCTTTCAATTTGGCCTTCTTCGACATCCCAATCAGGTTCTGACGGTGGACGTTCTCTATTTGGTAATATTTTCGCATTAACCTGAGCTATAGCAATCCGTTTCGGAACACCAACAAAACCAATTCCACTGATTCCACCACGTTCTACATTGTTTGGTGGAATTCCACCTTCGGGCCATTCAATATGATCACCATGGGGGGGATTCCATTCATGCTTCCATTCCGTGGTTCTATGAATAAATGGCTGTTCGTCACGTCCTCTAATAATCTCATTTTGATCTCGTTCATCTCGATAAAAATGTGGGTTAGGTTCCATATCTTGATATTCGTGAGGCTCATGAATACTACGTTCACGCATATTGCGCTCATTCAACCAACGTTCATGGTTCACTACATGACCATGATTCTCTTCACCATAAGGACGCTTATATGGACGATCACGCTCTCCTTGTATGTTGTACATATCGCCTCTTATATCACCACGCATACGATTGTTTCCAGAATTGCCGTTGCCATAATCATCAGGGCTTAATTCACGACGACGCGTTGCCATATATTCACGCTCCCTTAATATTTCTTCGCGTTCTACGTGCGAGTGACGTTCATGACCTGTGTTAGAAAAAAAAACGAAACAAGGAAATCAATTAACGCATTTATTTGTCTATTTTTTCATACTGACCGTCTTCTCGTAAATAATCATTTCCTTCCCTATGCTTCCGCACGTAAGCATGATCTGGATGATATGGATCCAATTCACGTCTAGAACGTTCCAGGGAACGCTCACGAGAAGCATAACCACGATTTTTTATGGCTATGTCACGTTCTGCTTGACGTGGCAAAAGGCGTTCTCTTTCTCCACTTGCTGCCTTTCCATATTTCTCTTCTTCTTCACGTCGCAATTTTTCTCTTGCTAAACGTTCACGTTCTCTTTGACGTTCCTGACATCTGGCCAAAGCTTCTGCCCTTTCCTTATCGCGTGCCACTTCACGTTCTCTACGTTCACGATCACGCATCATTTCTTCATGCCGCATTTTATGTTCGTACCGTTGACGCTCACGGTCTACTGATGAACTGCGCTCTCTGTTACGTGTTTGTATAATAATCTTTTCTCGTGACATTAATTGATGGTGCATCCGAGGTGGACTTTTCTGTCGTTTAACATCCTGATGTATACGGATTTTAGTAATTTTATTAGGTGATCTACTATTCATACGATGATGATCACGTTCTCTTTCTCGAGCGCTAGCACGATGCTTTTCACGTTCACGCTTTTCCTTGCTGGCTGCTCTTAAATGTTTGCGTTCAGCTAACTTCTTTAATTTAGCCTGAGTGGATGGTGACAGAGCACGATGAGAATGACCACTTAAAGCAGCTGCAGCGGCGGCAGCTTTTTTCCTTAATTTCGCTTCTTTTAATTTACGTTTTATATGATTACGTTTCGCTTCCAATTTCTTCTGGCAATTTTCACGTTTTTCTCGTTTACGCCGTTCATCGTCACTGGATGAACTAGGTGCAGTTGGTTGACGCAGTTTTTTATGGCGTCGTCGACGCTCACTATCAGAACTTGAATATGAACTAGATGATCCGGAATCTGAGTCAGAGCTACTACTGCTATCACTGCTGGAACGAGTCTGTTTAACTCTTTTGTAACGCCTAAGTGCCTCTTTCGATTTTTTATCCATATTTGTTTAAATTAAATGTTTCCTTTTATATCTACAAGTATTAAGTTCACAAAATGCAGAGTTTTTATAATGACTTTTGTTAGACAAAAAATTTAATAATAATAGCAAACTAAAAGTCAATATAAATCGATAAATTTTTTCTTATGAGTGAAATTAGCAAGAAGTAGTGAAAATTGACGAAATAGTGTAACATGAAATTTTTCAACTAGATCAAAGTTTATTTTTAAAAAACATCATATCATTATATTATATATTAATATCGCTGATAATTAATCAATAATTAGTAATATTGAATTATATTGGTAAAAAAAACAGCAAAAATTATTTCTTAAATAAAATTTGACCATTATTATTAATTACCTCTTGTTGAACTAAATGTCCTACAAACAGATATTTTTCTATATGTCTTATTGCTAATATTGTAGAGTTTCACAATAGTGTGTATTTTGGACAGAAAGAGGATGCTGAACCTGTTAACCCTCATAAATTTTCAATTGTAATGGAAAGTATAAATCGAATTTACTGGATAACTTTATCTTAAAGTTTGATAAAATTCCATTTTAAATTAAGCTTTTAAACCGGGATAAACAAATTATTATATTATACAAATTTATCAGCCATAGATCGGAAGTTAAGGGAAGGTAAGAAAAGTCTTTGCCCGCATCAAATAAGGTCTCGAGCTAGCCATGTCTTGTTTTTTACTTCTTAATTATAAGGTTTCACGAGACATAAACAATATTGTCAAAATTGACAAAAAATTGGGCCAAGATGATCCATATTAATACAGTGCCTGACTCCGGGATAAATTATAATTTTTCTAAATAAAATATTCTTATTTGATCTTTGTATAGTCTTGTAACTTTAGATCACAAAGCATTGGCATATGTGAGATCACAATTTTCAAAAAGTTTTAGATTTAAAGGAATATTTTAAAAACACTTAATTGATCTACAAGTTTTTATATTTATGTAAAATACCTATGGCCATTATGAATCTTTAACTATTTTGTTTATTTATTTAATTAAGAAAATAAAAATGTAAAAATTACAAAATTTCTTTAAAAATTTATTACGACCACATTTCATGGCAATTACGTTAAATCATACAAAATTTATTACATTTCATTTATGATTTCCAATAAAGAAAATTTATTGAGAAAATAATTCGAATAATACACAAAATCGATTTATATTTATTTTGTTCTTATGATCAAACAAAAGTAAATCAAAAGCAAAATATATATAAAAAAACTTTTTTTTAAAAAAAAAATGATTTAGCTACTTTTTATTCAATCTTGTAAGAGCTGAGTATCTTAAATTATTTCTTTTAAATATTTGTTCGCTACATTGTCTACAGCATGTTAAATTTGTACATTAAGTTTATATAAACAAGTTGTGGAAAATGGAAAAACCAAAGAAGCGTATATTTTTAGATTCATTAATTGATCTAAAAGTTTTTTGGAATCAAAACTTGATAGTTCTTGTATCTCAAATCTCTTCAAATGTTTGTCTTCAAATTAGAAATGTCAAATTTTATAGATTTGACAGTTAACAGGTCCACACTTACATTTACGAGAGGGTAAGGTTTTCAACGTATCACTCAATTTTTACGAGTAGTCTTTATGGGTTTTAAGTTTTTTTAATTTGAAAAGTGAGATGGTCTTCGGCAGCATTTTCAGATGAAAATTAATGCTTGTCGGTTTATAGATCATTTTTCCTTAACTTTGTTATTGATCTTTTTTTGCTAATCTTTTAAAAATTATACTGGAATGACTTGATATCAATGGCTTCAAATATTTTGTTACCACTTTTTTTCTACTTTTATTGATTCCTTCATTTGATATGATCAAAGAAGTGTGCACATATTTTGTTATTATGGTTGTTATTGTTGTTGTTGTTGCTGCTGCTGCTTTTATTGTTACAGTTACATTGAATATTTATTTGATTACTTAATATGTAATAAAATGAAAGCGAAGAAGAAAAAATTATTTTTGGATTATAAGTAAACAAACATTGTTCATGAAATTTCAATATTATGGGTCGGAAAAAAAAGCAAACATAAAAATTTAAATATGAATAATAATGAAATTTATAAAAATACTTTGCATTATTACAGTTTAAGTAAATTATTAAACTTTTTTTTAAGGTGAAATATGCAACAGGCAGGTGTAAAAGTTTTCAATTTTACTTAACTAACAACGAAAATGTTTTGGCGTAATTTATCTTTTACTTTCAACATTTTTTAAGTGAAAGTCAAAAGTCTTAAAAGTTTAATTTCCAAATTCTGCTTAAAAAGTTTAACATCCAATTTCTAAATATTTGTTATTCTAATATAAAAAAAAAAAACACTTTAATGATACGAAATTTCGTAGAAACATTTTGCAAGAATAATAAATCAAATTGATTAAAGCTAGGAAAACATAAAGCAGCAAGAAATTGTCCTTGATCGTTTTCACTTTTCAGCAGTGAAAGAACTTTAAATTATCTATTATTTCCCCAAATTGCTTTTGTAGATTTTTGGAAGGCTTTAGTTAGACGAAGTTATCAATTCGTCATTCAAAATCGTTTTCATTTAGTCGTAACTTTTTATGCTGAAATATTTCTTTACAAATTTTCTATAATTTGCCTTATTTTAAGATATTTACTAATCGTTTTGGATCAACTACCGGCATCTTGTTTTCTTTTTTCATTTTGCTGATTATTATGAAATTTTTATTTATTATTATTTATTATTATTTATTTAATGTAAGTCATTACACGCATATTTTATGGCATGTTGCGTTATGTTAATTGCTTGTACAATGTTGACAGCGTTTTTTTTTTTGTGTAACATGCTACTTTCTTAGATTATTAAGCATCTACATATGTAATATATTTGACACTTGCCAATTCATAATATTTGGCATTCAATTCTGTGAGAGCAAGGGAGCAGAAGTAAAGTGTAAAAATTTATAAAATTATTTTCATTAAATATGAGCGCAAATTAAAATGAATTTAACCATTTCATTTGTTTTTATTTGTTTTTGTTTCTCTTCTCCTTCTTTTTTTATTGTTTTGTTTTTGCTTTGTTGAATTGTTGGTTCTTGAATAACCCATAAACTACAATGCATCCGATTATTTATATAACTATAAAATTATTTGTTTATGTAAAGCAATGTAAAGGATAGTGCAATGCATTTCAAGTAATTAAGGTAATACATGTCTAAGGTGTTTTTAAATCATTCCGTTTTAAAGTATTCTGAATTTGAGTTAACTTAGTTATATGAAGTTTTTTTTACAGTTTTCATGATTATCACTTTTTGATAATTCTTTCAAAATTTCCGATGAAGGTTTTCTTATAATGCTGGCAAATTGTCCGTAATGTGTCACGAGAACAGTAATCGCTTGTGAATCTATTATCGGACTTTTGCCATGCCATCTAAGCCATATCGCATCGTTTTAAATAAGTGATGCCTTTTAGAGCTTTCTATCTAAATAGTGATTCTTGCAATATATAACACACTTTTATAGCGCGGGAGAAGGACTTTGCTTCAGTTAACTGTTATGGAGTTCTCTGGGCATTTGCCCGTCCCAAAAATTTGTAAAGTAATAGTTTCCTTTGGCTCATTGTACTCAGCTAATTCCATTATATGTATGGCACATTTTATGATAATAAATAATTCGGATTTATGGATTTATGTCATGGATTTATTTGTCATTGCCAATGCGTCAGAGAAAATTCTACGGGTTTGTTTTTTTTCTTTTTCGTTTTGTCTGGCAAGTTATTCCGCCACAATAATCAAACCATTCGAAATTGTAGTGCTTTTAAGGATTCTTCTCTTTGCATAGAAACAATCTAATAATCTTTGATTCATCGAGCGTTAAGTTGTTGGTAAATTTTTGAGTACTGTAAGCCAACTTGTCACCTTATACTTCATTCTGATTTATTTAATCAACTGAATGGTTTCACTTTTAACTATATTTAAAACGTTGAGATCAAAACCAAAAACTGGAAATATGTTATTGTAAGATTTTAAAGATGTGAAAGATTATAAAAGAATGGCCAAGTTACCACCAAAGTTATTATTCGCATGGAATCATGAGAGCAGCCTAAGAAGAGAGAGTATTATTTTTTATATTAAGAGGAAAAGAAATATCACATTTTAATGGCCTATTAAGTAGCTTTACCTCATTATCATTTCCGGTATAGTTTGATAGAAATAATAAGAAAATTCTCCTTCTTTTTTTTCCATATTTGTTTATTATTTTGTTCTAATTAAATATACAATATTGTATATATGTATTTGTATCTCTCTCTGTGTGTGTGTATGTGTATGTGTGTGTGTGTGTGTGTGTGTGTATGTGTATGTGTATGAAAAAGAAGAAAAAGAAATCCCAATATATATTTCTTATTCGCTTGATTTGTCAAAATTTCGTTGTTTCATTTGTTTGTTAAAATTTTTTCAATTTCTTTATAAAAATTTCTTTAAATTGATGCCGAAATTTTGCGCTAAAAATTCATTTGTATGGCGTTGTTTTTCTTTCTGCTATATGCTTGTTTTCTTTTCGGATCATTCTCATCAGTGATTGGAAATGTAAATGGTTTAAGAAGTTTGCAACAGTGAAAAGGAGAACTTCGGCATATTTTGAAAGTGGCTAAGTCGCGAGCAACTTTTCATTCAACTATTTAGTGTACCATTTCATATCAAAACTGGTCCAAATGACATGCTCTCCCAATCCCAACATAGAACACTTTGGTAAAAGTTTACACCTTTTACCGTTGTTTTTCGAAAGACAGAAAAATATTAGAATGCATGTCAAAGTTATTCAAAAAAATATTTTTAAATTATCCATGCTCATTAATTTTTCATATGGCTTTTGTTGAGTAAGCACGTTACACTCAAGGTACGTGTCCTTAGCATCTTAAAATTAATTTACATAAAATAAATATTCAAGCATAAAGTCAATTATGATAAGTTTATATTCTTATTAAATATCGGAGCTTATCTAAAATTCTCAAGAGGTGTATGGGACATGATATCAATTCATGTTTGATCAATTTAGGTTTGTCAAACCATGGTAATACTTTGATATTAAATGTTAATGTTTGATCTGACATTTGATCTGATCAATATAAACAAACCACATACATAAAACTACTACTTTTTGAGCTTAAATAGTTTGGAATCCACAAGGAAATCTAAAAGATTTCTTTACTCCTTTAAGAGTTATTTATACAAAAATGGAAAGATTTCTGAATAATCTACTAAAATGTAATAAGCATTTAACTCGATGGAGGGTCCTTACAATTTAGCCAGATTGCTTCTTTCTTTTGTATTGTTGAATTTATTTTACTTTTGTTTCTCTTTCTTGTTTGCATTAATAATTTTTGTTATGCATTCAACATATTTATTGTTGAACTAAATTATTCATAGTTTCATAATTTGTTTTAATTGAACTTGTTGAAATCAATCATTCAATCATAGATTAATAACGTATTTACTAAAAAAAACTTACAACAACAATAAACTACGTAGTTAAGTGTAATTTTTTTGAAATCTTTTGAAATTACGCAGTAACTCTAGGAATTTTTAGAAATATTTTTGTGCAAAAAAAAAAAAAAATTACAAAAAAAAAAACAAATAAAAAAATGTAATTTATGTAGAAAAATTTATAAATTTAATTTAAAAATTTGCCGATTTTATGTCAGCATCGACAACGACATCGACATCGACATCGACATCGATTAAAATATTTTCCGTTTGATCATTCTATTCCATTCAATTTGATATCTGTGAATTAGAAAATATTCCATTTGTTTCATTTTTGTTTTATTGGCCGATTTACTTCCGACACAGCGTTGATTATATCGATCTACTTAGATGTAATAGATTCTTTTATTCTTAATCGAATCTTAAAATGGTTTTTGTTTTTTGAGTACGGTAAGCTTTACATTGCTAATTAAAAATCTATTAAGAATTAGATTTTAAAAAAGTTCTTAAAATGAATTTACATTAAATTAAATTTTAATAAAAAGCTCTTTGA
This sequence comes from Melophagus ovinus, assembly GCA_023089585.1. NCBI lineage: Eukaryota > Metazoa > Arthropoda > Insecta > Diptera > Hippoboscidae > Melophagus > Melophagus ovinus. The sequence goes on from JAKKIB010000178.1 coordinate 8,970,198, forward strand.
GTTTGTCAAATTTAACATTGATCTCTCACCAAGTTTTCCCTGAGATTTTCAAAATGTTTATGGTATTACTTTTTTACTGGTATGTTTCAGAGTAAACTATTGTATGTGACTTCCAGTTAAGCTTGAGATACATCACATCACATCACATCTTTAAATTGTTCCTCAAAGTGTTGGGCTTTGTTTTTAATTTCAAGATATAGGAATCATATTTTTCTATATTTTGTATTAAAGGATGTTTAAACACGAGAAACATTTGTTTTATTTGTATGATCATTTTAAATATAATGCTTTATCCTTTTTTGGAAAATCTCTGATATGGAAATGTAACAAAAGTGTTTTATATTAAAACATTTGTTGAATGGACAAAATTTAGATCAGATCATCGTATCAAACTTTTGAAAAAACTATATTTGCATTTCCTATTATTTCAGGTGAAGTGGTTTAGTGTGCTTACTTAGTTGGCTGATTCTCTAACGAATTTTTTGATATCTATATAAATAAATATAAAATTAAAAATTTTTATTATTGTTATTGTTTTTTTATTTACCTTAGCTATTTTTATCATTGATCATGGATCACATTTGAAATGTATATAATTTTTTTTATAAATAAATGACCGTCCTTACTCTTCAATCATTACAAATGTCAAATGGCAGATTTGATTGAATTTATTTTTATTTATTTATGATACTTTTTTTGTTTCTACAGCTCTTCTTTGACTTTGTTTTAAACATACAGGCTATTGCTATACTTTTCCTTCTTGTATTTTCATTTATTTATTCATTATTGGTATGCAAATATTTTATAAATTTTATTGATCTATTTCGAAAGATGCATTTGTAAGAAGATTCCAATTGTCAATTTTATGTAAAATCACATAAAAATTATCATATTTTCTATATTTTTGTTCTGGTTTTATTTCTGTTTTGTTTTGTATTGTTTTGTTTGATTTTACATGTAGATTTCATTTTATGCTTTATTTATTGGCCAATATTAAATAAAATGCGATAAAGGCAATTGATATTCACCAACAGCTGCTCATAATTTGTTCAAATGCCAAAAATGAAAGAGTGAAATGAAACCAAAAAAAAAAAAAAAAACACAAAAAAAGAAAAAAAAAACACAAAAAAAAACCAACGAAAAATATAAAATGAAAAATGAAAATCGTGGGTGCTAAAGAAAATAATGGCAGGTCAAGATGTTGAGAGATAAGATATTTGATAAAGTTCAATAATTTTTATCACAAAGGTAATCTCTAAAAATATTATCCTTAGTAAGAATCGTACAAGTAAATACCTTCCTTAGTTTAAGTATCATCTCAGCGTATAAAAATTCCCGTGAAAACTTAAACAAAGGGATGAGTTTCATAAAATGTGTTTGGACGTTATCAAGTTAATCTATGAAAAAAAAACATGATCCTGGTATTATGCTTATCATTTCATGCTAAACTTTGTCAGTCCATCATCTTGATATTTTATTATCAAAGGGCGGTACATTCTAAATTTTACAGTGCGTTACATTCGCCCATTAAATTTGCGACTTTAATTTGTAAATTTGTAAACTTTTGGGTTTTCACTGTAATTTTTTTCCCTTAAATAACGATCGTTCAATTACTTGAGATATCAGATATCTATTTTGCTGAATCGTGTTCCATAAATTTTCTTTTTTGTAATATTTCAGCTTTGAAAAAATCTTACTGAAACGTTAGATTTTCTTGTTCTATTTTGCTTGCCCAAACCAAAATTATTTTATAGGAAATAAGTCTAAGATTCTTAATTTCCCCATATTACAAGTTTCTTGGTATAATTAATGTTTAATTAGCAGATTTTTATTCTGGTTCCTGTACTTTTATATTAATATTTAATATTTACACTTTAGCGATATATTAATTTTGTTAAATATATTTGCTGTGATTTGATTAGCTCTTATGTGTCCATTATGAATGATAATTAAACATTATTTAAACAAAATTTTTTTAAAAATAATAAATTAGTAATTAATTAAGTGTAGTAAAATGAAATTTGAAAAGAGCGTACATTGCTTTCCAAATAAAGTTTTTTTTTTAAATTTACTTTAATTAAATTTCAAAAATTTTATTCTAAATTGTTTGATTTTCATTTATTGTACACAATTTTTTACTGCTTGTAGACCGTTTTATTACATTTGAAGTTAAATAAGCATATTTAATTTATAGTATTTTCCCCTTTTAAAATTAAATTTTCTTTGCAATTATTTTTCATAAAAGTAATAAAAGAATAATAAGTTTAAATTATTTATATTTCAACTAAATGAAATGTACAATATTTGTGGTTTGTGTGTATTATTTGGTTGATGAAGACAACCATAAAAAAGTGAAGAGATAAGAAAAAAAAAGCGAAAGTTTGACAAGTGTTTCAAATTTTTTTAGATTAGGGTTCCGAATTCATAGAAAAGTTCCGAATCATTTTTTAAAGTTCGGCTTTATCAGATTTTCATATGAATCAAAATTTCATCTTAAAATCACTTTTAATAAACCTAAATAAAAACGAGTGAAAGGATGAATCTAAATATTGGTAATTATTCTAAATTGCTTAGCATAAAATTCGAAGGAGCTTACATACAAATTACAAGTGGCTATAAACATGATAATATTAAGAATCTCGCACAGTCTATATATGAAATAATGTTAAATGTGTTTTGCATGATTTTACCATGATCAAACTTTCTCATTTTCTATCATTCTAACAATAAACTCAAATTAAAAATGAAAAATTGAAGTAAACATTAAATATAGAAGAATAAGGCAGAAATTATGCGGTGTAATTTAAATTGCGCATTTAATCATATCTATGAATTTGTTTTATGGTATAAGATTTTATCTAAATATAACGAAAAATTGGCCTCAGATAAGATTTCTGCTTAAAATACATAACAAAATTTTTGTTGCTTAATATTAATGTACATTTTAGGTATGTATTGTAAATATGTAATTTTAGCGTATGTATCATCATTCTTGAGATATGTGTGATGTGTGATGTGTGATGCTCTTTTTTAATATTGTGTGATCACATTTAAAGTAAAGTTCCTTAAGTAATTCGTAAAAATAATAATTAAGTAAAAATTTGAAAATTTGAAACAAAAAAGGAAAGAAAAATGTAAAGAAGTGTGTTAGGTCTAGTTGCAAATCTACGAAAGTTTATCTTACTCGATTTTATACTCAATGAACGCTGTGTAGGAGGAGGAGGTTCTTGTTGATCCAATCATCTTTCTCTGGGATAGATTTCTCCGATGTAAAACTGCTTAAGTCTGTGATATAATTTAGCAGAACTTTGCTCAAATAGAAAACTCACTTTAAGTAAAACCATAAAAGATTTTTGATGATCGACATTACAAAGATGTCACAGAGTATAATGCGCTTTGCAAGAGCTTTGTAGTTGGGCTTGAGGTACAAAAGCAAAAGCTGGACCTTATGAAGAGTTTAAAATATATATGTAAATTGGACTCAATTTAAAATTAAAGCTCTTGCTTCATTTTTTGAAGATTTTTTAAAGGTTTTTTTTTAATATATTTATAAACTTTACCATCTCAAATGTTTTCAAAATTCTTTTGTATCTCATTTTATTTATTGTTCATTATTCATTCATATATCAAATAAATGAAAATTTAAAATCAAGTGAAAGTGAAAACTATTTGTTTTTTTATTTTCTTCTCTAAATTACTTAAGAATTTGTTGCTAATAAGTGGTTGATCATCATTGTAAGGCGTAAATATCTTCATATTAATTGTTAATTGGATATTTGCCAAAGTATTGTCAATAAGCATTAATTAGATATTGTATATTGATATACTGTACATATATAATTAAATACACTTAAGCAATTAAAGGTAAATACCTAAATTTAATAAAAAAAATCACATAAATTTATGGGAGAATAAGTATGATAAAGCGTATAATATTTTATGATGATGATGATGTCTGTAAATTAATAATGATATGTCAAATAAATAGTTTCATGAATGCATAGAAATATACATATTTCATTTTCATTTAAGCATATTTATATACATTTAAACATGAACTTGCTTAGTACTTATGTAGAGAAAATTTATATAAACATTTACAAATGAGCAAATAAAATAAAATCAATTCAAAATGTGATTAATTGAAACGCGCCAGCTAACAATTAACGTACACCTTATGACTGTAATTATCATAAAATTCAATTTTTTAATGTAACAAGTGGAACTGGCACTCACAAATTTTTTATTGGTTCAATGAAAATTTTGAATCAAACTTAACGTTTTTAGGAAAAATTTAAAATGGATGTACTCTCGGTTTGTAATAAGCTCTACGATGCTTTTCCACCATAGAAAGGCTTATATTATGATGCTAATAATTGCCCATCGTATTAGTAAAAACTCGATCCAGTTATAATCTATTTGATTCAATTCAAAAAACCACATATGGAAAATTTCTTTTACGCTGAAAAAATGCAGCATAAAAGAAATTTGAAGCTTTTAGAAAAATAATAAAATGTTATTAATTTTTAATTAAAGTAAAGTTAATGTAAGTAATAGTAAAAACTATGTCTACGTTTTTAGTTTGATCCAATATCTCATGCATTACAAGATATTTATCACATAAGTTTGTCATCATAGTTTTAAAATCTTCTAATATAAATCTAAATATAAATAGTAATAAATATAAATAATAAGATTTTCCCCAATAAATTTATGGGCGCCCATTAGATTTCACTGATTTATAATTTATCTTAAAATGAAATCTCATAATCAGCTTATGCGTGTGCATGTGTGTGTTTATGTGCGGGAGTATATATTAATCTAAATTAATCTTCAAATAATCAAATAACTACTTGTAATTATTTTGTGAGAAGAGAATTTTCGCGGTTTTATAATGAGATGACCAATAATTTTTTTGCTATAAATGAGATTAAGAGAAATACATGTAATTTTATGTATGCATAATATGAAAGTGAAAATTTGAAATATTTAAAAAGTAAGGAATTTTGTACACTCACAGTTTAGATTTTAGATGGCTATAGCATTTTTATTTGGAATTATTTCTTGGCCAGAAACAAAAATTAAAAATTATTTACTTTGAAAATTCTAAAAAGTCGAAAAATTTTCACTCTTAACTAAATTAAAATTCGTGGGCGTGTCAATAGAAAGCTAAATGTGAATTTTTGTAAATTAAAACTCTGTTAAATTTCAAAACTCTATTTTTACTTCCGCAACCAAAAACAAATTTTCAAGAAGTAGTCCTTTAGTCGAATTATATTGTTTTGAAGAACGTAAATCATTTCGTTAAAATTAGCACACCTTTATAATTGGTGTGTTTAACAAAAATGTTGAGGACTATTGTAAAAAATGTGACTGTTTATATTATTCCCATAATTACAATAATATTGTTAGGAAAAAAAAATAATATAGTGAGAGAAAAATGTTGAGTGCTGGGTGCATTCGTCATAGAGAATTACATTAATAATTTGCAAAAATACTTTTTCGGGAATTAAATTAAAATTAAAATAAAATTTTGTGTTAACCGGAAAATAACATTTAGTTATTTGGCGGATCTAGTGCTATAAAGACGATATATTATAAATCTCTTTATACATATATATATATATATCTATATATATGTATATATTATATATATATATATATATATATATATGTAAAAACAAGTGCATTAATTTCATTTATATGTAACAGAAAACTCTGCGTGTAAACTGTACATATTTTGTATTAATTTAAAAAAAAATATTTAATTTTTTGTGAAATTATTGTGATTCCAAAATGATTTGCCCGAAACGTACAACCGAATTATTGCAATTATTTTTGGAGCCTTTAAAAGATAAGGATCCTGCGTGGGAAATCGGTGTCTCGAAAATTGCCGGTCGCGGTTTATTTACAACGCGTAAATTGAAACGCGGTGATATTATATTTCGTGATATGCCCTTGTTGCTGGGTCCATCTGCTCGTCAAGAAGATACTTTAAATTCTTGCTCCATATGCTTTAAAGTATTACCCGATACGAAATTTATGTGCCGTCAAGGTTGCGGTTTGCCCGTATGTTCATTGTGTGCTAAAAAGAAGCAACATCAAATGGATTGCAATTTATTTAAATCTTGGGAGCCCTGTGAACCAGATGTAGCAAATTCCGTTATAATACGTTTAGCTTGTGTAGCTCGTGCTCTGAATTTACCTAAAGATCAACGTGATTTAATGTATTGTCTGCAGGCTAATCTTGATAATAATCATCGTGTGGAAGTTCGTAATGCGGCCAGATGTTTTAAAAAGTTTCCCACCGATAAGAAAGTGATTGATATAATGAATCGGGCTGTTGCAGTTTTACGTACTAATGGTTTTGATGAGTCAACAGATCGTACTAATGATAATCAAGAGTTTCTATATCGTGGCCTCTTTCCATTATTTGCTCTTATTAATCATGATTGTGTACCAAATTCATATTATACGTTTGATGAGAAAACAAATCATATGGTGGTTAGGGCGTCAATTGATTTACCCGAAGGCACTGAAATAACTACAACTTATACAAAATTATTTTCCGGTAATATTGCACGTCATTTATTCTTGAAAATTAAGAAAGGTTTTCCTTGTAAATGTTCCAGATGTTCAGATCCGACGGTATGTTATTTTCCCTAATTACATTTCATATTTTTATTTTACGCTAATTTCTATTATATTTTCCATTTTAATAACTTAAACTAAGGCATTTAATTAAATTGGAATTTTTGGGGTAATTCTGGCAACCTCGAAATAAGGAATTTTTAAATTTTGAATATTTTAAATTTAAAAGCTAAAGTTTAACAAGATGAAATATAAATAAAGGACACTCTTATAGTTTAGCCAAAATTGAGAATTATTACCAGAAATAGTAAGATGTAATTTTTCACAATTACTCCAAAATCTTAGAAGAGAAAACTAAGTCATGTCATGTCTCTTTAAATTTTCAATTTTTTTTTAAATTTCTTTACTTATTTTTAATTAGTTGTACAATCTGTGTCCCTGTACAGACTTCAATTATTGATTCTTGGTGCAATTTCCATTAAGAACATTTACTGAAAGAGCGGTTTGAAAAAACCGCAAAATTCCGCAAAATTATTTAATGCAGGAATGAAAATTGTGACAATAAAAACCAAGTCCAATGTACTGCCTAAATTCCATCTAATTAAAATAATTTAATATTTTAATTGTTTACAAATTATTGTCAAATTAATTTGAAATATTTTTGCAAATTTCAGACGAAAATTTTTTAAAATATTTCCATTAAATATATCTCAATATCGTTCACGTGAACTTGAACTTACTTATGAATAATATTTATAATATGTGACCTTGCAGTCATTGGCCATTTTAAAATTCTCTGTCCATTAATTTAAAAAGTGTTTGCAAAAGTGTACAAAAAAAAATTGAAATCAATTAATTAAACAATATTTTTATTTTAATTTTATAAAAATAGTTGACATTAATGGGAAACATTATTTATATGTTTATTTTTAATTTCAACATATATATTTCGCATATACGAGGAAGGAAAGAAGGAAGGAAGGAAGGAAGGGAACGATGTTGCAAAATGAAATGAAGAATTCATTTAGTGCGAGTTATAAAATATTACAAAGTAGAAAAGAAATCATTATTAAAAAAAAAAATTAATAACGTAACATGAAATCTTCTTCTAGTTCTCTCTTAGAAATTTTAATGTAAAATTTAGAAGATTGTAAAACATTTCTATATATAGTATTCTGGGCTAAAGTTGTCATACTTTTCAAACTCTCAAAAACTCACATAATTAGAAGTAAATTACTCTGTAACAACTAGAAGAACTTTAAATCGACCTTTATTTATTGCCATTTATTTCGAATCGACTGATATAAAAGCATTTATAAATCTCTCCATCGATCTAAGCGAAGATTATTTAAAAATTTATGATTTATATACTTTCACGACATATTTTACTCACTTGTTTAACTAATACACTTTTTGTGTTCCTTCCTCAAGCTTACGCGGCTTCAATTTCAAATGATTTTGTAACCTCTAATTTTTTTATTTGTTTTTGGATGTAGGCAAAGCCATTACAAATATTAAATTAACTAAAAATTTTACATTAAATAAAGTACTTAAGTAAATATTTATTTTAATCATTTCATTTCAATTTTTATTTATTATTATTATTATTATTATTTGTAGGAGAAAGGTGCCTTTATATCGGCTGTTTATTGCCGTGATACAAAGTGTACTGGTTTGGCAGTGCCCGAAGTAACCGGTTTACCGCATCCCAATTGGAATTGTTTAATTTGTAAACAGAAATCTCAACATGCTCAAATGATGAAAGCGCAAGATTTTGCTTCGGGCGCTATTAATGCTAAACTCAATTCAAAATCTTTGAAAACATTAATATTATATTTGAATGAGAAATCGGACAGTTTTATACCAAACAGTAATTTCGTTATTATTGATGCTAAATTACAAGTAATATCACGCCTATCCAAAAGTATGGAGGATTGTGATGCAGAATTAGCTGGCACTAAAGCTAAATATTGTGATGATATATTAGATATTATGGATAAATTGGGTTTAGGCGATTGCGTTATGCGAACATTTTTACAAACAGAAAAAGCGAAATAAATCACCGTAACTCTCTATAAATTTCTTTTTTTTTTTTTATAAATATGAATATTGCATATTCTTGTAGTATCCATCACTTAGAGCAAGGAATTATACTGATTTTGTTAAAACGTTTTTAGCAGCCAGTGGGAAATGTCAAAGGCTCAATTAGCTTGAAATTTTTAAATCAATTTTGTCCGTCTACCTGTCAACAATCTTTTGGTTGCTAAAGTTTTTTAAATTTTACTTCATATTCAAAAGATTTATCGGATGTTTCAAGCATGCAAAAGCAAGTCCAATAAATTAAATTTATGCTCACTAAGCTTAGAGTTTATTTCTTTGGAAGTAAAAACTCTTGTAATAATAAGAAAAATTGAAGCTTTTTTTTAAATTAATTATATTTATAAAGAGTTCGAATTATAAGGAAATTATATTTGAAAATTTTTGCACTTTTTTTGATTCATCAGTCATTTCCATAAAGTCCATTGACTTTTCTAAGTGTTGGGTATTTATTATTTGGCTTAAGTAAATAAATATTTATTTTTTCTGTTTTCATTTGTTGTTGTGCAAATTTTTACGTATATATTTTGTGATGATTTATAAAAAAATTTTTTTTGAAAATAAATACAAATAAAGAGAATAAACAAAAAATTTTATTTAATGAATAAATTGATTGATACAAGTCTTGTGATTTTATAAATTTCTTAAATTTTTTTTTATTTTTATATTTGTACAAATATTTCGAATCTTTATTCAATTAATTTATTCAAATATTTTAAGCACATTTGTGTGTGTATGTGTGTGTGAATGCATATTCTCATTACAATTGTGTCAGCTGGCACATTCATTATTATGATGCTTGTTTGTATGTAAAACGATTCATTCAAAAGGCAAAACGAGAAAATTATTACAAATAAACGAAATCATTATAAATATATTTGTTGGATTGTAATAGTTTCCTTTTTTCCTGTTTTATTGTATTTTGCAAACAAATAATAATTATAAAAATAATGTCGGGCATATTTTTCTTTTTGTGAATGACATTTAAATGAATGTTAGATGTTTCGGAAAAGTTCTTTTCAAATTTCATATTGCAAATTGACCTTTGATTCTGCAATTTTATTAAAAAACATCTACTACCAGTCTACAGGCTTATTATTAACTGAATCCACTATCCATTTTAATTCATTTGTAATTAATGTGAGCTCAAGTCAAAATTTATCTAGTTTCTTTTCGTTAAATAACTTTTTACACCATCTAATATTTTATAATATGTATTACACAAACAAAAGCAGTATATTAATATAATAATTAATAATTAAACAGACCAAATCGCATAATAAATGATTATTGAAATATACTATAATTTCATGAAAATTTGTCTACTATTTGGAATCTACGGCATAATAAGTTTGGATTTATTTAAGTAAAATCTAATTTTGCATTCTAGAAAATGATTTTGAATTATTTGCCGGCATTCTGGCTGTCGATCTGTCCAACTTTTCAGCTGTCTGACTGTCCCGCTTTTCGGTTATTCGGCTTTTCAGCTATCCGGTTTATGGGCTATCCATCTAACCAGCTTTCCAGTTTTCAAGAACTTTTAGACTGGGTGAATGTTTTGATTTATCGCATTTTTAAATGAATATTAGTTCAGAACATTAAAACGATATCTATAATAAGCCCATTGTGCGAACTTTAAGTTAGATCGAAGTACTTCTCTAGTGGTTTTCCTTTAAGAGTTTTTGACCATTTGTATGGTGCAGAGTATTAAACAGTTGCTGTCAATCACGTATTCATTTATTGGTTTTGGCCATATTTTGCCAAAAGTATAAACAGTTTATCAAAGCATTTTCAATACTCTGAAATTATACATAATGCCATTTATAATTATATTTGAAGAGTTTTTCATATTTTACCAAATTGTTTGAAGTTTTGGTACCGCTTGAAATTTACTGCAACATAATGATCAAAAAAACTAAATAATTGCGATGTATAATAAATTTTTCTTAGCAAATTTTATAAAGGCACTAATAGAAGCTTTATAATTTTTAACACTTTTAAAGCTTTAAGCAATCAAAGTTATACGAAAAAACTTAAACAATTCTATAAATGAACTTTACAGAAAACTTTTACAATCATTATATTTCATTAATTATTTAGTACCGAGGAAGTTATGGAATGTTTAAATACATACATATACATTTTTATATATGTAAATATATATATATTTAAATATACATTACTGCAAATCATGCACTATTTTTATAGATTATTAAATATGTCTTTTTTTTGATTTTCTTTATAAATGAAGGTAAACTAATAAAAATGGCGAAAGTATTTTGATTGCCTTAAAACGGAAATCTATAATTTTGTTAAATTCATTTTATAGCAACTTCATTAAAAATTTTAATATTATTACTTTAATTTTTCTTATGAGCTTATGTTACAAATCAAATAGAAAATTCAATATAACATTTTCATTGATACAGTTTATTGTAATATTCATGTATCTAAGAAATGTATGTTTTTTTTTTCAAATTTTACGCTCAAAAGAGAATAAAATATATTAGATGAGTAATTTCAAATAAACTTGCATATCTAAATATATTATAGCAATTATGCAGTGGACCAATTAAGTGCAATTAGATTAAATAATTAAATTGTTATATAAATGACTGGAGAAATATTATTAATTCAATAAAAAAATAAAGCAAAAAAAATTAGTGAAAAAAAATAAAGAAAAAAAAAAAAGGAAAAGGAAAAACAAGCGACATAAAAATAATGTTAGTTACTGTAACCACAGAAGAGTTGGCCAAATTGATTGCTTTGCATATGAATGATGCAAATCCCAAATGGTTGGTTAAAGATTCACCAATATCTGGCCGAGGTGTATTTGCTAAATGTAATTTAGCTGCCGGTGAATTAATTTTTGATGAACATGCTTTATTGGCTGGACCAACGGCCCATAATAATTCCAAATTGAATACATGTTGTGTTTGCTATTGCTTTTTAAATGATACAAGTGAATTGGAAATGTTATGTATGGCTGGCTGTTCTATGCCAGTTTGTAAATCATGTACAACTTCTAAAAGACATCAAAGTGAATGTGAACTATTTCGTAAATGGAAACCGAAAGATTTAACTCATATTAATAAACATTCTTTACGTATTGTATCAGTAATGCGTTGTTATTTTCTAAATGTTGAACAGCGTAGATTATTATTGGGATTGCAAGCTAATCCAGATAAATATTATAAGCAAGAAGTGGCACGTGCTGCTGCCTGTTTTGATGAATTTCCTAAAAATCCCGAAGTTTTGGAAATGTTCTATCGCACCATATCGCTTATAATACGAATGCCTTTGAGGGTCGCAGCAATGAGAATGGTCATGAAGTATTAATACGTGCTTTATTCCCACTGGCTGGTCTAATGAATCATCAATGTATACCAAATGCAGCTCATTATTTTGATGAAGGTGAAACTATAAAAGTGTATGCTGCAAAATCGATAGCGGAAGGGGAGGAAATCTTTTTCACATATACCCATTTATTATGGAGTAATTTGGCTCGAAAGTTATTTCTAGCTGTAACTAAACAATTCAATTGTCATTGTGCACGTTGCTTGGACCCAACGGTAAGCAATATTTTTATAATTCTATAAAAATTCATCAATTTTTTTCATATCACTAAGTTTTAAATTAATCATACGCAGCGTATGCCAATTTTATAATATTTAAATGCAACTTCAAAAAGTCAAGAAAAAAAAGAAGAAAATCAAAGAATCGTTTTGAAAATTGTGTCGTTATTCTCTTTGTTTTTTATCTTACGAAACTTATGTCGATTTTTTATTTATGTACTGCCTCTGATTTTAGACAATGTCTGGGTCATGGCGTATACTTAATCTATTGTTTAACATTGCTCTATAGTTTATTCACATGTAAATTTGTATAAACGTCATTTATTAACACTTTGTGTGTTATATTTATATGTAATGACATCAATATTACTACAAATGTGCAATAAGTGAAATAGTGTAGCATCGTTTTGGTCGTAAGTAATCTTGCAAGCTTTTCTTTGGAGCTTTTCTAAAATGTATCACATGCTTTTAATGGCTTGCGATAAATTATTTCATTATCTTGTTAAGACTTTCTTGCATTCAACAAACAATTTTCGCATCTAGAATTGTACATTAAAAACTTACATTTTTGTTAACTTTAAAAATAACTTTTAAGAAAAACAGTTTCTTTTATAAGAGATGAGCCGTCATTTAATACAAGATTTAATAATATTATTATTATGGTTTATCAGTTACCATGTGAGTATAATGTGATTGTTATTTGCGTTATGAACCTGACGCAAAGAATATCTTTTCATCTAATGGACCGTTCATTGGGTCATAAAATCACACTAAAGATCTGGCATTGCGGATATTATAAATTTGCCTTGGTAAAAAAAGTTGGAATCGTTATACTGCTGGTTCTAATCAAATACGCGAAGGCCAGTGATCTTGCTAAGAGCAAGATCGTAAAGCTAAACGAATAAAAGATCTTTGTTTACAAAGCCAAAGGAAATTCATGTAACTTTTAATAAGTTCTATAATTTTGAATGCGATATTATATCGCACTACTTGATAAACTACCCATTTAGGCATCTAAACTCTGTATTACATAAATTGTATCAAATTTACCACTCTGACTTAGATTGATCAGAACTATTAAATTTACTTATGGAGTATTCTGCTTTGCTGATTTAATTGAAAATTTCACTTGATATAATTGTAATAGTTAAAAATGCCCATTATTTCTCAATTCAATGGTATAAAGGACAAATACTCCTGTGGGGTTTATGTATCCTTGAGCCGTAGTTAATGCAAATTTTATAACATTATTACTATAATTGTTGTTTTTATTGTTGTTGTATGTTTTGTTTAAGTTTTTGTAATAAAAAAAAAAATACAGCAAATAAAAGCATGGTCACCACTTTTGAAAGCACATAATTAATAATTTTGTAAGATATAAATCTCATATAAATATAAATAGTTCACGCGACTTTTTTAATAGTGTCATATGCATATTTTATTGTGACATAATGTAGGCAATATTTTTAAAGAGGTATGCATTTAAATTGAAGATTTATCATAATATAAATAATAAAATTGGAAAATTAATTTAGTTTTCATATTTGAGTGTTTCAAAAAATGGACTCTTCAATAAATTTTGTATTGAAATTTGATCGGATCAGTTGAAGGAATGGCTGTGAAAGTCATAACACTCTGCTTAAACTATACACAATGTGAGTCACCGATTAATCGAGGGTAATAAGCATCTTGAAGTTTTCAATATGCTTCACTAAAGAGAAACAGCTTTAAATTTTTCTATGAAGTATTTGAAATAATTTCCAAGAAAACTGTCAATGTCTCAGACCTAGAACTAGTTCGGCAAGTTTTGATTTGTTCTTCCTTTCTAATAATTTATATGCTAATTTTACTCTCTAAATAATCATTCAAACTGTCTGATACCTTTTCAACTTTTTTCAACTTTTCAAGAATATATTTTATAAAGCAAATGCTACAATTCACTTACAATAATGACACAGAGCTGTACTCTACAAAGTCGCAAAAGTCGCAAAAGTCGCAAAAGTCCTGAAAGTCACGAATTTATAATATAAAATACGAAAATGTAAACCTTTCAGATTATAAAAGTTGTCTAATACGAAAATTTAAATTATTGTAAAGAATTTAGAAAATTTATGGATGGATCGATCTATATCAGTCTATTTTAAAATATGTAGGGTACAAATACAATCTATACCAAATTATTTGCGAAGGCAAATAACAAACACGTGAAAGCAATGCAGGCAATGTGCCACACAATATGAATAAACATCGAGGTAATCGAATTAGAGCACTTATATTTTATGTTAATATTCTGTTGACAATTGCAAATTTGTATGCATAATAATATATAGAACCAAATATCATAAATAACATAATAAAATAAATACACTGAAATCAATTTAAACGTGATTAACTTGTACCGTGTAACATGAAGTTGCCGATGTTTAGATTATTTGAGTCACGAATCTCTCAAAATTGCAAAAGTCTAACAAAATTCTATTCGGCAGAAATTTATCTGAACTTTTCTTATTTGTCATAGATATTTTTTCTATGGCATCATTTAAACGATTTAATTTGGTTTCATACTATTTAAAAAATCTCGTTTTAAGTTTAAATTGGAAGTGATTTATTGCAATTAAGGTAATTGAAAAATCTAACATCTTTTGGTTTTACTTAATTCATTTCAAATTCAAAATGTACACTCTAAATAAAAATAAATAAAATGATATAACTTTGTTACCCTAATTTTGGTTCATGATCCATGTAAAGGAAAGAAACGTATTCCACCAAATTATGTCAAAAATTTGGACTCTTCTAATAAGTACTCATATAAATCGAAATATTCAAATTACATTAAATGAAAGAGAATCGCATTATACAAAGGCTTCTTTCCTTAGATGAACCCGCGTTAAATGAATTCGTTTTAGATGAATTCGCTTTAGATGAACTCACTTTCTAAGTGATATGATTGTAAATGCCATGTTAAATAAATAAATTATAGTTAATTAATTTATAATAAAATATATATTTAAAATATTATTATTTTGCAATATGAGTGAAAATTTGTATGTATTGTTTTATTATACAATATTCACCATCATTTCATAATAAATAACAATGAAGTGCTTGCACTTTTATTTGTGATTCTTTAAGTTCATGTATTTACGCGTCTGTCTCTTGGCTGCTTGCTGCGACAAAATATTCATCTGCCAGCATAAAAATAACATCAACAAATATAATATTTTCCATATACATTTATATATATATATACATATATATATATATATATACATAGATCCATTTTCACATAAATATGTATAAAGCGTATTCATATATTAGAACTTTGTACATACACAAGAGGGAAATTGAAAGGAAAGAAAATTAAAACAAAAACAAAAACAAAATGACAAAAAAAACAGAAAAAGTAAAAGTACAAGAAAATATGAAAAGTATAACAACAACATCAAGCAAAGCCGTACGTGTGTGGCAAGAAGGAAAATTAAAAGCATAACAAAAAAAAAAAAAATGGAATGAAAAAAGAAGAAAAAATACTATAGCTCAGCTTTCGGCAATAGTTATTGTCGGTTAGTTATCTATTACAAGTCATTTGGTATAGTGCCACGCATCTAAACAATACGGCACTAAACGTTACGGTAAACGAAAAAAAAAAAACGGTAAAAAGAAACGGTGAATTTTATTCGGATATAATCATTATCATAATGATTTGTATGATATTTATTGTGCTATAAGAATAACGGAAATTCATAATTTTTAAAAGAGAAGAAAAAAAGACAACAGGAAAAGCAAGAAATAGTAATAGAAAATTCATTTAAGGGAAATGGTCACCATTGAAGAATTGGTTTCATTAATTCATTTGCATTTAGGTGATTTATATGATGTGAATGCCAAATGGATTATAAATTCGTCAGCTGTAGCCGGCCGTGGCGTTTTTGCTGTCTGTGATATTGAACCCGATGAATTATTATTTCAGGAGCGTGCTCTAGTTGTGGGTCCTACAGCTCGCAAAGGTTCCGCATTAAATACCTGCATCTGTTGTCATGCTTTATTGCCATCTAAAAATTTCTTGTGCAAACATCAATGTAGTCTGCCAGTTTGTAATAATTGTATGGATACAGAATTGCATCGGGGTGAATGTGAATGGTTTAAACGTTGGGACCCTATTCATATAATAAATGATGGCAATGTTATGATTAATCCATTGTCCTTACGTTTATTAACTGCAATACGGGTATTTTTATTAACACCAGATCAGCGAGCTCTGGTCAATGCCATGCAAGCGAATGCCACTAAAGGTTATCGTCAAGAGATTATTAAAGCGGCACAATGTTTTCGCAAATTTCCCACCACTGATAAAACATTTATGGATAATTTATTTCGCGTGGTTGGTGTGCTGAATACAAATGCCTTCGAGGCACCCTGCCGCAAAGATGACCATGAGACCCTATTGCGCGGCTTATTTCCTCTAACAGCTATCATGAATCATGAGTGTACTCCAAATGCTAGCCATTATTTTGTTAATGGTAATATGGCCGTAGTTAGGGCAGCACGTTTTATATCGAAAGGTTCAGAAATAACAACAACATATACAAAAATTCTCTGGAGTAATATAACACGTTGTATATTTTTAAAAATGACCAAAGGTTTTCTTTGTGATTGTGCACGCTGCAATGATAATACTGTAAGTACAAAGAGAGAGAGAGAGAGAGTATGGAGAATATAAAGATAGTAGAAAGTTTACAGGTTTTCAGTTTTCAATTTAACAACTGAATGGTTGCTAAGGCAAATGAATTGTGTAAAGGTTATGTTAATTAAATTAGAGGTTTACAAATAATAACAACACATAAATGAAGAAACAAAAAAAAATATTTCTAAAACACCCCAAATATATAATTTCTATATTTCTATATAGAAGAAGATGTTGCATACATTTATTTGCTTTATAATGTGTACTTAAAATTGTAATAAAAAAAACTGCATCAAACCATGTTTATTCATCTTTCTGAGAAAAACTCAATTTTAAAAATCTTATTCTTTTAAATATATTAAGTTGGTTAGAAGAAGTTTAAAGAAATGTGACTTGTTTAAAAAATGAGATGAGAGTCATTAAAAGTGAAATTGGTACACTAACTTTCCTTCAAAAAAGAAAAAAAAAAGGTTTCAAACAAAAAGCTAATTAATATTAAATATTAAAATTTTAAAGGCACGAAGTTATTTAAGTTGTTGTTTAGTTTTAATATTAAATTATTTATATTTTTTGATTCTTCTCTGCTTTTCCGTGTCGAAAATAATAAAAAAAAAAAAATTCGGGTTATATTATGTAAGGGCATTCTATGGAAGTGTATTCAAAAAGAGAAAAAAAATTACCCAAAAAGAAAAAAAGACAATTTTTTAAAAAATTTTTTATATAAATTTTCTCCCCACACAAAATACAAAAAAAAAACTACTCTAAATTAAGATTCATTAAATTATGAAAAAAATATAAAATTATGAATTGGCATCAAATGGACAGAAGCATAAATACATTTAAAGTGACTTCTAAGTCTTTAGAAAATGGATTTTTTTTTTTTGCTTTTCAATGAAACTTTTCAATAAATCTTAATTCCTCAGAAATTAATTGAATCTTGTTGTTAATGTAGATTGTATAAATTTTTGTAAAAGTGAAAAACAAGTACAAATTTAACCAAAAAATCTGGGAAATAAATAATATTCGCCAAAAATGTATACAAATCGTTTAAGCATTTTTCTAAAGAAATCTTATGCATTACATAAATAGAATATTACATTATTATTAATGGCGCTTTCTTTTCTCCTTTCAAATTTCTTCTTTTTCTTATTTGTTATTTTGTTATTGTATTAGGAAAATGGCACCTATTTGTCTGCACTATTTTGCCGCGAAACTACTTGCAAAGGTATTGCAATTCCAATACAAACAAAAACCTTACAACCCGATTGGAAATGTTTAACATGTAATACAATATTTCCTCATGCGAAAATGGCACGTTATCAGGATTTCGCTTTAAATACGATTAATAATCGTATAAATACGTGTAGCGTTAGAGATATGATAAAATTTATAAATGAAATGTGCCCGAAATTTTGTCCATCATTCAATTATGTTTTAGTTGAGGCGAAATTAAATATTATTTGGCGTATGTCACGAACGATTAATAATGAGAAGTATACAAATGATGAGAAAAAATATCGTGATCAATATCGTGATGAAATTTTACAAATTATTGAGAAATTGGGTGCCGGTAATTGTACATTACGTAAATTAATTATGGAAGAAATACATTAATTGCATGGTGATTTGAATTTAATTTTAATACAATTTCAAATTAATTCAATCAAAAGTTAATTAATTAATGTAATCAATTAAATTGAATTGAAATTGTATAAAAATTAATTAATTTAATTTATTAATCAAATTAATTAAATTAAATTAAATTAATTAACTAATTACTTATACTGATTTAAAATACCTAAAAAGGAAAAAAAGAAAAACGAATACATGAAAATATTGAAAATGGCAAATAAAATTTTAAAAAGGACAAAATATAGAGGGGAGTAAAGTGAATCATTTCATTCAGAAAAATTTTATAAATATCTTTAAATCTATTTTTTTCTATTTATTAGTTGATTTGTAGTTTTATTATTTGTTGTTGTTATAGTGTCGTACGTTTAGCGGTCCCATAAGATTTGTCTGTCAAAGATTTCATTAAATGATAAATTTTTTTTTTTGTCATTTTTTTTACTTGATTTTTTATTTTGTGCCAATTGCTCAAAATTTGTTATTTTGATTATTTAAATGAATTTTTGCTCTTTGGTTTGTTTTTTTTTTATTTTGCCATTTATTTTTAACTTGAAATATGTTAGCTCTGAAGATAGAGATTTTGTTTTTGTGATTAACTGAATCATGCAAATACTTATTTAAATAATTTAAAATATTTGTCTACATTTTTCTATGCCTCTTTCTATGGGCATATGTCACATTATCATAACTTACATCACTTATTGTGCAGGAGACCCTTTTTTATTGTAGTTCTTTGTGATACTTTATTAAAATTCTCATATGATTTCATGATAAAATTTACTATTAAAGGCGAACTTCGTGAAGCGTTACTTAAAAAGATTAAAATTTCCAATGACTTTTCAAGCAAAATTTTAATTTCTAGATAGAAAATTTCTATAGAAGGTTAGAGAGGTCAGTGCACTGTATAATTAGAAAGTTGCAATTGAAGCTTTTATAAAGCTGAGTTCTAAGTTCTAAATTTAAGCGTTCCAGAGTGTTGTTTTAATATTCCCGTAGCATGATGTTACCTGCATTTTCACTTAAAATATGATGGAATGTTTAAAATATTTTATGGCGCAATCTGCAAAGAAGTTGCCAATTCTTTTCAAGTAATATCTGAGGACTGTAAATATTTTAGATCGCTTGTTTCATGATACCTTAATTTAATGTATTTATTAGCTTGACTTTCTTACTTGTTTTACGTGGAATTAATAAATTTTCTTAAAAATCTATGAATAAAATGTTAGTATTTTAGATAGCTTAATAAGTGTTATTTTACTTGTTATTAGCACAAATGACTATTTGCACTAAATTTTCATCAACTTCAATGGATTTTCTGGAAACCAATTCATTTTAATAACGTTTTAAATACTTTACATTTGAATTGAATTTGAATTTCATAAGTGATCATAATATGAATTTAGAAAATTGACAATTTCAAAATAATGTCAAAATTTTTCTTAAAAATTTTCAATTCAACTCAATTTTTAGAAGACTGTAACATATTTTTAAACAATTTGTAATTTTGAAAGGAAAAAAACCAATCAACGAAATAATTTTTTTGCATTTTATTGTTGTTTTGTAAACTGCCGAAAGAAACTCTCTGCAAAAATAATTTTTAATTAATAATTTTATAGAAAAATTAGCGAATAAAAATGGAAGATTTCTGTAAAACTTTACATCCATATTTTAAAGAGGGATCAGTATGTGCAAATTGGCTTCATCAAGCCGTTAATAGGTGTGCGGGGTTAATACAAATACCATCATATCAACAATTCAATGTATGGGAGGCCATTAAAACAATCATGTTCTCAGATACACATGTAAGTATTGCTAACTTTAATGAGGAAATCAATATGGATCCGAATAAATTAAGCTTTAAAGAATGCGGAGCACTTGTCATAAATGTGTTTCGTGAGTACATTTTATTAGCTTCACGTCGAACCACTGAATCACAAATGAATATCGCACTTTGGAGTGGATTAATTACATTATTTGGTGCAACAGCAATGGGTTGCTTTTCTATGCTTGCCAAGCGGATTTATATTAGATATAAAAATAAGTTTAAGCAGAATACTACAGATGCAACCCTAAATAAAATCGGTACAGTTGAGTTGCTCCATATTACCCCAGATGAATTTAGGCGATTAAAAGTTCACCATATAATGCGAAGGATATTCAAAAATGGTCGTTGTATTAAGCGCTTGTATCTTGAAAAATGTGAAAACGAAGAGACTATTACAAGTTTAGGCTCATTAAAAAAGTTTTCACCTAGACTACATTTGTTGGTCGTATTTACTGACAATGAAACCGATAATAAGCTAAGATAAGGAAATAACAATTATCCATCCATTTGAAGTAATGACTAAATTCCATGGCCTCAAACGGATTATATTTTTGATGTAATTAATGCACTTTGTGTATTAGAATTTTATTGTTCTTTTTTTAAATATTGTACTTCCCTCGTTTGTTCAATAAATGTGCAATTTTGTTTATTTTAGAAATAAAATAAAATAAAAAATAAAATATGAAATAAACAATATTTTTTGGAAAATAATTTCGCTTAAGACCTAACAACCTAAGAAAAATCTTATGTAAGTAACATTAAAAGGAAAACTTCTTACAAATTATATACGTTCTTGGTTCAATATTAAAGTTTACAGTTATTATAGAAATATCTTTCCGCAGTTTTCTAAAAAGCTGACATAATCTTGAGAAGTTTACTGTAAATCTATTATTACTAAATCACATTAAGTACAAAACGGTGTCTTGGAAGTGGGCATACAAAATTTCGCCCCAATTAAATTTTTTATTTCTCATTTTGTATTTTTTGTTCATGGAAAATATTTGTGCCTTTTTGCTTGAGAAAACCAATAATGTACCACAAAAATGTGTTTTTTCATTGTCTAGTTTTGATAGGACAATAATAGGATCATTTAAATTCCATACTTAAGAAAAAAGAATTCTACCTTTTAATTTCTTCAACATTCTCGATTTTATATATTATGTATGGCAAAGTACAAACTTAGTATTACTATTTTCCTTATAAATAGATCCATTTTCTAAGTGTGCATTCTTACGAAGTGCACTAAAATAAGAGCGTGAATTTACCTCTTAAGATTATGTGAAAGGTATACCCAAGATATGCTTTGTAAATTACATTAGATATTTCTTAAATTATATAAATTCTTCTCTTAAAAGAAGATTAAACTATCATTTAACTTAAAACTATTGCTTCAGTATTATGTTGTGTAGATTTGCTCTTCTGGTAGCGTTGTAATGGTGGTATAAAAAACATGACTAAGCCGCTTATAGCAATCATTGTACCGGCAAGTATAAATGCGGGTCCATATGAAAATGTAATATCATACAGCCAACCTCCAATGGGTGGTCCTATAAATGATGCGACACCTTGAAATAGCAGCAATAAACCAAATGCATTGGTTAGCTTATCTAAGCCCAAGAGATCGACTAATATTACAGAGGTCAAGCCAACATAAGCACCAATAGTAAAACCAAATACAGCACAATAAAATGCCAAACTGTAGAAGTCACTACATAGCGGACATAGCGCTGTGGCAATACCACAAATTGTTAAACTATAATTATAAATCCACATGCGATTTACCCATGGCTTATCAGAAATATAACCCAAAATAATGCGGCCCACAGTATTTGCCACACCAATTACAGAAATTAAATAACTGGATTGTTCGGTACTTAATTGTAAAGCGTCAGCTTGTGCCACAATATATATATATGGTATATTAAATCCTATACTAGTACAGAAATTTGATAAAGCGAATATAATAAAAACATAGTCCTTTAATAATGAGAAGTTCATCATTTCAACGAAGGTATCACGAGTTTCTTGTGAGCATGTAAAACAACCGCAACATTTTTGTAACTCCTCTTTGTGAGTTAAGTGCAAATTGGAATGCTTAGTTGAGCCATAGTGATTGACGGATGCATTTAAAGCAGTTAAATCATTACGAGATCGGCTATACTCTGGTATGCTATGAAGTGATCCCTGATACAAAATATCTGGGCGATACATCGTACCACTAACTGATTTCTCCTTATGCACCTCTTTTAGGGATTCGTTTCGTATATCATGATGGCTGATACTTTTATACGCTTCCAATGTATGTGATCCGTTTCCATTAATTGTTGGTTGCTCACCATAATCACTTTTGGCATTTGAATGTTTCCTTGAAGGCGTTGCATTATCTTTTATTTCAAGTTTAGTTACTGATACGCCTTGAGAAGCTTCTATATTAACTTCTAAGTGTGCTTTAAGAGGCTTCAATTCGGCCAATGTAGTATGATTATCGATAATATCCTTCCTTTTTATCTTAGGCTGCTTAGGAATATCTAACGGTCTAAACATAGCACCAAAAATGATGCAATTCAAAACTATAGCTCCAGTTATAAGTAAGGCACCACGCCAGCCAAATGCTCCAATTAAATATTCGGTTAAAGGGGCAAAAACGAATGTGCCAAAACCGGAGCCACATACAGCAATGCCCGTGGCTAAGGAACGTTTCGCTTCAAACCATGTACTGACGCTAACAATAGCAGGTAAATATATTAAGCCAAAACCTAAACCAGTTCCCAGGCCAATAGTAAAAATCAATGTAAGCACATTCTGGGCAAACATACTAATAATTATGCAAAATGCTGCTAATATTGATCCTGCTATAGTTACGGTTCGACAGCCATAACGATTGACAAATGATGAAGAAATGGGCCCTGAAGCAAATGTTACGCCCACCATAATTGAAACAATCCATGCCGTATAACCTTTACCTTCATTGAAATAATTTAAAAATTCGTTGTAAAATAAACCAAATGAATATGTAATGCCATCATTTTGCTATCTATGTAGATTAATTCTGTGAAATGTAGAGAGATTTTTAATAATTTTAAATCAAAATCATAGAAAAAGAGAATTTTCAAAAGTTTACATCTATTGTAATGCTAGACGTGTAGTTGTTCTGATTAATTGTGTATTTTATCATAGATCTCCCTTTTGGTTTGCTGAATTATCCAGAATCTATTTCGATTTAAATTTATCTGTTGATCTATTTCCCGTTTACCTTCATCATTAATGTAGTGAGCATATTTTGCGTCATATAATAAGTGGGCATGTTTTGACCAAGGGACAAATATAGATGGGAACAACTAAACTTCGTGAAGTCTTAAAAAACAGTTTTTGTAATAATTTTTAATTTGAACACGCCATTCCAATGGTTGTAATATTAAATGAGCGATAGAAGTGTTTAAGATGACGTCCTCAATTCGGAAGCTGCTGCAACGCAAAGTAATTGAAACCCACCTAATAATTACTTTATGATGCTCTGCATTGAAACAAAGTGCCTTCAAAAGTGGATCTTTCTAATGTCTAAGTCAATCATGAAAACAAGAAATAAGCCATTTTGAAAAAATATTTTCACTTACTTATGATATGTATCATAAAAGAACCGAAAACGACCATCCAACCCCAACCGCCATCTGGTGATATTGGCTGGGCAATTATTGCACTATTCATGCCCTGTTCTACTTTAGTATTTGTTTCCTGGACATTCGATTTTCTTCGTGCAGGCGGTCCATGTACCATTTTGTGCTATAATTTTTAACTATTTTTATTTGTTTAATTGTTTTTTGTTGCTTAATTTATTATTGTATTCATATAATTAACCGCCTTCTATTTTAGTTATGATTATTATTGTTGTTGTAAAAATGTAATATCACAATAATTTTAACATTCTTTGAAATTACACATTTACATTTAAATTCCCTAAAAGTTCTCAGGTACCGAATTTTTTTAGGTTTTCTTTTTTGTTATTGTTTTTGCTTTTAATTGAAGTAATATCAGGTAATTTGTTTTAATGTTGATAAATCTGAAATAAACTTTCAATTTATTTTATATTAATTATTAGCAAATAAATATTGGATTATATTAAAAAGCAAACGCAAGTTATGGTATATAAAGAAAAACATTGGCCTTCCAAAAAATCTGGAAATAATAAACATAAAATTGAGAGTTTTGGAAATGGGTGACGTGAAAGACACATAGGGGCTGTAATTTTTAGACGAGATAAAGCCGCCATATGCAAGTCAATGTTTTATACTCGTACTATTGAGAAAAGGAGAATAATTTTTGGGCCTAGGATGTATATCGCTTTAATCGATCAGTCATGAAATGAAGTACTAACCCCCATCTATGGAATTGAGCGATTTTCCGAAAGACGATAACAGTCGCATTACTTTTTTAAATGATCCATTTTATATGGCATTCGATATACAAAATGTTTACATGAATTTACTAGTTAAGTAGTTTTTTAGTTGTTTTTGCATTTATATAAGAATTTACTTAATAAGTAAAAACAAAAATGAGATTGTATTAGTGACGAAAGCACGTGCACATATTAAGGCTGCGATTTTGTAAAAGCGTATTTTGTATACACAGAAATTACAATCAAATCTTATCTACCGGAAAAATTCCATAATTTTTTTGTCATGTATTATTTCTATTTTATTTATTTCATACGTATATGTATGTGTGTAAAAATGTGCATTAAATGGTACATATTTATAAAATAATAAAGTAGTAAAATTATTTACAAGTAAATTAATAAATCCCCCCCCCTCCGCCATCTCTAAAAATAAAAAGAAATAAAAGTAATGATCTGGAGTTAAAATTGAAAAAAAAACTATCGTTAAATTTGATTAAAGATAGAATTATATCAATTTGGAAAATTATCTAGATAATAAAATGAAGAGTTATCTCAAATCAGTTCTACATTACGGATTTTTGGCGGTTTAACCTTTTGCTTGCATTTTTATACAACGATTGTTTTTTGAAAGTTTGTTCTAAGTCTTAAAATCGAATAATTTATATTAAAAAGTTATGTTCGTTTCTTACGTTTCGTATTAAAAGCTTCCTTTGAGACAAAGTACAAGACTAGAAACTTGCTCACTTAAGAAAAGTAGAATATTTGTATTTGCTAAAAAGAAATCAGCCATTAAATGCAAAGCGGTCTTGAAATAATAGAAAGTGAATTTTTCGATTTGAAAAATCACTTACACAAGTTAACATTTCACTTGTTTTAAGAATATTTTATTAAAATGTTACATACAAATCTTTTTTGATTCTTTGTTGCTGTCGATAAAAGCGAAAGAACATGACTGTGACATTTTTATAAATACACATAAGGAAGCAAAATGCGCTGTACATGCTTAAGTAAATAAAAAAAAAAAAAAGAACAATGTGCAATAAAATAAGAGACCAATGGACTCTTGTAGATCATTTATAATTAAAATTAGTCATGTTAACTTATTTATGTACTATAGAGATTTAGAGAAGGAGTATTAGAAATTTTGTATATTCTATGTATTTAAAAAAAGGTGTAAAAAGTGCACTTTTTCGACAAAGAACAAGTAAAAAAAAAATTATATTTGGCTGGGGCCAAATTTTATAGATCCACTACAGAGACCGTAATAATTTGGCATGATGAGCACAAACTCACCAAATTTTGCTTAAGGGAACTGAGGTGTTTTCAGTTTACGTAGCACTGTGGGCGTGTCTTTGTACCGATTTTGCCTAATTTCAATACCAATCTGCCTGTAAGAACTTTTGATACTTCTGCCAAATCTGCGTGATATTTCTTCTTTTAGGACCGAAAGAATGTTAAGAATACACGGACAGACGGATGGACAGATAGTCTTACCTAAATCGATTCAGAATTTGATGCTGATTAAGAATATATAGATTCAATTCTTTTTTTGGATGTTACAAACGTATTGAAAAAATGAATACAGGTGGTGGATCTAAAAACTATACAGGTTAGTTGTACTTTTATGTTGCTCATTTAAACATTTTTGACGGATATTTGGACGTATTTCTTTATTAGCACCTTTATTTAAATTTAATTCTAATTCCAATTGTCTAATTATTTTACATTTTGCACAAAATGCTTTATAGTAAAAGAAATTTTACTTTATTTATTTTTAATTAATTTATTTCAAATTAAATTATCTGCAAGTTAATAAAACTTTTGATGTTGGCCTGAGTTCATTGACTTTGTTTTATTCGTATGTAACAGAAGTACTCTTCAGTTGAAAATTAAATGAGATGACAATTTTCAAAATGGTTTGTTATGCTTTACAGTATTTAAGGGTACAGGATATTTTTCGTTTCAGTTGATGTATGAGACTTTTAAATGAGGTAGAAATAGATCCATTCGCCACCGCATCACTTTTTGCTTTCTTTTATTTTTTTTCTTTCCTCTTCCCTCAGTGTTTACATCAGTTCATTTAATTGTCAGTTTGCCCATCTATCGTTCGTTTGTCTGTCCATCTGTCTGCTTGTCCATATGTCTGTCTGTCCTTCTGTCTTTCTGACTTTCTATTGTTTACCCTTAAAAATTTGCCTTCAAATTTATACAAATTGGCCAATTTTGCTTTAGATTATTACAGTTTTTTGATACTCCTTCACATAACAAATTTTTCGAATTTCACAAAAATACCGTTATTTTATTTCTTTTACGCGCAATTCACTTTCCTTTAGTTTTTAACAGTTTTTATCAACTTAAAAAAATTGATGCAGGGCATTTAAGAGTTAGGTATAACCAACCTGAGCGTTTCCACTTGTGTTGTTTTAGATTTTACTTTTGATGTTACTTAAAGCTTAAAATGTCCATAAATATTTCATTTCATCTTTATTTCCATTTTTATTTTTATTTTATATTTTATTTCAAAGTTATTTTTATAACCATAAAAATCACACTATTGATGATCAACATCAACAATTTTTCAATAAATTTTCATGATTCTTATGTTTTTGATTTTTTAAGTTTTTTCCTTTGGGTTTTTATGTTTTATTTAAAATGCAATTCTTTATTATCTCAATTAGAATGTTATATTAAAATTAATAATAATAAAAATATTTAAAATGTTTATTATTATTGTAATTAGTTGTTAAAGAGAATGATGCGTGACTTCTGCGTACACTATTTAGCGCCGTTTTATTATACACACTAAGTGATTTATTTTTTTGTTATTTACTTTTTATTTTGTTTTTATCTTTCTTTGTTTTGAAATTTTCTATTTTCAACAATATCGGCGAAATAATTGTTCTCGAGTATCGCACGCAATTCGCACTAGACATTACTCTGCCAATGAGTACAATAATATCTGTTCATAATTAAATTCAGTTTACATGAATTTCGCTTTGTCACTTTTTTTGCTTTCCTTTTTTGTTTACAGTTTTTAGTTTTGTTTTTTGATTTTTTGTTTTTGTTATGTACGGAATAGAAAAACTTATCAATGATGATAATTAAGTAAACGTAAGTTAAATTGATTAAAAAGTGTATTTATATTTATACATATATGTATATATGTATGTATGTATGTATGTATGTGTGTGTTTAATGTTCTCTTTGCTGTTATCACAATCACAATCACATACAATCACATCACTCATTTCTTGCTTCTGGTTTATTTAATATTTTAACATTATTATACGCTTGCAAAGTCATTCAAAGAAGGAAAATATAATAAGACAAAACAAAAACCAAAAACAAAAGAACAATACAATAGATAACGTTAGAAAAAAAAAAGCATTTTTTTTCACATGCTGAGCACATGTGTAAAAAAATGTTCATTGGCTTTTGTTATTGCTAAAAATTCGCATGATTTAAATGTTATTGGTATAATTAATTTATTAATAAATTAGTAAATTTATAGTTTCTCTAGAGTATCTTTAATCTGAATCGATTTAGTTATATCTGTTCATGTAAACTTATTTCCCTTTGTGAAAAGTAAAATTTGGTATATCAATAAAAAAATTTCGGAGAATCATTGAAATTTTGAAGAGCACGTTAAGCGATTAAGAGACTCTGCAAAATTTTGGTTGACAGAGAACTTCTTATTTAAAATATCATAAAAAAAAGGTAAATCGACCACGCCTCTTGAACTTTATATTACGTAATTCTCTGATTTCTGATAGTTCTGAGTTGTTAGAATTTTATTCAATCGCAAAATCTTATAAGGATAATATTTGGCAAATTTTGTTCGCCTATCTAAAATTGAAGCTTTATTATTGGAATTATCTGATATTATTTGATTGGTGCATATTCAAAATTTAATTGAAATTTATTGAGTTTAGTTTACTATGGATCATGTACATGTGCTTAAGCAAATTTAAATGTGAATTTCAAAAATATTTATCAATTAGAAATGATTAACCTCTAGAAATTTGTTCCAATGCCTTCTTTGTCCCTTTAAAATATGGTTTGATTTTTCTTTTTTGTTTTATTCAATATTATTTATTTATAATTGTTTTATATAAAAACAAAGGTCTTAAGGTAAATTCTTTGTCTTTTACTTGACATCACATTTTTGCAATCAATTAATTGTTGATAAGAGATTTCCATTGTCGGTGGCTTTGTGAGTGTATGCACGAAGTAAATGTTTCCAAATCTTAGCAACTTGCATACAAAAATCATACAAAATTCTATGAGGCTTTCTTTAGAGTATTGAAATCATTGACAAGCCGCAGGCATATTTCTTCTCGGAAGTACAAAAATTCGAAATTTCTTTTTAAATAATTGGCCTTCTCCGTAAAAAAATTTATACAGTTAAATGTTTTTTTTTTATATTTTGGATATGGATAAATTTTTATCTACAATAATTTGATTTAATATAATTTCATTTATGATAAGATTATTTCCAGTTGACCATAAAATTCAAGTAAAATAAAATTGTTATGTACAACAAAATTATCGCATTGATTACATGGCCATTTAATTATTATTTAACTGAGGATAAGTGTACTGGGACATTATTATAAAGATTATAATATATAGAATAATGAATTAATATATTATTTAATATTTTATATGATAAAATATAAATCTATTAAAAACTTACTTGTAATCTATGTAGAGCAATAACAATAAGTAAACGTTATAGAAAATCAAGCGATAATTTTTACTCATTTAGAAATTGACTTAAAATAACAAAAATAATAATCGCAAAAGCTAATTTTTAATGTTATAAATTATTTATAAATACAAATTGTATACTTTGTTTCTTTTTGTAATAGTTGCCCATTATTTACATTTTATTAAAAGGATAAAGTTATCCCATTTCTTTTTGTCCGTAAGTCCGTACTCTTAGTATCTTAGTTAACATTAAAACTCAAACAACTGATATGCCAAAAAAATGCTTTAGATCAATATTTCTTTCTATCATAAAACATCACTTTATCATAGCAAAAGCAATTGTATAGTTGGTAGAAGTCGACTTTTAAATACTTTATACATCACTTTGCTTAATATGATTAAAGTCAAATAAGATAATTACGAGTTAAGAAAATTGAAAAAAATCGTAATTTTTCAATCATATAAAAAGTTCATTCCATGAAAGAGAAGGTTCAAAAAACGATTGATTTGGACATTTTCGAAAAAGAGCGTTATATGGGGCTTGGTCGTCAAATTAGTATGATTTTTATTTTCAATAAAGTTAGTCTCTGAGCCAAGGCGCAACCACGCATCAATTGTGAGTCGATCGGTATAATAACAGGTGGACACGTCTCAACATTTTTTGGGTGTTACTTGCACTACCCTGTATCTGAGGTGTAGAGTATAACAAGGCAAGAAAATGAACTTCAAGTTAAATTAGAAGAAATTTTTGTAAGATTTTTAAAAGTTTAGTATTTAAGAAACGATTCAAAACTTGAGCAAATACGATCTAAATTTAGCACGCCAAAATATTACGTCTTAAATTCTGTTCACATAATAAATCTGGTACATATTGTACGTTTTATTAGGGACTTATCAAAATATCTTTAAAATTGAGCCTTATGAATTAACAACAAAGTTAGATGGAGCCACATTAATTGAAAAAAAAAATATATTGAAGCAATCAGTTTAATAAGAAATAGATTCATTTGAAAATCACTTAGTATAAATCGTGCAGAACTTAATAAGTTTATTTTATATTTATATTGTGCTGGCCATAATTTAATTGATTCTTTAGTGAATTTGACTCTGCCCTTTAGATTTCAAACGTCTTCACAAAACAGTGAACTCTAAATTCCAGTATAAAATATCTATATTAAATTCATTGTATATAAAAACTCGTTGAGCAACGAATTTCAATGGTTCTTAAATTTCAATTGTCATTGATAGATGAGTTCAAAAAGTTTCCTTTAATAAATTGTTCATTGCTTTAAGCATTAAAAAAAAAATGTAAAAAAGTTAGATGATAGAAACTGAAAGTGATAGATGGTAGATGATGTCAATAAAGGTCAAGCTAAACTATTCAAGGATATTAATAATAAATTGTGAAAATAAATTAATTACTTAATTTATAGCAGCAATTTGAAGGCTATTTTGTGGCAATTAATTCTATTTTATGGTACATGCGATTCTGAACTCTTAACAAGGCTTTCCATTTTCATTCTAAAATTAAAATCTTTTCATTCTAATATACAAGTTTTTCAAAATAAAAAGATATTTTATATATTATTTAGATTTAGGTTTTTGTTACCAAACCAAAAAAAAAAAAAAACTGAAAATCCATCACTGAAGAAAGATTTTGCCAAGTTTCTATTTTGAAGACTTTAACGTAACTAATTATTTGGAAGAAAAGTAAAAATAGAATTTATTCAGATATTAAAAGATATTGAAAATTCTTTAGACTTATCAAACAGTCCTCGTATAAAAGGTATAAGGAATATTTTCAGTTATGATGTGAATATAAAATTTCATTTAAGCAAACTCAATAATGACTTTAATCTTTAATAATATCTGTAAAAATTTTATGAGTAATTATGGAATAGTAAAAATCAATGTTTATCTTTATTTAACTCATTTTATGATATGACTACAAAACCAAAGCAAGCATAATAATTTAATGAAATCAAATGTATCAGGCATCTAAGAATATTCTACATACTTTTTTAATATAATATAAAAAATAAAATAATTTCTTATAAAATAGAAGAGAAACAAATTGGCAAATAATAATTGAAACTTGAAAATTTTCATAGAATTCAATGTAAAATAAGGTGTGCCATGTGCGAATTCTTTTAGATATTCTATAATTTTATATAAATTATATTTTATTCGAAGAATGATTTTATATTATTATATCACAATATAACAAGGAAACATTTACATTATATCAATGATGAATATAATAATGATAATAAAGAAGTTCTAAAATGCTTCTTGTCATAACACGTGACTGTATCAGTAATGCATTGCCATCACTTTCTCTTTTGCCTATTTAAATTCAAGCAAAACTTATACATGCCATTTAAGCAAAATTTATATGTATAAATTTATATAAAACATGTTAGGTCAAGGCGTTCTTTCTAGTATTCTACATTTAACGCTTGATGGAAATAGAAAATTTAGAAAAGAAAAAAATTTCATTACACCTTTGAAAGAGAGTTTTTGCAAGTGAGTGCACAAAGACTTATCAATATTTTGAAGTGTATTTCAAAGTAAAAAAAATTAGGACATTTAAAAAGAATTAGTCTACACATACCAAATTTTCCATATATACCAAATTTTCTTTAGAATATTAAGGGAAATTTCAATTACAGGAAGATGAAAATCTCATGTCATGATTAAGTTTTAGTTAGAAAAACCCACACACTGGTTAGACTTAAATCGTTCTAAAAATATCCATTAAGTCTTATTGCAAATGATACAAGAATTCTTATAGACTTCAAAAGATTTAATGTACACAAGGACTGACTGTCCTGTAAATATTTTAAGCAGAGTCAATTGAATGGATATTTGATTTAGTCTTACATTTTAGTAATACAAGAACACACCTGCTTCTAAATATATAAATGCTTTTGTGTATTTAACTGCCATAGAAAAGGTTTACATTTGTAATTCTGTAGTTCTGCATAACAACGGAAATATTGAGTCTATTGCTTTCTTGTAGGCTCTTTAAATTTACTTACCTTTTATTGTAACAATGTATGTATTTGTGTATGTATGTATGTATATTTATAAATATGTATATGTCAGGCAATTATTTTTTTTCACTACACACAATAAAATTCAACGGTATATTATCAATGGGCCGCGCGTCAAAGGGGCGATTTGTTTTTCTGATTTTATTTCTTTATTTATTTTTTTTTTTTTGGGGGGTTACTATTTCAATTTGATTACAACTCATTTGTACAGTTATCACATTAAACAAAGAAAAATAAATTCAAAAATTCCCCCCCACCCCTAAAAAATTACATTGAAAAAATTTTCACATCATTTTTCTACTTTTCCGCTAATTTTTCTTGTTATGATTTAATTTATTTGTGCTTCTATTATGCTCACGTTCTCGGCTTTCTCTAAATAACCATTCGATTTTTGTTTTGCTTAGAAAGCACGTGTTTTCGTTGCAACAACAATAATTGAACTAGCAAAAAAAAAATGCATAAATGGAAAAAATCATGCAAGTAGATTTTTTGTAATAGAAGATGTAAGAACAACATTTCTTGTAAACTTCTTTTTTCCTTTTTTTTTTGACAGTTTTTTTTATTGTTCGCCCAATCTGTGTAAATTTTATTGGCGGTTTCTTTTTACATTAAAGTGAAATGTTAACTAATAACAGACACCTGATGGAATGCATCAAATAAAATACTTCAATTATTTTAAGTTCCTTATAAAATATTTTAAAAATGAATAAGAAACCGTTCTGTAAAAGTTATTTGTACTAAAGAGCAACAAGGAAATTTTCAGTTAATTCAAAGAGATAAACTTTCAATGTTTTATGATAGAAATTTAAAATTCTAACGAACGGAATATCAGAGAGAAATATTTTTATTTTTAGTAATAGAATTCTTTCTTTAAAGTTAAATGCTTTGAATTTAACTAAAATTTATTGCAGTTCTATTAAAACAAAATTGTATTTTCTTTTAAAGAATAAAATGTTAATACATCTTGGAAAGTTTTCATGCAGAACTTTCAGAAGAAAGCTTCTAACTTTTAGGCTTTTTCTCTTATAGTTTTTTTTTTTAGTTAAGACAACCACCATTTACAGTACATTTATCATTTACGCGAAATATTTTAAGTTGATGCTTAGAAATGCAAATTTTGGAAGTAAAAACAAGACATTTGACTCCGGCTTAAGTAGCTGCTTGTCATGAAGTATTTTATATTTAGTTCTTAATGTTTTACATTAGAAGTTGATGATGATAAACTTGGATTAAAAAAAAAAATTATTAGAAAGTGAGACTTGACTTGATTTGATGACTTCATGCATCAGGCCTTTATTGGAATGCTTACATGGCACTTTACAATAATAAGTAGTATTCAAATATATTACGAATTCAGAAATCTGCAGCATTGTTCACGATGTGCGCACCACAGCCCCCACGAAGCCAACTCTAATATTACCACAATGGGTATTAATAAAACGTGGCTTTAGATTAAATCTTTGGTCCGATTGCGTGAATCATGACGCTCTTTCTTAGAAGCCACTCCCAGTTAAGGTGTTGCTTTTCGAAATTGGTCGTCATCATTCTTGTACAAGTTATAGAATTTTTTAAGAATATTACCATTTGCATTATTTGAAACTGAAAAAATCGGTCATGAATATCGAATTTTTCTTTTCAATTTTTTTCATTCTTCTTTGAGTAATTAAAGTAGAGAAAGATCTGTAATGGTCACTTATTCATGAAATATATTCATGCACAATTATTTACTTGGAATAACTACTTGAGAATATTTTTCTTATTTTTATAATTTTTTCTTTTTGTAATGAAAGATAATTGTCTTATTGCTTTTTTTTTTGTCACAAAAGTTAACCAAATTTGTGAGAATTTTGTTTTCAAATTATCAGAGATATATTGTGATCAAGGCCTAAATATTTACTAACTTACTTATATACTTACATAAAATCTAATGTATAAACATATTTCACTGTTTTGTATTTTTTATTTTTTATAAGAATTTTTGTATTTGACATGAACAGATATAAAGATATTTTACATTTTGTCTTGCGGTTTTTATGTCAAATCCAAACATTACAAACATTTCATATACATATTTGATACATAATTATATAAATCGTATATCATAAACATTGCATTTGCAAGCACATGTGATTTCTACAAAAAGCAAGACAAATTTTATAGATGCATGATTTATAAGACAACATTTGCCTCAAAACCATCATGATTATAATGTTAAAGATATTAAAGATGTTAAAGATGTAAAAGATGTTTTCAATTATATGCTAATTACAGACCATGTGACATGTGATATTATTTTAACAATTTTCATGACAAAGCTACAAAAAGCAATTGCAACCTTAACACAAGTTACGATAATTAATTAGTTATAACTGAGAAATGAACATAAGAGTCCATCAACATATATTTGTTGGTCGTTGATGTCAATCAAACAAAATACGCTTATAATATACATAACAATCAAAAATAAGGATCTGAAATAAACCGAGCTGTATAATAAGCCTATAACAATTTCAGTAGCAATTGAAATTTTGTCTATTCAGCTACCTATTTGTTTTGAGTGAAGTTTTGTAAAACATATTTCTAAAAAAGTTTCATCTCAGTTCTCATTTTATCAATTTTGAAAAACTAGATGACTTTTCCATTGAAATCTATATTTATATTGTCTATAAAAACTTGTTAATTTAAGGTCATTGAATGTTTGAGGTTTATAAAAGGCAAATCGAATAGAAAAGAGTCCTTGGAACTTTTATGTTTGTAGTTTAAATTTATATTTGCAATTTAGTTAGAATTATTGAATTTTCATGCAATAAATTGATTGATTTCTCTTAATATATCTGATTGGCACAATTTCTACTTAATTGATGTCCAGTTGTTCCTTTTCTATAAATTTCTACATGATACAATTGAAATGACAGGACACAATCAGACCATAAGTATTGTTACATTAAGAGATATCTATATCAACTAATTTTTGGTGATGCAATCAAGAGGCAAGAGTGAAGAGTCAAGAGTCAAGAGTCAAGAGTCATTTCATTCTAAACTAAAAGACTAATCCTTTCATTTATGTGTTGTTCTTTAAGCAGAAAGTATGCTTGAAATTTTTAATACCATTTTTTGTCATTTAGTGCTTGTTCTTCATACTGTTACATAAAGATTTTTATTAGGAATTTGAAGTACCTGAAAAGCATGCATTGTTATGTTAAGATCATGGACAAAAGAAAACAATTCGTACTAATTGACTTTTAAAGTATGCATTCAAACAAAAAATTACAAATATTTTTACAAAAATTTCCTAAAAATGTTTAAAAATGTTTCAAAATATGCAAAGGTATACGCATTTTGTAAATTCTCTTGAATGACCTTAAGCAATTAAATAATAAATCCAAGAGATAATTTTTCGTGTTTTTTGTGTTACGGCACTCAGGGAGATTTGCAAAGAAAAACTAAAAAAATTTCTAATGTTTTTACTACGTTTAAAGTTGAGTTCTCGACTTTTGTGATTAGGAGAACTCATAAATAGGCATATAGATGGATAAACTTCGTGGCTTCATCGATTTAGAATTTCTAACTTCACTTTTTAAGGTGTTCAAGTTTTATATTGGACATTTCAATCATTTTGAAAAAACAATATATGGGATCAAAAATTCAATATTTCGATTTTTTTAATTATGACAGAACTTTGTGAGTTATAAAATCGTTGTGATTCAAAATTTTGCAAATGAAATCGAAACCAACTATTATCTAAAGCATTTTAACTAAAAGTTATGGAAAGTTTGAACATAATTGCTAGATAACAGATACTTCAGTTTAAGCTTTCATTTAAAGTATGTAAAATTTTTATCATATAGGTCCATTTTTCCTATTTTCCTAAAAATAGAACTCTGGCCAATTGGTTTTAAATGTAAAGATTTGGGAGTTTAGTTATAATGCACAATTCAAGAATGCACAGAGCCTTTAGGGCAGTTCTTTAGCAGCGTTCTGTTAATAAAATGAGTTTGTTCTGTTCAGGGCGCTTAACTAAAAGTATTCATATTAAAAATGCATTTTATGTTTGAGTGTGACTTAAAAGTCTATATAAAAATCTATATGACTTCAATATATAGAGAATTGTATAAATTTTAGTTTTTATTTCATTTCATTTCAATTTAATTCAATATAATCTATTGGTATTAACTTTTTACTATATCAATCGAAATTCTCTTTATTTATGTGCTTTTTGTTTACTTTGTTCCATTTTATATATAGAATGAAGAAAAGTAAAAGTGTCCCAATCAATTTTATCTTGATTTCATAGTTATTCAATGCTCGCATTAGAACAAATGAATAATGAACTGTTCTTTAAGTTTTAGTTGTTTCTCTATTATTGGTAGCAATGACTATTTTCATAGATTACCATCGTATTATATTATGTTCAATTAAGGATAAAGGCATTAAAAACGTCAAAGTAATTTATATGGATATTCATAAAAAGATATTATATAAAATATTTATATAATACTTTAAATTTGCTTTGCTTTACATTCACTTTAGATTCTTTAAAGTCAAATGATACAGATTTGTAAATATTGTTACAAAAATAAATTATTATGAATTTAATTTCTTATTATTTTTATTTATAATGTTATGTGATATTTTGAACATGTTGCTGCTTGTTTTCTCTTTTGTTGTTTAGCATAGAATTTACCAAAAAAAAAAAAAAAAAAAAACCAGAAGCTAACAAGAAAACCATAATCGTTGTGAAGTTGAAATGTAGTTTGATGTTAAAGGGGTTTATTTTGTAATTTTATTGTAATAAATCATATGAAAAACTTGCGGTTATTTGTTTTAATAAATGATCTAAGGGTTTGAAAAATCTAAATTTTAATATCTCTAAGAATATTTCAAGCTTGCAGATATACTTAAATTCTAAAATTGCAGGAAGAATTTTTAAGAAATTAAAAGTTGTTTTGGCATAATTTAATGAAACAATAAAAAAAGCTTAATTTTTATAATAATTTAGAAATGCTCATATAAAAGTGCATTTTATGTTAATTGCATTGTTTTAGAAAAGTCAAGAAAGAGTCAATGGCTCACAAGATATCACGGCCCTTGAAAAAAGCCAGTCGTTCAATTAAAAATGCTTTACATTTGATCGATGTTGTTGAGGCTTTACTTTGATTATTGTGTAATGGCCTTTAAAAATTCAAATCAATTTAATTGAGACAAAATACAAGAGATTTTAGAAAAAACTAGAGTTTCAAAGAAGAAATTTAAAACTTGAAGTTTATATTATAATTATGAATTTCCATTCTATTTTCTTTTCTATAAAAAGCTTAATATTTCTTTTAAATTGTTCAGTCAAGATGAATTTAGAATTAATGCAATAGTTGATGGCGGACAAGTTAAAGAATTTTTTAATAATAAACACAATTTCATCATCGCGTTTACGCGCCACATCTATAATTATTATTACATGATTGTTATGCAAAATTTAAATTACAACTTTCAATTTAGCGGTTATTTTTAAAATGCTCAACATTTCAAATGGAAATCATATGCAATGTATACGTGACTTTTATATAAATTATATTATTGTGTCAGAATCAAATTGAAAGAATGTACATAAACATATTTGACTGAGATCGATTTGCGAATACTTTATCAAACAAATATTGGTTTATATTTGATGAAAAGGTAGCTTGGCTGATGTTGGAAATGTGGGCAAATGTTGTAAAGTAATAGTTTTAATAGCTATGGAAAATTCTTAATCTCTAAGTATTATTAAAAGAGAAAGACTAAGAGAATGAAATGAAAGTAATGAGTGAAATGACATGAAAGCATTATTTTTATGTCGAATTTCGCCCATTGAAACTGCCAATAAATCAAAATTTGCCAAATTTTTTTAGTGAATTTGAAGGTTAAATGTCAAATGTGAAATGTCAAATATTACACATTGGAAAATTGGAATAATAGATATCTCTAATAAAATCTCAAATGTTCAATTGCGATTAAGTGTAAATACATTTTTGTAAAGTCTCTAATGTAATTTCTTTCTATGTTTTTAAAAAAAATATATTTTGTGGTAAAAATTTCTTGGAAAATTTGCCTTAATATTAATTTTCCTTAAATACTTTAAATTAAACTGCTTTGTTGGTTGCTATTCGGCATGCAAATTATATTCTATATAAATAATAATTCAATGGCAATAATAATCGAAGAAGACCACTGATCAAATGCTTCCTTTTCCGTTAACTATTTCTCTATATGGTTGGTATTATTATTAGCGTGTTTACTGATTCATTGATTATCAATTACTTTTCATATTAAAGTTTTAAATAAAAAATAAAAAAAGAAATCAATAAAAATGCGTGAAAGGTTATGACATAAATTACAAAATTCTTTTAATAAAATTAATTGTTTGTTAAGTCAGCAAAATCCCTGTATAAAAATTGTCCAAAACAAATGTAATTATTTAAAGCTTTAAGTTGGCCTGCTTTAGGTGGCAACTTAAAGCATAAAACGTACCATATTTTTCTTCATCCATTTTTTTTTTTTTTGGGCATAATTGTTCTTATACAAAAAAAGTTCATAATTCTTTATTTCTTCAGTGTTATGAGCATTTTATATGAAAATTATATGAAAATAATAAAAAATACAGAGTCTTAAGATATTGCACAATAAAAATTGTAACATCTTAATATTGCTTTATTAATGTCGGCTATAAAAAGATTATACGAAATGTGTTACTTTTTTGTTGAGCAAGAATTTTAATTTAAAATTTCTACAAATTATTATTGAAACATCAATCTATAATGATAACCATAACGAGAAGTATTGCGTTATATTATGTTCCATTAGATGTCCTTTTTAATGTCCTTAGATCTTATAAATGTTATATTACTTTATTTAAATACTTTTTCATAGAGTTGATCTTATTTATACATGAAATTTTTTACAAAGCATAAGAATTTTTACACACTGCTGTAAAAGCAAGAGTCGCCCATAAATATGCAAGAAAATTACCAGCAATAATAACAACTAAAATTATGTAAATATTTTATATAAAATTCTACTATTTCTATCGTTATTTTTTAATTTTTACTTCTGTCCTCTTTATTAAAATATTTTGCAGTTTTTCTCAGATATTTAATCAAGTTTATGAATTTTTTTTGGCTCATAACACTTGTGCTGTGGGCTCTTCCCAGATGGGTTTGGAATTTAATCTTTTTAAATGAATTGTGTATCTGAGGCCTACCCATGTCAGATTGTTAAAGAAAGTTATTTTCATAAAATTTGTTAGATGGTCATGTTTTGATCCAAGAGAATATGTGTTTATCGCATCTTGTGTATAAATATTCTTCAAGTAAGACCCTTTTTTATGCAAGTTAATATGTGTGCGAAAAATTTGATACTACTTTTCCAAATTAACACTTTTTTTTTATTGTTTTGAGTTGTTATAAATTTTTTTAACTTTTTTATCTACACTAAATAAAATGATGTAGGATATAACAGAGTTAGAATCGAGTAAAGTTTAACATTTTAATTTTAATTTAGTAATTTTTTTTGTTATAATTGCAAAAGTTTTCAAAGATATTTGAACATTTTATGAATGGAAAAATTTTTATGTAAATTATATGTTCTCGATTATTAAAGGATATTAACATAAAGAAAAATATCTATGGATATTAGATATACTTAGTCAAAAGATTTACTGTAACGACTTTGAAAAGTTTCATGTCGCTTGCGTTTATGAAATCATTTAGTTGGGAAAGTCAACATTGTAAGGAGAATATTGTTCTGATTGTAGAAATATATTTTATCTTGACCTTCTCTGTACACTTTTATAATCAGAGAAATTTAAGCGTACTTGCTTTTAATGAAAGTGTTAATTCTTCAAGGTCTTTTCTTACGTTAATTATGTAAAATTCAAGGCAGATTTATATTAGAAGGAAATGAAAATTTCTCTTATTAATATCTTATTAATCTTAACGATTAATAAGCGTGAAATATACATTTTATCATAGTTTGCTTACGCTTTTTTTTATATATTTTAAATACTTTCATAATTATTGACATTATCAAAGGAGTGGATAAATATTATTTATTATGTCTAGCAAACATGAAGGTTTACGAAAGTCCTTCGCCTCCCTTTCTCTCTATCATTCTTCCTCATCATAATGTTATTAAATAAATATGTAATAATTCAGTGGTATAAATATATATATATATACGAAAACACATAGAAAGGCATTGGCATTGGCACACCTTTAATCTATATAAAGCTTTAGTAATGGTAGCGGCAATTCAGCAGCAATTTAACACCATCAAACATTAACCACATAGCGACGAGTTGATACTTACTTTAATGAGGTATCTCATAAATGTAAGTGTATAACGGCTGGTTACTTATTTAAGTGTAATGTGCTCATACATAAAACGAAGATATTACATAATTTAGCAGATACGTATGATTATTAAAACTCTTAAAGATGGAATAGTAACAAGTTATAAGTAATAGTTTTCCCGTTTTCATCAACTTAATAGATAAGTCTTTAGAAAAAATATTTTTTATAATAAAAAGTGCATTAGATGGCTTTAAATAAATGCTTTCAGTATGGACTGCCTTGCGTTTGTGTGCTTTAGTCCATTTTTAAAATCAAACAGTGCATCTGAATTTTCTTCACTCTTGCCATGTTTAAGAAGAAATTTTGAGTTTTTACGATCACTAAAAAGTTTTTTTAAGCTCTTATGATTCTTTTATAACATCATAAGCGTAAATTGATAGATCTTACAATGTTTATACTCGTTTTGGTCACTGGTCGAAGATAATCACCCAATAACTTTAAAGTGTTATCTACTTTTATGACATTGCGTTTATATGTTCCGCCTTGATTAACTTATCAATGTATTTACTATTATTAAGGCTAAGAATTTTAAGTTGCTATCAGCTTTAGCAAGATTAGGTTTTGCTAGATTCTTGAATGGCAATTTTATTTTTTACATGCTCTTTTTCCTTTTACTTTTTCTTTACTTCATCCTTATTACAGTTATTTATTAAAAATTGAATGGTAAATTAGAGCCATCTTAGATGTTGCTAATACAATAAGTAAGTTGAGTCACTTAAAAAGTTAGTTAAAGATAATGATGACAAAGTACAAGTAAGAAGCAAAAAAGTCACGTGAAGTATCCAAAATCCGGTAGTCAAAATCCTGAGATAGTCAAATAAATTTGGTGGCCATAAAATAAAAGTTAAAAATATCAGAACTGCACAAGGCAAATTGAACAGTTAGTAGAATGCATCTATAGGTTTACTTTATGTTACATACATTTACATAAACTTATTATACTGTATAACATTTGTAATGCGCTCAAGAGAAAACTTTATAATCAATAATGTACATTTTATAGTTGAAAATGTTTTATTTCAGTTTATTCGTCATTATTGATGACAAAGTTATTCTTTTACAGAGTATTTTAGTAAAAGTAGCCTTCAGAATATTTTCTGATACTTTTGTTTATACTTTTGTTTGTTTGTTTTTTTAAGATATTTTGAAAACTTTTGGAAAAATTCTTCAAAGACATGAATAGTTTTCATTGAATTGAATTAAAATTGAAAAAGTAACAATTTAAAATTTTTTTTTTTTGCTTATAAAGAAATTTCATTCAATTCATTCAATTCATTCAGTTTATAAATAAAAAGGTTAATACATAACATACCTATATATATCAGAACTTTCAACTATTTCTTAGAAAGAGGGGACAGAAAAGTGTTTCTGGAAATAGGAGTAAATATAAGCTTCGATAATGCGATGTAAAAGTGATTTTCAATCAGTTAGAAGTTTGATTAGTTTGACAAAGCATAAATCTAATGCGAAGGACGTTTCTAATAGAAAAGTTTGAATTAAAAAGCATGTGAAAAAAACTCGACGAAACATTGGCCTGATAATTTGAATCAAATTAACCAGTGTCTATCTGTCTGTCTATAAGATGCAATATTTTGTTATGGTGAAAAAATAAATCGTCATTGCAATATCTTGCACAAAATGGGAAGATTCTTACAGTGAAATGTATGGTGAGCCACTTTGCCTCATTTTTTATGGTTTCACTAAATTTTTAATCTTTATTTTAACTTTCGTCATAAAATGAATTTTTACCAAGGACAGATGGATGGACATGTTAAAATTCATAACATTTATGCATATTTAATTTAAAACGAGTCTAAAACTTCACTCAAGATGTTGCAAACATCTTAGTAGAATAAGTATACCTTCAACTCTTGATTGATGATTATAAAAATATGTAAATTTCAGAAAAGGAAAAAAAATAGAGCACCGGAAAAACTTTGCTTATAAAAATGCATAATAAACATACGTTTATCATTTAAATTATGTTGACATTTATTCTCTTAAATTGTAAATTTTTTTTTTTTTAGTTTGCTTTGCTTTTTTTATTTTGCATTCAGATTTGCCAGATTAACGTTGCTGCTTATGATATCAAGGCTACCGACCGCAATAACAGCAAATATGGTTACGTAATTGACTGGTTCATGGAAAGAATGTCTCATAAAGTTTTGTTGTTGTTTTTCCTTTATTTTTTATTAATATTTCAGCAATTTCCACATTTCCCTCAGTTGTGAAAATTAGTTGGCATAAATAGAAATCTGCCTTTATTTTCTGCTTTTCCTTTTTTCATATGCATAAAATAAAAGTTAGAAAATATGTTTAAGTGTTAAGATCATTATTTTGTTTCCGATTTGATAAAAACGTGAAATGTGAAATTCAGCCATAAAGCAATTAAAATGATTAAAACCTTTTCAATTGTCCACAAATTTGAGAGAAAGTGGAATAAGTACAACGATCCAAATTTTGCGGTTATTAGTGCAGTTTAAAACAGTAACTTTTTTAGTTTTTATAATAAGCAGTTACAAATTACTTAGAAAAACCCTAAACATTTTCGGTCTGTTGCTTCAAATCCAAAATACATAGATAAGCGTTAGATGGATAAATGGATTGACCAGCTTAAAAACTCCAGGCAGCATTTTCGCTCTAGTTACATGAAATAGAACAAATTTAATATATTTTAAATAAGGGACAAAGGGCACAAGATTGGAAACAGTATAGAGGCATAAA
The DNA here is from genome assembly GCA_023089585.1 of Melophagus ovinus. Classification (NCBI taxonomy): domain Eukaryota; kingdom Metazoa; phylum Arthropoda; class Insecta; order Diptera; family Hippoboscidae; genus Melophagus; species Melophagus ovinus. Next base: position 9,013,866 of record JAKKIB010000178.1, read on the forward strand.
ATAAAAAGATGGTTAAGTATTTATGGAATTTAAAATCACAATAAAATTGTTTCTTGCATTTCTCTATTCTTGCTTGTATTTTCCACTATTTGAAATTGTACACTTTACATTTAAAAATATTTTCATTTTGCATTTTATTATTAAAGAGAAAGTTGACTCTACTTTTAAATTCTAAAGTGTAAATTTTTGTTATATTAATATTAAACAATAGCGTCCCGTCAAATCAAATAAAATTATATAAATTTCGTTTTTAAGAGGAGTTTGTAAGACAAGAAACGTATCAAATATTTAAAAAAAAAAAAACATGAAGAAATGGAAAGCAAAGAATATTAATTTTTAATAGTTTTTGTAAAAAGTTTTTTTTTAAGTTATTGTGCTTATTTTGCATATTTAGTTTAAGATTAAATCTAAAATACAGGCACAGTACATTCATTTTTAAAGGGATATTTGAATTTTCAAGTTATGGTGCAGTATATTCCGCTTTGCTATATCAAAATTAATCTTTTATAATTCATTTATAGTTCCCCTTTTCATAACATTGTAACAATATAAAAATTTTCAAGGCCTTAAACAAATGTTTAATGGACTTATTCTTGGTAGACTTTTCGCAATAATCAAACGAACGAAATAAAGAAAGATCTGGAAAAGATTTGCCAGTTACGGATATATTAAAAATCTTTTTGACAAAGATTTAAAGTAATGTCCAAAAATAAATATTGAATTATAAGTTAACTATTTTTTGGCTTCATGTTCTAAGTAAGTTTGAATAAATACGACTAAACTAAATGACAAATTTTTATCAGCATAGAAAGTAAATTATATCTCTGTATAAAGTCAATTCATCTCATACAGTAAAAAGTCATACAGTAAAAGTGAATGGTAAATTACGTTCAAATGGCATTTAAATTTGTTGAATGAATTTAAAATGAATTTGAAATTTTCATTAATTGCAAAAATATGGAGCGTAAAATGTTCTTCATTATGCACACAAAATTAAACAACGACAAACTGACAATAAAAGTAAATTTATGAGTAAAAAAAAAAAAAAAATGCGGGGAAAAAGAGCTACATTAATTTCTAACAATCGGCTATAATTTGTGTGAGTGCGTTTTTTTTTTGGATATTATTCACTTTTCTATGGCAAATTCTAAATTCTAAAGCATGAAAATTATATGGAAAAAAATTTTGGTGAAAAAATTTATATGAGTAAAATGCCACTGTTCACAATGACAAATCATCAGCGAACAGCTAACATCTAGCAACAACATTAGCACTAGCACCAGTAGCAATACTAATTTTAAATAACAGCAACAAAAATTATTCATATTATAATAACAATAACAACAAACCAAATAATATATATATGAAGGGATGGCATAGACAACTCAACAATTTATAATCATCAAAAAAGTTTTTGGCTGTTACTTTCGATGTTTCGCAATGTTTAAATAAGAAAAAAGTGTTTCATTTACAGTCATGTCACAAGATTATTCTTCATTATAAATGCTATAAATAAACGTTTTTCTTTTTTTATTTCTTGCTTTCCTTACTCTCATTATGATAGAAGAGAATGTGGCACAAATTGCCTTTAGAAAGTAGTAGAAAAAGGAAGAAAAGTATGGAAAGGAAAAGAAAGAGTTAATTTATGGATAAATGAAAATGGATGCTACACAAGAAAAGTAAGATTTTATTTAGACAGATTGCCTTGCGGCATTATAAATAATAAATAATTTCGGTATTATTTATTCAAATGAACTCGAAATAAATATAAATTATGTTATGTGAACTGTTAGCCTAAATAGAGAAAAGGATAAATGTATAAAATCAAAATTCATATTTCTTAAGGTTAATTGGAGCTAGCGCTTGTAATTGCCAACTGATTTGGTTTTGCCATATTGGTATAACTTAATTAAAAGTACAATTAATGAAGTAAATATCTCTTTTGTCAAATTAAGAGAAATTCCTCAATAATCCTTTTGCTGTGCCTTCATATCTTGGCACTTGATGAATGCGTTTCTTTTAAATTTTTTTCAGGGAATTCATACAACATTCGCTTGCATCTACATTCAATTGCATTTATGTATAATATTTTCAATTTAGGTGAAAAGTGAATTATTTGCTGTCTTTTTTTCCTGCTCTACTTTTTCTTAGTTTAATCTATCACTTTCTATTTTATTGCCATTTATTTGAAATGTAAACATTGATTTTTTTGTGAGATATAAAAATTCTATTAGATATTTATTTCAATTGTATTTTTTTAGCAAAACAAAAACACAAAAATATTGTGGCATTCTATTTATCTTTAACAATTTCTAGTACACTTCAATCATAATAAATTTGTTTGTTGTGAAGCGTAAAATATTTATATGATAATGATATAAATAGAAATCATTTAAATAAATGAAATATTACTCGAAATATATTTCAAGCTGAAGAGTTAAAAAGCAAGAGAAAAACCAAATATAAAACTTGAAAATAATCAAAGTTGTTGTTGGAGGTTGTTACCGCTTGTAAAATACCTTCCACCATGGCATGGCTTAAATTTTGCTTAGCTACTTCATATAAAAGATCCAAGTAAACAGTTTTGAACAAGACTTGGACATTTTTCTGAAAGGTACTTCAAATATTGGATCAAAATTAAATTTCAATTTAATTAGTTAAAAATTTATTTATTGTGGAAATTTGTTCAGAGTTTTCAAGTTAAATTTGCTTTTAAAGGCTTTTTTTAGGCTTAGTTTCTTTTCGATCTAAAGTTGAAAGGTTAAACGTATGGATATAAAAGTTTTAATCGTTAAACATTTGCACTGAATTTATCGAAAAGTCAAACAATAAAAGCGCAAACCTGTTCAAGTTTTTCTAGTTGTTATATTGATCTAAGATTTAGAATTTACCCAAAAGAAATGTGGAATTATTTATACGATTACAACAACAATATTAAAAAGTAGAATCCATAACATTGCTAACCAATTTTTTTCCCATTTTTAAATAATCTAAGCAAACAATTTTTAATAAAAAGTTGTTAAATATAATTATCTCTTTATTTGTTGTATGAAATTTTGGTTATTACTAAAATGCATCTTTATCATTTTACTTTCAATAGAATGCAAAATTCAATTCAATTCAAAACGATTACCTTTTAATAAAAAATTTAAATCTCTCATACGCCCCGTTAACTTTCAACTCAAATAGAAAAGAAATTTAGCTTTTCGTTATACAATAATTTTACAAAAGAGTAAATGAAATATATTCTAGTAAGCATACTTTCAAATTTCTATTGTATTTAATTAACTTGCTTGTTATAATTTCATATGGAACGACAAAAATTCCATATAGTTAGATAAATTGTACATTTGCTTAACTTTTTGTACGTTATTAAGTTACATAGCAAACTAAGCGCATTTCCAATTACAATAAACATTATGAATAATATATTTTATAAAACAATTACAAATGTAATGTAATGTATGTATGTATAGAGCTGGAAAGAAATAACTACTCTAATGAATAAAATTATTCATCCGACTTTACTCCGTAAGCGGTTAAATAAAAAAAAAAAACTAAGTAAAATGAAACGTAATGAAGCACAATAACAAAACAAAATAATAATTAGAACGAAAGAGTTTCATGTATTTGTATTTATTTATTTATTTATTTTTTCTATAATTCCTGAATTATGACACAAGAGTTAACAATAGCTAAGGCAGTCCCAATGCTTGTATTGTCCGCTTCCATTTCATGTTACCTTGACTTGACTTTTATGCTTCTTGTGTGAGTATACTTAAAAAAAAAAAAGAGAAAAAAATTTTAATTCCATAAAATTGTCATTTCTCTAATTTTTTTGCTTTTAGTCTTTTAATACATAAGTTGTTGGAAAAAAACAGATGGCAAAGTGTAATCGTTGTACTGTATAATTTAGTGAAAATAAAGATTTATAGAATTTAAATACAAATAATTTTTAACATATTTTTTAATTTTAAATTAGCCTCGGACTTATTTTGATCGTTCTTAATTGTGATTGTGAAATGTTTTAGGAGAGTCCTTTACATTTTATTTAAAGTAATATTTAAGAAGTAAAGATTGAAATTGGGCAATCAATTTCACTTAAATTTTTTACCACCTTCTAACTTTTTAATTTCTGTTGAAATTATAAATATCTTTGCCTAACTTTTAACAAACAAATTAGGCAATCTTTTAAAGTAGCTTGTCAAACATCATTTTCCTCTTTGTGTAAATGTAAAATAATGGCATTGATTTATCCATAACTTATTCATTATAAATTTATTTTACTTATTTAAATGATATGTAACAACATCAAGGACTTTTTGTTCTGCTTAGGTTTATTAATATTTGAACCTTAAAAGAAACATAAGGAAAAGTTGGTAAAAAAAATTATTTTCGTGGCAAATTTTTGTGGTAAGCAACATTCAAAATGTTAACTATATTTTATTACAATAATTAGCTTTTGTTGAAACTTTCAAAATTGATTATTATAAATATTTAAAATTTTATAAAAGTGACCATGACTGATACACGTAAACAATTCTTAAATTTTAGCTTACTTGAAGTTATTATAATTTTTGGAATCACCAGAGATATTTTAACATTTCATTCTTTTGATGAAAAAAGATAATTTAGAATAATTTGTGGCAATTTCGACATGTAAATTTCTATTTTTCTCACATATATAGAAAAAAATTGGCAAAATTTGGCTTTAATAAAATTTTGAACAAAAGTTGATATGATTTTTAATGGATTTATTTATTAAGAAATGCATTTATTTCATGTCTAAATAAATGGATAAACCTACAAATAAAGCAGTTAAATTGTAGAGCTTATGAAAGCAAGACAGTACGAATGGCCTTGGAATAGGAGAATTATATAAATGCAATACAAATAAACGAGTGGATTCATTACAAAGTAAAAGAGAGAACAGAAGTATAAGAAAAAAAAGAGAGATACATAAAAATAATGATTAAAAAGAAGAATAATATTGTGCTCCCAATAGAGTGCTTCCAAACAAGACCATAGTGAAGAAAATAAATGTGATAATACAAATAGAAAATAAAGAGAAATGACAACAACACCATAACAGAGAGAAATTTCAAATTTATTCACAAAGAGAAGAAAGGACATTTAAAGTAATGAGGAATACTGAGAGAGATAGATTTGTAGTTTAATTTGCCGTGGCGAATTATTATGCCTTTTACCATTCGCCAAATGCTGCTGTTAATTTTATACTTTTTAAGTCATGTTTTTCATACATTTCACAACAGAATCAAAAGGTTTTTGAAAGCGTTCATAAGCGGGTTTTCTAGTTTAATTAAGCTATTTAATAAAAAGAAAGAAAAGAAAGTAATGCAGAAACTTAAAAAATAGTGAATAAATAAAATCTAATAAATTATTTATAAAATTAAAGTAAACAAAGAAAGAAAATATTGTTGCAAATTGAAGCATAGTTTTATATAAAACTTGAATGCAATTTTTAATAAAGTTTTTCAAAATAAATGTCAGTTTAATAAAAGTTTATGTTTAAGTGGATTTAAAATAGAGATTATATTTTCCCATTTTCAAATTACTTATTTACAATATTTACAATAAAATATTTTAAGTGAACATGTTACGTTTATATTCTTATACTTTCACATGGAGTCTTTTCTGCCTCGGATTATATTTTATGTTACATCATTGTGATGCAAGAGCGGTAAGTTTCAACAAATCGAATAATTATTCATTTAAGAGTCTTGCAGAGTAAAGTTAATATAATTTTGTAACTTTTGACTTAAATAAATATGGCCAAGTCATTCTAGTGCATCATTAATTTTGTTTGAATTATTAAAAATATATAATTGAACGTTTTTGGAATTATTTATCAAAAGGACTTAGATGCAACAGCATAAACGTAAGTTCTTGTTCAAGGATCAAATAAAAATAACTTTTATTGAGTCAAAGAGTTTTAGCGTTGTATATTTCAACATGAAGAATGAAAATATATTTCAAGTAACTAAAAAAAAAACATGACAAAAATTTATTTGTGATGAATTTTTTCTTTAAATAATCAACCTTTGGCCATCAAAAGAATTCACATTTCAATTAACAAAATGTTGGCATTAATAAAATTTTATAATGACAGCGCGCTTCCTTAGCCAAAGCATTCATTGTGAAATTGCTTAATAATTGTTGTACTTATCTTTAAAATTACAAATCAAGAAAATATACTTTTTCCGAACTAATTAAACATTTATCCTTCAGGCTCAATACGCTTTCAAATGCACATAAATATAAGCATTTTAAATTCAATTTCTATGCAATGCTTTCTTAACTCTTGTTGTTACTAAATTTTTTTATTGTTGGATACAAAACCAATTAGAATATTTCTATTACATTTTCTTCAATATACTAAAAATTAAAGGCCAAGTTAGATTAAATTTAATTGAAAGTTCTATGATCAACTTTTCCCAGTTTCAACTTAAATTGAAAAGCAAAAGCTTCACTCAAGTATAAAAGTATAAAAATTTCTACGAATGCAATTGAAATGGAATTATTTAATATTTAATTAAAACATGGATTTTATATTAATTCTAAAAAGATTTATCATACTCTCGCATAAATAAAATACACAATGAAATTAAAGGAAAATAAAATTCAAACATTCATTTTATTGTACTGCACATTTGTGTTTTTCTTTTCACAAGCTCAAGTTTTACATTCTAATATGTAAATAAAAATTGAAGTGTCTTATATGCTGACACTAACTTTATTTATTTATTTAACCAAACATTGAACATTGTATTATGTCATATGAAAACCCAATCAAAGCATATGCCTTGAGCTTCTATAATTTACAGTCAGTATGTTTGGTATTCTTTTCTTATTTTTTTCTTTTTTCTTCACTTACGTTTTGTTTTTTTTTTTTCGTTTTCTAAAAATGTTGGAACGTTTGGAAAGTTCATTTTTGTGTAGACAATTTCATATTTTTAAGTTAAAAAGCAAGAATTTCGTGGCATTTTACTTTTCCTCAATGGAAAAGGTTTTGAATATAGAACCTATTCTATTTTCCCATTTATGCAGAGTAAACATCGAGACAAAGTGCTTAAATGATTTTAGAGCTGAAGAGATTTTTACTTTTAAAAATTTATTACATTTGGGAAAGCTGTGTAAAACTAATGAAGCTGCAATAAAAATGTTCAAATCAGCAAATGAAAATTTTTGCATAATTTTCTGCTAAATTAAACTTATTGAATTTGTTTGTTTAATGCTTATCACTTATGGCTTATTCATTACAAAAAAAGTGGCGTATAACTTCCTTCAAAAGAAAACGTAATAATTGTCCAAATGGCTCAATACTCAAAACTACTACTAAGTGTAGCTGTTAGGGGCAATGATGATAATGGAGGCCCTTTGGTTAATAATAAAACACAGGAAGCATAATATTTTATTTTTTAGACGAGAATAATTGTATGAGTGTGTGAGATATGTGGTGCCTTGTAAAACCAAATGAATTGAAGACCAGCATTTTTGCTACTCGTTTAGGTAGCAAAAATAATAATGTAGACTTTCTACTAGAAAAGAATAAAAGTAAATGTAAATATAAAATGGTTGGGTAACACGTTTCGTTACCTTTCGTCTCCTTTCTTTCCATTCATGCACCATAATAGCGCATAAACATGGTTATAGACAGACTTGTATGTAAATGAATGAAAAATGGTAAAATGTCTCATAAAAATAAATTATGTGTATAAATAGAAAGACGTGTACCTTAAGATGTTTGTGTATGAGTTAGAAAATAATTGAGAAATACAATTGAGATCATTGCAACAACATTTTGAAGTTTATTAGAGCTTTGCTTTAATGTTACATTTTGTATATGTAAGACGTTGACACATTTTAAAATATAAGAGAAAAGAGTTGGCTATTAAATGCCCTAAGACATTTTGTCTAACATGATTAAAAGGAGGAAGTAAAAAATTATAATTTCCGAATGTGTTGAGAAGTTTGTTTTACAGAAGAGACTTGGTCTGGTCTGGAATAAGATTGAGTAGATTTGTTATAAAGCAAGAACTTCAAAACGTGGTCCGATTAGCATTAACATTTAGTATATTTATTATATGGCAGATAGTTCAAAATAAGATTCCATTTGAACTGGTACAATTTGTCCACTTCTAAACATTTTCCCCAAACAAACTCCCCAAATGATGATGTGTAACATGTGAATGGAAATTTAAAATCAAACGCTTCTACATATTACAAAAATAAATGATGTAAGGATAAGAAGTCTAAAGAAATGAAATTGGTTATCAGACAAGCTTAAATTAGTTAGGAAACATTTGGTCCCATAGAAATATGCCATAGAAATTCTTTAAATATTTCATTGTAGACGAACCGTAAAAAATACTTTAATTTTTTATGGTTACTTCTTTTTTTGCCATTACATTTACAAATATATAGTTGAATGGCCAAGTACAATATATATATTTATATGTTACACTATACAATGTATATATAGAAGTACAAGAGGGTTAAATACTCTTACAATAAGCGAAAAATGGAACAGGACTCTCTTTACCATATTGACACATCATACTTCAATATATTCTATCGTATTTGACCGTAAAGAAATAAACTATTATTTGCAACTATTATTGCATGTGATAATAATAAGAGGTAACACTCCATATACATACAATTTTTCTTCTTTATCTTTGTTCTTTTTTTTATTTTCCTTTTTTATCTTATTAATACTTTTGTAATCCTTGTGTATGTTACATGTATAAAAAATTGTACATTGTAGATCGTAAAGTCCATCTATGCATGTATAGATAAACAATTGCATAAATTTATTATTATGTGCTTGTGTGTATATGTGTAAGTAACATATAACAATATTTTTTACATGTATTTTAATAGTTTAACTATAAGATTTTATCTATTTTTTTTTTACCTCTGTTTACACATAACTCTTCCTTTTGGCAAAACCTGTGAATAGATTTTCTCTTTTATTTTTTTCTTTTTTTATTGCTTTTTCTTTTGCCAAGGATGTTCCATATACCTATCTTAGCATGGCAAAGATTATATGATTGTATTGTCGTATCATATATATAAGAAACCATGGCTTGTTTTCTTTATCGTTTATTGTCCTTGGTAAAACTTAAGGTTATTTCGATTGAAATTAAATTTAATTCTTTTTTTACATTTTACTTTTTACATTTCATTGAAATTACATTTCCGTTTTTTACTTTTTACATTTTTATCATTTTCTACATTTGAAGTTTAGTACGATAATAATAAAATTTATAAAGCGAGATATTGCTATGTTGATATTGTGATGATATTTTTATTTATAAAATTTTTTTTGCCATACGACTCTTCCATTGCATTACATGCATTACATGCATTACATGCCATGGGTTTTGAACTCTACACGATTTGATATGTACTAAGTATGTACTACCCTTGAGATAACTCAAGTCATTAGCTTAGAATTATTTTTTTTGGAAATATTTTTATCTACTTATTTGTTAATCTGATTAGCTAAAATATATTTTAGGCTGCAAATACCGAATCTAGTTGCTTCAATAGGTGCTAGTCGTATCAAGAAATAATTTTCTGGAAGCATAGTGTTAGCGTGATAAATATGACTTGATCAAAAATTTTGCTATATACTTGTTATGGCTGGCTCTTGTGAATGGCTGGTTACTAAGTTTTAAGTTCAGGAGTCTCCTGAATGGGCTTGGATGTGTAATCAAAGAGAGAAATTGAAAATGCAATTTCAAACTAATACTGTTAATCTATAAATTGTTTAATTTTTTCCTATTGGAATACCAGCGTCCAAAAGTTCTTTAGTTGTGAACCTTTTGTAGGATAATGTTAAGATTAAATGATTTTAGTTGGCTAATGAATCTTTAAAAGAAATAAATACTCAAATATAGAAAATTATAATTTAACACAAACAAGATAAAATATTAAAAATTACATGTATAAAAATTAAAGTAAAAATGCCATAAATAATAATACAAACGATTAACTATTGCGAAAATAATAAAATACAATCAGATTTAGTAAATTAGAAAACTAAGGTGTAAATATTTAAGGCTCAAGCAATTTAAAGGAAAATATATGAACTTTACGGTAATGGCGAGTGCAATTTGTTGCAAATTTAAACAATTTTTTGTTTTGTGTTTTGATTTATACACCATTTGAGATTCACTGTTCACATTTACCTTAACAAATACCACTTAATCACAATGTCAGCACTTTGAAATATCAACTTGAACTATTTTCATTTGAAATAAACTAAAAAAGTAAGAAAATTATGGAAAAGTAGATTTAAAAGTTAATGCTTAAACATAAATATTTTGAAAAAGCTTTTGGAGATTGTTAAAACGAATCTCTGGGCAGTACATAAAGTAAAATGAAATTTTAAATGGACTATTTTGAATAATATTACAATTTTTATTAATGTTATTTAGTGGACATATAAATACAAAATTTTAAACTTCTCTACTTTAATTCCAATCATTACTAAACGATATTATTTACTTAAAAACTTATGCTGATCAATAACTATGTGTATAAAATAAGTACGGCAACATTGTCATGATGCTCTGTTGCCACATTGCCAAGTTGCTACATTGTACCGCTGTTATATATCAAGTTTTGAATGTTATGTATTAAAGTTTAACAAACCTCAGGAGAAGCATGCCATAATTTGCTTTCAAAATGGCCACAAGAGGTTGAGAGGTTCGAAAGGGAAGTAAAAATGCCTAGGACAAAAGATTTGATGATTGATGTGATGATAAAAGTTTAAAATTTCTTTAAAATGTTTTTAAGAAAAACAAAGTAAAAATTTAAGTAAAGTAAAAATTTAAAGATTAAGTTTTTTTTATTATTATGATTATTTGCATAATTTATTTTTTTATTTTTAAAATGAATTCATAATTTAATGATAAATCAATGATTACATTAAAGTAAAATTGTAATACAGAAATTGACATGTAGCAGTATCTAACAATTATAATTTAAATTGTACTCATTCTTTATCTTATACATCACAATGATTATTTACATTCATCTTTTTCTCTAAATAGGGAGACATAAATGGAAAGTAAGGAAATAGGGAAATAAATGTTCTACCTGAATAATAAATTTTTTTTCATGTTTTTCGTTTTATTTTTTGTTTTATAAGCAACTCCATAAATAAATATTTGTCCTGTTTATGGTTCCTTCTCTTGTTTGAACATATTTTATTGTTAGCTTTTTGTGATGCTTTTACATTTATGCATACTCAACCAAATTTTCTAATATCGTTAGCTTTATGTACAATGGCATTTTCATAAATTGCTTACAATTTATATCGTTTCATATCTTCATGTGGCTTTTTTTTTAGTGTTGTTGTTCGAGTCCTATATTTTGGATCTTTGCCAATTTTACAAATTTTACAATACCCAAAAAAAGTTAGTGATAAAGTGAGAAAGGGTTAAGAGATAAGGAGAAAGAGATAGGATAAAAAAAGAGACATAGAGTCATTTAAGTAAATAGTAGATGAAGGTAAAAGGATGGAAGATCAATGGGATAAAATTCAAATGTTTTAAAAATGAAACTAAACATAAAATCTCAAGTATTATTGCAAAATATTTACAAATGCTAGAAAGTTAAAGTCAAAGAATAATACGATTTGTTTACAACGAAAGAAGAAGCATGGTAACAAAAAAAAAAAAACAACAAACAATAAAAAAAAAGTAAACAACAAATGAAAAAGAAGATAAGAAAATTTCCTTCAAACTAATTACTCTCTGTTTAATATTTGAACAAAGTAATTATTTAATTCTCTTATGTAGTATTTTTTCTAAACAAACAATTTATCATTGAAATGATAAAGTTTTTCTATATTTAATGACCATAATTGAGTGTTTGTCAATTGCAAAGAAACATATTGCTTAAGATGTTTTGTGTTTTCCTTTTTTTTTGTAAATACGACTTATTTCTTAATACACTTTACTTATTTATTATTTATTTATCATGGGATTTCAAAAGAGAAATAATGCATTAAAAATGGAAAAGAGGGCAATAAAAAATACTAAGGATAGATCGTTTTCATTCAAATAGACAAATACGTTTAGATTGACTGTCTTTGCTTCCAGAGACTACAAAGTAAATCATTGGAAATATTTGTAAACTTAATCTCTGATAGGTATCAAATTAAGGTCCTTAATGCATATTTATAAGGGAACTCTTTTAATTAGATTACATGTCCGGATCTACTGAAACTTTGCGGCAAGCATTTATTCATCAGGAAATGATCCACTGTTTTGGACAAACTTATAAAAGGCAGCTAGTCAGTCTCAACGAATCTCGATGTTAAATTTCATCAAGGACCGTAGTCGGACCGTACTTTGGCTTGGCATCTACTAACTTACTGTTATTAGAATTGATAAATTTCACAAGCACGCCAAGTAAAAGAAATCAATGTTAAAACTGTAAAAATTTATTTAAATGAAAGCTTAAACTTAAATTTAAACCCGCAACTTTTAAAAAAAAACTTGCATCGATTTAGTCTCAATTTAGCACACTTTTAATTCATCTTCATATTGCCTTACAAATTCTTCAATTTATAAAGCGATTTGATAAAGCAAATCTTCTTAATAAATATATTTTATATTTTTTTTTATATTTATTGTATGGATTATAGCAAAAAAAGTATTGAATACTAAATAGAACATCGTTATGTTATTTAGAAACAATGTTTAATGTAATTGTATTGTTTTGGAGATTTCAAGACTTGACACACATTTAACTCAATTTGATTATATAAAAATGTATTTCAATTTGCTAAATTCTTTCCAAGTCTTTGAATAAAGATTTTTAAATGTTTTATATTGCAACGTGTAGAAGAGATGATGATGATGATGATGATAATGATGATAATGATGATAATAAATATCATGAGAAAACATAATAAACCACTTAAGTTAAACAAATGTAAAATGCTGTACGCCAAATACATTTTTTTAAAAGAAATGTGTAAATCTTATAAATTAGAAAGTAAACGAAATTTTTAAAGTAAATTGAGTTTTATATAAAACAATCATAAATATACAAAAAATCTTATAAAATATGAACTTAATTGAAATGATTCGTTAAATAAATCTTGAATCATTTGAACTGCTTTGAAATGAACACTTAATTACACTTTTAGTAGACTTCTGGAGCTGTAGATTCTATAAAGCTTGGAGCTAGAAGTAATGCATTTTTTTAAAGCAATTTTAAAAAATTTGATTCATAAAATGTTATTAGCAAAAGAAGCAAAGTCTAGTCTAGTGAAAGTAGGCAGAATTGGAACATCCTTTTTTTTTTTTTTAAATGATTTATAAAGAGAGAGAGAGAGAGTTTAAATTTTCATATGTAAAATTTTATATAGGCCCAATTTCATTTTCTAAATACACTGAATTTTCTAAATTCATGAGGCAAGTTATAACAAAGAAATTTCATACTCCTTGAGAATAAAACGGACGATTAAAGAGAAATGTATAATGATTTTGAAAAAATTTCATTCAATTATTGATTTTAATTCGATTAAATTAATTTCATCATTTACGTAAAAATTATCTATGTATGTGCATGAGGAAAAACAAAAGAATAGTTTTTTTCTTTTACTTTTTCTTTTCTTTTTGGTGTTAAAAAACCTTTTTTTTCATTTTTTTTTTTGCTTTTTTCTTTGTTTGCTAAAGAAAATTTTCCTTTTTTTTTGCTTTTAATGCCTTTCTATTCAATTAGCTTTGAAAGAGTTGTGGCCCAACAATCACCTCATTTGTGCATTACAAACTCTTGGCTGAAATTAATAAAATTTGGAAAAAAAAAATTTAAATAAATAAATGAAATCGAAAAACCTAATTAAGCTAATTTTATGCTTGCATTTTATTAATCGGTTTCAATTGTTTTTCATAAAAACAAAGTAAAAAGTAATGAATTCAATAAAAATTATGTAGACTAAATTGTATGGACCGTTTCTACGTAAGTCCTGCCTAAATTTATTCAAAATATTTTCTGTATGAAAAAAAAATTTGTATATTGGAAAGTGTTGTAGCTTTGTCAAAACCGGAAAAAAGTGCTCTATAAGTTAATTTTTAATTTTTCAAAGATCAATTTTATATTTTTACGAGAGTCGTTGATTTCTTTAAATTATTATTATTAAATTATTAATAAATTATGAAATTATAAAATTATAAAAAAATTATAAAAAATAAATTATTAAATTATATAAATCTTATTTAATTGCACAAATAGTTTTTCTTAGAAGTGTTATTTATAATTTCCTTTACTAAATTCATCAATAATTGCGGGAAATAAAGAAATCTGTGAACTTTTCAAGCAACTTGATGTCTAAGAAAGTTATTTCAATTTAATGCTACAAAGTAGCAAAGTAGCCGCAAAGAAGATGCTTACATTGAATGGAGAAAAAATAAAAATAGAGGAAACGCCAGAAGTACAAACGAATAAGTTTTTCCATTTAGTTTTGAATTCAAATTGAGCGTGAGTGGCAATTTAAATTAAGTTCACTTTTATTTATTTTCTCTTTTCCTCTTGGTTTTTTTTTTTTATTTTTATGTTTTCCAGTTGTTTTATTCTTGAACTTTTTATTTTATTTTTTTTAGTGAAATGCACAAAAGAAAACAGCTAAATTGAATCGAAATAAATTTGCATTATGCCAAGAAAACTATTGCCCAATATCGTCAAAAAAAAACAATGGAAAACAGTAGAAAAGAAGAATGTGTACTTTTCGAATGCAAAATAGTTTTTTCTTTGGATTATTGAGATTATTTTCTTATACTTTTATTATTCTTTCCATTTTTTCAAATTTTCTATATATTTTTTTTTTTTTTGATTATTTTGAAAGAGAAAAATATTTTCATCGAAAAATGTCTGCTAACGTAGTAAAGACTAAAAAGTTTTCAATTAACACAATTTACGTTTGAAGGAAAGAAAATTCCGAGATGTTCTCTGAAATGCAACAACTAGCATTTTTTACATTCATTTAATTAAATTTTATCATTAGCATTAATAATTTTTTCATTAAAATTTTTTCGAATATTCATAAAGAACAACAACATGAAGATAATTTGAACTTGGTAATTTAAATTGCATTTATTTTGAAAGGATTTCTATATAGAAAAAAACTATTTTCTTTTATTTTTCATTTTGCATTTAGTCTTACTTTTCTGCGATTTGAAATGTTTCATAAACAGAAATGTTAATGCCGAATGTTAAGCTTTAGAAAAAGTTATAGCGAATTAGTGGAAAACAGAGTAAGTGGGAAAGTAAAGAATTTTTCAGAAAAAAGCTTCACTAAAATCGGCTCAAAAAAAATTTTACATTTTTTTTCCCTAAACTTGTATTCACTATAAATCTTAGACTAATAGACATTAAGTTTTATGAAAGTATTTCCCAAATGTTTGGACGTACTTTCAATGCACATATGGTTCCAAACGAAGAGCACATAATTTTGAATTGATTTGTATAATGAAAGAATCACTTGATTTTGCCCAAGTCTATTAAATCTTATTCTGTAAATGGAAAAGGGTATAAAAATTCAATGAGGGTATTATACAAAATTCTGAATAATTACAACTAAAATAAAAGCTGAAATGAGCAATGTGGCACGAATCTAAGAAATCTCTCGAGGATACAATGATAATATTTCGCTTACATATTTTTTATACCTAAAACATATCTACCGGTCACCTGCCAATTAGTAGATTTACGAAAGTCAAGGCGATTTATAACATATTGAGATTTTTTCCATATTATAAAGGAAATCATATGAAAAAGAGCTTCAACTTTTTATACAGAGATTTCTTTAGCAGCCAATTTAGTTTGATTTTTATGTGTCATTTGTACTTTTAAATAAAAATTTTATAAGTTTATTTTGTCTGATATGTGATAATAAAATAATTGTACATATTTTTTAAAATTTATATTTGAAATAGAAGCATTTTGTCAAAAATGGTGATACGTAGCAACTTCACTTCTTGATTCAAAAGGTTAATGTTTTACTTAAAATTCTTGCATTGCATTTTTTTATACTTTTATTCCAAAAAAAAATTTAATACTTAACATTCATTCCACTTCAATGTATAAACTAAAAAAATGTGCCATGTTATATTTAATTGGCATTTTTGGTACAAAAGAAATGACAAATGCAAATTTTCATATATTTTTTCAAAATGTTCATCAAAAGCTTTTCAAAATTATTACTATCGATTATTACTAACACAAACATACACATACATGTATATATACAGATATTGGATTGTTTAAAATAAAAATGCTATCTTTACATTGTAAATATCACGGCAAACTCACTTAAGTCTACACTTTCTCCATTTGGATATAAATGTTTCATTTCTTTTCTTTTCTTTTCTTTTCTTTTCTTTTTCTTTTGCTAACTTTACTAAACGTTAATTATCATACTTAAATACTTTAAGATAAATCAGACCGTGACCTTTACAACATCATTTATGATACTTGACAAAATGATAAATAACAACCCAATATTTGTCTGCTTATTTATTTGTGTACATTTGAATATAAATGAAAAGACGAAATGGATATTTCTTTATTAAAGTTTTATTTATTTGTCCAACCAAACATTTTATACATTTCAATACAAGCATTTGTTTTTCATTTTTTTTTTTTTTTGAATTTTAGAGAATGGGGCAAACCCTTTCTATATCTTCAGATGCATTCATACTTCTTCTAACTTGTATAAGGTTCAGTTTAACTCAAATGTAAACATATTTAAGAAACTTTTCTAAAGAATACCGAACAAAGTTCTTTTGTATAATTGTAACCAGTACATAAAGTTTAAGGAAGACAATATATTTGCTAAAGGGATTTTAACACTCCAAAAGCAAATTGCCAAAGATTCTCTGAAGGATATAAATATTATGTAAACAATGCACACATAGTCCATGGTCTCAGATTTTTGTTATGTTAGTTTCGTTATGTTTCCTTTTTTTTTGCATTTATTATTTATTTATGGCATAAATTCAAATGCCTTATTAAAATCAACTTTCCATAAAATGTAAAAATACATAAAACTACACGAATTTTAATTCAATTTAATAATAAGAAATAACTTCAAGAGAATATGTTTTCTGCAGCATTTATCCAAAAATTAATGTGAAATAAATTTGAATTTCTTGAATAGAAAATTATGAATTGTGTATTAAAGTTATGCAGATAATTATCTAAGCGTTTTTCTTTCCATTTATTTACGATGCAAATGCCGCTGCTTTCAAAATTGCCAGAAATAATATTTTAGATTATTTTCAATAGGCCAAGTTTTCTTAACGTCTACGAAATTTATTCATTTCGCTTTTTTACTCATCCTTAAAGTTAGTTTCTCTTTTCCTCTGCTCGCTGTTTCATATTTTCTTCTTTATCCAAATATATAAATAAATAATTGAAAGTATAAATAAGGAGAAGTAAAATCGCTGTAAAAAATAGAAGACAGTTCTATCTTAAATATTACTCTTACACTTAAAACGCATGGCCCTTTTTTTATAGTTGTTGGCCCTTGGAAAGGTAGATATATATGAATTGAGGTAAATTATAAAAGTACTTGGATATCAATGTACTTGTGGGCTTTTTTTTACAGATCTTTTTGGAAGCTGCAAATATTTTAATTTTGATAAATCTCTTTGCAATCAGAAGTAAATTGAAGCTTTGTATGATAAAAAGTACATGATAATTATATATAAAAAACTTTATAAGACTTTAAAGAACATTTGATGTTCGTTCTTTTTGAAGTTAACTGAGTTTCTAATTTCCTTGTATGTAGAAATATTATTTGTAGAATAAATATTTCGTATACTAATTTCACTTTAAGTAATTGCAAACTTTCAATTAAATTTTCAAAATAATTTTCTTACACAATTTTCTTTAATGATAATACAAATAATTTATTATTTTTTATTTTTTACCATTTATAACAATTTCTTACTTTGTAAAAATTTATCGTAATAAAGAAGTGAAAACAAAATGTTCTTAAAGTGATCTGCATTTCACAAGACAAAACATCTTGCTTAGTGCGATATTCTTTGCTCAATAAAATGCATAATTAATGCGTGAAAGCATACGAAAACATAATAAAAATCTTTCATTCAAATTGCTTTGGTCTTTTTGTTATAGAAAGATTTAAAGTTTCTTTAATGTCTATAATTCAGAGAAACTTTGGAAATGGGAAAGACATTATTAGCTCTGTAATCAATAAGCAAATTCTGTGGAAACTTCTTCTAAATTTGAAAGTAAAGTTTAAGTTTCGACTAAAGAATATTGCGAAAAAAGCATATTTAATAATTGAACCCGAGCGATTAACATATTTATTTATTTTGGCTAATTTTACTAATTTCAGTCTCGCATTACTTTTAAGTAAAACATTTTTACTTTGTTTGGTTTGCGAACTATTTGCACTTAAGCAATTATATAAAAATATGTATTTGAGATTCATTCCTGATAACGTAGAAGGCTTTATTAATAAGACTATCTTAACTTTAAGTCTCTAGAGTAATCACTTAAAAAATTACAAGAAGAAGTGCATCAAAAATCAACATTTTTAAGTCACAATTTTTTTATATCATTTAGTGATCATAATTTAATACAATTTGAGTGATTGTAAATAAGAGTTGAAATAAAAAATGTCATCAATGTGTTTCCGTGTTTAATTACTTCTTACTGGCCATTAATTGTTGTAAGAATTGAATTAAAGGAAAATGTGAAAAAAAAAACCAGAAACGGAAAGCGGAAATAATTGAATAACTGTACTCTTAACAAATGTCATTTCATTGTTGATTTGAGTTTTCTTTCTCTGCCATTCACACTGAGTGAATTGTTTGCTTGTTTCCTTTAATTTTTTTTTTTTTTTTTGGTTAGTTTTTCTTTTTCTTTTGTTTATAGCCCGGATACATTGTTAAGTTACTAATACTTAGTGTTAACTAATGGTCCAAAAGTGAAATTGCTTTGCTAGACGTGAGATGAATGTTTGACGATGACAATGTTAAAATTTAAAAACTAACATGAAAAAAGAGCGTGTCAATGTCAACATCAATATCAATGTCAATATTAATGTCAATATCATTAATAACGAGCAAAATTTTTTTTTTTGCTTTGAAATTAAAACAGAAACTTTTAATGAGAATTGTAGAAGAGCGGTATGAACGATGGGTAAAGCGATTCTAAAATATGGATGAAATAGTTTAAAAATTTCTTATGGGCTTCTCCAAAATTGTGATTTTATGTATAAAAAGATTAATAGAACATTCTGTATCAGGATTTTGGTTATATTAAGACTTCCCAACTTTAGGCTAAATAACGACTTTGCACAATTTCAAGAGTTTATTTTTTGTGCAGATTTCTTAGAAAATATTTCTGATGGACGAATATGCAGTGGATCCATAGAAAGAAAAAGAAAAAAAGAAAAGAAAATCTAACTTTATTTGAAATTCTTTCGGAAGTTATGTCCTTAAAGTTACACATCCATAAAGTTATACATACTACACTTAATATTACAAACAATCCACGATATAAAATTTGAAGCATTCATTGTCATTTCAAGTCCTTATAAAGATGATTTTTTCAATCGTAATAAAACAAAAAAACGGAAGAGAGAGAAAAGAAGAAGTGCAATAATTTAAACTATTGTCAAATATAATTTCTTTATTTGATTTGATTTATTTATAAGGTTAATATAAGCAATACATGGACGATGCCCCAGGGTGGTCTCAATGTATTCTATCGCTTCTTTCGTGATCGTATTTCATGGTTCGAGGCGGATGCTGTATGCCAATTTCATCATGCCAATTTAGTAACAGGTAAGAAAAAACAAGAATATCCGAAATTAAATAAATACAAACAATAAAGAAAAGTAAATAATTAGAAATGATTTTATTAATATTGGCCAAAGTTTTCATTTCTTACTAACTTGTCACTAAATTAATAAACAAATTCGTTAAACATAAACATTCTAAATATTTTGAACATTCAAAGGATTTGTTTTTAATATAATTAATTTGCTGTTTTCAAAAAGAAAAACAAAAATATAAATATTTTAAGAGAAATCCAAATAAATAGAACAGCATGATTTTTCAATAACTTAAAAAGAAAAACTTTTATATGCTGGTTCTTTTGTTATTTCTCTTTTCTTCTTTTGCAATTTTTTTCTGTTTTCTGTTTAATGTGATACTAGTTGACAATAGCTTTCAATTTGATGCCACTCGGGATCTGTTAAGAGAATTAGATGTTAACGATATTGTTTGGATTGGTCTTATGAGACCGCAAAACTCTGAACGTTTCATATGGTCGTAAGTTATTAACGAAGCAAAAGATTTCTATTTACTTTCTTCTTAATAATTTATAATATTTTTTTCACTTACTTCTCTTGTGATCTCTATTTTGTCCTCTTCCGTTCTGCTTTGTCCTGTTCTAATTGTTATACATATGTAGCAATTCCAAACCTTTGATTACTGATGCCGGCTATTGGGCTGAATCATTACCTTTAATGGATGCACCACTTTGCGCTGTTATTGACCCGATACGTGATTATCGTTGGCATGCTCTACGTTGTGGCGGACCAGAAACTGCCTCCTTTTTATGTGAAATGCCCGGTACGTATTCAAATAATAAAAAAGTGGCCAGGGTTAAGGGAGATTTCTCATACTTGTTTATTTTATGAAGTAATGGAAATCTGTTGTTGATTTGTTGATTTGTTGATTTGTTTTATTTTAGTGCCCAACTGGGCTGAAGCTTGCTTATTAAAAGATGTATCACATATTACTATGCAGTACATGGCTGATACTGCAAGCATAGAGTTAATAAAAAATTGCCAACAAGAGGGATTACTGAAGGCTACTTGTAAAGGCAAACAGGTAAATTTAAATTGTTATACGTAAAATGCTTACAACTAATACAGATTTTACTCAGATTTTATTCCTAAATCGATTTAAGTGTTTGTGGGTTTTAGTCCGTTTGTATAAATAATAACTAGCCCAGAGAATTCTTTTGCTAGATGCAGGTCACAATTTCCGAGGTAGTCTAATCTACCTAAATATTTTATTATTTATTATTTATTAGTGGACGCACATGTACCCAAAAATGAATCAGTTTTATAAATTCTAGAGCGATATTGTTTTTATGATTATGGTGGTGTGATTTTTTGAAAAGTCATTACGTCTAGATCAGGACCTCTTCTACAATTATGGCGGCTTTAATTACCAAAAGGTTATCATAAGTAAAGCAATTCACAATTATTGAATTTGTTTACTAAACTTTGATTAAACCTGGCTTCTTTTGTTTTAGAATTTAGACCAAAGATTTACACTGAAGACGTTTAGGTTTTGACCTTCCTTTTTCGGTATATTATACTTTTTTTCTGTAGGAGTTTTTTTTAAATCCTTTTATTTTCTGCTAAAGTTATTTTGTGTATAAAAGTTGGCCAAGATCGGCTACAAGTTTCTATTTGTGCTTTTCCTAAAGGATCGTGAACAGATTACTCAAAGTCTTAAATGCCCAAGTGAAAATATTGAGGCCCAGCAATTGCAAGGTATAACGAATTCACGCCTCAAATCATCACAAATAGTCAATGGCATAGCGACAGACAACAATGAAAGTAACAACATTGAACTTTTACCATTACAATCAAATAATTATGGTAGTAGAATAACAAGCTCTGTGTTGAATAGCGAAAATATGCCCACGGAAAAAAATGCGGTGCAAAAGTTAATTGAACAATTCAATGTTGATGAATTAATGCAAGCGGATGAACCAAAAACTCAAATACAAAGCGGTAATGATTATTATAAATTAGGAGCCATTATACCAAACCCAGTAAAGAAATCTATAAAAAAAATCGGTGAGTTGATTAAAAAAGATGTGGCCAAAGAGAAATTGGATTCAATGAATGAAGAAACTAATCAACATAATCATTTTGGAAATATTAATGATAAGATGATAGCAGATCAACGGGCTAATGGTGAACCTGAAATAGTGGAACATATTCTAGATGATGTAACTAATGAGATTGCAGAGCCTTTGCCGCATATTAAAAAAATTCGTCCTCAAGATTTACATACAGCGGCCATAATTCAAGAGAAATTCCACAATAAAGACGATTTAAAAAAATTAGTTGGCAATGACGAAATGAAAAATACAAAAGAGAAGAATTTAGAGGAAAGTGTTGAGTTATCAAGTACAATTCCAATATATAATCATAATAATGAAAAAAGTAATGTAATGAAGCATAAAAATCAAATAAAAAGCAGCTTTAAGGGCAAACAATTAAGTGGACAAGAGGAATTTGCCAAGATAGCGGACAGTACAATAACAATTGAGGTAGAACCTCAATGGACCACAACAATTGCTTCCATAACACATCCCATACATCCTCAAATGCAACCACGTAATATACCAAGTCACGAAACAGAATCTCAACATCCACTACAACACAATGGTCACGTGAAAGAGACCCCAGATAATTCACATTTTATACCGCCCATGTTGTTGGTCAAGTCACATTATATATCAAATAATAATAGACAGCATTCATCTTCACACTCATCTACACATCATGATTTTCCAGAAGAATTGACTCATGATAATAAGCATCAACTGAATAAGAATAATGAAAAAGATATAAACGAAAAATTCAGTTCGAGTGTGGAGAAAAGTAATTCAATGAAAATGGCAGAGGCAATTTTTCAAAATAGAAGTGATATTCCAGCAACAACAATAGCAGTAGCAGCAGCACCACCAGCACCACCAGCAACCACCAGCACCACCAGCAGCAGCAGCAGCAGCAGCAACAACAACAACAACAACAACAACGGCAACAAAATTAATTGTTCATGACTATCAACAAGGATTTACACCAAACTTTGTAAATATGACCAAAGAAAAGGAAACTAATGCTGATACAACCAACCATGAAAATAATCCTTTTACAATTGAACATCATAATGATGATAATAACAACAATAGCAAGCACAATAATGATACAATGAATGAGTTTCAAGAACTTTCAACCACTTTACAGATAATCCATTCTAAAACCGCACAACAAAAGATGCATAAGCAGAGACAGGAGCAGGAGCAGAAGCAGGAACTGGAGCAGCAACAAGAACTACAAACCAAACAGCAACAATTGAAATTAAATAAATATGAACACATTGATAATGAATCAAATGCAAATGGCAAAAGTTCTAAAGAAGTTTTATTGCAACAACATCAACAACATGAAAATAATTCAAACAATTTTGCCGTAACAACAACAACAACAACAACAACAAATAAGAACAATAAGTTCAATAAAAAAGTAGTGTTGTTGACTACAACAACGACAACATCTGCATTAACCACAAACAAAATGCATGATTTAGTTGAAGCGAAACTTTCACAGAACTCACCAACCAAATCACCTACTACTTTTCATACTAATGCAGACAAACTAAAAGAATGGATAATGGAAGAGCATGCAATGACAACAAAAGTACTAGAAGAAGAAGAAAAAGCCAAAAAAAGAGAAGAGTTTAAAGTAAAAACAGAGGCAGCAACACAATCGGAATTACAAATAAAACAACAAGAAAATGTAACACCAATAACAACAGTAATAGCAGCAGCAGAAACAACAATAACAGCCATTAAAATGGAGCCGTCATTAGATGAAAAGATTATTGTGGCAGCACAAAAAAATGTTGATATAACTGAAATTGTCACACCAACAAAACAATCCGCAGAAATGTTGTCGCTTACTACAATAACTGAAACACAAAAACAAATTGACGATAAACTTGATATAAAGATGGAACAAAAGAAATCATTGGAACAAATGGAACAAATGGAACAAACGGATGGAATTAAGGCAACAATAAAAGCTGAAAGAGAAGGAGAAGTAGCAATCACAACAAAAACTAGCTGCAACTAGCTTAAATGGACAAGCAGCATCATTAACAAATAATTCCAGTAATACGAGTGGAGATGTTGATCTAGTGGAACCAACAACAACAACACAGAAAGCTAAAATTGAAGAACGAGCTATCTACGCAAATACAACAGAGGATATTGCGGCAGCAATGGCAAGTGAGGCTCATAATTTAAAAATTCAATCAGGCAATGCTGATGCAATATCTGCAACATCATCGGAATTGTTTGAAACATCAAAATCTACAGCAACAACAATAACTACAACAACAGCAGCAGCAGCAGCAGCAGCATCAGCAATAGAAACAAATTTTGAAACAACAATGCGTAATTTTTTAAAATTAACTACCGAAGAGTCGTACAAACCGAATCGCCGACGCGCATTAACTAAACCGAAAAGTGTCAGTTATATTAAAAAGATTTTGGGTTAAAATAATGATAACAAAAATACAAAACAATCACACAAAGACGACGTAATAATATAAAGAAACTATAAAATGAAATTAAAATAAAATAAAATAAAATAAAATAAAATAAATAAAATAAACGAAACAGCCCAAAAAAACCAAAAAACGATAAAAAAAAAATAAGTAAAATCTAGCAAAAAAGAGCACAAAGAAACGTGAAATAGTTTGCACAAAAGGTTTAAAATGAGATTTGGCAAAAAAAAAGAAAAAACAAAAAAGGAAAATAATGCCAAGAAACAAACGTATAACAAAAATTGAATTAAATTTGAATTGATTAAAATTGAAAGACATTTGTGGTTCCTGTCGTTTGGTGCAATTTCATTGAAATGTTTGTGCTTTCTCTCAAAATTTCATGAAATTTTAGAATTTTAGATGAATATCTAAAGTGAAAGAAAATGAAAGAAAGAAAGCAAAAGAAGAAATAGATTTAAATCGGCAATCAAGTAAAAAGGACGTTTTGCGGGAATGTTTGCTGAAATAACCCAAAAAGCGGAAACATTTACAATTGATCAGTCAATTCTAAGATTTTGTTTTATGTTGCTTTGCAACGTTTAAATATAAATTAATAAAATATTTATGAGTTCATTTTAAAGTAAAATAAATTATATAATAAAAACCAAAAAAAAAAAAAAAAAAAGAAAATGAATTTATCTTTGAATGAAAAAATGAAATTCATTGCAGTAACGATTATGCCAAATATTTAGCAACTCAAAAAAAAGTCAGAAAAGAAAAAAATTAAAAAGCAAAAAAATTTTAAACGAAAATAATATTTCCCGAGATTAGATTTGATGAATTTCATTTTAATAGCATAATCATTTTTAAAGTTATTGATATTTTAGCAAATCTGTTATAAAAAATATATTTTTCAAATCTTAACTCAAATCGTACAATTTGAATGTTAGACGCAGTGTAGGGCACTTATAGCGCGATAGGATTTTTTAGTAAACACTTTAATGCGTGTATTATTAGTCTAAAGGCTTAAATTAGATATCGCTTTAAATAACAATTTTCATCTACAACTGATTTGAGGTCTGCCACTCAACTTTATCTGAAAACTTCATTTTGATTTATTAAAATTTTATTTTCAGATCAAGCAACGTGATACCCAGCCAGTGATTCATCATTTCAAACAATTTAAGCATCCAAAAATATAAATAGATATTTGTCCAATAATCGATCAAGTAGGCAGCTTAGTTTAAAGAGTTTCGCAAAAGAAAATTTAATCTTGTTATATTAAGCCCCTTGACATTCCTAATTTGCATTCACATTTACATAACTTTTATAAATCCAATGAGAATGCAAATATTTGATATAATTTTTCTGCAATTTTTATTTAGCCAATTCTTCTTTTTATTTTTTTTTTCAATAAATGATGAAAAATTTCTCATTTGTTTAACATTAATTTTTTTCTCATAAATTATTACTCATACGACCTGGAAAAAACTGTGTTGTTTTCACGAATGGTTCGAGTGATTTATAACTCTTAATTATATTTCACACAAATACAATTGCATATTGTTTATATATTGAATTCAACTGAGCAATTAATTGTTAAAAAAATTAATTTAAAAATTTGGTTTTATTCGTTACATCCGACAATTCACTACTTGTGGTAACAGAGTTTGTAACATCTAAAATGAACCATCTTTTAGAATATCGATCACATTAGAATCACTTCCTAATTCGATTTACATTTATTTGTCCGTCTTATGTTGTTCACGTAAATTTGTTATCTAGGTACTGACTGAATCTATATTTCTTTTGCTCCGTGCATTTAGATCCATTTAAGTTATGTTGAGTACAAAATTCTATTAAACCGAAACGCAATTGATTGTTAAGTTGTTTTTAAATCTATAAAAAATTAACCGTAGATTATGCACAAACAATTCTTAACGTAGCTAATTAAATGTAAGATAAATAGAAAGGCAAAAAAAAAAAAAAACTAAACAAACAAAATTAAAATCTAAATTTAAAAAAATGTAAAAAATGCAAATTAATGAAACAATTGAAAGGAAAATTAATTGAATGCCATTTAAATGTGTATGATACAATTGCAAACAAAAGAAAAATAAAATGGAAAAATTTATTAAAAAAGAGCAAAAAAAAACAATAAAGTTACAATTAATAATAACAATAACAATGTTTGGCCCAAAATCGATTAAGGCAAATGAAAAACAATTCCATTTTGTGATATTGTTAAAAATCACGTTTTTATTTAAAAGATATAAAATAAAAAAATTATAAAAAAAAATAAATAAGAAGAAGACACATTAAATAAATAAAACGTTATAATAAAACGAAAATAGTTAAAAGTACATAACTATTATTTTTATGCCCTCTAACCTGTCCTTCCCTTTACCCCTGTTTTTTTTTGATATCATCACTTCTCTTTTCCAAGAACTTGCCCTGGAAAATTTTAGCGATAATACGTGGTGTTAGTTATTGTAAAAAAAAAAAACACAAAAAAGAGTACGCACGTATTCATGATATGAAATTAATTAATAAATCAAACAAATTAAATAAAGAGAATAAATTTGTGTTTATTACAAATTACTTTAATTTCAACGTTCAGATCAATTTATAAGGGCTCTGGGGAATACTTTTGCGAATTATCCTCAAAGTTCTCTATATAAAGAGCAGTTTCAATTATAATTGCTTAATAAAATTGAGCCATTGAATTATGGAGCTGATAAGTATAAAGAGTTACGCAAAGGTCCACTTTGGGCTGCTTTCTCTAAACTAAAACATATTTGTATTAATTATAATGGTACATGGGCACTCGTTCAGCTTGCAGTACAATCCAAAAAAGCTTAATTTGGTTGGGGTGCGCGATAAGCTATATGCCCCCAATCTCCTTTAATTCAACCTTCTAAATTAAATTCGAAATATCTTACGTGATTTGCCTGTTTATCTTTATGAATATCTGGGTGTCTAAAAAATTAAAGCGGCAGACTGTTAGTCACCCTGATATTTAAGTAATCCCATATGTAGGGGCAGTATTGCCCCATCAAATGGGTAAAATTGATGCAAATCGAGTCTTTAATTTACAGACCGATATCTTGTAAGTTAAATGCGAGGTTCATTATATTCGTAAGAGCATTAGCGATGGCAACACACTCGTTCTCTTCTTGTATGAACTGCTCTCTAAATGTACGGTTAAGTCATAATGCTTGGCTCCAATGATAATGTAAAAAGTTCTTACCAAAGGAAAAAATCCTTAGTTACGATCTTAACTAAAAGAATTATTTTAAGTATTCACCATGCAGATAATTTGAAAAATAATTTTGCAATTAATAAAATTCACTCATAGATTTTTGAATATGATGGATAAATGGATTTAAGGGTAAAGAACAAATCGATGAATTTTTACTGTCACATTTAAGATGGTTTAAATCTATTTATGCTTGCTTTATATAACACCAAATAAATTTCAAATAAAGGAAAAAGTAATGAAAATTATGAAATGGGTAAGTGAAATTAATAGGCAGATTGGTATGAGTAAATAGAGTTAAATATTAATCAATAAAATTTTTTGTTTTGATCTATTCAATGTTTTTCATTTTGGTTTGGTGAAAAATGAATTTACTTAAGTAAATATAACTACAATCTTTATGTTGTGGGTATAAAAAGAAAGGAATCTCAATAAATTACAATTTCATTCTCAAGGGAAAGTCACACATAAACAGGAAAGTTATGGATTAATATAAAACTTGTGCACTATGAAACTTTGAACTAATAGCACTAAAAGTAACACTAAAAAAGCTTTAAATAACGAATGTGAAAAGTGTGAGATCTCAGGTTTTTGTGTCATACATAAAATGAAAATAAATAAATAAAACTTGAAATACTTTTACTTGGTAGAGTTCTCAGAAATACTTGAAAAAGTATGAAAGTAAATAAAGGAAGTGCTTTAAATGGATGTTAATTAATGAATAACAAAATTATGATTTTTTTTTTACATTCGCAAGGGAAAAGTAAGCATTTCCACTTTGGCAAAATTGGAATGTTATTGTTACTTAGATAAATTTTGGACGACTTTTACAGAGATGGTTTTACAGGTAGTACAAAATCTATGTATTCTCTTGATCAATCTCAAATCTGACCTCAAAAGTCCAATGTTAAACCACGCCCTTGTTGCTCATGTTATGCTTACGTTGTAATAAGCACTTGTGCAGTGATTCTCATCAATCATAATTGATTAAAATTTTGTAAAATATATTGCAAGTATTAATGATGGCGACAATGATTGTTATAATGTATTGATAAATTTATATTACGATTTTGTGGTGTCAAGTAGCTTTAGATGAAACTGTGTAGAAGAAAAAGTAAATAATTGTCACGACATTACTCTTAAAGAGTGATGATGTTGCAAAATAAACAACAAAAACTTCAAATACTCTTTCAGTACGAATATATAAAAAGAAACATAAATCGAAAATTATCTCGATTACAAAAGTAAATTCACTCATTTTTTACATTTTTACTTTTAATGGGAAATAAAAAGAATTTGAAATGTCATATTTTTACAAGGTTGTGAAAAGTCAGTGATACTATTTGAATTGTTGATGCTATCGATATTACGCTGATAATAAATTTAATGAAAAATACTTTTTATAAGCATTTTCCCAAGAATAGTTAAAAATGTTGCTCAATTGTTTGCTACATTTTGAATGAATTTTGTAAAAAGCATAAGCAATATGAACAACGATAAGACATGTTTTAGGATAATTGCAGCAATCGATTAAGGTTAAGTCTCTCGATTATGGAGATTATATTTGAAAGGCATATTCCTGGTAGAATATCTCTGGGAAAATGAGGTCAAATATATTTAAATTTTTTGACCATACATCTTCAACAAGTCAAAAAAACGTACAGAAAGGAAAATTTTTTATAGATGAAGACCAATAATCTTGCCCAAAAGCTAGAATAAATATGAATAAAGATGAGATTAAGGTAGAATTATGAAAATTGATTTAGCCAGTAAACTCATTGTGTTATATAGAAAATCGATTAGATGATTTATAAGAAATCCTACCACCTAAATGAAATTTTTGAATTATTTCTTTACAATTCTGACTTTCTTCAAAACATTGAACAGTTTATGTTTTCTAGTATTTAACAAAAAGTCCAATAAAGATTTAACTTTTTATGGCAACCAGATGAATTTATTTAGGCATATAAAATGCCATTTAACTTGTACACTTTAATAAATTTATGGATTTTAATCAAATCCAAATAATAAAATGTGAATCCAAATAATAATAAAAAAAAATTTAAATACAATAAAATGAATAAATAAAGTGCCAATAATACACTAAGTTTTATGAAGAAATATATTAACAAATAATACAAATAAATATCGATTTTCTTTTTGATCTATTCTATCGAAAGAAACCATAAAGTTTTATTCAGAAAAAAAACTAAAATATTCTGCTGATCATAAACTAGCATTTCAAACTATTTTACTCAAATGAGTTTTATTTCATTGTGGTTAAATTGTTTTTTTCCACATCAGCCTTCGAAAAATGAAATTTGATATAACAATCATAAGGATCTTATATAAATAATCATAAAATATTTTTAAAAGAGATTTCTTTTAGCTTTGTAAATTTCTTAACTTGATTTTACATGCTTAAAGTTTTCAAAAACATTTTAGAAAGAATTTTTTCATGAAACATTTTTGTCTTTTATATACTCATAAAACAATAAGAAATATTTTAAGAAAAATCTTTTGCCTTAGTCCATTTTAAACGGCAATTTTATATCAAACTAAGTACGCATAGCAAACTTCATTATCATTTCTAGTAAATTGCTTAAACGTGTAATAAAATATCAGATATCATAATGGAATTATTTCTAAATTGATTACATTTAACCATGGAATTTAAGCCATCTTATGACTTAATGTCCTGTGATTTTGTTTCTTTTTTTGGTAAGTGGCTTCTCAGTAAATCACATTCGCATTCCCTATTTTGTATAGACAGTTATTTTAAATAGGATTAGATATAAATCGACATTTTTTACTATAAAATATTTCTGCATTTAAAACACTCAAAAATAATTTGATTTTTATTCTATTCAATCACTTAACATTTCAATTATTTATAAATAATTATTAAAAATGTAAATATATCATTTGCATTAATTTGTTAATTAAAGTAAATATAATCTGAATATTTTAGACATAAGAAATCAGAAAATAGAATAAGTGAAAACATTGGGCTAGACTTCTAAATACATTACGCTGTAACAAATTGCCCAAATTCAAAATCTTAGATTTATATAAATATATATAAACTATTCAAATTGTAACATAGGCCAAGGGTGTTTAAAATAATGTAATTAACGGATAATGAAAATGCTACTTTCAATATCTCCCTTTTCAGAATAGTAATCAGTTTTTAAATCAATGTAAAATTTTTGAGAAGTTTCAAAAATTGTCCAAAATCTTTACTAACTATTTGTAAATTACTAGACATTAAAAAATCTGTATCAACCATTTAAAAATTCTCCTACTTATACTATTTCCTTTTTTATTTTTCATATTTATTTGCCATTTAAAATGACTCAGATGGCAAAAAAAAAAAAAAAAAAGAATGAAAAATAATAAAATATGAGTGAAAATGAAAATGTAAATAGTAAAATAAATGATTTATCAGAATTGCGGCTCTTGCTTGGGTTTATATTTGCGCATACATTTTTTATTTATTTAATTTAACCAAAAGAACGTCCCAAAATGTTTGTGGTTCGGTTAATGCTTCTTTGCCCTTCTTTTTCTTCCTTTTTTATTTTTTATTTTGTTCTTTCTCCCTTTTTGTTTTATCATACAGATATAAAGAAATCCGTTTATATGATAAAATGCAAACGTATGGTAGAATATTAATTAAAAAATAATTTATTGTATAAACCAAAGAGAAAAAAATACGTGCAAAATATCTTCAACTTACAATGCAAGCGCCTAAAAGGCTATTACTATACTGCATCGTGAAACATGTGGCCATGAAGCTATGCAATGTTAAATTTATGAACGTACATCTAAAGGGGTTTGTTATTGCACTCAATTTTCACCATTTATCAATTTAAAGCAATATTCTGAAATGTTTTTAAGCAGCTCGATCTTTTGTGAATGTCTACGATTAAAACATTTTTATAATTGTCCTTCATGCTTCCTTGTTATTTATAAAATTTCATTGTCTTTAAACGAAAAAATCACGTTAAGCAATCTTCTTATACCATTTTAAGTCTATATAGAAATTTTGAAACGTATCAATACATTTGTTGAACCTCTTTCCTTGAATTGGTCTAAATGAAGTAATGCCTTTCAATATAAACGAAATCGTTGCATTTAATTTAAAAGACCATGATGCAGTTGATCTATTACAAGTCAATATAGATGGACACATTGCGAGACAAATGTATATTTAATTCTTGGAAATTATCTTAGATATCCGAGACACTTTGAAAAATATTATATAGAGGAAAATTTCAAAAATTCTCGGCATCAACTTCACTTAAAATTTAACATTATTTTAGCATAATAAAATCATTTCCAGCCTTACAGACTAATACAATAAGTCTAATGCCACAAAATAAGACGAATGACATTTAAAACTGTTAAAATTCATTAAATTGTGGGCAAAAATAATGTGTTGTAGATTATGAAGACAAACGTATGTAAAAAAATTTCAACAGATGAGCCAATCAATATTAATATTCACTAAAAAAAAAGCGAGTGTTTATTAAATGTTACTCAAACGTCACAAATGACTAATATTTAATTTAATTTAAGAGCATTTAAACAAAATCCTTGTAACCCTCAGGTGGTGAATATTAGATCAGTGTGAATGTGCACATATTGATAAGATATATTTTTTTACATATAAATATAAATGTAAAATTATAAAATCAATGACTGGTGTTGTGATGCGGTTATCAGCATACATGCACACATACACATACGACACAGTTACACACATAGTGCAAAAACTAAACTATAATGAATGTTACTTTTTTTCATTTTCATAGCAAGCTCAATAAAAACAACTAAAACAAATACATGAACTCAATATAAAAATAAAAAATGTTACATGAGCTCACAAATACACATCTACCTATTATGTAACATAATACCCTGAAGGTTTTAATTTATATTTTCATACTCTAAGCCAGCACTTTTCTGTGTGGATGCATGGTGGGTTAATTACCAAAAAAGAACTTGTGTTAGATGTTTTGTCTGATTCAGAATCATTTTAGGGTTCTACGTAAATCAGTTTTCCTTACAATTATTTCTCCAATTATCTGTCTGTCTGTCTGTCTGTCTGTCTGTTTGCCAATCGGGGCAGATATTTGATCATGGAGTCATTTGTTCGAGATACATTTTTATCCATTTACACGAGAATTTAGGAGAATCGATTGGTTTTACGATCAGAATATATATCGCATATTATTTTTAAAAAAGTGGCCCTGAAATATGTTTCTGCGTAAATCGCTACAGAAAAATATATTTGCCTTAGACTCTTCTAAGTCGGCCATGACTGACTCTGACATTATCAATTTTTTTAATTGTATAATTTTATCATTAATTTTATTAATATGCATGTTAATTATGTTACTTCTTTATTGTCCATATATCTCATAAAGTTATAAAATTTTATGGAAAATTTCATTCAAAATGTTTTCTTGTAAATTAAATTGAGAGAATATGTTACAATATGAAAAAGTCAAAAAATTCAATGAAAATTTTTGCATTATACTTTCAACGTAAAATAATTGCAGATTTGTATATTCAATCGAGTGAATTTATTTCAGATAAAAGTGTCTTTAAAGACACTTGAGTTTCTTACTCAAGAAAATAGTTGACTAATCAACTTAAAATTTGAAGTCCAAAGTTTTGAGGTTTTTAAAATCCATTTATGACTCTATAAATAAGTTTTTTATTAAGCTAATTAATTATTATTTAAGTACACACTCTTTATAATTAAATACTTTAAATAGGTAACAGTTTTATAGTATACAATATTTTGTGTATAATTAAACTTAATTTTTTTGATTTATTAAAATGCATTTGCATAATCTTAATTAATTATTAAATGAAGTGGCATTTACGAAATTGCATATTTCCCTTTGTTTACTCATGCTAATTAACAATTTATGCAAATTTCTTTTAATTTGTTTGTATTATAAAAATTATAAATTATAAAATAATGCTTTAAATAAAAATCACAAGTTAAAGGAGTGCTCTTAATGTACTCGTAAAGAGTGTATCAGAAAAGTATGCTCTACTTTTTTAGTTCTTTAAATGTAGGCAGTAAAAAACAAGAGGTATATAAATATTTGATATCTTCTAATTTTAAGCAGAAGTAATTTTTCTTTTTAAATTTTCATACTGGTATATAAAACGTTTCATTTCATAGCGATATGGAAAGCTTAGGATAAGTAAAGTTTGCTTGAAATATTCAACGAATATGTAAATTTTTAATAGGTCTTAATTCTGTGAGTTACTAAGATTTTTATTAGCATTGAAGTTTTTCACATTTATTAATAAATTTGAAAGGGCTTCAATGCTGATAAATTAATAATAAATATTCATGAAAATGATATGTTTTCTTAATTATTTAACATAAACTCTCTTTTAGAGTAAGGAAAACTTAGCCATTTGCTAAAGTAATAGATCTTGCTTGAATTATCAGACAGATTTTCAACAAATATATATATGAAATAAAAGTCTTTTGTTTTTAAATGCTTAATGTGAATAAATTTAAATTATAAAAGCATATTGCAACTGGTTTCAGCTTTTTCAGCTTTTTCAGCTTTTTTATTAATTATAAAAAAATTTTAATTATTAGATCTAATTTAAAAAAGAGTTATTTTCAATCAACTATTACAAATTTTATAAAACAATTTCATAATTTGAACTTTATAAAATAATTTTATAAATTAAATTTTCTCAATTTGATTATCAAATATCCATAAATTTATAATTAATTAAATAATTATGTTAATGATATCTGGTTAATAACTTTCTATCATTTATACTACTTAAATAAATAAACATTAAGCATTTTAAGGCGATTTGCTTTGTCTTCCATATAAATTCAAGTTGTTTTACTTTGTATTATTCAAATAACTTATAGAATGAAACTCTATTACCAGTATTTTGCGTGTCAGCACGTACTTTATTATAAAAGTTCTCCCAAGAAAGAAAAACGCCTTCCGTAAAGAAAAAGAAAAAAAAAAAAGAAGTATAAAACAAAATGTAGCATATTCATACTACACGTATTAAATGGCATATCCAAAAGGATGTCACTCCAAGCTGCGCTTTTTTTTCATTTCTTGTAACTGTAATTGTATGTCATTGTAATGTAACATTTAGCAAAATGTTTTACAACTCTATATGACACTTTTACAGTCTCATTAAAGAAATATTTCCTTTGAGCTATTCTAACATACATAAATTTTGTAATATTCCAATAGAATGTTTATTTGACCCTTTTTATTTTCTTTTCTTTTCTTTTTTTTTTTTAGTTTAGCTTAGATTAGTTTCATTTTATGCTTTTACATTTTTTTTTATATATTACCTAATAACGTGTTTCAAATATTTTATGAATACATTTCCTAAAAATAATCATGTGAAATTTTATTAAATCGTGTTTTGTTCAAAATGGAATTTGTACAATAAAATCAATTGAATTTTCTTTTAATGTAAAAGTTCTATTTCAGAAATTTCCATTAACAAATTTCCCGTTTGAAAAAAATATAACAAGAGAAGCGTCTAACATTTATGCCAACGCCAGATTTTCCAATGGTGTGAAGGCCACGCCCATTTTTTGTTATGATGCCATATTACTTATGGAATATATTTTAGAAGTATTTTGCCTAAAAGTAACAATTTGCCTTCGATCAAGCGCATCGTTTCCTTTTAAAATCTAAAAAGTTACTGAAAATTCAATTTTCTCAAAAGCAAAAGCATTTTTTGAAATTTATGTGAATCTCTTAGCATAAATTTTAACGTAAAGCTCTATTTTTTTTTATATGAATATTAGGTGCAACAAAAACTTTTGTAATTTTCATAATAAAATTTTATTTTTTTTAGAGAAAAAACTGAAACAAAATATTAATCATTATTCCACCAAAGAAGTTTGGCCATTTTTAGGCAATTTAAGAATCCTTTAATGAAAAAAAATTCTTTGAAGCCATAAAATTAATAATTTAAATTGCCAAATTATATTTTGCCTAAACTGTGGCATTTCCATTTAGTAACATCTCGTTTTAGATATAACTCAAACAAAAGAGGAAAAGAAGAAAATTCAAAACCCTCTCTTGTTATAGTCCATTATAAATATCATTCTTAAAGTCGTTTATTAATGCCTAAAATGTCATATCGTTTAACATTAAAAATCTTTACAAAAGTTCATTTAAGTGAAGGTAAAAACGTGCAGCTATTATTGGAATTTAATAATCAGAATTCTTTTACCCACATAATAATTTCATGTAAGTTATTTCTTATTTTTAACAAGTAACTTTAACAAAAAAAAAAAAAAAACATCAACTTTCAATATAGAATTCTTTATTATGAAACTTTATTATGTAAAGATAAGTCTTTAAAGGATTGCTGCCCATATATTGTAAATTGAGACAACATAACTTTTACTTAGTTGTTGGGGCCCTTCTTTACATTCACTATTATTGTGCAGCATATTATTCTGCATAACTTTGAGCCTTACAAATTGTTCATGCAATTTATTTTCATATTAAGTTTGAAGCGATTTTCGTAAGACCCGTCATGTCTGCCTTTTTATCCAGCTGATAGTTTGATATTTAAATTAATATGTCAACACTTTTAAAATATATTTTCTTTGAGATAACCAAAAGTTTAAACTATAAAAATACTTGACAAATATTTTTCAAAAAATTGATTATGAACATTCTAAGTATCTGAACATTCAAGCCATTTCTAATATAAATTACTTTAAATTATTATTTGTTCTTTAAGCTTTGAATAATATTTGAATGTTATGTACATTTTGCATACCAAACAATGTGATTATAAAACACTAACTGATATTTTTGCTATTCCTTTTGTATTTTTCCTTGTTGTTTGTAATTCATTAATCTGATTTTCATAATCGTGTGCTGTTACAATATCAACTTATTATTTTTCCTTCATTTTTTTTTCTTACAGTTTTTGTTTTGTTGTTGTTATTGTTGCTGTTGACTTTTTCCAATTTAATAGCCTAGAGCTTCTCATGCCAGGATATTTATCTGACTGTTGTAAATATGTTTCTTAAGAAGTGCGGTGTTATGGCAAAGTTTTACAAATTAACAATTAAAATATATTAATAATTGTTTAGAGAGAGATTCAATTTGCCAAAAATTTTTAACATATAAAGGAATATGGCAAAGGACCTACAAATTATTCATTATACTTTTGAATAATTATCAACTGCCCATTAATGTTTCGCTAGCATTTAGCTAAGTGTAACAATTACAAATATTTAGCAGCCTAAGTTAGCCAAGAAGCTAGATATTTGGCGCCATAAATTGACGATTTTGAATATTTAGTATTCTGGAAATCCATGAATAATAACTGAAAATGCTTTTAGCTCAATTTTAATACTAAGAATTTTACAAATGTTCCTTAAATTTTAAGTTGCTATTACATTTTTTAAGACCAGGTAAATATTAACAACTGAGAGGCAAAATAATAGATAACACATAATGCGATTGATGTAGAACTTGCTGCCCTTCAAAATTTCATACATTTTTTACAATGTTTAGATGTTTTTAAATTTTTAAAGAACAAGATTACCTAGGAACTTTGTAGCTTTAAAGCAAGAAGCCATCATGCATAATTGAAGAAATTATATGCAAATTAAATATGGATAAAGTCAATCCATGAATAACTGCAACAATTTAATCAACTTTAGACAATAAGTAAAAGAAAAGATGAAAAAGGAAATGTAGGAAAAATTTGAATTTGAATTTGAATGAATTTGCAATGCTTGATTATTAAAATAAACGTGGGGACTCCCCAAATTCATTATTGTTAAATAATAACATCATTTCACATTGCAATTTCCTTTTATTATGGTAAAATCACTGCAATCGTCTAATGTCCAATTTATACACACGCAACACACACACATATATATATATATATATATATATATAATATATTATATATATATATATATAACAGTTAATTTTCATAACTCAATTAAATTCATATATAAAAAGGGACAGGGAATTGAATTATCTTGGCTTGTCATTTCAAGTAGCAAATGCATAACAAAGGAAAGTAAAATTTTGGCATATAAAATAGAATTGAAAGCGCAACATGAAAATCATAAGTACTAAAATGATAGACACAAACATGGATACTTACAAAATTTCTATATAACTCATATCATATCAAATCGTATCATATTTTGTACACTAAGGGATATAAGACGAAATGATATGAAATGATATGAAATGATGTGAAATGACAGGAGACAAGAGTCAAGTGATATGTGAATGGCATGACAATACTTAGAAAATATTTTCTAGTTGCCGAAATTGTGTATTGGACAGCTATATCTATCTACGAAATGATTGTCACATCTATGACATTATTTACATAATTACAAACAATATGAAAGATAATGCAATATGAAATATGAAATAACAACCAGAAAGATAGATAACTCAAGTACTAAGTAAAATATATCTACATATATATATATATATATATATATATATATATATATATTAAAAGCAAAAGGTTACTCAAAAAGTTTAATGAGTTTATAACATTTCATTGAATAATCTGGTGACTTTTATTGAGATATCTTTTTTCTTGTTGGCTATTGCTAACTGTTGCTGCTCCTTTTATTGCTTGCTGTTAATTTTGCTTTCTATTTTCTGTTGCTTATTATTTCGTTCATTTATTTACATACTTGCTCTTTTCTAAATATTCACAAGCCTTAAGAAGAACCATTAGAACATTAACATTGAAATTAATTAAAATAATAGCAAATTCTCAACTCAATTTTTTCAACTTTATTGGCTTTTAATTGTCTTATTTGATTTTAAGCACATTAAGCAAAGTGGTGTAGAATACTTAAAGGTATTTAAAAGTCGGCCCCGATCCCCAAAAAAAGTTCTTACATATTTATTAATGGAACAGTAGCAGAAGGGAAAAAGATTAACTAAATGATGCATATTTTGGTGATTTTATGTGGCAGTAAATTCAAAAGATTGCATTCAGTATAATAATTTATTATTATCATTCTCTCATTCTTAATCAAAAAGATCTTTATATCTGCATATCATAGCAAAAAGCATGTGTTTCCTTTTATCGAGATGCGGGTATATCAGAATATTTGCATTTGAAAACTTTTCATAACAACTACATGCAAAATATCAAAACAACCACTCGCATCTATTATACATCCATAAAGTATTTGTATGCGAATTTGTGTCATTGCATACAAATATATATGTAGATGTATTTGATATTGATTATTTAGAGAAATTTAACCATTATCTTGTTAATATATTGGCAAGTTCTTTTTTATGAATCGAAAGTAATGAACAAAAGTACAGTACATTAAACAAATAAGACATGCACAATGCACGTCTATTTAAGTGTAAATTTTTATTGCCTACATTATGGGTGTCAGATAAAAATATAGAATAATGCATAGCATAAAGGAAAAGTAGAAGAGAAAATTATATATACATAAGAATGTTCGAAAAGTTCGTTACATTTTCAATATAATTTCTGAATTTAATTGGTTAACAAGTTACTTCATAATTAAGAAACTTAATCGTTATATATTTCAGAAAAACAGCAACTTTAAATATGCGAAAATTTAAAAAGGCATTTGTAGATTGTATTCTCAATTTACTATTGAAAAATCATCTGAGATTTATAAAGAAGAATTTATTAATAAAGCTTTATTAATAAATTATTATTATTTATCAGAGAATCTCATTTCTATAACTTCGAGAGGCCAGTTAAAACTGATGATGATACACTGAAAGCCTTAATTGATGCAAATTAAAAAAAAAACTTTATTCTGATTTGTGATATTGACAGGCAGAAGAGAGTTCCTCCGTTCCTGATCATATAAAAGTAAAGAAAATGAATTTTTAAATAATCTAATATAAATAAACTGAATCAAAAATTGTTTAAATTGTACAATAGAATTTTTATAAATAGAATACTATTTAATAATTACTACTAAAATATTTAATGCATAATACTTTTTATAACTTTATTTAATTCACAATTTATTATTTTAATTATTTAAAAGTTATGAATTTAAAAAGTTAATCATTTGTTGCAACAGCTTGAGCAGAATAATATCAGAATTTTTAACACGAAAAATTGTTTTCACTAGAAATTATATAAAATTATGTTGGCTACACAAAGACTTAAGATAAATCGTGAAATTTCTAGCAGTTAATTATTAAGGCGTAAAATAAAATGTCTTTTTCGAAATGTTTTGAAAACACTGCAAAAATGTATAATTTTAAATAGACTTAGGTAAATTTGAGACGTTCAACAGATTCAATATGCAAATACGTATTATTGTGGACTTTTTCGAAAATGTCACAAACTGTATAAATAATTTGCATATTTTAAAAAGACCAAAAATTTGCCGAAATGTGAAATGTATTTTATCTAAGAATCTTGTCTTTTGATTGCATTTCCATCCGATGTGAATGCAAAACTGAATCACAATAGATAACAATGTAATTTGAATTAGAACTTTTAGAAAATAGTGTTTAATACCTTTAAAAGAATTAATGGAATAATAATTTTCTTATGGCGATAGATTTAATTAAAAAAAATTAACCGAAGAATTGAAAATTAAAATTTATAATATCTAAATGTTTAGTTTGGATTGATCAGCTAATTGTGGGCCCATACTAAAAAAGCTTCATAAAAATCGCATATTAAAGTAAAAATGGTCCGTTTAATATATTTGCCATAATTTTCTTTCAAATGTTGTTCTTGTTTAAGGTATTTAAGAAATTATTTTTTCTGTATAAATAAAACTCTGAAAACTAAACTAAATTACTCATTCGGGGATAATATAAAAACACAATGGGCAACTGTCGCCAACACAAGAATTTCTTAAAGAGATTTAAGAAAGTAATCAGTTGATCTAAACATTTAGATGAATCATATAAAAAGTAAAAGAATCAGAGAGCCCATAAAAGGTATTTTTATTCTTTATTATCAACAAACGCCAGGTCGATTTAACAATGAGTGTCTGAGCGTTTGCAGTGCATATTTGGAATTCTAAAATCTTAAATTTAAGTTTCTCAATTTCTATGATTTTATTGATAAGTTTAAGGATTTTGCTGCAATGTATATTCAAATTTGAAAAATAATTTTGCCCACATTCAATAAATGGAGCAGTATTTTAAGTGACAGTTTGATTGGTAACTTGACTGGTAGTTATTGAAAATTCTAATTAAACTGAAAATATCTATAACATGCAGTTTGCCATTTTCACTTTTTTGATGCGGATTTGCTTTTTTTTTGAATTTTTGCACAAATCAAGCTGTATTGTACCAAAATAAAAAACGCCAAAAAAAAAATGGAAAAAAAATAAACCGGGAATATTTTTCATAACGAATGTGAGAATCACACGGTGACACGAGGCAAGACGAAAAGAGAAATATGGGGAAAACATTAATATTTGAAATACAAGTCTGTGTTTTTAAATCAATATTTTTTCCGTTTGCTTTCTTTGCTTGAATTACTATTACATGTGGATGTACTAAATATATATATATATATATATATATATATATATATTATATATATACATATAAGGGCTCACCACTCAATGTAACAGAACATATTCTTTTCTTTCCACCTCGCTTCACATATTGCTCTGAATAACAAACAAAATCAAAAAAAAGTGATTGCGTTCTTTTTAAATTCTATTTTCGATTAAAGCAAAAAAAAAAACAAAGCAATGAAAATAAGTAGGAATGTTATGCTTGATTGAGGCCATCTCTTAATTATCCATCATCCGATTGTTGTATTATCTCTTTTTCGGATAATGTTGCAGAGTTGCACTTTGTGAATTAAAGGAGTAATGAGTTAGAATTATGAAAAAAAAGAAGCAGGCAAAATTTACTATTTGATATTTTATAATATTTATTTTATAATTTTTCTTATTACAAGAAAACAGTTCTTAGCCAAATCAGTTCTTCAACTAATTTAACTTAAAAGGGCTGGTTTAAATTGTCACTTGAAATATTAAGGGACTCTCAGTTTACGCACAGTGCAGTGGACTTGTGCCTGGACGTTCATCAATATATTGCAAGTCGTAATGGAATCCATACTATGGGCATGACCCTTAATTATTTTCGAAATTAACAGTTGCCCAAGAATTTGTAAAGCTTCTTGTAAAGTAACACTTCTGTTCAAGGATCAACGGCCAAGTAGACTAAATAACTAAATTAATGCCACATTTAAGATAAATGTATAATTTCTAACATTTGGTTTTAGATTTTTTTAATGTCACTACATACCCAATTACTGAATGACAGTTGTGAAACTAACTAGCAACAACTAGTTACAACATAAAATTGATCGAAACGTACATTTCTGGATACGTTATGCTTGAATTGGAATGTGAATTGTAAATATGTAATCTTGTTCTTCTATGCAAGCATATTGATGTATTTTTGAAAAAAAAAATAAAATATGTAAATGAAGAAGAAAGACCAGTTATTTGTCAGTTGTTCACATATAAATATCTATGTGGAAATTTATTATAAAAAAAAAAAATGCGTATTCATGCGATACGCAAGTAACAGACAAATATATATTTAATGAAATAATAAATACAGGATACAGGAATACACATGCAATCAAAAGTATGGTAAAGTTAAGTAAAATTAGAGTTACCTTTATATCTTGAATCTTGATGCATTCTCTCTTGAAGTAAAAGCGTTTTTAGAAATATTTTCAAAGATGCCGCATTAATAATTCCAAGTTTTATAATTTCAAACAAAATGTTCTTATATAAAGAACGCAAGGCCCTTCCATAAAAAATTCTCTACCAATTTATAGTGCAAATTTGAGAGGCACTTCTAGAATTTAAGTATGAACTTAACTTTGCTAATAAGCATAAATAAAATCAAGTATTTTTCGTAAAACTCTTTTCACTGAACACTATTTCATATCACTTCAAAAAAGTGCCGCGTTACCTGATTCTTGACCTTATTACTTTTCAATCAAATGCAGAAAAATGCAGAAACGTAAATACCACACGCATAGCTCTCTTAAGAAATTATTTTTCGAGGTTTACAATTTACATGAAAATTAATTATGCGTAAACTACATAAACAGAAAAAACTCAATTCAAAAAAATCTACTTTTTTTGAATTGACACATCAATCCAACACCAATCACAAAAGTAAATGATGGCATAAAACTTTTATATAAATGTCAGTTGGAGAAGTGTTCTTGTGGAACCAAATTTATAAAACTCAATTTGTATGCTGAAGCGAAATTTTGTAGAAAATTTCAATAATGAAAAGCTGAATTCTAAAGCTTTATAAGTTGAAAGGCTAAGTCTTAAAAGTAGAATAAAATTTGTACTTATCTGCTCTAATCTAAACTTTCCACT
Organism: Melophagus ovinus; assembly: GCA_023089585.1. Classification (NCBI taxonomy): domain Eukaryota; kingdom Metazoa; phylum Arthropoda; class Insecta; order Diptera; family Hippoboscidae; genus Melophagus; species Melophagus ovinus. The sequence goes on from JAKKIB010000178.1 coordinate 9,056,941, forward strand.
TAAAATAAAGAACAGGAACGTAAATTTAAGTTTCAGGGCAAGCACTTTTAAGCCATTACCAGTACATTAAAGTACAAAATTTCAGTATCAAATGTGAATATGGACATATATCAGACAGACAGACAGACATACTTAAAACGATACGAAAAAATCTTTTGTTAGAATTATGCGGAAAAAAATAGTGCAGGGCATAAACCTTATCTATTTGGAGACTCCTCATTTATGATGTATTAAAAAAAGTTTACCAGCTTATATAAATCATAATTAAGAAATATAATATAATATAATTGATTAATTTCAATTAAATTCCGCAAAATACAATTAACAACAACAATAACAACCATAAATGTACAGTAATGCAATTGTGTTCAATTTAATTTTTTATATACATTTCATGATTTAAATAATATAGAACTTTTCATTTACACTTATAATACAGATAAACATAAAAAGTCGATTTCAATTTCCCTTAACATGTACAATACTTTAAATATGACCATAAATCAGAACAAAGATGAGCTGAAAGCGTGATCATTATCAAATGCCCGCCATGTGCTCGAAATGTTTACTTTCCATGAACTGTCTGACTATCTTTTTTTAAGGCCAACATATTTATTTGTTGTTACAATTGCTATTCTTACTATTATTGTTGTTGTTGTTATTATTATTATTATTATTATTTATACATGATAAATGAATGTGTACATTTGTTGCATAAAGTTACAGATAATAATTCATTCACTTGAGTTGTTTATATCTGGAAATATATGACGCTTACATTACGATTCACGTAACATTATGTGTATTATAAATGCATTAACTTGCTGACTTTAAATGTTTTCATTGTAAAGTGTTGACATTCATGATTATATTCTCTCATATGTAATGTATAAATATTAGAATCAATCAAGATGAATACATAAATACCTTACATTTTGTATAATTTTATAAAAATCAAATTTTAAAAATTTAAAATATTTATAAGGAAATGAAAATAAATTTTTTTATAAAGTGAAAACAAATCAAAATATGTAACGTTATGACATTTATTTTTCATGTGATGGGTTATGTTGGTAATGTTCTGCTTACATGGCACTTTTTAACCCAAAAATATGCAATACATTTTAAATTTTCAATTGCTTTATAAAATCTTAGATTAAACTATTTTTTTTAAAGTGTCCAGCATTTTTTGCTTTGAAAATTTAATGTATACTAATTAAAACTCAAACATTTTCACTGAATGAATGAATTTTTCATTTCCCTCGATAATGATATTTTGAAGATAATGCTTCGAAAGTATGCAAATATTTTGTATGAGCTTATTTAAGTAAATCAAATTAAGAATGACATACTTTAATAAGAGCAAATTTAATATCATTTGAAACATATTAGATACGAAATGACTAATTGCGCTTTGCTTGTACATCTAAATTGGTATGACACAATGCTTTCGCAATTTTACCACCAACAATGGCCCATAAAGCATATGAATGGTGATTATATGAGATGAGGTAAAAGGAGTTAGACAGAGAGAATTATAATCATGTTAATTGTAAATATTCAAATCTATAGCAGTTCAGATTGAATTAGAGAATCACAAAATTTTAAATAAGTTATTATTTTGTGATATAAAATTATTTAATTGATCAGTTTTAACAAAACCATACATGTATGAAAATGTTTAATTATTTGAATAGTTTTATGAATATTAAACTAAACATGAATATTTAACAATGAAATATATAAATCTCGAAAATTTTGCTTGAACATAAAAATAGAATAAAATCATATGAAAATTTTGAAAAATTCTTGTTCAGTTAAAAAGTTCAAATATTTATTACGAAAATAGTTTCAAATTGAATTTGCAATAATTTAGAGCGACATGCCATAATAAATATGCAATAGTTTAATAATTTTAGTGAAGCCCTCATTTGTATGCTTCATATTATAATATTTAAGCAAACAAGGCTTATGGAAACTATGAATAATCATTCCAACGAAGAATTGTATCATACGCCTTTTAATTAAAACTTATACTGCCATTTTTCAGATTTCTGCAAACGTGACATCTATTATTGAACTAGTGAAGAATGTCATGTGACATATATATATTATCTAAAAAGTAAAATTTCTATGTTAAGTCATAAAAATGCAAAGCATGAACTTTTTTGGAATATTTCAAAAACATTTCAAAAACAAGTGAAAAGAAATTGTAGCCATGTAAAAATATCTAATTAAAGTTCTCAATGATTTTTTAGATTTATCTAACTACATCAAAAATCAGTTTGGTACCGCTTCTAAGTTACATTAATATCATAAACGCCGCTCACTTTATTTAAAAATAATTTTATGTTTCGATAGAGTACTTTTTGAAAGTCTAACTTATATAATAAATATTTCAAAAATGCATGTAGAAATGTCAGAGGAATTAAAGCAACACTTGCTTATTAAATAATTAAGAACGTTTCTATTAAAAGTCTTTTAAAATATTAATTACGTAATTACTACATAATTTATAGGCGCTGCAAGCATTAAAAAGTGTTATAACAAAGACATGGAAACAACTAAAAAGTTACTACAAATTCCCAAAATTTCTAAAGTTTATAAACATAAATAAAATAATTGAGATGAGAATTCTGGAATGAGGAATGCATTTTGTAATATAAATTTCTGTTAACTTTAATTTTAACTTACTTTCCATATTATTTTAAGTTTTTCATGTTGTTCAACTGGAAAAATTTAATTCTCTTTTAAAACACTTAGAGTGTATGCCATAAAATAAATAAAACGAAAAGTTGTGATTGATTTTGAGCAATTTCAAATACTTTTAAACAATTTGAGAAACTTTAGCCAAATTTTTATATGACTTTTTAAATAAATTAGTAAGCAAAAAATAAGTCTGGGGAAAATTCCTTTGTGGTATTTTTTTTATGGTTTTAAATAAAGTGAAACCTCTATCTGATTGTGGTTAATAAATTTTAAAAAGTTCAACTCTTAACAAATAAATAAATATTGCAGCATTTGTATAAAGTCTAACATTTTGTCATTTTTAATGGTCTTCTAACTATTTTAAACCATTAAAAAAAATCAAGAAGAAAAAATAAATATTATGATAATAACCGACTGTGAAATAGTCTAAATCATTGACCATTTTAGAAAAGAAAATTTTTCAAAATATTATAACACATTTAATTAGGCTTTCAAATTGTGCAGAGATAATTTGCACAATGTAAATGTATCGAATTTTATGATTAAATTATAAAAAAAAATTCTCAGCGGTTTATTTTGCTGGTGTAAAATGTAGGTCAAGAATTTACCTTTCAAACAAAACTTTCAAAGTTTCTAAAATGATAAATTAGACTCTATTTTCTTTTGAAGAGATTATAAAAACTCAAAAAACCAAAACTCTTTCATTTGCGTGAAAAATGATCCCAGATAATTAAATTTCATTGAACTTAGTTCTTGAAACTAGTTAAAAAATTTTCAAATAATAATAATTTTCAATAAAATTTCCTACATCAAATTTCAGAAATATTATTTCAAAAATTTCTGATTTTCTTAACAGACATACAATGACTCTGCTAATTCTGCTCCACATGGAATTCTATCAAAACTTTTTAAATATTTTCCAACTTTAAATAACTTTTTTATCATATTGGATCGCTAGAGCAGAATGTAGGGCATAACAAGAGATACAATTACAATTTTTTAATCCTGTTAGCAGACCAGATGAGTACAAATTTTTTGTGTTGGTAAAGTGTATGCATGTCATATGTAAAATATATAAATTTCAACTGTTCTCATTAGTGACTTTTACAAATTTCTGTTGTTCTATTGTTTTAATTAGTGTAGCTATCGCTGTTGCTATTGCTGTTGCTATTGCTGTTGCTATTGCTGTTACATTTCTTTTAGTCATTATTACAAAATTTTATAATGTTTTGCTGGTGTCTGTCTATCTCACTACACAATTCTATAAAATATATCAATATTACACATTGTGTTTGTATGAAAAACGGTTACAACTATTGTTCAAACCTTCTTGTTGTTTTTGTTTACATTTTTTTCTCTTTTTTTTTCCTTTTTTTTCCAGAAAAAAATATTTTGCAGATAAAGTAGCAATGTACAATAGTTTATTAAAGGATTTGATATATTGTTACACACTTTCTCTCATTTTATCTGTTTTCGTTAAGCTTAATTAAATTTTATAGAGGGTAAAAGATATAATAAATTGAAGCGAATGAATGTAACATTTAAAAAACTTTTAGATAAACTAATTCTTTAATGCAGCCATCAGTTTAAAGTTACTTCTTCAGTTTAGCGATTTAAATATTCTTCTGTCGATTTGTTGAAAGTCTCTTTATGAGAGTTTGATTTAAAGAGAAGTCTGCATGTTTCTCTGGTATGTAATAAACAACATTTAGAACATCCAACCCATAACAAGACTTTTCTATTGATTGAATCTTAAAAGTTTTCATTTCCATGAAAGCCTCTTCCACTTGTTTGATATTGAAATTCCATTAGGTCTAGGGCGAAGGGGCAATCGGTCAACAATGATTACAATATTTTTACTTGTTCTTAATTAAAACAATTCAAATTATTACCATTATTTTTTATATTTTTCACCATACATTTTTATAGCGATTTCCAAACTGGGCGCTGTGATCCTTTGCTCACATCAAGGTATTTGATATCTTAGATTAATGTAAAGAATTTCATGAATTTTATTTATTAAAGAAAGACTCAAAAAAGGGTAGAGAACCCAGAAATAGGTGAGCGGGCCTAGATGGATAGGGAAGAAGCAGCACTTAGGCTTAACATCATAAACTTTCATAATCACTGATTTGCACCACAAAAGTGCTTTGTGTGTCCAAAGGAAAATCCCATAAATAAGTAATAACAGAAAATTTTAAATTGTCAAGAACCAAACATTATTTAATAATGAAAATTTTTCAAAATATTTCAGAATAATGTAACGTAATAATCGCGTGATATCGTTGCGTGACTTGCAAGGTACTACACACCATGATCTTCCTTTTACAAACCAAAAGAATATTTTTGCCACATTATAAAAATTTTATCGTATCTATTCTTTGGGCATCCTTTTAGTTTGGAAAAAAAGTAAAAGCCATAGAATAATCCCAAGCGTATACCTATAACGCTTTTATTTCCCTTCCATGGCAAAATGTTTACTAAAAATATTACAGTTCAACAACATTTTCAATACTGTTTGAATAAAGCACGTTTCATGCACCATAATAGCAACTTTTTAATTATCTCAATAAAAAAAAAAGGAGTGTTCATTTTATAACGCTTTCGCATGCTTGTTCAGAAAATATTTATGGCAATTTTTTGTTGTTATTATTTACCTCCATTTAAATATGATTATTGAAAATTTAAATGGCTTGACTTGACGCGAAACTACAGAATAATCATTTGACATAATAAGCAATAAGCAATCAAATTTATAAGAAGGAAATGTACAAATATATTTTCTAACCAATCAAGTGGCCATAACACGCAACCTATGACAGTAATTCATTTACTAAGTTTATCAATTTCATGCCATTAAAATAAAACAATTTAATAAGTTTTATACATTTTATAAATACTGTTTATATTTACTTAGGACTTAATAATTCAACATAGTGAAATGGATAAATTAAAATGCATTAACATTGAAACAAATTGATACAAAAAGCTTTAGCTTTTATATAAAAACACGTAGAAGTTTATCTAATACTTTCAGTCGACTATTTATGCTAACTTTGGTTGGATATTTAAATGATTACTGATTTTAAGGAGGAGCTCTTTCAAAGCCTTTTAAAGTTTTAATTCTTTCTTTTTTTTTTTTAATATATATGAGCAATACATTTGAATTCTCTGCAATTTCATTTATTGTGCTATAACAATATGAATTGAAATGGACTCTAAACGATCCATATCGGGCATATCAATTGATTGAACAGAATTTGACAATATAATTCCCCTTCATATCAAAGCATTCATTTTCATATAAAGCTTGCACTTTCTGTTGAAGCTCTCTTTGAACTTGTCTCTTGAACAACGAGTTAATACAATTTGACCAGAAATTCATTTTATATTCTTCTATTTTAAAATTGATATAAAAAGTAAGCCAAACTCAACTAAATCAAAAGTAGAAATCCAACAGCAAAGTAGGCCATTTATTGCTCAAGAAAAAAAAAAGAAAAGAAAAGAAGCTACAATCAATTAGTTGCCCATCTAATATTATGGATATTTAGAGCTGCCAACTCATTCATATTATTTATCAGTTTTGCAATCTTAATAATGAACTGAGTATAATTGTATTTGCCATAACATAAATTTCGCTACAATCATAAAATTGGTATTTTCTTTCTGGCTACATTTGTCAGATCTTCATTAAATGTACAGATTTAAGTTGTATTTATAAATGTGTATGGATAAACATTGACAGCTCAACTAATTAAATTTAAAAATTGTACTTCATATAAATGTACACAATTTTAATTAACTGTGATTTATATGAATTTGTTCGTATTTATATAGAAAAGGATTTGCCCGTTTATATGTTCGCTTATTGACATATATTTCACATGTATTTTTATACACAAATTCCTCCATCCTCCATGGGTATGGAGGATGGAGGAATTTGTCATTATGTTTGTAACAACTGAAGCATCGGAGAAGCATCGGAAAATCATCGGAGAAGCTAAACTCTGTATTTTTGATCAGCATAAAATTTTGAATCGATTTAGACATGTCTATCTGTCCGTTTGTCTATCTGTGTGTGATAAACATACTCCTGGTCGTATAAGAAGGGATATCGCGTTTAAATTTAGTAGAAATATTGATCACTTATGTTCATTGGTTGATGTTAAAAATGGGCCAAAGGACAGGCCCACATAAACTGAGAACACGCCAGTTTTTTAAGCATATTTAACAAAAAATTATCATAAATTTCCTTATCCTTAAAACAAGTTTCTTCAAACTAAGTGAGAAAGTTGAGAAAGTTGGTCCTGATGCAAGTTGGGCACATAAAAAAAATATGGCTCAATTTCATTCATTTCTAAAAGCAATCCATCTGTTTTGGTTCTACTGGATGGTGGGTCCTCAAGATTTAACGCCTGCCAAATCTTAAATTTTTCACTTATTATCAATTCTTAATAATCGATAAAGAATACAAAAACAAAATGAAAAATCATTAAACTTCCATGGAAAAAATCTTTACAAGTCATGGACTACAAATTTTTCTTTAAACGTTTGAGTATAAAATTTAAAAAATTAGATTCTCCCTCTACATTAATTTGAAAATTTTCATAAAATCTCTTTTATAGATTTAGATTCATAAAATGAATTGTTTGCAGTCAAAATCTTTATATCGAATATCTTTAGAAGATTCATAAAACGAAGATTCACAAAACGAATCTAAATCAACTGATGGAATAAAGTATGAATTTACCTCAACAATTGATTTTCTTCCACTATAAAACGAAAACTAATCATTTGGAACTTTTTCACAAATGGCATGCAAAAAAATGGATTTTTCAATTTTGATAACGCAGAGCCAGGAATTCTAATAATGCAGCAGAACAAGATGAAATCGCATTTAAGAAAAATGTATATGAACAAGCAGCAGTTTACTGATGTAATCACCGTGACATATTTTTAATAATATAAAGAATATTTCTTTGCTACATTTTCCTTGAAAAAAAAATAAAAACTAAATTAATTTGCCAAAGCTTTAAATTTCTTTATTCCATAAAATAAACATGCAGTATAATTCGTCAATTTTTCTCACTACAATTTTCCCATTTTTTTTTCCATATAAACTTCAAACGATTTTGCATGCTGCTTTAAAAAAAATCTATCATTATTTTTTTTAATTACTGCTATCAAATAATTTCATTTATGCTTTTCTTTTTGCTTTTGCTTAAAGCAAATCATGAAAGGAATATAAAATGAGTAGATTATTTTTGTTAGTCCTTTTTATTTTCTTTCTTTTATTTTCCTAAAAATACTTTTGTAATTAAATGCAAGTTCAATCGTACGCTAATAAAATTATTCCTCTGATGTTCTTCTTATTTGAAATTAAAATAAAATTAGATTCTTTTGCTTAAGTTGCTCTTTTTTTTTTATTTTTCTCGTTATATTCATAATTTATATGAAAATATTTAGTTTAAGGACTAAAGTTGAATTCATGTTGAATAAAAATATGATTGAATTTGTATGCACAAAAGTAGATGAAAAAATATTTCTGTAGAAAAATTATTAAAGGAAAGTTTTCATTTTGATTGCAATAGAATTGCTCTTTCCGAAAAATTTGAACTTGATTTAAACTTAAGAGAAATTCGATTTCTTTAAAAGCATTTCTTTTTTCAAAGATTCTACCTAAAATTATGTACAACATTATTGGTGCCAATGTAGCGCAACTTTTGTTATTATTTCAATGAAATTTTACTCACTTTTATTTTCATTTTGTAAAAAATAGAAAATTGGTCTATTAATTCTTGAAAAGAATTTAAAGAATTCTCTTAACAAGAAGTTGATGCAAAATTTAAATATATTTTGTGAGCAATCACATGAAGTCTCACAGAATCAGTACGTTAATAAAAATCATAATTCACAATCTCTTTATCAGCATTTGAGAATTGAAAGCATATATTTAGAATTTAGAGCTTAATGTTCGCGGCAAAAAACTGTACTTTTTTTTTTAATTGGATTTATTCGCATTAATTTTTACATTTTTGCTAAAATTTCGAAACCATTTTGAATTATAACCATTTTGATATATGAGAATAAAAACCAAAAATTACTTATTTGAAAGTAAATCCCCAAGAAGAATGTAAATGTATACTAATTTGTTTAAAATATTTGAAACATCCTGAGGGAAATGAGAAAAATCCTGAAGAAATTTTAAATCGTTCTAACGATTTCTTTTTGTCTAATTATCGATTTAGAAAATATAAAATTCTAATAACGAGAACAAAATTTGATAAAAGTGTTTGGAACTTCTTATAAATTGGTTTTGAAAATTAGTTAAATATTTCGGAAAGCATACCCTTTAGCATTGAACCTTTGTTCAATGCTAAAGGCATTGAAAAGTGCCTGAAAGTAGGCACTTTTTTATTTATCTGTCATTTTATCTATTGTGCGACTTCTGTCATAATTCATTGCTAAGGGAAAAGTATTAATTTAAATGGATCAGACCACAATTAAAGTGTAAAATAATATCTGGCCCTGGTGCATATTCACAACTTAACCTCAATTCCATATAAATTTCATTTTCCTTTACGTTGGAAACGTACAGTACATGAAAAAATAGTAAAAAGACAATAAAACAGGATTAGACTAATAGAAGAACAAAAAAAAAAACAACAAAAAAAATAGAAAAATAGAAAAATAGAAAAATAGAAAAAGAGAAGAAGAGAAGAAACTTCCTCTTTTGACACAAGTTAATTTAAAGTTTTCAACGAAACTCTTACCACGGATACACCGATATCAACACATTGTTACACACAGCATATTTATTCTTTATGCACAATGCACACTCAACCATAACAGCGTATAAATGCATATTCTAAATTTTATATATGTATGTGTACATGAATTAAAAACAAAAACTAACAAAGAGTTAAGAGAAGTGTAAAAAGTGTAAAAAGTGTAAAAAATGTGTGAATAAATAGAAATGTTGAACATGCTACATCAAATCACCATAAACAGCAGAAACAATGAATGACATTCTGTTTTTGTTTGTATTTTTGTCTTTTTTTTTTTTTTTGTTACATTTAATGTTTATATAAAATTATTGTTTTCTTCATGGCTTATTATCTGTCCAAATGTTTCATAACAACACACAGAACATTGAATTTCAGTGCATTCATATTTTTAATGCGCCTTCATTTCCTCTTAACATCTCTTCAACTGTTCTGTCCGTCTGTACATCTGTTTGTCTATTGTATATATTGCAGTTGAACGTTTTTCTTGTTTCTTGCTTCTTTTGCTTTTTCATTTGTTTTATGTTTTTTTTTTTTTTATTTTTCTACGCTACATTTATTCACATTTTCTATTTGTATGATTTCGTATGCACATGCTCATGCTTATACGCCCATTTATATTGTTCATGATTGTTTGTATGATTCCATATAAAACTGATGGCTTTTATTTAAATAATTCTCATGCATACAAAAATTCATATTTTATAATGCACATTTTATCTTAAAGTCTGTTTGATGTCTGTTTGCATGAGGTTTAATTTATTTCATATTTCACATTTTCTCACTTTTCACAACTTGACCGCTCTTTACTCGTTATATTTCCTGTTTACTTTTTTGATTTCCCCTACTTTTGTCACTCCCTATCAAACACTCTTTTTCTTACTCTCTTTCACACACTTTCCATTTTTTTTCTGCCTCTACTCTTTCTTCAACGTTTCCTGTTTTTATTCGATTAATGCAACTAAGACTATTTGGTATGTCTTATTATAATAATGCGGATTTCTGTGGATTTCCGTGTCTGTAATAATGTTAAAGTTTCCTTTCCATGCCTTTTATTTGCCTTTTTCTATCTTACCCAACTTATTATTCAAGATATGAAAAGTTTTTATTTATATAGATTACAAAAAAAAAAAAAAAATGGATTGATTTAGAATTATTTTTTAAAATAACTCTAAACCAGTTTATTAGACGTTTTATCTAAAATTAGTCATTCTTCTTTGGATAGAAATCTAAAGAGCACTAACTTGAGGTTACTATGAAAAAAATTTGATACAATCATTTTTATTGGACCAAGTAGAAAATGTAATAAAAAAAATGATGAAACAAGTTCTACTGTTTTGAATTCTAAATATAATTCGAGGATTTTTAATAAAAAAAAAAGCCGTTTATTAATTTTACGTAAGAATTTGAATTGAACGTCAAAAAACTTATTTCGAATAAATTTAAAGTTTTAAATCGAATCAGTTTAAGTATAACTTTAATGGGAATGCGCTTTTATTTAACAAGAAAATAATCTTTGATTATTGGATGCACTTTTCAAATAGACGGCAAAAGATTTGGAGATCTATTGTTAGATAGATAGATCTAATTTAAACTAGATCTATCTATTTTTCGCATTGTAAAGTATTTCAGTATTTTACATGGACTGTGTAAATAAACTGTTAGAGAATCGAACCATTTCTGGCGTCTCTATACCAAAGCTCCTCCTAAATAAAGGTCACAAATAAATACAATTTTAAGCAATTTAAATGATGGAATAGAATAGTGGATCCATTGTATTTATGGAACTTAGAAGTTGCTCATTCTATTTCTAAACTACTTTACAAAATTTAAGATTTAAAATATTTTTGATTTTGTTATTATAGTACTTAGTATAAAGTTATTTGCGCGGTACTTAAAAGTCCATTACGACAACTTTGCCAGTACTTTTTTGTACCCTTTTTTTTTTTATTTTTGATTTAGTTCTTCTGTTTATCTGTTGGTTGGCTGATTCGTAGGTTTGTTGAATTGATGTGCCTTCACATTTAGTGAAATATTGTTAAAGTTACTTGAGCAGATGTTTGATGGTTATGCTTACTAGCTTGGAAAATTGGCAAGTCACAATTTTCCAATCATACTCTTTCTCTTCTTCACTAACAACCAACCAACAACCACCAGTGATTTTGTCATAATAATTATATTTAATTCTTTTATTTTATTTTTTTTTTAGAGAGTCACGCATAGGAAACATCTGTCGTTTAATTTTATGATATTTTTAATGTTAGTACTTTCATCCAAAAGAAAATCAATTAATGTGAGAAGTTTAAAGACAAAACTTTCAAAAAGAAAATAATAAAGAAATGAAAGTAACAACAATAACAAAGGCAAAGCATTCAGTCAAAATGGATGAATATTAAAATAAAGTATAAATATCGATTCAAAAATTTATGGACTCTTTCCTTTTTTCCTTTTTTTTTTTACAATTTATTTACGAATATATTGAAAATATTTTCAAACTTGATTTTCAAAATTGATGGTAGAAATTCAGCTATTTAGCATAAAAAACACCATAAAAAAGTTCGATTAAATTCCTTTTCCAAGACTAGAGGAAAATTGAAGTGAAACTTCTGAAAGTTGTGTCATTGAAAATGAAGGTTTTTAAAATTGATCAATCGAAAAATTAATCGGAAAAATCTCTAAAGAAACTCAACTAAATTTATTAAAACAAAACAAATGAGAAATTTATATTTGTCTGAGCCACGCTTTGGTACATTTTGTTGATAATTAAATATTAATGTAAAATCATACATTTCGCAAATAAAGTGTTTTTGCAAGGAATTGTACGCATCCTCCCAGACGTTTCTTCGCCCGAGTGTGCGTCGATCTGTCTGACATGCCCACAATGTAACCCAAAATTAAGGCAATCTCTAGTTTTTTAAGCTAGTAACTTTTACACTAATTTCTCTAATATTTTAAAAGGCAGACGAAAAATTAGATATAAAAAAACCGACCACGTTGTCCAAACATGTTCGAACACTTAAATTGTATATATTTAGAATTCGATTCCATTAAATAGTTCCTTTTTTATTAACTTTCAAATGGACTCTTATTGGCTTCTCTGTTTCTTTGGGCTTCGTAAAGAAGTGGGCTAAAGAATTCAAAGATCCATATCTTTCGATGCGTTTGTACACGTCCCTTGTAAGACCAATACTCGAGTACTCTGTTGTTGCGTGGATTCCGACTTGTAACTGTTATATTGACCACATTAAAAAAACTTTCTTACATTTGCGAAATTTTTGGGATGTTAATCAACCCTTGCCTCCGTATGAAAGTCGTCCAAATCTACTCAACTTGCCCACTCTGTCTAAACGTCGTGATATGTTGTCCGTTATTTTTATGGTAAAATTGTTACAAGGCGATATTTCCTCGCCGACATTGCTACAGGACATTTCATTTCCTATCCCTGCAAGATTTTCTAGGCATTATGTACCTATAAAACTGCCACAATGTCGTGCCAACTACCAACTCTATAATCCTTTCCGTGTATTGTGTGAATTATACAATGACTATTTTCATTTGTTCGACTCGTCTATTAACTCTTTAAATTATATCAAGTATGTTGTGCTACACGAATAGTTTCCAGATTATATCATTTGTAAATACGCATATTTTTGAAAGCGTGTTTCCCATTTCTGTGATCACGCTCTTAATAATGTGCGTATACTTCATGAGCTTTCATTAGCTTAGTCGGCCCATGAAGGTTCATATCTGTGCCGCACATATAAACTTACTGATATATATTTTTGTATTTTTTTTTATTTTGTTTGTTGCTGTTACTTTTTTTTTTTTTTGGTTTTGTTACTATTGTTGTTATTTTTATAATTTAAGTATTTTATTTGTATTTTTCTCTGTATTAGTTGTTTAAGATTATTATGTAACTAATGAATATAAATAAATAGTCCTTGAACTTTTTAAAAATCACTTTAAAATCGACAAGTGGATATTGGAAAAGTTACGCAAAAAACCTTTCAATGTAAACGCATGGCAATAATTCGCATTGAAGCGAAACAGATAAAAGAACTTCGAGAATGAATAGAAACTAATTACAATTAATTTAATGTTTACTTTTGAATTCCCATTTAACTTATTTTATTGCAATTTATTTTAATTTTTGTTTTCAGTTTATTGAACTATATTTGTGACTCGTTTTATTTTACTTTTAAGTTTTTGAAGCGAAAAATGCAAAAAAAAACCAACAAAGAAATTTTATCATTAATTCATCGATTTTTTAACGTGCTAATTAAAATTGAACTTAAAAGCAAAATAATAAAAATATTGTTAAAATATTTGTTAAAAATAAAATTATGTGATGGTATGTGCGTGTGTGTGTGTGTGTGTGTATGTGCATGTCTACATGAGTGCATACTGTAACATTATTATTTATATAATAAATATATTATAAATACTTTAACATATGAAATTAATAAAATTAAGATTAAGAAGACGAAGAAAAAAAAAGAAAAAAATTTAATAATAAATTTTATATGAATGTAATTACTTTGATCTCCTGATTTTGTCGCACGAGCAAGAAGATTAGAGTATAACAATAATTAAGTATATTAATAAAATTTAAATAAAACAAGAATAATTTAAATTTAAATATTGCTTGGTTGAAACAGAAAAAGAAAATATAAATGAAAAATTTATATTAAGTAATTTTCACTCGAGTGCCTCAAACGATGGCGATGGCGATAGCGATGGCGATTGCGATGGCAATGGAAAAAAGCCAAACATATATTCATAATTCATTTACATTTCTTCTTCTTATTATTGTTCTTATTAAATATTTAATATTGTTATTGCTGTTCTTTATCCTGCCTTTTTTTTAAGTATCTTCTGCGTTTGCCTTAGTTGCTGGTGCTGCTACAATTGATGACGTACATGTTGCTGTTACTTTTGTTGATGTTAATGTTGTTGTAATGGTTGCTGTTGTTGTTGCTATTGCTGTGGTTGTTGTTGTTGTTGTTGCTGCTGCATTTGATAATGTACCCACATCGTTACTTATAAAACGTTGCATAAATTCCCGTGTACGTGTATCACGATAATAGTCTTTCGATTTGTTGCTTGAACGTAACAATACCCGACCAAATACGGTAGCTGAAGGCAATACAGCACCATACAATAGCATATTCATATGTGAGAGAGGCACAGGAAATGTAAAAGATTTGTAAAAATGTGGAAAGAATGAAAAAAGAAAACAAAAGAAAAAGAACGAAAGTAAGTAAAAAGGCAAGCAGCAAAAAAATGAGGCATACAGAATCAGTTAAGAATTATTTATGTGTATAACCATCGTCTTCATGTTTAACGTTTCATAGGGATTGTTTTTTTTTTATAGTTTTTCTTTTTTGTTGTTGTTTTTGTAAAACTTACCCACATGCATTAAATTGTAATATTTACGTTCGATGCCCTCGCGTAAGAACATGCATAAATGGACAAAGACATTACGTTTGGGAGAACTTAACAATGCTATCAATTCCATGGCTTCAGCTGTTGTTTCTGTATTTAGAAGCTCCTCTACCAAGGGATCAAGTAAAGGTTTCTCTGGTAAATGTAATAGCATAAGTAAAGCTTCGCCCGCTGCTGCTGGAGAGCCAGCTAACAAGGAAAAAATAATAATAATAATAATAATAACAAATAAAAATAAGAATTAAAAAATAAATAAGTAAATGAAAAAAATAATTACATGAATTTCAAAAAAAGTAAAAACTTTACAGTCGATCATGGTCGACTCTTAAAAAACTTACACAACTTTGCTAAATGCAATTAAAGTCAAACAAAAGTTAATAATATTGGAAAAAATTGTAATTTCTCAATTATATAAAAAGTTCTTTATGAAGGAGGAGATTGAAAAAATTGGCCGATCTAAAGCAAATTTACTAGACGTATTTGTTATCCTTTCGACCAGGCGCTTGTTAACAAATTTACATGGGCAGATATCAGATGGACAGACGTACAGACAAACTTTACGTTGATCGCTTTAGCAAAAGATGAATCTCAACTCAACTTTTTTAAATATGATTCCACTCTGAATAAAAGGTCATTAAAACAAGTAAATAAATTAGTCATAGTTTCCTTTTGAATGGATACATTTTAATACAAAGTTATTTGTTATTTGATGACTCATTTGCCTTATTAATATGATTTAATATATAAAATTTTTCGTGTCGTTTGATTTTCCCCATTTGCTTGTAATAATTCAATAACTAGAAAATAATTGAAACAAAATATTAAATTGTAACTTACGAAATTCATCATTGGACCAAGTATCGAGCCAATCCCTTATAACATTGAATTGTGAACTTTTAGAATGATTGAAATTTAAAGAACTTAATGTTATGGCTCCTTCTACTTTAGGTCCTTGTTTATGCAAATAATCGATTAATAAAAAGAATTCTCGTGGCATTGTTACCCGAAAATCTGACAATTCATTGCACATCTACATAAAAATCAAAAAAAAAAAAAAAAGGAAATCAAGTAATAATTGTCAAAGTAGCTAAAGCCGACTTTTAAATATTCTACAATAATTTTGTTAAGATGCTTAAAAAGGTTAAGAATGTAAATCAAAAATCTAATAACAAATGAAATATAATACCAATTCTTTAATTTCAGCTTGAGTATAATCAATTAAAGGTCGATTGGTACGGCATAGTGTCTCGACTGATAAACCAAAACAACTTGGCTTGTATTCACCGGTTATCGTTAAAAATATATCTGGGCCATTTTTAACATGCAATATCAGAATGTCAAAATCGAAACGCCAATTTGCCGTTCGTATTTTATGTAATAAACTTGTTACAGAATATGCATCCACCAATAACTTTAACCGTATTGGTTTCTTAGAATCTAGACAAAAAAAAACAAACCAATATAAAAATAAAATAATTAATCGAATGAATTATTTTAATAATTTCTTTAAATATACTTTAGATTTTACTAACCAATCATTAAGTTATCAGCTCTAGGTTCAATTGTCAACCATTTCTCACAAACATCATTTAATGGTGGATCCTTAACTTTAAACATAAATTCCACCGGAATGGGACAAGCATTGGAAACATTAAAATATTGTGTAATCGTCTCATTAAAATGTACTAAACCAAAATCAATCACAGTCTTTTCCACATTAATTTGCGGTTGACTCTCATTTTCTCGTTTGTCTACCAATTTTAAGACTTCCTCATGGATTTTTTTAAATAATTTCTCATCTTTAGTTTTAATTTTTACATGAAATACCGCATAAACTGGTTTATGATCACTTAAACGTATATCCATGACACTGTTGTACGATATTTGTTCAATGCGTGAACCCTTCCATAGGATGCGATCACAATAAGCAGGTGCCCGTTGCTTTTCACTGCTATCATAATTATCAGTGCCAGGATCATATTTGTAACTTGGCCGAAATGTGATAGGACCTTCAATATAACCTTCGAAACAATTACCTTTACGCATTTCTTGACGCAATTGATCATAACGTAACAGCAATTCATAGTTGTTGGTGTCACGTGGTAATTGCAAGCCCGGTGGTTCCTCAATACGATAATTTAAATCTCCTATCCAGAATATATGATCATGATCATTAATGGTGCGTCGTAAATCATCATCGAATACAAGACTTTTCACTATGCCAGCAAAATCTTCATTGCGTGCCTCCACGAATGCCGTATGAGCAGCCAAATGAGAATTAACAAAACACAAATTATCTTCATTTAATTGTATGCTAACCGCTACACCGCCTTTATTTCCCAGTGTATTGAAAACTCCACGGGCCACCGATTTAACACGACAACGTGCTATAAAAGGTTTTATGGATTTTTTGATAAGTATCGTTAACATCATGCCTACCAAACGTACGGATGTTAACTCTTCATATTCACCCTTGGGATGGACATTTTCTACCATCTCATGAATCCATAAAGGGTCTGGACGATTTTCACTTAAAGTTAAAGCTTTTGCGGACGTATCTAATTCCTGTAAGGCTATGGCATATATATCTGGCGGGTGTTCACAAGATGCCAACCATAAATGTAAAGCAGATCGGGCATAACTTTTATTGTTAACATTCCAAGTGGCACAATATACAATAAAATCCTTTAATTTACAATATTCATGCTCTCTACGTTTAAGCTCATGTTTAGCTTCACCAATTTGACGATAATCATTCAGCCAACTATAACTTAAACTACTCAAATTGTGTACGCCCAATGAAGGTGTATGCAACATTGACATTTTTGCTGAGACTATTTGAGCAAAAAATGTATCAAAATCTGAAGTCTCTTCCATTGATTTAATGGGATAATAATGATATTTTGATGGCTTTTCATCACCCACCTTCATTATAAACTGCAACTGAGATATTGAACTTTTATCATCTGAAATGTAAAGCAACTAATAATTATAAAAAGCAAAGTGATATTCCAAAAAATTTCTTGTGTAATATACAAACCATTTTCAATGTTAAAACTTTCATTTAAGGGAAAAACTTTATCAATGGTTAAATCACTAGCATTACGTGGTGGCAATCGCAAAGCTATTAAAGAAAATACGGCATATGTGCCGCCAACCAATGATACAACTAGAGCCAATATACGGCTGGTATGCTCTTGGCCAACAATTTGATATGCTTCGAATATCTATTCAGAGATAAAACCTAATCAATAGGAAATATTCTAAATTATTATCGGCGTCAATTTACCGAAAGTACATTTTCGTTGTCTTTGAATTTTTGTTGAACGATTTTTAAAATATTTAATAATTTTCCAGCTCCATTTGCGCCAACACCATCATATGTTGTTTGCACATTGTTTGAGTTTGTTACTATTGTACCTGATATTGTTTGTATGGCGGTAGTTGATGTGGTTCCTTCTAATGTAGTCATTCTTACTCATTAAAACGGGGTCTCTCTACACTCACTATGAAGTCTTTACCCCACCAGACTCCGTACATAAATTTTACGTTATTAGTGTGTAAATGGACACCCCAATCACGGTCACATTTATAAACGCATTGGTTTACATTGATTATTTCTTTTTGTTATGGATTCGAAATACACAAAAGTAAGAGATATATCGCGGCAGCACATCTGTTGTTTTTTGTTATATTTAGCAAATTGATCTTATATATCAATTTAATTAATAACAATATTTTTTTTTCAGCTCATTTCTAGTCAAATAGAGAACAACAACAATACAATATGGGTTAGTTAAATTATTCACAATAACAACATAAAAATCGTTCCATTCCAGATTATACCATATTTATTATTTAGTTTTATGGTTAGGTAAAGCTTAGTAAGCGACATCTAGTGCATAGAAAAATAAGTAATTTACTGTTTTATTTTTTTTTAAAAGGCATTGCTGCAATTGTATTGAAATTGGTTGGTGGATTCAATAGGATTATTTTGCACACAACGTTAATTGTTTACAGTTTTTGTAACGTTAAAACTAAATCATTCACAGTAGATAATTTAAAATTCTAATTTGACATCAATTCTAGTTTGAGTCAATTTCCTGATCATAATCAAATTTTAGAATTTACGATTGATATAACATCAATAACCTTATATTTCAGACAATACGAATCAAAGAGCGCAATAAAATCCATCTCAATATCTCAAGAGCTATTTAACTTTCTTTTAACTTCAAGTTAAACAATTTTTACTAAAACATTATTCTAAAATATTTTTATGGTTTTGAAATATTCTGAAATAGTTTTTCAATCTGAGTGCCTCTTTAATATACTGAAATATATTTCCTTCGCCACTTTATAAAGTTATTAAAGTTAAATTTTTTTTTTGTATTAGAGCAGGCAGTAAAAATTTCAACAGAAATTCAAATTTCAGC
The DNA here is from genome assembly GCA_023089585.1 of Melophagus ovinus. Taxonomy (NCBI): domain Eukaryota; kingdom Metazoa; phylum Arthropoda; class Insecta; order Diptera; family Hippoboscidae; genus Melophagus; species Melophagus ovinus. The sequence goes on from JAKKIB010000178.1 coordinate 9,076,316, forward strand.
CACTTAAGTCCCCTTTGCATTGGTCAAACCTTAAATTAACATTGTTGGACATTAAAAGGAGATGACCAATAATGTAGATTTGCTTCGGGGCGTTTCCATATTTCATTTTGGTTGACCATTCATTACAATAACAAAAAAATAACAAAAAAATACCACAAAAAAGAAAGGAAAAGAAAAAATAAAAAGAAAAAACAAAAACAAAACAAAAAACAAACGCAATTTAATATAAATTCAACGCAAGCGTGCTTTCGCTTGCAACAAACAGGATTAGAACTATACATGACATTTATATAGAAAATGCTTCATAATGACAACGGAATTTATTATTGTGGAATAAAACGATTTTAGTCATTTCTGCATTGAGCACTATCGCCAGCTCGTTCACCCATTAAGTCAATAGATCACCCATTGTTTTGATTGTCACACCCTGCATAAATATGACAAATAAAGTTGTTACATTTTCTTCTTCTTATTCTAATGTTGTTGCATTATTTTAGTTTATTTTTTTTTTTTTTTTTTTTTTTTTTTGATTATTTCAAATTGAACAATAGACAATAAATACAGTTGCAAGTATAAAATCATAATAATAATAATAATAGTGCGATAATAAAAGCAATAATAATGCGACATGATCAAACTGTGAGAGGCGAAAAAACGCCTTTTAATCATTTATGTTGGTGATTAATGAACTGCTGGAAATTTTACTTTTACATTTTTCATTATTATTTTTATTTATTTAGGTGCGTTTAAGTAAAAAAAGTAATAAAAAGTTGAGATATGAAAATATTTGAATAAAAATCTCTGATGTATGCGCATAATTATTAAGGATCGTGGTGCCTACAAGAAAAATATGTTAAGTAAAAATTTCCAAAAGCCAACCAATAAATGGCAAAATAAAAGTTTTTATCAAAACAATTGTAACATTCACAGGAAGAAGAAGTTCCAAGAAAAGGCCTCAAAAAGCCATAAATTTTGAATTTGGCCCGTTAAGAAATGGGTTTTTTTTTTAAAGCTGCTTGCAGTTCCAAGTTATGCCAGATATTGAAAAGTTAAATTACACAAAAAACATTCAAAAAAAAAAAAAACGCTCCTAAGTGCATTTCATTCCAGCGAAATTATCTGCCGGTTTTCAAATATAAAACTTCATTGTCCATGGAGAAAATTCTCTCTGTTTCTAATGCATTTATGATATTCTCATTAAGTGGTGGTTAATCGATATTTCGTTGTCAACTAAATAGAAATTTTTCTAATTTATTTTAAGTCATTTATTCATTTTGCTCTTTGTGCTCATTATGATTATGAATATGATTTCTATGGTAAATGCGGCTCGCCAGAACTGTGGCAAAAAAATTTACATATAAATATCGAACAATAAGTGTAAAGTTAAATTTTTTAAAATTCTATTCTTAAATAAAGAGTTAAATGAAAAACGAAAAACAAAAAGAATTTTTTTAAGCAAATTTGTGGAAAGTACGTTAACTTTAGTTTTCTTAATTGATACTTAGAAAAATTTTTTATCAGAAAATATTTCCTTAATAAAGATAAATAAATTCGTTAAATATTTAATTTAATTGTCCACAATGCAAAAACCGTAAGATCTTGGTTACAAATCAATGGGTGGTTGGGGCTTTTAAATTAGAATAATTTATCAGCATACAAATTTTTGTTGTTTGTTTGTTTGTTATCGGTTCTTGTTTAATTGTTAATGGTTAATGGTTAATGGTTAATGGTTAATGGCAATTTAGGCAGATGTAGAAATTATTATTAAAAATTTGGCAAATAAATGATTTAACACATTTTAAAATGTTCAAAACAAAACAAAAAAAAAAAAATCAATAGAAACATTATGTTACATTTATTTGATTTGATTTGATTTGATTTGAATTCATTTCATTTGATTTCATTTTTCATATTATTGGGTTTTCTATATGAAATGAACTTATAATTAAAATTTGTTGGATTGTGTAATGTTGCTGTTAAATGACCATAAACGTAAATGTCCTGCTAAGTGTTGTAATTAGAGTAACATTTGTCGGTATTTATTGTACTTTTCAAACAAAAACAAAACAAAAAACAAAAAAGCAAAAAAGCAAAAAAGCAAAAAAAAAAATTAACATCATAGAAAAAAAAAATCTTACAATAAAAGAATGAAAATAAAAGTAAAAGTAAAAATAAAAAAGATAAAATAATTGTTGGCACCGCACGTGGTACGATGGCTGCTGCTTTGCTTTGTACTTCTTCTTCTTCTTCTTCTTCTTGTTATTGTTATTGTTGTTGTTTGTATAATACTGGCCATAATAAAGTACGGGCTCTGCCACTTTTAAAGAGTTTTTCTATTGAATTATTTAGAGAATCGCTTCTTTTTTTTTTTTTTTTTTTGGTTTAATTTGATTTTTTCATGTGTCAATTTGCTCGATCTAGTTTGTTATGAAATTCTAGATAAATTTGAGTTTAATAGATAAAAAAAATTTAAGTAACAAATTGTGTTGACAGTTAATTAAATATTAAATAAAATTTTATTAATGTTGTAAATATAAATTTACATTTAAATCTTATCAAAGAGATGAAAAAAAAAAGTTTTAGATGGTTGCTTCAACTCCACAAAAAGAAGTAGTTCTAATTTAAGAAAATAAAATTAACAATTGGATTAAAGATTCGATTGATTATCGCATCTTTCATTTTTAAATCGTTATTCCAAGTTAGTTTTCAATTCTTGATGTTATCAAATTCAGCTTCAATACTTTTGAAGTACTTTCATGGAATTACACAGAAAAGTGTCTTCAGTCTTACAAATTGAATTTGAAAATGAATTCGTAAACTTTAATGTAAATCAAATTTTTTACTTTCGGCTTACAATTCCCGGAAGCGCGATCTATTTGTTGTCCATTTGTAAAGTGAAATTTTTAAATTTTCCTAATTAAAACGGTTCAAATAAAACGTTGTAAAAATTTTCACAATTCGAAATGGCGAGATTTTTCTGACTGTTTACAAGAAAGGAATTTATTGTTATTCAAATCTCTAAGGATAAATCTTGTAATAATCTAATCTAATGCCTGAATTCTTTATTTTGTCTATCAAAATGAAATTAAAGCGAAATTATTTCGGATCATCGAGGTTAACGTTAAAAACGACGAATGACAAATTTGGAAAGACAAGTTCTTGAATAATTTGTAATGAACGTTTCAGGGGAAGCGATAAAAAAATAATTCCAACCATTCTGGGAGAAATTTGTAGAACTTATTTAAAAGTATGTTAAAAAACAACTTTGAAGAGATTTTCATTGAAAAGTAACCGAAATTGCAAAGTATTTTCATAAATTGATCGTTTTGAGGAAAAGGCCTTGTACAAAAAATGGTCCTAAAGTTAATTCGATCTCAATCATATTCAATTGAGTTTGTCTTTAGATCAAAAGATGCCTGCATATCTAAATCCAATTTTAGATCGTTATGAAACCTAAGTGGACAAATAAATGGATGTTCAGAACGGGCAGAAAGGTTGAACTCACTTCAAAAAAAAATAAAAATAGTGTTACAAGCAATTGGCCCTTGTGTCACGAATTATGTAGAATATAAAAACTTTAAACAAACAAAAAAAATATTTCAATAATTTGTAAAGTGGGAAAATGCACTTCAGTCATTTGCCACATTTTTCACTAACGCCCCAGGAAATTTAACATATAAAATAAATTCGTTGAACAAATGAAATGGACAGAAATAAGTCAAATGGCGCCAATACCCACTTAAATATGATTGAAAAGTCTCATATATACCAAACACAAATGTTCATCATCATCTTTAACTGAAACAATATCGTTATATGTAACAAGTTAATTAATGTTCCTTTTAAATTTTTTTACTTAAGGATTCTGCTCTCAAAACAGCAGTTTGAAGAATCAAAAAAGAGTTATGGAAGAGAAATATAAAGAAAAAAGGACAAAAAAAAAACTAAAACTCCAATATTTAAATTCTAATTGATTGTTGATTGTTTAACACAAGAAATGTGAAACTGTTTACAAAAGTAGAGAAAAATTTGGCTCATCTGACATCTCTGCCTCTTTACGCTTTTTTTTCTTCTTCAACTTACAATTATTATATTACAGAAAATACTTAATATTGTTAATGATCTTCTAATGATCTGGAATATTTTTTAATCTGTTTTGACATAAGACGTTTTGTAAGCGCAGGCATCAAGTTCTATTATTACTTTGTATAACCTTTCGATATTCAATTCTTAACACTCAATAGCATTTTTTACACCTTCTCATCAAGTAATTAGATCTTATTGCATCCAGACTTTGCATTTTATTGTTTAACGCTGTTTCTATTATTGTTGATTTCATAAGAATTCAGTAATTTATCTTTTTTGATTGTTGACGGCAGTTTTCTCCCTTCTGCTTCCTTAATTTCCTTTTTTCTCCTTTTATATGAAACGATAATAAATCATAAGAAAAAAAAAATGAATTAGATATATATTTTTTATAAGTAATTTGTATCTTGTAACTTGAATCAATCCAAATGTTTATTACTACTGTAGATAATTATCTCGATAATATGCCAAGTTTTTTTTTTTTTTTCTTTAAAAGTCTTAACAAAATGTTGTTTACATGCGTTATTTATTGTCTAATTTCCGATCAATTTTCAAATTAAATTATAACAAATAATGGCAATTATTTAAATTTCATTTTTAGGTAAATGGTTAAAAATTTTTTCTCATAACTTATAAGAATTAAATTGTAAGTTCTTTATTTGATGGCTAAATTTTTTTTCTAATAGTTTAATTTTTTTTTTTTTTGATAGTTTCATTTATCTTGTGTTCTTTTAACTTTTTTTTAATAAATAATTTTTCGTAAAATAGCTCATATGGAGCTAAAGATAAACTGCGCCTTTGTTTAGAATGAAATTTTGTAGATTTTGTTCGTGTAAAAATATATAAATATTTGAAAAGTATTAGGATTTTATATCTCTGATTTTTGATCTGAATATTGCGCGGCAGTTAGTGCGCTTATTATTGATATTAAAAATATTTTTAAATTGGGGAATGATAGAAATTTTTTTTTAGAATGACGCTACGTATCATTTGTCCTCATAAAATTTGCTGAAAACGATAAAGTGTGCTTCAATTAAGCCGCCTATTTTGTTATGACAATAATTGTTTTAGAAATCTTCAAGCATTCCATTTAAAAAATGTAATCAGACTTGTTTTGCAAACTTTGCCTTAAAAACTTCTTTTCATTTTAATAAGAAAAAATAGTCCTTTTATAAATTTCAAGAATATGACTATAAAATCTTAGTAAAATTTCTAATTGATCTATTAAAATAAAAGTGATATGAATTCTAATTAAAATGAGTTTTTTAAGTAAACACATAATCACTTGCACAAACCACAAATTTACCTGCTAAACAATTTCCATACATTTTTTAATATTCCTATATACGTACACACACACTGATAAATGTATAACATTACAATTTTCATTCCTCTGTAAAAAGTCATATATTTCTAAATACATATATATCCACCTCTCTCTAACCACCATTTATTTAGAGAAAAGTTTATTGTGAAATTTTGCGCGCTTTTTAATTAAAGGCCATCACTCTCATACATATTAAATATGAATGCACAAACAATACGCACACTTGTCAAGCAACGCTCTTTACTAATTAGTTAAATAAAAGAAGTTCATTTGTAAACATCGAAATGCGTGTGTGAAAAGAATAAAAATTAAATAAATAAATACATTTATTAAACTTGAGAAGAAATAATTGTATTAAATAAACTCTTTAACAGGTTTTATAATGTATTGATAATAAGAAGAAAAAGAGAAATAAAAGTGTGTGTCGTGCAAAAAAGCGTGAAAATATAACAAAGAAAAAATAGAAAAAATTTCAAAGAAGCTATTGCAAAAAGTATGCACATAAACATAAACAAGTTATGCATAAAGATCTATTAAATAAATAAATGTATTTTGCTGTGCTTTCTTTTCTTCCATAATATATTTATTTTAATTTCATTGAAAGTTAAAAGAAAATAAAAATATAAAGAAAATTTGGTGGTAGCTATTAAAAAAAATGAATAATAATTTATGATGAAATTACTCTTCGTGTTTATGTGGTGACATTGACGATTATAGCATTCGTTAAGAGCCGATGTATTCGTTTTGTTATTCAACATGCTTATATACATGCGCATGTAAACATGTTGCATAGATGAGTATGTGTGTTTATATACTCAAGTGATCACAATGAACAAAGAACAAGTAAACATTGCCTTTGTTGTTATTGTTTTGCAAATGCAATAACAAAATGTTACTGAATGTATAAAAAGTATAACATTTTCGCGTTCGGTTACGGTTAAAGTTAACAGACATTTTTATATTATTATGTAAACTATGCGCTGTTTTGAATTTTCGTGCAGCGCAATGTAATGTTTTTCATTATTTTAGAAGGTGAATATCAACAGAAAACTCTTACAGTTTAAGGGTAAGTGAAAATGCTGTTGTTTTTTTCACAATTTTTTAGTATTTTGGTAAAATTTATAAAAAAATATTTTATGATGCTAAATGAGATTTTTGCTTTCAAATAACTTATTTTAAAAACACATGAATATTAAATAATCGCTTTATATAATTTTTATAAATATATGGATCAATTTATTTGTGAAAGTTAAGAACTCGCAAAATCGCTTATTTACAATAATTATTAATAGATTAATTAGCTGAACAATTTCCCAAAGAAATTTTACTTTGTAAAAATGGTAATTTTGAAAAAAATTTATATTAAAAAACCATGAATATTGTAAAAATCTCTTATTGAAATAATATATAATCAAGTGAATGATCTTAAATATAGTCCTAGTCTAGCTATTTTGAACAGTGCGTACCTTTAAATCAAATTTTAATAAAATATGTATAAAATTGCAAAATTGTTAGACTCGGACTGTAACATGAATTCCTGCTGAGCACAATCTTCCAAATATACTTTGATCCGAGATAATGTAAAGTTTCAGAATAAGCAGTAGAATTCTACAAGAATTAAATTTAAATATCGCGTTTTACTTTAAAAAAAATTTTTATCTTCATTAACAGTTAACTTTATCATTTAGTCAGTCATTTACTCACTTAGTCAGTCACTTATTCACTTTATGATTTACTTAGTCTTACAATTTTGTCAACAAAGCAAGAAATTTGTAATAACCGAATATAATTTTTGTCAGCAACGCACTAGCAGAAATAATAATAATTCAGCTGGAGCTTCAATAGTTAGATCTGAAAGAAACTTCTTAACATTACTAATAGTTCAAGTGCTGCTGCTGTTTATCACTCAAGTAAACATAATGTAATTTCATTTGAATTAAACTTTTCATATCGAAAAAATTTGTTGTTGTTGTTGTTGTTTATTATTATTATTATTATTTTTAGAGTAGTTTCCTTTGCACGTATTTCATGTAATGCGAACATTTTTTTTCCTGAAACATTTGTATTTGCATTTGTATTGTTATCATCAATATAACGGTAAATAGTCTAGATTATTTTATGCGTGGTATGTATTGTTGCATTGTTGTATTGTTGCATTTGTGTATTATTGTCATGGGGTTGCTTTGGTTGGCCGACATTGCGGCCGAAAATTTAAGCCCACAACGCGACATTTCTAATTTCCTTTTGTATTCAACATTTTATATGCGCTCGTTTATGTATGTGTACATGCATATGTGTGTATAAGTTATATTCTATGGTAGTAAGAGGTAACAGAAAAACCAGAGCAAGAAAATTCCTTCCTTTACAAATTTTATTGTACCCCTTTAATTTCAGAATTAAAATGTTGCGATTTTTTGAAAAGTCTCAATTTTGCTTTTTTTTTTTTGTTTTTTTTTTTTTTGCTGTAATAAAGCTCACGCTGCGTACTCTTCTTTTAGTGTTACTATTGCCTAAAACAATTCATTGAATTTGTATGGGAATAAATGGAAATCAATGTTCCTTTTTTTTCTTTTTCGTTTTTTTTTTTTTTGCTTTGATGCTTTTCAATTCCCTACTTCATTGCCGTCAGGGTAAATTTGCGTGCTACTGCCAATACTGCTGCTTTTGCTGCTCGTTACTGTTATAATTTAACCTTTTTTTCATGTTTTTTCTTCTTCTTTTTTTTCATGTTAATTATTTCACATATTTTCCTTATAATCATCATCACCTTTGTTGCATCATCATCATGTTCATAATAAATGAAATAAGCGAACGCGTTTACACGTTGAGTTTATTTATATTGGCTTTTGTTTGTGCGTTTTGAGAGTCCTCAAATATTCGAAAATTTGTATACGTTTTGATTTTTGTTGTGTCAACATTTGTATTGACACAGCATGCATTCATTAAGCGCGCACTCTCTCAATTGTATGGAGCTTTTGAAATTCAATTTTTACAAGTGTGAATTTAATCATATGAAAAACTGAAAAAAATAAATAAAAGTAAAAACAAAAAAAAGACCAAGCCAAGCCAAACCAAAATACAATACAAAACGGTTACATTGATAAAAATTGTTGTACCATAAAATATAGATTTTGATGAATAAACAAAGACCAAAAAAAAAAAAAAATTAAAAAAATTGAAAAAGAAGAAAAAATAGAAATTCTTATGCCTGCTGGCCTGCTTGCTCTTGCATTCATTGGCTATGGTCTTATTTTGCTTTATTATTACCACTAAGGGTTAAGTGTTTGCACTTACATTGACATTTTCATTTTCACAATTTTCAACTGCCTCTTTTTTCTCTGTTTTGTCATTTATTTCTATTTACAATATCATTTCATTTTTTAAAACTCTATAATATTTGTTGGATAAATCAGTTTGGCCGAACTCATGTAACCAGACAGGCAATGCTTTAAAAGATCTAACTTTTCTTATACCGATTAATTGTAAGAGTAATTGATTCGTCAGTCAGTCCGTACTTTTGATTAAATTCGCTTGAATTATAGATCACAATTTTTGGAATATTTCATGATTTTATTAAAATCTTGTACAAAATCAAACTCTATTGAAAATAGGCAAGAACTTTCAATTTGTATGATTTCTTTCCTTAGAAAATTTCCCTTTCAAATGAATCTTAACTTAAGACACTTTAAGAAAGTATTTTTTGAAAAATCTTTGTAAATGAAAAATATAATTATCTGGGCGCAAATTTTAAACTCTCTTTTTATGTAATAAAACTTTGCCAGTTTTTCCGAAATTGTTACTTTTCACATTATTTGAATTTTTAGGCAAAATGCTTTCGGGTGTTAGTTAGTCGGCCACGATTCGCTAGAATGATTTTCAACAAAATAATATGCCGATATATAAGAAAATAAATGTGTAAATGGAAAAAGCCTTTTTTACATTTTTTACATTTTTTACATGTAAAAATGTAAATAATGACCTTCTGCTAATTGTGTGTAATTATAAACTTTGGCCTGCGAGTCTTTGGGAAGACGCACAAAATGAATGCATATTAATTAACTTTACATTTATTAGCTAAAGGCTTTTCATTTCTTTTTTACAATTTTCTATTTATATGTTATTTATAGACGGCTTTCAAAACGTATAGTTTGTATGAAGGGAACTGCGTTATGGTTCAATCAATGTGTTTGACTGTTGACATTTTTATATGAAAGCAAGCCATGCAAAGTTTCGTCTATTACCAAAAAAAGAGGCATTTTTAACTATTTCAAATACTTATTGCAGTTGAGCGATATTATTATTTTTTGATATTGTTGAAAGCTTTCATAGAAAGTATGACTTTCCAATCTTTGAATTTCTTTTAAAATGTACAATAAGGTATTTAAGGCCACCAGTAAAATTATTTTGATAGAGATTTTTGATTTTTGTGGATCGTTCCATTATAGAAATAATATGACTTAGGTTATTTTTTTTAATCATATCAAAAAAAGTTCAACTAAAAGCTCTATGGCAACTATTTCAAAAAAAGTGAACTTTTAACTGAAGACCCTAAATGTTTTATATGTAAAATCAAAGCTTTTAAAACCTGACTTATAACTTTTATTATTTAACATACAAATATGGATATTAATTTTGAAAAATTGTCAGCCGATATTGATAAACTTAATCTAAATAAGGGTAATAACAATTTTACGCAATTTATGCAGCAAAATCAAGAAAACCCAGAAGAAAGAACAAAAAAGAAAACAAAAGCAACCGAACAATCCAGCAGACAATAGAAATTTTTGTTTTTGGTTGCATATCAATTTCAATTCATTTGGCTTTAAGTGTGAGGTCAATGCAGTTTTATACATTCTTACTTTTTTAATGCAAATTTATTTTTTACATTATAATGGGATGGTTTTTTTTTACACTACTTGTAATTTTACATTTCATTACTAATTTGCGTAATGTGAGGTAACATTTAGAAGGTAGAATGAGTAAAGAAACCTTGTAAAATAAAGGACTGAATAAAGTAAAAAACTAAACGTAAAACATTCTAAAAAAAAAACTCCACTTTCAATTTCTTGGGCCACGTAATCCATTTCCTGTTTCATTTGTTCTATTTGTTTATAAATTACCCAAATTGTTTAGAAAAAATAGGGAAGTTCAAAAAAGTAAGATAAGTAAGAAAATAGTAGTTACTACTCGACCAATTTGTACCTCTACACTATTTTCGCAAATATGATTGACAAGACAAAAAGGTCGGTAGAAATTTTAATACGTAAAAAAGGGTAATTTTTTGTAAAATTATAAAATTTTTTGCAATAAGAGAGTGCGCTACAAAATTGAATCTAATTAGTGGAAATTTGTATGTAAAAGTATTTCCCTAAAATATCCATTTTTACTGGTGATTGCTATTAATAATAAATTCGAAATGAGAAGATATTTTAAAGTAAAATTTCTATTTAAAAGAAGAGTTGTAAAAATTGTTTTTAAGGCATACATTTTCAATGGCCTTTGTCCTTAATCTATAAATATTGATATAAATTTATATGTGTAGGATCTGGCCCATAAAATGAAGACTTAACAATTTTTAGTGAAGGAATATTATCAGATTTTACACTAAACAAATGACAAATGATAAAAATATATTATTTATCCTTATTTAGGAGACCGTGCCATAAAATGTCTCTACCTCTCTAACGTTTCAAGAGCAACTCTGTTTTTTCCTTTTGGTTTTTTGTTCGATAGTTTATTTATTTGAGTACAACCCACTAGTTTTAACGGTGTGAATTTTATAATGTTTCAGATTTTATCTAATAATGCGGATCTCTTTCAGTAGAGCTTAATTATTGTAACAATTTTATTTCAACATGTTACCTGATATTTTCATTTTTTTGTTACTTTGTTTTTTTTGTCTCTAAATGTATCACCTTTTATTAGTACTTATTGTGTCATAATGAGAAAGAGGGGAAGAGAGCATTATTGATATATGCATGTAAAGGAAAACCTTTTGACATAATATATTTAATCAGACTAATTAGAGTGCATGTAAATCATATCAAGATCATGCTATTTGCGTTATCATGAATGTCCATCTGTAAATGAGAGGTATGTAGGCGTTATGCAGTCGGATGACAGTTGGATGACAGTTGGATGATAGAGACTATCTTTTATGTAACAGGATGTTATTTGAAAATTAGACTTTTTTTTTAGATTTTATTTTCTCTTTTTTGTTTTTTTCTTGGCATTTGATTTGGTTTTAATCACACTCATTATCAGTTTTCGATTTCATTTTACATTTTGTTACGTCTTCTTTCTCTTCTTCTTCTTTTCCTTCTTCTATATATTTGATGCTGTTGTTTGTGCTTTCCTCCGTTTGGTTTGATTCATTCATTATGTAAACTATTATTTGGTCTAGAATTCAAGATTAAATTTCTCTTTTTTTCTTTATTTATTTAGTTTTTTTGATAAATCTTCAGTTAAACCGGAACCTTAATCAAACAGAGTATAATACAAAATAACAACAGCCTTTTATTTGTCATTTTCTATTTTGTATTTTGTATTTTATATTTATTAAGATATTATTTTCACTTTACTTCATGGTTAAGATTTCTTCATCTTACAATACAATACAAATAACTAATAATTGAAAATAACGGAAAAAGTCTAATAATAATATTATTAAAAAGGAAAGGAAGAAATTAAATTTATAAATTTTTTTTTTTAAATTTATTTTATTAGAAGAGAAGTATGATGAACAACAATAACCACAAGAAGAATAAACATTAAAGAAAGGATAAAGAAAATTTTCTAAAAAAAATTTTTAGATTGAACAATATTACCAAATTGACCGGATGTAACCTTAAATTCAACCAACATATGTTACCCCAAAATAAATATCATCAATAATTTCATAATTTTTTAACACTTTATTACATATTTTCACTTGGCTGATCTTCGTGCTACATGCACATGATTAAAGGAAATCCTTTCCAATTTTTCTTCTTACTTATTTCTTCATAATCTCTTTGCTTTGCCGTTTTATATATTTGTTTTCTACGTCATATCACAAACTGACTGATAAATATAGAAACATCTGGAACACAAAGAAGCATTATGTCACTTTTTGTTATAGTAATTGATTTCGCATCGATTTTGAAATGATTTCAGCTTATTTGTGCACAGTTTACCCGGTGCTGCTTATTTATCAATTCGAATTCCATTCACGGTCCCCAAAATTATTAATGCTAAAATATTGAACAATCATAAAAGGCTATTGAAAGTTATTGCAACAAATGTTTCCTCGATGGATAAAATGGTTGAAACTTTACACTGAGACTAATTTGAAATTTTATATAAAAAATTCGCAAGAAGCCAATGGTTTGGTAAAAATTTCTCTGTTTCAAAAGAAATTTCCATTCAAAAAAGGAGATACACCAATTTTCTCAATCATCTTGCTAAGAATTGTACCAAAAAAATTGACTTATACAATGAGCTGGACTCCCTTTGCGAATCGTATTGTGAAGGTCCAATGCCAAATACATAAACTGATTGTGGGAACTTAAGACTAAATTGCCGCAATATACATCTATGTCATCTTTCTTTTCAGAAGTTGGATTTTAGATTAGCGAGCAAGGCCATTTAGCTATTGAGATTTGGCATGTAGAACTTTTTCAGCCCTCGGCAATGTTTGTTTAAATCTTCCAAAACTTTACATAATACAATTTAAATTAAAAATTTAAATGTGTTTTGAGAACAAAAAAGCCAGATGAAACCAGTTTTACCCAGCAATTTGTTTGTTTGGTATAAAATTGATAAACTGTATTAACAGACAAAATGTTATTGACAATGCTTGAAAAGAGTCGGCCCGCAAACAACAATGAACTCAAATAAATGGCGTGATTATATGGAAAAAAAATATCCCTTTCTCTATCATTTTATTGTATTAAACTTATTGCCAGCAATTGTTTTTTTCAATTTTGTCCAAATCAGACAATCGGTTTACATAGATTTTTTCTACACCACATAAACTGGACATAAAAGCAAGACAAAGTGAATAAAATTATTTAAGTTTAATAAAGTCGGCTAAGGAACGCTTTAACGTAGGCACTTCCTTCAGCCTGGCTAAGTTTGAAGGTAACTTTGTCCAAAAAAGGAGATTTTGTGATATTCTGTGGCATATTATTTTATTTTTAAAATTAGGCTTGAGTTCAAGTTTAAATTCTGGGCATTTTCAAGTATGTCCTTGGTATTTGGAACAAACTTTATTGAAAAACTGAAGTAACAATTCTCTAGCCAAACGAAGAGACCTAAAACTTTAAATTACATTCAACAAAAAGTTATTTGAAAAAATTTCTTCAGTAAGTTCCATAGATCCTCTATAAACTTTTAGTATTCCATAATAAAATTGGTACAGAATATAAAAATGTTGAATAACAAAGAGCAATAACAATTAAAAGAATTCTCAACAATAGATTTAGATCTGGAATATTTTTGTTCTTTCGTCCAGCCCACAAAATTAAGTATAGAAGGTAAAAAGTATTAAATGTTATGAGACGTATAAGTAAAAGTTAAAAGTCGTGGAAAAATGATGCTTTAGATTAAAGTGGATAGTTCAATTACATAAAGTATGTTGAAGTTGAAGGTGACTTGATAGAAGTTTAACTGACAGTGACAAATAAAACTAAACTAATTTCATAGAAAATTGTTTAACATAGAAATATAATAAAAAAAAAAAAAGTTTGAAAGCAAAATAAACGAAAAACAAGAACAAATAAGAAATTTATGTAAGGCTGAAGTTAAGCCTTAGACATCGGCCCCTCAGTTATTAATTTATATCTAAAGCTTGTGGGCGATTTTTAACAATTTTAAAATATATTTAGAACACATTTTGAAAGATCTCAACAAAAATCAATATAGAAAACTTCAATTGATTAATAATTCCTGGCAATTTATGAGTATTAAATATGAAAAGTTAAAGGTTTTACTTGAAGCAATGAACCGATAATGGTCCATTTTCAATATCAAACTGCCTATAAGAATTTTCTATGTGTCCAGCAAATATGTGTCTAGAACAATTTTTGTAAGCCTAGGAATATGAAAAAATATAGATTCATAGATATGTTTACATCAATTCAAAATTAATTGCTTATCAAGAATTTATAGAGAATTTTGAGACATTTTTTATGGATAAGGCAAACATATTGACAAATTGAATTTACCAAAAAATCATTGGTTGGTAAGATTGAATGAAGAACGTAAACAAAGTGGTGATACAAGCCAACCAATTACAAACAGTTGGCTAAAGAAAAAAATTGTGAATTGAGGTATGAGAAAGGAGAAGAAACTAGCGTAAAGCAAAAAAAAAAACGCGAGAAAGTATTGCAATTTAGAGTTGGAAAAGTGGCATTTGGGCTGCTTTATTGTTTTCATTTCATTTCTTTTCTTTTCTCTTTGGCGTTTTTGTTATTTTCATTTTACAAAAAAATCAAGTATATTTTGTGAACGCCTAACTGTGATATATCACGGTAAGTACCTTCAAATATAACGTAAATCTTAACGCTAACGTTAACGTTAACTGAGTTGAACTTAACTCTTTTTTGAAAAAGTACAACGTAATAAATTTTATCGATAAATTTATATTCACACACAAATACACGCACACATCACATTTAAGCTTTTTATTTTGGGCATGCAAATAATATAGACCGTTATTATTAGACGGTACAGATAAAAGCCGAGTAGGAAGAGAAAAAAAAAAAACCAAAAATAAAAGTTACTTTATATAAATTTATATAGAATGAACAGAATAAAATGAATTTTACGTGATTTTTTAAAACAGCAACATACGAAGGAATAGAAGCGACAAAGTTTTGTTTTTTTCTTAATGCACAGCACAATTGACCGCATGGATTTGGTTGTAAAAGAAAACCAACAAGAAAAACAAGAGAAAAAAAGAAGCGTACACAGAGAATGTAATAGAAAGCAACAACAATGAAAAAGCAGAAAAAATTGTATGGAACAGAAGAACAATATTTCATACGTTAATCCTAAACAATAAAAAAATTCTCAAATAACAATAACTGATAAATTACATAAAACTGTTGAAATTTGTAATAAAAATAAAAGAAACCAAAAAAAAAGGCATAAGATAAAATTTTTTTTTTTTTTTGGGAAAAAAAATTTTTTTTTAATTTTCAAACGAATTTTATTAGAGACATTCACATAATTGACAATGATTTTATTTGATTACTTTAGAAAATTGTGTTACAAAAAAGCCAAGAGAAATTGAGAAAAAATAAGTTTTCTAAAATAAAATAAATCAACAATTTCATGGCTGATTATCAAACGAACAGTTTGAGGAGAAATTTTTACAATAAAAATTTTTACAAATTTGCCCAATTTTTTTTATACTAAAATTTTCTATTGATTTATTCTGTATTCATCTCTCATATCATTTTCGTTCAATGGATATGAAAAGTTATGTAATAATTTGAAAAATTGAAAACCAGAAAATTCAATTAGTCACACTCTAAGAGTTTATTATTATACCGGTTTACCGCATTCAAATATTCATATGCTCATATAAGAAAAATTCATAAAAATGCTTCCACAAGAATGAATTAGTAGGTAAAAGGTTTCAGGCTGAGGAAAATTTCTATTGGGCTTTGATTAAGCATGTGATCAATCAATTATTATTATTGTAAAAACCAGGGCTGGCAGTTGTCCACTGATTCTTCTTCTTCTTGTTGTTGTTGTTGTTGTTGTTGTTGTTGTTGTTATTGTTATTGTTCGTTCTTTCTTTCATTTTTCGTTCTTTCCTGCATTCATTCATTCATTCAATCATTCATACACTTAATCATTTGGCATATTAATTTTTATAGAAGAAAATTATGCTCCCCTTCTGCTTTTCATAATCTGCAAGCATTAAAAATCATTAAATCGTTTAAAGTATGTGGAACTGATTTTTTTTATTATTTTTTTTTTTATATGAAAAAAATGGCTCCAAAATATATTTGAAATCTGTAACAAATTTATATAATTTTTTGGATATTTTTCTTGTCTTCTTTCCTTTCCATTTTTTTTTTGTTTTTTTGTTTTTCTGTTATTTCTCTCTCTCTTCTCTCTCTCTCTCTCTCTCTCTGTCCATTTTTCTATAATCATTTTACCCTTATTCGGGATGCATTTTGTTACTAGTCCTTTCATTTTCATACATTTTGTCCTTATTTTTAGTTTGTTTTCTCGCAGTTAATTGCGGTTTCGTGTTACACATATGCTTCAAGTGACTTAATTTACAATAACAATAATAAATATAATAATAATAACAACAATAATAATAATAAGAAGAATAACATAAAGGCACAAGAAAACTGTTAAAAGAAAAAAGTAAAAAAATTATATTTGGTTGGTGTTAAATCTTGGATACCCACCATCAATATATCACAATATATGATATTATGATTCAAAATCTGATGCAGTTTTTTGGTAATAGGTAGAAATGAAAAAAAAAATTACAAAATTTTGCTTAGAAAAATCGAAGTTTTCTTAGTTTATTAGTTACATTGTGGGCGTGTTTTTTAACCAATTTTGTCAATTTTTAGTTGCACTCTGCGTGCAAAAACTTTCAATAACTCTGCCACATTTGGGCTAGATATATCAAATTTTAGAACCGATAAAATGTTTTCAATAGGCAGACACATATACGTTTAGACGGACAGACATGTCTAAAAACTTCCGTCTAGGCGTTACAAACATAATGACAACATAATAACCCTAAGCTCTGGATGATGGACACAAAAAAAAAAAAACTAACTGAAAACAAACTAATTAGTGATATTTTTTGTTTTTCTTATTTTTGTTAGCATCATGTACGCACATAAACACACATACATCTATACACACTCTAATAAACTTGTACCTTATTTTACTTTACCTACTTAACAGTAGTTTTCTGTTATAGAGTTGTTCTATTAGTAAGCATTTAATGTGCGGGTGTTACGCTGACGATTTTAACACTTGACTCTTTACATTACTTTTAGTAGACTTTTTTTTTTGTTTTTTTGTTGTTGGCATTTAACAACAAACATTAATTAATGGACATTAGTTATAAAACATTTCACTTGATTGTAGCAAAATAGTATTAAATTGTGGCGCCATTGTGCCCAGAATATTTCATCAGTTGTATTTTTTTTCTCTTTAAACTGATTACACATTTTTTGTGTTGCGTTAAATGAGAGAAGAAAAGAAAAAGGCAACAACATTAAATGTCCGTACAAATAAAATGTATTTTTCTTTTTTTTTTTTTTTTGTTTCGTTTTGTTTGTATATAAAATGAAAGATTATATCCTTAAATTTTCATGTAATAGAATTTATCAGTATACTTATTTCACTTAAGCAAAAAAAATTTACATTTTCTAACTTGAGACCACTTCTTTTATAGATGCAAAATGCCAAATTTTATTCTAAACTTAAATCTGAGTACAAAGTGAAAATGATAGAAAAAAAAAGAGAAGGAACAATACAACTTGTATCTTGTTGTTCATGAATTTGTACTGGACATGGTCAAAGAACTCTGTTAAATAAATTTTTACTATTTCAGAATTCTATCCACTCCAATAGACATTAACTTTTCACTTATTGCAACCAATTTTGAACGTTCTTCTCTAATTTTAGAATTTTAGAAAAAAATTTATACATTAAAGAATAAAATTGTGCTTTTTCAATCATTGGACTCAATTTTGATCTTACCTTTTTATAATTTTAGTAGTACTTTCAAAATTGACTAATATTTACAACAAGTTTCAACTTGAAAATCAAATTTCGTTTGATGTAACTTATCAAATTTTAATAACTAAAAAATATCTACAGATAAATAGATAGATCTACAGATGTACAGCTGAATGAGTAGGCCTGGCAAAATCCTTCAAAAAGAAAGCATCAATAATAGCTGTGTTAATAAATTCAGCCCATTTTGGGGGCAAGTTCAAAATTTCGCTCCTAAAATTGTCGTGCTTTACATGGACTTGTTGTTTATAAAATGGCTTGAAATAGTTTCTTATCAATTTTAAATATACTTTTCTAGGGAATAAAAGTGAGCGTACAATTCAAGTGAATTATAAGCAAATAGATGAATCATGTTGTTTATTGATTTTCTTCGAAAAACTATGTAACATCACGAAAAGTAATAATTTTTCAATTTATTGTGGCGTATACTTTTTTTAAATTTTTTTTTAAAAAAATGTGGTAACTATTTTCTCTGCTTTATTTAAATGTAAATGTTAACTGAACCGAAAGAGTGCTGAATTTTTATTAAATATAATAAAGACAATATAATTTATATCAATATGCTGCCATTGTCTAATGTCTGGCCATTGACTGTGATCCGCTGTGAATTATCATTTGATAGACCATCAACAGACGATTAATCGTCATTGGTTACGCTACATTAATAACAAATTATGAATAATAACTGAAAACGGGGAAAAGAATTTTGTTTTTGTTGTCGTTCTGTAAGGTCTCACACAAGGACAAGAGAGCTGTTGCTTCCTCAAAGGGATACTTTGTTATTTGTATATAGAAAGTGATTTGATAATTGTTTTATTAAAGCCATATTTGCCCTTTAAGCCATATAAGCAAATTTTTTTTATGATAATTTCTATTTTTATATCTATCATTTAAAATTCAAGTACTCTACATTCATAATTGTTTTTTGTCTTCTTTTTTTTTTGTATTATAATTTGTTATATTTAAGGCAAAAGTGCTTAGGAGAACATTTTTATAATCAACATAAAATTCAGAATGAATTTGTTCATATTTTGAGAATGCATTCTCTTCCTTAATGAAATGACGATGTTAAATATGCAGCAGATATTTGTTAGTAAAATCGAGTAAAATTTATTTTGAAAAAGCTTAGCATAAAATTTGATATTGACAAAAATTTACAAAATGCATAATTCTTTCTTGTTTTCTCAAGATCGAAATAAAATGTGGTATTTTTTTTTTATTGTACTTGAATCTTGTACGAAACTTCTAGGGACGTTTCATTAAAAATGAAACTGGGATTATAAAAAATTATGATATTATTTGCAAAATAAAATTGATCCTTTTTAAAGTAAATACTTAGAAATACATTGGGCCCCCATTTTCTGAAGCGCTATTAAAATTCGAATCATTTTTATATTGAGCATTTATCTTATCAATGGAGTCAAAATGACACACACTCAGAATGAATATTTATGTTTAGCAATAGTTCGAAGACTCATGGACTTCGGATTACAAAATCATGAGATTTTGAAAAGCGTGTCTTGCTTTTGAGAGGTCTTTTATTGTTGATAAGTTGGAAACGACCTCGTAGCATTCAGGAAATGGTTGAAATTTTTCTAAAATATTTAAGAATTTTTTTTCTCCGATAAAGTTTGTTATATCGGCATATTTGAAGCAATTATTCTCTCAATAGACAAAGTAAAAATTGTCATCGCTTGCTTTAAGTTTTAAAATGACACAGTTTTTAAAGATTTTTTAATGATGGAAAAATAATTTTGATTAAAAATCTCTGCCATATTTATTCATAATTCATTTTCATTACTTTCTCTTTTTCTAATTTAATTTTTTTATTATTTTTCTTATTCAATGTTTAAAGTTCTCTGGTTCCATGCAAAAGTTCTAGCACTTCACAATTATTATTATTCAAGTGCAGTTTATATAATAATAAAATAAAACGCATGGACGATAAATAGAATAAAATATTGCATTGAAATATTAAACTGATGAATTGAACATTTCATTCTTTTTTAAATTAATCCTTTCAACTGAAACAAAAAAAAAAAAAAAAAAAAACGAAAAAAAGAAGCAAAAATACTTTTGAGTTTGAATATGATCTCTTTATTTAAAAATTTTTCGTTACACTCTAATGCCTCTTACTTAATAAGCAGCACTAGTAAAATAATGTAAAGTATATTTATCCATAAAAATGTGCATTTTGCCAAAAAAAAAAAAAAAAAACAAAACAAAAAGAAAATAAAAAAAAAGAAACCAATTTTTTTTTGCTACTGCTCCATTTTACTTCTATTCTATTCCTCTATTTTCATGTTGCTTTAATGATGTAGAAAAACAATGTGCACCCATACACACACATACATACACATACACACATACACCCATACACACATATATACACACACATATATTTATACACATACACACGTAAAATAAAAAGAGAAGAAGAGAACGAGTTAAGCATGCAATCATGAATATTTATGCGATACACTCGCTCGATGAATATTTATAGTTCCGTTTGCTGACAAATATCAAATACATGTACACTTTGCCATTTGTCTGTCCTATCAATTTCCATCAATATAAAAATATAATAAATATATACAAATAGATTTTGTACTGTTAACTATTTGTACATACTTGTATGTATGTGCGAGTGTGTGTGTGTGTGTGTGTGTGTGTGTGTGTGCGCAAGTGTGTATGATATAAAGTGGCTACCGGAAAACGTTTTGAGATTAGAATGACAGATCAGATTTTTCATGCGATTTTGGTCAAAATACACAAAAAAAAGAAACAAGAAAAACAACAAAAAAACAAAAGAAAAAATTGGCAGTTCAAAATAGAAAAAAGCGAAACGTTTTGTTAAAAAATGACATGAAGAGAATTTCCACACAAAAAATCAGTTTTTGCATATATTTTTATATGAACTGAACAAAGCCATCATTCATTGTTTTGTCAAAATATTTGCATTATCTAAAAGGAAATTTCA
Source organism: Melophagus ovinus (assembly GCA_023089585.1). Lineage (NCBI taxonomy): Eukaryota > Metazoa > Arthropoda > Insecta > Diptera > Hippoboscidae > Melophagus > Melophagus ovinus. The sequence goes on from JAKKIB010000178.1 coordinate 9,097,477, forward strand.
TAGATTTTCCAATTCAAATTATCTAAATAATTTCTTTTAGCTTTTATCTTTTCCATTTGTAGAAATTAAACTTGATAGAAATTTTGATTAAGGGATTCTCTAGTTTTGTTTTACTGAAACAGTAGACAGTGTAATACGATTAATTTTAGATATAAATGTTTTATTTATAAAAAAAAATAGAATAATGTCCAAGTAAAGAGGAGATGATCGAAAAAATAAGCAACATCGAGAAAAAGAGTAAATGTTGTTGTGGAGCATGTTAAAAAATAGAACAAACGAAGGTTCTTCAAATTAAAATATGAGACTTTGGGAAATATACAGTTGACGAGATGGTAAAAAGTTGTTTCAGTTAGAATTAAATGGACAAAAATGTTAAAGGAGGGTAAAAGTGAAATAAAGGTTGAATTAATTTGAGAGTTCATTAAAAATTAATTAAATGTTAATTGAATTAATGAATTAAATTAATTAACTAAATGATTAAATGTGGCGTATTAAAGTTCACATTCCACCATAGAATTATTTGACTCAAGCTTGACTCAAGTTTGACTCAAGAAGCTACGCCTAATTCTTTTGTCTTCGCCTGAAACAAATACATAACTAAGCATGAACTACTTTCAGAAATAAAATCCCTCACTTTGCACTTCTTAATCTTTTAATCTTGTTTAAATACAAATTTTGGCGTCGTCCATTTAGTTGGCTGGACTAATTTCTACAAAATAATTCACAAAATCATACATTCCGATCAGGCTTAAGCATTACACGTGCAAATTGCTAGTTGGAATTAATTAAATTGTTTTAAACTGATTGGTATAACAAAAGGTAGAAATAATCTATAAAGACAGGATAAGGTGACACTTTTCCCGGTTCCAGATAAATAAACAATATTGGGCCAACTGATTGAACCTTAAACTTATTGAGCCATGTATTATAGACATACTTAGGAAAACTCATTTAGTGTAACAGAACAAGAGAAATTTCCTCTTAAGTTTATCCAGAGTTTTTTTACACCAATAAAATCTTAACTTGTGAAGCAATACGTCAAAATAGACCAATGTTCAATTTCTTTTATTTGATTACATGCTCATTCAAGTGCTTCTCTTTATGGAACTCAAAGAAACAGCAAAAAAAAAAAAAATTGCATCAAAAAAATCATGAATTCGAAAAAATGAGAAGAACATAAAGTAAAGTAAACGAAAATCCCTAAAGGTAAGCAAAAAAATGTTTGTACCTGAAGGGACATTTCCACATTTCTTCTTACTTACTTCACATTTACTGGACGCACAGACAAAAAAATTGTATAAATAACAGCAAGAACAATTCATGGATAACCAAAGTAAGTGGAGATGAAATTTTACTAATAAAACAATGGAGCAAAAGGAAAGAAACGTCAAAAGGTTTGATGACCAGCATAATGTTCTAGATTTCAAGGGTACTTTGTTTCCAATGTATTGATATAAAAGAAAAATGATAAAAATGTGATAGAAGATGTAAAGAAATGTTTCAGTTTACAAAAGTTTATTAAAACTAAATCACATGATGTTTATAAATTCTTTGGTATTTTCCTCATTTCACTTCTCTTAACACTGTTTTTTATTTTTGGGCTTTCCTTTCAACTTTCCTATTCTATATTTCTATTTACACATACATTTCAATTTTCTTGCTCTTTCAGTTTCTAATTCATCGTTATTTTTGTATAAAAGTGTCAGAAGTTTCTAGAGTGTCAATATAAAATTAATTACTTTTTTTAGTGCTTTTTTGTTAGTGCTTTTTAAGCAGAATGTAAAAAATTAGAATGATGGAAGGGGCGTTGCTGATTTTATTAAATTATGCAGAAAATTGTATAGAGATAAGATTCATCAATATGTCGTCACATACACACGATTCTGTTATAAGGGGTTAAAAACTTTTGAATTTGTGAGAGATTACGAAGTTCACAATATCGACTACGTCGATTCAACTTGATTTGACGCAACTCAACTCTCGCCTTAAAGATAAAACTTGTAAAGAAAACTTTACATGGCCATGGAATAATAATAAAAATTGAGATACTCTTTGTTGATTCAAAGTATTTTGCAAAATTTGTTTTCACATTTTGCGAAATTGTTTAAAAAAAAAAACTCAGTCATGGCCAATGAATCTACTAGTGCTGTTTTTACTCACTTGCTTACAAATGGGACGTGATTTATCGCCTTTAAATATAGGTCAACAAGAAATAGACTCTGTTTATTGAAGGAGGAAATTGTAAAATAAAATCTTCACATATGAAGCTACAATAAATTTATGTGGCAGATAATAAAATGGAAAACTTAATAATCTTGCATTGTCCTATAATCTCATTGGTCAAGGAAAATTAATTCAGACTCCATAGTAAATAATTATGCCTCATTATTAAAGAATAAGTGTGTGCTTTTTGGAGGAATGGAAATATTACAGTTTAGAAAATGACAAACTGAAAAATAAATATAAAATAAGCAACTCATATTTTGCTTTTTTCTATTATCCTTTTTTTTTTAATAGTCCTTAGTTACATGCTATACTGACATTAGAAAGGTATATTTTTTTAGGAAATATTTTATGAAAGTATAAAATATGTATGCAAATCCACAAATGAATTTCATTCTTGTAAAAAGAAGTTGTACACGTTGCGATAATAAAAAAAAAGGACCAAAAGAAAATGAAGTAAATGTCATGTGAAGGATTTAGTTTATCCTGTGTTAGCATGGTTGACTGCTTAAATTACTTCGTGTCTGTTAGAGACTTGATTAGTGATTTCTATATGGCATGCCATCTCTCACATTCGTTTGCTTTATTTATTATTATTATTTGTACTTTTGCTTTTTTCTTGGTGTTGTTGTTGTTGTTGTTGTTGTTGTTGTTTTGTCATACACCATTCTGCCTTGACTTGGCTTAGTTATGGTAACTAACTCTTGTTAGACTTATTTATTATTATTGCTGTTTGGCATTTAAGCTTGCATTCGGTCATCCCACATAAGTAAAGCCTCAATATGGCAACGTCAGGACTGAGCACATTGAGGATAACCGAACAGCTACAACATTGTCAAACAATAATATATTCAAAAAAATTGCAAAGAAAAACAAAAAAGAAGAATAAACTCAACACTCGTAAAAGGCGTCACATTGTTGAATGTGAGAAGAAAAAATTGGGGCATTAAAGCCTCAAAGTTGACAACGACAAATGTACTAAATACTCCGTGCCGTAGTTTAGTGTGAAATACACTGCGAAAGCATGAAAAAAAAATGAAAGTAAATAAGTTGAGATATAAATAGACTACACAAGTTAGTTTAACTAAATAAAAAAGTTGAGAATATAGAAAAACAAAGTTCAGACATCATCTTAATATTATCAATATAATTCTTAGCAAGAAAAAAATTATAGCCAATTTTTTATTACAACCACTATAAGTGGTTGTAATAAAAGTGTGGTATAATATTTATTAAAGCATAATTTATATAAATCATAAGATTAGTTATGAAAATAGTTTCAAAAAAAAATTCATCATTAAAAGGACCGCTACTAAAGCCTGAGCGATTTTCATTACTTCGTTTTATAGAACTTTACTTTAATGTAGTAAAAATTAGAAGAAGGCAAAAAAGATTTGATGATCAAAAAACTTTTGAATGGATGTGACTTTATTAAAGAACATTTTCAAACGCACTGTTAGATCGAAGAAGATGATAAACTGTAATAATTTTCTTGGGTCCTATCAAAATTAAAATGATTTGCTCCGCATCAAGTCCTCTTTTTTGCCATTCTATGTGACATAACCCTAAGAACTAAACTGATTCATTGTAAAATACAATTGGAAAAAGAAAATAAAAAAACCTGTTCAAAACTTTTCAAACTATCCACGTACATTTCTGTCTTAACTTATAAAAATCCTTATAAATATAATCATTTTTTTTTCACTTTCTTTTTTCCTTGTTTTAACCACAAAAACCGCCCTAAGTGATTCTTTAAGTAGATGTTAAAGAAACCACTACTTTCTTTTTTTGTAAATAATAAAATGAGAAAGAAAGAGAAGACGGAGTGAAATATAGAGTTAGAGAGAAACGAAACCTATAGGTAGCCCAAAGAAATACATTTTATTTAACTGTAATTGCTTTACCGACAAATTTCCTAGAATTTATATAATATTGAAATGTTACTTTTATTTGCATTATCTGCTGCCAGTTGGATATTTGCTATTTCTGTTAGATTTCACTACACTCGATATTCAAAGTATACAAAGTTTTTGGTGGTATATTGCAAACACAGGAAGGACTTTAAGTCGTTCCTATTTTTTGATAAATTATTTTTATATCTAAAAATCCACTGTGTAGTCTTCTATTGAGATATTTTTAAGATCTTTCTGGAAGGCGTTGCCAAATGACATAAATTGAATCGAGCTATTTTTTGTAATCCCTTTTCATATAAAGAAATTCTTAATCTTGATAAAATGCTTTAAGATCAGCTAGTAGTAGAATTTTGTAAAATATAGGGATTATCTGATGGTTAGATGCAGTACATTGCTCTGGAATATTCGAATGTTTTTACTTACATTTGCAATTTATAATTTTCTTACCCAAAATCAGGATTCAGATTTGATTTAATCGCTCCCGTGAATCAGGTGACGTGGTGAAATGGTTTAACAAGTCATTTCAAGTGTTTACGCCTCATTAAATCAATATTATTTAAACTTTAATGTTTATTCTGAATAAACGAAAGCAATTTCTTATCATAAACTTGCCTTCAAAATAATTTATAAAATATATAAATAATTTATAGATGCATTATAAAAATAAACTTGATTAATAATTAGGAAATCATCAAGTTAGAAATAAAAATTATAATGGCATTAGAGTATTTTTGAAATTCATCAAGAATACAACAAAAATCCAATTGCGAGATATTATTGTTGAGCACGAGATGAGCACAATTTGACAATTGACAAAACTATTTAAACATGAACAAGAATAGAAGTAGACAATGCCTGTGGTGATTACATGAAAACTCTATACATATATATGATTTTGTATGTATTTGTTTGAGTATATTTGAGTTATGTAACAACAATACGAACTGATCAATATTGCCTGTTGAAATAATTTTTATGACAAACAACATAATTGCAGCTCGACTTGTGGAGTTATCGATAAACTAGAAAACTATTTATAGGCAGATAGGAACGACTATTGAAAATTCCAGGCAAGTCAAGGCAAGAAGTCGAGTAAATGAAATTTTACAAAATTTTCGAAAAAACTTTAGAGGATCAGTAACGCGGTTTGAATAAATGAACTTTGAAATTTCAAATATAAAAATTTTCTTTATATAAAAACTTCCTTCACATGCTGTTCATTAAAAGAAAAGATTAAAATATATACTTGTGTTGAAATATTCATCAAAATTATGGACAAAAAGTCCATAATGGTTTTCTACATATTTTATAAACCCCCCCCTCCCCCCACAAACTTGTTCTATTCTATTATGTAGGATTCAATAGAAAACAATGCGATGTAGAGTATAAATAGAAGAAAATAATACCTCAAATAAATGCTTAGTTTTCTTGTCCAATCTTGTCAGCTATTTTGCTAATAGGTTCTCTTCGCATCCATAAATTTCCATTTCAATTTTTATGGTATATTTTCTTCCAGTCAATCATTTGAACTTGAATTATAGAATTATCACTTAAAGATCACCCGAATACAATTTCACTTGAAATTGAATTGTAAGACAATATAGAATTGTGTGAAATTTTGTAAAATGAATGTGATATATTGTAATGAGTTAAAATGCTTGAACATTTTGTAGTTTTATATTATTGATTAACAGGAATTTTGTGGCACGAAGAATAATACTAATTGAAAGAAATGAAATGCTGTCCAGCTGTTTTGCAATGCAAGTAACAATTAAGAATATTTTAGGAATATTTTATTATTATGTTACAGTTAAGTCATAAATTATGATTTGGCCACAATTTGCTAAAATCTAAATAACATTTTTATCATATAACCAAAATTAAAAATTCTTTTTATTTTCTAATGCTCTTTCTAATGATGCAAGGAAAGGTAAATGCCTTAAGTCAAATTCTGGGTATAGCTTAAGCTGCTTGTCTTGTCCATAAAGTATTACATTCAAATCAACTCAAAATTTTTTACCCATTATGTCTGTAATCCAGGTTATAAAGAGAAATCTTTCAAAATTGATACGATCGGATCTTGTTAAGATATCACATGTACCACGAACTTATACAGCAACCTTTTGAATTTTAATTTAAAGTGTAATGTACATGTAGAGGCAATTAAATGCAATCTATCCGAATTTATTTATAAATAGAAGAAAAAACTGATAAACATTTGATTTCTATCACAAAGAATCCATTTAAATTTTAGTGCTGAGAATACAATATAGAAAAGAAAACTAAAGCTTCCTGTATGGAATATTATTATACTTGGTTGAAAGTTCTCTGTATCCCATGACGGTTATGAAATGTTCATTTAAGTTAAGGAAATTTTATTTTAAGTATTGTTATTGTTATTGCTATTATTATTGTTGTTAAATTGCTTTTTATTATTATTATTCTTAATAAACCCAAGTGACCATTTTTAGGCAAATTGGCAAAATGTTTCTTTCACCAGTCGCTTTATTCACCATCATCAAACCGTTTTTTTCTTGTATAAACTTTAAGCAGTAGTTTGAAGTGTATTTATTTAGTTAAAACATTTGCAAAATATATGTGTAAAAGGTAGAGACCCTAAAGAGGGCCTAAATTCTTGATCAAACCCTCAATTTAAAAGCGATGACCATCCATCTTTGCCTACATGGATTCTTCACAAACAGTGAACGGTTACCTTTAAATTTAGGAAAAGACACGCCCATACTATTAACATTAACTAAAATCTTCTCTATGTTGCATTTGTTTTACTTCTTATTTGTGAATTATGAATCACAAGAAATTTAAATACAGAACACATCGGCCTTGCTTATTCAAAATTACAGAACATAAATTGTTTAGTTTTTTCTTTCTTTTTCCCACTTTTACTTATTGTTCTTAATACAAATGCTAGAAGTTATGATGCCCATAAATGAACCTCTTTGAGAAATTGAAAAAGTAAACTGCATTCATCGATCATCTCGTTCGAGTGGTGGGTATCTCAGGTATGACTGTAAACGAACGAAAAATTTTTTCTGTTAAATATTCTCCTTGTTTTGAACTTTTAAACGTTGAAAGTAATTTCACTTGAAATGGTATTCGTTTAAAATTTCTTTGGGTTCATTTTTACTTGGACTTGAACATTTTTATTATACCTCTTTCTATTGCCATCATATCACATTAGTTTTGACTACTTTTTGGCATCATTTTCTAAGCAATAAAATAAACATTCAAAACGTAATCAAGTTAAATGGTCATATTTGTTGTGATTTTTATTTTTATTTAACAACTTTAAAAGAAACATGAAAAAATTTAAACAGAGAAAAAAAAGTTAAGAAGTTAACATTCAAGATAATAAAATGGTCAAAATAAATGACAATTTTCATTTTCCTTATATCACAAAATGATGACGTTGTTGATTATGTTAAATACCTTAATACAAATGTAGTAAAATAAAGTTTTTTCATTGGTATATTTTTATGAGGGGAAATGAAGGAAATAGAAAAGCAACAAAAATATGAAGGGGAAGAGAGAAATGAAATGGAAATCGTTTTCAATAAACCAATAATTTTAAGGCAATACAAAATAATTGCAAATAATACAATTTAAATTGTATTTGAAATGTCTGTAAAAATTAGTCGCCAAAAGTTTTTGCATGCATTTTCAAATCAATATTTATTTTAAAAATTTGTTTTATAACTATTAAAAAGTAGAAGACAAGTTATTGTATAAAATTAATCTTAATCTTAATCTCTGGGTTTTCAACTGATATTCTCTCGAGAGGCCCTTAAGATCTGTAGATAACAGAATCCATCAAAATTTCAGTAGAAAGATTGTTATCCTCAGTTCACAATACCCACCATAATTTGAGGCTTCATTTAAAGCTAATTAAACGGGGTAAAAAGCACTATTTGCAACAGTATCTGACCATGGAAAGGAAATTTGAATCTTTCACTACCCATCAGAATCATTAAAGATCAGTGAGAAACATTCAAAGTCATCAAAAATTCAAAAACCGTATGGCAACTTTATTGCTTAAATATTTTGGAATTCTTGCAACAACTAACGTGACTGAAGGGACTCAATTATAAATACATTGACGCTATCGGATCGATTAAGTTATTAGATCAGTTAAATGTTTAAGTCAGGAAGTTAGGCCGCTTATACAGAAGATATCAAGTAATATGCTACGCAGTATTTGTGGCTACTTGACTTTTCTTAAATTACCCATAGATTTAATTTGGGTTTTTATAAAAATTTAATTGTAGAAAAATATAAAAGAGGTAGCCTTTGAGATCTTTTTATAATTAATAAATGACCATTCATTGAAAAATATTTATATAATAAAAAAAATATCCAAAATAATTCTAAAACAGGAAACGGAAATTATTCCCAATATATTTTGTAATGATATCTTGCTATTTCAGTAATAATAAAAATAGAATTCTACTATTCAAAAGATATTTTTAATGTGACAGCTAATAATTTTGTATTATCCAAACTGCATAAAACCACACGCAACGCGCTGACATCCCCAATAATTCTATAGCTTTTAAAGAATTTCATAAAAAAAAAGAAAAAAGAACACTACAGAAATTGCGTTTTGTGATTGTAATAGAATTGAAACTGGATTGAGTTATGAAAATTAATTGAAAGAGGTTTTCTTTTGCCTTTTTGCTCTCAGTTCCTTTCAAATAATTTAATTAGAATTATTGTTTAAACAAACTATTTTCGTTTCTTATTCTACTTGAATCGAAACAATAAAATTTAATTTTATTGTTTTGATTTTTTGGGCAGTTGTTCATTTTTCTTTTTATTATTATTTTCAATATCAAATACATTTATTTTTATATCGAATTTTTTTTTATTAATTTCGTATTATTTAATTTTCTTTTTATATTTTGAATAAAAAGAAAATAATAATAAAAAATAGAAAAATTTATTAGAAAAGTTGTTAGTTTAGATATTTTAAGCAATCGAAAAGTTAAAGAATTTCTAATGCAATTTATGAATTGTTGGACTTTTTCAAAGAGTATTCTTCAATCTATCTGGAGTTGCCATACCATATTTTATGTAATAATTTCTTTAGAACCAGAGGAAATGTGAAAAGTTGATAGAAAATTTAAAATTTCAGATATTGAGAGTTCTCTTGCCCTTAAAATCTCATACTTAGCTATGTAGGGTGAAAAAGTGGCAAAGTGAGAAAGTCGGCAAAAGAAACGGGTGCATATTTTGAGTTTAAAACATTCTCAAAAATGTCAGTCTTATTACGAGATGGGACTTCCTGACATTGCTTTTAATTCTTCAAAGGAACCTTGATCTATCGCGTTGCATATAAAACTAAAACGATTGATATAAAAATAATTATCATTGATCATATATTCTACCAAATATCTTGTTCGAATTTGACATGAAAAAGTAAGTCATTAGAAGGAATTGTTTAAAAGGCACAGCGATAAAAATATAATCCTCTTTAATGATTCTGCTTTATGATTATTATCTTTGTAATCTATATATATATATATTTTTTTTTTGTACAAAACGTAACGCTTTCATTTATTGATTAATTAACAAAGGAAATTTCATGTAATTTATCTAATAAAGATGAAAAAAATTACAGATATTTTTTTATGGATTAAAATCGAAAAGATAACAAGAAGAAAAAAAGCCTTAATATTAATTTTATCGTATAATTTCGCACTACCCTCTACACAAGAGCACAAACATTTTATTTTATTATTTTATTATATAGAAAAAAGTGTAATAATTGAATACAGAAGGAAGCGCTAATGCAACCCTTTGTTTAACCCCGTTTAGTATAACAACAACAAAAACATTAGCAGCAGCAATTTGCGGCAGCTTACGGCAGCTTAAGGCAGCTACACAATATTGAAACGACATGTGAAATTGTAATAATCGTACACGTTTAATTTATGGATTTATTTGTATCCTTTTTTTGTGCTCTTTTTTTTTTCTAGTATCACAAAAAATATAACTTTTCTGATTACAAAACGAAAATTAGTTTTTTATTACAATTCGGTCGTTGGGACTTTATTTCTTGTTTTTCTAATGCCATTAAGTTGTGGTTGATGGAAGTGTTTCCATTTTTTGCTTAAAGACGTTTCTCTTTAATTAACATTAAATCTGAAATTCAGATTAATTCAGTTATATTTATTATAAATTAATCTGACTGTTTGTGGACATATTTTTTTGTTTGTTTTTGAAAAAGGATCCATTCCATTTAAATTTATATAAATTTTATTTTGTTATGTAACAAAAATGCCTGGAGAAAGCTGACGATCTGCAGATCTGTCAAGACAATTCATCAAAATTTCAAATTGTTGCTTCTTTTTTTAACATCTTTAAGTAAGTTCTTGAAATTTTAGATTAAAGGAAAAAAAAAAAAAAATTGAGAAGAAAGTATTAAAGGACAAAGAGAATTAAAATGTTCTAACAAGAGTGTTTACATGCACGAATTGAATTATCAATTTTAGGTAGAGGATTTTATATCCTTCAATGAAATGTAAGGCTTGCCTAACTGTTTAATGTATTGGTCATAATATTGAAAAGACAAGGACATTTTTATATTATTAAAGAATATTTTATTGGCAAGTATGTCTTGGTTTAACATGACTACCTGATGGCTGGATCATAATGTACCCTCAAACAATGTAACAATATGGAATTTTATGTAAAACGGCATGAGAATGTCTATAACGTAATGTAACGTCATGTTTGCTGAAATTATGTTGATTTATGAAAGGCGTATCTCTCTAACTCCATTTTATATTTATACAGGACTGAATATGTGTTGGTAATGTAATGGGTAATTCACACAAATCAGTGGGCTAAGAGTTAAAAATTGTTAAAACTTAACATTCTAATAATATAAATTACAATGAAAATTGTGTAAATAATTGGCATGAGTTGTAAGGTTAGGTAAGTATTTCAAGGTTGCATAGTTGGTGGCGCACGTGTAAATCGAAAGTAAGAGTTTTAATATCGTTTGTAGTAATATTGCATTAACCCAAGGGGGTAAATGACTCTTTAAAACAAAGCATTATATAGAATGTGGAAGATTTTGAGGGAATAGCAAAGTAAACAAAAATCGAAAGGTAAATTTTATATTCTCTCTATAGAATCTTTCTTCTTTTACCTTTCATTTAGTGGTCAAATATTTTATTTGGGCAAAAGTCATTTGTCAAATGTTATAATTACAATTATTTGATATATTATCAGATAAATGATTGTTACAAGAAAATAAAGGTCTATGGAATACAAATGCTGCATGGCATTAAATTAATTTGTTAATGGGCATCTCTACTTTTCAAGTTCATTATTGTTTGAAGGAAGAATATTTTGTAAATTTATTTCATAATTTCCTTGACTTGGACCACACTTCTTTAAATTGTATATTTGCACAATTTGTAGTTCCCTATTTTAGTCTAATACATTAATTTAAAAAAATTACATTTGACATTTTGATTTTACTTTTTGTATTCTTAGATTTTTGTATGGCAACTTTCATTTAAATAAAAATCTTGCTCTTTTTCTATTATTTGCCAAAAAGCTTTAAAATATTTCAGTTATGCCGGATTGTCTTTGTTTTTGACAATTTTCAGAAAATAAACTTATAAAAATATATTTATAAATTTATATTTGTTTTATTTATGATTATTAGCAAATATTTAGTTAACATTTTACTGTTCGTTACACAATTATTTTCTCAATTTTATTGTTGATTTTTTTTTTTGCGGTAATTTTTGTTCTTTTCTTATTGTTGTTGTTGTTACTTCTTAATCCTTCTTAATCCTAATCAGAATACTTGAAATGACAGTTTATATGAAAAGGCCCCATAATAATTTTCAGTACTTTTTATATAAAGGAAATTTCTGAAAAGTCGCCTTAGAAATGGTAATTTTTAAAAAGGATTCAGAAATTTATTTACACGACCTGTATTGATTTTTTGTCTGAAATGTTGGCAAATGTTTGGACAAAATGAGCATACAAATGGATTTCATATCAAAGTTTAATAAGTTTAGATCATTACAAAGAAGATGAAGTTTCAAATTAATGACCAATAAATTGACAAATTGCTGCAATGTAACAGCCAGCATTTTTGCAAAACTAAAGAAAAAAGTAAACGTTTGTTAAATTTCGACTAAAATTTAGTTGTTTAGTCGATGAATACCAATTTACCATAAAAAGATTCATCTGATTCTTTGTAATTTAAGCCTAATGAATCATTCTTTTTTTTTTTTTTTTTTTTTGAAGAGAAGGGAACCAATTGCAGAAGGCCATAAAGACGAACATACAGACAGATTTATTCAGATAGATTTTTAATACAAAATATACATAAAAACTTTGAGGCATATTTTTGACTGCTATAAACATACTCTAGAGTCATAAGTCGTGGGTATTTTGTCATAGAGAAACTTAACTTAAATATTTTCTTGATTTCCTTAATTATTTTTTATTTTGATTGACTTTCTTTCTTCCACTTTATAGAAATTATTTTATTATTTGTTCATTTTTCTTTTTATACATTTTTATTCAATTTCTATTGAATTTAATAAAATTTTTTTTGTACGTTGCGTCACGAAGAGTACGTTGAAAATTCATTTATTGTCGTTGTGTAGAAAAACTCTAAAAAACCATATAAATTGATAGTTGTGTTCTAGAGTTTGCCGTAGTGAAATATTTCTTTTATGATTGTCTTTGTTCTTGTTTTTGTTTTTGTTAATTTCTTCGTTTATTGCGGCAAGTGTTTTAGTGTTTTGGTATTGGTTTTGGTCTTTTTGTTGCTATGCGTTTTTTTTAATAGAGAATCTTTTGTCGTTTATAGATTGACATGATTTATGATTTTGATTCGTTGTAAAATTTTGATTTTGTAATTGTGGCTTCAATTGTTTAAATCTATGTCATCTCCATCTTTGAAATTCTATTGACTTGTTATTGAGTAAATATTGGTACAATGAAAAGCCGTAGATTCTTTAAAAATTCTTTAATAATGTTGCTTTTATAAATCGAATAAAATATTTATAGAAAATTTCTATATAAGTTTAATCATGGCAGGTGTAAAAATATATGTGTATGTATATGTGTAAAACAATTCATAAAGTTTTTATTACTCAGTAAAAATGTGGTGTTAGATCATTTCATCAGTTGTTTAATTGTGGTTACAGTTTTGGTTGGATTTGGGTTTTATTCTTTTCTCTCTGTCTTTGAAATATCATTAATATATGTCAGGTAGAGTTTTTGATGGCACAAGTGTCACTTTTTTCATTCACGCTACTAAATGTTATGATACACCAATATTTTATAAGTGAGTTTAGCTTGACCATTTTTTCTTGGATTCATTCCTCTCTTCTTACATGCATTAGAATTTAATTATTATTTTCCATATAAATGATGGTATGAAGAAGTAATTTACATCTTTGCAATGATGACAATGGTTGACATTTAAATCTGACATCACTATATTTATTTGTTAATTATTTAATAATTATCCTAAAAAGTGAATTTTGATAGGACACTTTTTTAATGAACACCGAGAAAACTTCTTAAGTACTTCTAAGTTATCACTCACAGTTCATTTACAAAATTGGAAAGCTATTTACAACACGTTTAGTTCCAATCGGGAGCCCCACAGTTCCTAGCATGTGTGTTCTTATTTTACACTAAAACCTAATCGATTTAAGCAGGGCAATTCATCCATTTACAAGAATATTTATATGTTAGTTCGTGTAAGCAGGTTCTCATTGAAAATAAGCCATATTGGTGAGAGGACATGCCTAGATAATAGTTTAAAGTAACGCCCCTTTCATATTTTAAGCTTAATTGTTTGTTATTAATTGTTAAACTTGTTAAGAAAAAAAAGAAAGATTTACTCTTTCAAGAAAATCTAACTAAAAATGGAACACAGAAGCCATCGCCACCGAATTTTATTGTAATACTTAACATTTAAGGAATCTCCCTCTCTCTCTCTCTGTAAAAATAAACTAAATCGGTCTGCCTAACAAAGACGAAGAGAAAAGAGAAAATGAATTTATAGGTCTAGTCCCATTCAACTTTCTAATTGTTGAATGGTCACTCAACGTTTAAACGCCAAACTTACAAATATATTGAAAAACTATGAAATGAAATCCATGAACATAATTTCGACATAAACAATTACAAAGTTGAATAATATTATTTGAATGGGAACTTACATTTTCTATTGTTGCATTCGTTATAGAATTTTTTAGATTTTTTAGACTAAAAGTCAATTGTTCATGTAATCGACATGATTTTCTTTCTTTTGCTATAGTTTACATTTTCATTTTCATTTTTGTCTACATCACTTTACTTTCAATAGATCTATTAAGGAATATTGTCATATTGATTACCACCCATACAAATATTGTTTATATATTGTTTACATACACATTTCAATAATAATAGGTTTCAAATTTGATCCATACCTAACATTATAATGTCGCAGTGATTATAAAATCTCTTTTAATACAGTCAATAGATTGATGAACAATCTCAATACAATACATTTGGCATTCTGTTGGGAAAAGAGCTAATCATTGTTGTTGTTGCTATTGTGAGTTTATGTTTGATATCAGAGGGTGTGTGTTTGATTCATTGTAATTGTTGTCAGTAAAATTCAATGCAATTCATATTACAGATATATATTAAAAAAATCACGCTCTTCATTTTATAGTAGAAATTGTTCGTTTTGGTGTTTTTAGTTTTTCTCTTTTCGTTTTTATTTTTTTAATTTCTTTTCATTTTTTTATATCGTTTGATTAAGAGTTTTAATATATATTTTTATGTTTTTTTTTTCACGTTCTTTGTTTTCACCTTTTTATATCTGTCGTTTAGGTTTAAAGCCGCTACCTATAGCAATAGGGCTTTTGTACGGTGGTGGCATTATATTTGGATTTTGGTTAGACCTGTTCAATCCACCAACTACACCAATTTATATCGCACATATTTCACATTAAAACCTAAGAACGATTTTACATCTGCCCTCTTTCATCTCATCTTATCTTTATGTTTTCATTACATATTTGACTTTCAAGCAATTTTTGGTATGGTGGTATATTTACTGCTGCACATAAAAAGTTTTATGCGGACAAAGTGGTTTGAAGTGTAGTAAAAGAGTGGTAAAGTAGAGCGTTGTGAATTGAAATAAAGTGAAGGGAAGTTGGTTGTGTACATTGATTAAATATTCCATGCATTCTGTTCCGGATACCGGAAACCCATAAAAACTTTCACTTACAATCTTTATATTGATTGTTGGTCCTTACTATTGTTTTGC
Organism: Melophagus ovinus; assembly: GCA_023089585.1. Classification (NCBI taxonomy): domain Eukaryota; kingdom Metazoa; phylum Arthropoda; class Insecta; order Diptera; family Hippoboscidae; genus Melophagus; species Melophagus ovinus. The sequence continues at coordinate 9,112,939 of JAKKIB010000178.1, forward strand.
TTGATATTCAATCATTGAGAGTTGCATTGAATTGAAAGGAAATCATTTCTTTAGAGTATTTTACAAATAATAAATATACTTATGGTTTTGTAGCAATTAAAATAAAAAGTAAATAAATAACGTTTTTAATACCGCTTTGAGTAGCTTTTGGCAAAATATTTTTATGGCACAATAAAATGTTGCTTGAAAAATATTGTGATAATTTTTTCTTTTACTCCCTTTCAAATTGAAAAAAAAAATTAATCATGTAAAAAAAATTGATGAGAAAAATTGAGAAAACTTTTTAATAATAAATTGATCTAAAAATTTTTTATATTCATTATGAAAATTAGGGAAAAATTTGAAAATAAGTGAAAAAATGTATGCCTTATAGTTTTTTAGTATAATCTGGGCCAACATTTCGTATTCGCTTTAATTTAGTTGTGGAACGGATTCAGTAAACAAAATTATAAACTTTCAGAATTCTCACTTTATATTCTCAATTTATATTACTCCTATATAACTTATTTCCAGCAACAATATGAAATGAAGAAGTCGCTCTGTTTGGTTAAATTTATCAAACGTATTTTATTATTAATGCTGTTGCTTTACTTTTAATAGAGGCCAAGAAAGAGTCAGAAAAAAGGAGTAAAGTCCTGTAAAAAACTGTTACATACTTGCGCATTGAAAAATATAATGATCACAGATGGCAATTGCTAATTTAGTGGTAGATATATATCACATATAGATACGCAAACAAATGCGTTTAAAAACCAGTTGGTTGGTGGGTGGTAATGAAAATTGTGACAGAAAAAGTGTCATAACCTAAAAGTCTTATATCTTTTTGGCTTTTGTGTTATTTTGATATTTTTATAGAATTTATTGCATTTTGTTTCATTTTTTGGTTTTGTTGGAGAAGAGTTTTAGAGTCTTGGAAAAAAAAGGGTTGTGTTTAACATGGCCAGCCATTACTATTCATCTAATAATAATGATTTTGTATTCAATTAGTTAGAGAAATGAATTCACTTTTATAAAAATATTTTACTATCAATTCTAATGGAGTTTTAAGCATAATCTTGGCCTTATATTTTCATCGAATCGGAAATTTTTAGTGTCTACTTTGCCAAAAGTTTGTATTACCAAATAAAAAATGACAATTTTTGGTATGTTTTGTTTAGATCAATCAAAATTTTACTAGTTTGTAAATAGTTTACTCAGTCACTGGAAGCCACTCCAGTTTAGTTTAGTTTAGTCTAGCCTTTTATTTTATGAAGAATTTTTTCGAACAATTTCGATTCCTGTATTTCATATTCCATAATTAATTTCGTGAATTCGTGAACTTTTTTTTAATATTCACAACAATTAAAATAAGTTTTCTGCTTAGTACACTTTTTGACAGATCTGTTAGATGTTTTTTCGTATCTTCCACTATAAACAAATTCTTTATCAGTTAATTATGAAAATGATAATAAATTTAAATATTTATGATTAAAAGAAAAAGAAAAGAACTTTCAGATCAAATGAAAAATATTAAATAAAATGACATGATAATTTCAACGCAACTCTCCATACAACACAACACAACACAACACAACACAACAAACAAATATTAATTGATTGATATAAACATCAAAGCAAAAGAAAAATACCACAGATAAAAGAAAATAATTTATTTTGGCAGCTTTTTTTTTTTATTATAAAGAGAAGTCATTAAACGAATGAAAAAAATGAAAAAAATCTTTGAGGGTATGAATGAATAGAAAGTAAAAATTTCATTGAACCATTTTGTTAAGATAAAGTTATTAGTTTAATAATAGTAAGTTATTACAAATCTTTATCATGCGGCATGTATTTGTACCATAATAAATGACATTTTACCTTACAAAACATATGAAATTCAATATCATGAATAGAGTAAAAGAATAATATGCATATGGGAACAAATCATGTTGTTCATCTCTTTTGTTCATCTCTCTTCTGATATTCTTTTATATTGTACTTAGTTATATTTGGCTTCTATTTCGGATAATCTTATGAACAAATCAAATATTTTCTATTGAATATGAAAAAGGTGACATTCACCATATCATTACACTTTGCCTGGACGTTTGCATCTACCAATTTACTGAATTTAAATTTCAAACAAAAATCAATTTCGTTTACTTTTTTTTTTTTTTTTTTTTTTTTTTTTTTTGGTTAATAATAAGATCAACCAAAGGAAAAATAAAATTAAATGTAAAAGAGAGCATTCAGTTTGACATTTATATATGGCCATACAATTTTTAGGAATATAATCGGATCTCTGTGTCACATACAATAATTTTTATATTATGTAAAATATATGAATATTTAAGCTGCTTATATATAAAAAAATATTATAGCAGTTTTTCTTTGTGGTCAGTAATAGATCGATAATGCGAGATAAATGTTTGGTCAAGTGAATTATCATTGAAAGAAATAATAAATTGAAATGGTACAATCTTTAAAAACTACATAAAATAAAATTGACACAATTTTTTTTTTGGTAGCCAGTTTATTAAATGGAGACGTTAAATTACAATGAGAAAGACCACACTGTAAAAATAATTCAAAATTGCTTTATGGATCACTTTGAATAAAATAAAAATTCCTTTTAGTATTCTACGGCAAGAATTTCGCATATATTTGTTTGTTCCCCTTCCATTCTATTGACATTTCTAGAGATCAATAAATCCGTTCAAAAATTATTTTTAATTTTTATTTAGGAAAAAGCAAATTTTATTTAATGAAACTGTTTTGTTTGTTTGTTTTAGCCTCAACTTAAACTGGTCGCTCGGTTTAAACCGATCGTTATAGATCAATTTAGTTAGCTGTGGTCATGTGTGGGCACAACGGTAGAAAGTGTTACTTTTATCGCTAGAATTTCGTATAAATAAATCTTTTATTTACCATTAGATTATTCCTGTAAATAATTTATGAAAAGCTTTAATGCAAATAAGATTTTTGTAAATGAATTTCATTTCTTTAAAATAACGCCTTAAAAAAAATTGAACCCTTTTAAACATAATAAATAAACAAAAAATGCTACGAGTTAAAATGGACCATTGTGTACGCTACCGGAAAATGCATTAAAAAAATTTTATTGCTCTCATAGAATTTTATGGGAGGATTGGAAAAAAATGTAAAACAAATCTATGGAAAGAGATTCATAAAATTTGTTAAATGAAATTTTTATTCAGAAAAGTAAAAATTGATCTAATATTTCTCCATATTTTCTATACAAAATGATTTTTTCTGTTTGGCATTTTGATTTTGATTTTGATTTAGAAAACTACGACCTTGTGAAAAAGTTTTGGTTTCGCATCCAAAATCCATCATTCCAAGTGAGTACAAAAGAAGTTCAACGCAAGTTATCAATTCTTTTAGATTCTCAATTCTTGGACCCAGCATAGTTCTTATATTAAAGAAAAATGGGTCTATCATTTTTAAATGGCCCTTCAAATACTAAATAATTGAACATGTCTGCTCTCAAAGCTGATGAAAATTAAAACAACAAAAAAAAAAGGAAAAGGACAAATAGAAAATATTTCAAATGTCTGACATTTTTAGATTTAAAAAATCAAACGTGTCCTCTAAATGTTTGATTCTAATTTTAAAAAAAAAAAACGGTAACATTTTTTTTTCAATGCTTAATTTTGCTTCCTTTTCGATTTATTTGTTGCTTGTTTGTGTTTGCTTGGTGCTCCTTTTTCCCTTCTCCTTTTTTTTTTTTTGTATGTCTTTTTCCTTTTTTTGGTTTTTTGGTTTTTGGTTTTTTGTTCTCCAGCCTTTTGTTCAATAATTTTGCATACACTGGATGAAGAACGTGTAAAAAAGGTAAATTGATATGAATAAGAAATGAAATGAAACAAAAGAAATAAAATCTTCATACATATAAACGTTTCTAAAAAAAGGATATTGGGCTACGGTTACGAGAATGTAAATAAATCCTACTTAATGTCACAATCAATTCACACTGACACTGACGTAAAAGGCCTACCGTACGGTAAACAAAATAATCAAAAAACAAAAGCAACCAACAACAAACAATAAACAAGAATTAAAGGACAATAATAGAAATAATAATAAGAACAACAAGAACAAGTCGGTTTGTTACATGCGCGTTCATTATGAATTGGAAAATTGTAAAATTGAAAAATGGAAAAATGGAAAAATGGAAAAAAAAAAAAAAAAATTTGAAACAAAAAACTGATTATTGAAACATTGTAAAAATCTGTGTTGTGTTAGAAATCTGAACCCCTATTAGCGCGCATTTAACTGTTCATTTGAAAGTCTCAACTACAAACATTGGACACTGATGCGTTAAATCAATGAAATATAACAAATATAAATAAGAGAGATTGATACAAACATACAAACATCATTTACACACATACACACATATATATAAATGAAATTGAAATGACACTACAAAATTATAAATGATTTTGATCGGTTTTGTATTACCCTACACTTCTATTAATTAGTAAAATTATATATTATTTAAAAGTTTTAAAGTTTGAAGAATTCAAAAAATTTACGGACTTTGTCCAATTTTAACTTATAGATTATATATTATAGAAAAATTGAATCTTTGTGAAAATTTTCCCTAAAAAAGTACGAACTTTTGCGCCTACAAACTTTTCTCATAAGACAAGGTACATAACTATTAAGGGCGTGGTCGCAACTAAGCTTCAATATACCAAATTTTATTAAAATATCTTAAAAATTGTGACTTCTCCTCTGATATTAACAAAATAAACATGAAATGACAAAATGATATAAGGACAAATTTATTCAGGAAATGGTCAGTTATTTTGTGTCTTGGACTTTAAGAAGCCTCTATTCATACATTTTATAATCTAGCTAAATGGCACGCTCACTAATTGCATCAAAATAATCTACATGCAAAAATTGAATGGTGACACCTATTGACAGAACATTCAAGACATATACACGCGGACTATATTGGACAATTAATGGGACGCCTTATTTGTAAAATTTAAAAAAGAGTAAAAGTCGAAAATAAACAAAATTCGTGAACGCGTTACGAATTTTTCTCAACTTGGTACCACGCCCCTTCTGCAAATGGATGGTTTACTATTATAACAGTAAATAGATAACAGTAAACAGATAAGAGAAGAAGAAGAGGTTCAGAGAATAAACTTCAACGATTCAATAGCAAGTGATTTCTGCTCAAACCGTTATGGGGTACATTTGCTATAATTTACCGTACTTTGTGATGCAGACTAAAAATATCAAAAATGTATTATAAAATAGATTGCTTTATTCAATTTGATCTAAGTTTGAGAAAAGGTGTTTTTGAATGACCAAAAGTCAATAAAAAAGTGACTGTCAGATACGACTCTTAAATTCAATACTTCATTTTATCTAAAGCGATTAAAAATTCAAGAAAATAAGAATAAAAAGTAAAATTTTGTAAGTTTTGGATTAATGTGAAAAGTTGCTTACACTTGAAGAGAAGCAACAAGATCAGGAAAAGCTTCTGAAATGGTCGTTTTAATAATAGAAAAATCTATCTTTTCCTTTTTTTAAGATTTTACAAAAAATCCAAACAAACTTATAGTACCCAAAATGATAAGTGTTGTAGGGTATAAGCAACAAATAGTGTGGTTAGAAAAAAGTAAATGCAGTAAGTTGAAAAATCGATCTCAGCTGAGTTAATATTATAAATAATAATGTTGAACTTGATGCTAACGTTAATGTTAAGCCGTTAAAAAACATAAGTTTCCAATTTGACCCCATAAAATTAAATGTTCAAATACACATGAAAGAATATTCATTTTATATATAAAAAGGTATGTAAAGAGAATATTGAAGAGAAAATAAGAGATGACAAGTGTTTCTGGTTACCTTGGTAAAGATTTTTCTAATAAAAACTTAAATCTTTTGCCCTTATTTTAGCATATTATCTCTATCATCAAACAACAAATAAACAACAAGTGACAATTTACAATAACAATAACAATTTACAATAAAATAGCAAACAAAACTATAAAGCTAAAACATATGAAGGAGATATTTATTATTGATGCTTCCAGCATTAAAATATGCATTTGTTAGGGGTAGTTATTTAGTGGCGGGCGTAAATTTATATGCAAATACAAAGAAATGTGTGTGCGTGTTTTTTTCTTTCCTTTTTTTTTTTTTTTTTTGTGACATTGCGTGCGCATTATTAACATTAATTGCACTCAATGTCCTCTTATGTGGCAACAAAACAAAGACGCATCCAAAAAAAAATTATTTAACAAAAAAAGAAATATTTGAATGGTACTTTTAGTTTACGTCTATGAGAAGTACAACAAATGCTCAATAATCATATCAAACAGAATGAATGAATGATGTGGATGAGTTTGAAGTTGATGTTAAAAATAAAGTTGAGATTGAGGCTGGGGATAACGGTAAACATGTGGCCGAAAAAGAGGTTTTTCATTTAGTTTCTTTTTTTTTTTTTTGTGTTAGCTTTTCCTCTTTTTTTAAATTTAGGATTTACAGGATTCTCAGTTCACAATATTTGCTTTATTTCTTTAGTCTTCTTGTCTTCTTCTTTTTATCTTATACAATGCGGTATTGTCTTGGATGGGTAGTAATTTTAATAATATTTGACTTGGCTTATTTTAGATAGTTATGGCTGAAATTGTTGATAAGTTGCCCCATGAACCAGCTGAAAGAAAAGTTGAAACATAATGTAAATTAGATGATTTTACTGCTTAGAATTATTGGAATTATTTATGTGAAAATTTATTGAAAATGCCAATTTACAGAAAAAGCGTTATCGCTGACAAACAACAATTTGTCTTATTTGAGATTGTTGAGTAATTTTTCTATCTTAAATTCAAGATAATTCAGATCATTTTGCCTGGCTCAATATTTTTGAATTTGTTTCATGTTACAGATCGATATAGGTCGCTAGAGTTTTCTTGGTTTATGGCCAAAATACTTTCAGAGTAAGCACTACAAGTTACAATTAAATAATTAATTTTGGTAAAAATCACTGCATGATATTTTAACAGATAGAAGTCATGTGACAAATTTGGAACTAATAGGCGCATTCTTTGATCAATTCAATGAAATCGATAAAGCTTTGATCTTTACGATCTTAGGAATTGATTGTGCATATTTTAGAATAGATTGGCTTTCTTTTGGTAGCATCCTTTCACGGATATCCAAATTATCTCACGATAGAAGGCATGTTTACAACAGTCATTCAAATAGATTGACAGACTTGACTAAATCGGAAAAACTTACTTTGACAACGAGAAATATAAATTTATTTAAACAAATTAAAAAAAAATTAAATTTTCAACAAAACGATCTAAACGGACCGATAGCAATAATCGCGAATAAAAATCAATATAAATAAGAAGCGTAAATTATAATCCAAAATGGAAAAAGATGAAAAACAGCTTCTTAAAAATTCATTGATTAAATTTTATTTAAAAAAAAAAGTTCAGTGTTTTGATTTGTTGTTGTTGTTCTTGTTGATGATGAAAACCACTAAAAAACACGTGTTGAGAATTATGAATGATATCTAAGAGTTGCTAAGAATGCAATAGATTTTACTAAAAATGTAACACCCTAGACACGTATGTAGGTGTGTATGGTGTGTGTGTGTGTGTGTGTGTGTGTGTGTGTGTGTGTGTGTGTGTGTGTGTGTGCGTGTGTGTGCGTGCATATGAATTCTTTCACGTTTTAATGAAATCACTCACGTGAATCAAACAAAACATTCTTGTAATTATTGTAGACATTATTTTTATTATTATTATGATTTTTGTTATTGCTGCTGTTGCTGCTGCTGCTTGTGTTGTTGTTGTTGTTGTTGTTGTTATTGTTATTGCTCTTATTACTAATACCGTTATGTTTATTGTTTATCATTGAGTTTGATGTATATTTACGTGCCCACTTAATGTTTGATGTGGATTTGAATTGAATTCAATTCAAGTAAGTTTCTCAAACCAACGCCCACAAATCCGCACAATATTGGCTTAATTTTCTCTATCCAATATTTCACTTAAAAATTTAAAAAATAAATATTACAGAAATAAGTTATATATAAATTGGGCCATATGTTAAATACCCACTATTTTGGAATGTTCTTTCATTCAAATGATTGTGACTTAATTTTCTTATTTTGAGAAAGGTGTCGCGAAGAGTTTTTTCAAGAAATATAAAATAATTTTACTTTTTTAGACTTTTGTAGACTACAAAGTAAAGTTCTTGCCCTTATAAAAATACACGCCCTATCAAACGCATTTTCATTATCAAGCCATGTACAAGAAGTTGAAGATTTGATTTAACGTCCAACCGTTTTCTGAATTTATTAAAGCATCACGCAATATCCACAATATGCGTTTGGACAAACCTATCTAAATTAATTCAGAATTTGAATGTTACAAACTTTCTAACAAAATTCATGATGCCTCATAACTTTAAATGATGACTATAAAAATAAAGAGGTAAAAAAATGTTTGAAATGCAAAATATTATTTAGAATGTTTTTTTCTAGAAGAATTATAAATGAAAATATGTATTGAATTTGTCGATTGTAAACAAGAAGCATTGTTACTGCATTATTTCCAACAAAAAATGAAAAATCAAAACAAAACAAAAAAAATCCACCACGAAATTTCAATATTAAATACAACGTGAAATAAACGTGGACTCTTAAAGATTACACTTTACTACCCCGACCATGCTGCTCTCATTCGTTCGCTATTCTACGAAGATGATATAAAAAGTTTTTAGATAATTTTAAAATTTTAGTAGGCCTTGATTTAAATTGCTCGAATTTGCAGCCAATTACGCTAAGATCCTCAAATGAAATTTTTAATCTGAAAGATGGAATTTTTTTTTTTGCTCACAAAGATCATGCAATGTAAATTGTAATAAACTTTCATTGTGCACCGCTAACTTTTTAAACATACGACGTAACAACTTTTTATTTAATTGCAATTTCTATTACAATTTAATGACAAGTTTTGATATCCGCATATTCACAAATCGCGTATTTAATAATAATATCAACAACATTGATTAAGGGCCGGTAAAAGGGGTTTTTGCGTAACAACTATAACTACAACTACAATAACTACAAAAAACTTTTATGTAGAATATTTTGATACGCTATCAACGAGATGATTGTTGAAACCGCTTTCTCAATTGTTCTACATCATTAATGATCATGACATTTCAACAATTCATTCAATTCTGTTCGTTGTTGTTTCTGAGAAAGAGCTCTCTATTATTATTGATGCTGTTGTTATTGTTTTATTTCCTATTGTTTGTTAGACAAATTACTAAATTGATTAATATTACTTTATTTTATAAAAAAAAAAATATGCCATCAATGGCTTAAAGTGAATATAACAAAACAAAGTTAAGAAAACTTTGTACAGCCCATAGAATTTTTTATGATTTTAATAGTAATAGAATGTCTGGCATCTAAAGAAGTTTATTTCACGATCATGATTAGAATTTCTAAAAGTAACCCTTTGAGATTATTTTGAATTGATTTAAAGTACCCAAAGTAAGCTACTTTAATCTCCATAGAAGAATTTTTAATGTATAATAAGTTCAAACTCATGAGGATAAATTGAGATCCATACAACAATGCAAATTATTAGATTTCGGAGATATTGTAGCAACATTCTAGAAAGAAATATTAATACTCTGAGAAAATTTTCAAAGAAAACGCTTCATTAAATTACTTCTCTACTTTTGATTCTCAATTGACATGGACTATCTAAAGTAGCCTTCAATTATTAGACAAAAATCTTTAACCTCCTTAAAAATGCATGTTAAAACATTACAACTCATGCGTACAGTTAGGAGTGAGGTTCCATTTAAGCAGTAAAATATGATGCATATATACATGGATATATGCATCATGCATTCCATGGACATTAGCCATGGGCCATGAGTATTGGCATATATAAAGTATTGATGTATGTAATAGAAAAAACGTGATTGTTAATGCACTTGCATCAGTTTTTTGTACTTTTTTGTAAATATAAATATGTTTTGCTTTTATGTTTAGTCCTACGTTCAACCCCTACAGGATACTCATAAATGTTAGCTGCTAGCTTACAGATATCATAAATAGTGCTGCAGAATTTCTTAACGAAAAACAAAAAAAAAAAAAAGGAGAAATATAGAAAAAAAAACAAGCCATAAAAATGAAACAGAAAAGATTACACAAATTTTCCTAAAAGTAAATTGAAAATTGGGTTTTTATTAGAGGTTTGTTCATCATGGTTTAAGGACCATTTCTATTTGCCGATATCATAACAGTTTATACAATTTAACGGTATAAATCAAGCCATTAAATTAATATAATAAATTCGATTTGATTATCCTATTGTAGCGTACTCAAAATTTGTTACAAACTCAATATATTTTTTGTTAGAGTAACTAAATAAGTAGCCAATAAGTTTTGGGTCTTCTCTGTATGTTGCAGGGAACAACACGCGCATACCTTAACAAGCAGTCAGAGTAGTCAAAATGGTCATAAACTTTATAACCATTGAGGTGATATGCCACATCTAGACGTTTTTCTATAGAATGATAGAACTGTTATAGACAAAAGCTAAAGGTATTGAAATAACCCACAGAGTTTATGGCAGTCAGTTTGAAAAGAATTTTCTCTTCTGCTTCTTTTTTGTTTTAATTTTTTTTTGTGTTTTTTTTTTTTGCCTTTCTTTTTCTTTGTTGTTTTTTGAGGAGAATTTTCTCCATCAATCCAAGGACACATATCAGTTGGTAACCGTAAATGACAATTCTGTACTCAGTACTCAATTCTTTCAATTCTCATTATTTATGCAGTACTTTGTTTGATCATTTTATTTTTCCCCTACAAGTTCGTGTCCAATTTCGAAAATCTTCAATTTCCTTTTTGCATTCCTGTTTCTCAGTTCTGTTTGCGTTTGTTTATTATGAAATATTTCTCATTTTACTTTTTTCCTGCTTTGCTTGGTTTTTTCTTTCTTTTTTATTTTTATTTTTATTTTTATTTTTATTTTTATTTTTGGTAGGGGTGCGTGTTATTATGATTATTGTCTTTATTTGTACCTTCAATTTTTACTTATTTATTTATATTTTTTGTTTTTTTTTTCTTTTTTGATTTGGATTTTTTTGTGCATTTTTTTGAAACATTCATTAAGGCCGAATGTGAAAAAGCGTGCAATGCAATTGTAGAAAAGTAAAGTACGGGTGGCTCATATTGTGGTTCTGCAGCGTATCAAATATCTTGGCACACGCCTTTATTTCTCATCTCTTATTATTCTTCATCTTCTCGGCTTTAAGTTATTTACTCTTTTTGAAAATAGATAGAAATTAGTTCATTATCCTTGAAATTTCATACACACTCCCTCATCACTATCACCAATAACTAACTGGTATTAAAAGTATTTTTACAAAGGCGTGAATAATTACTGCTTGATAGGTCAATTAACTAATGTGCCAAATTTGTTATGCTGGACATAAATTTTCTAATTCATTCATTTATTTATTTAGCTTCTCTTTTAATATAAAATTTTATTTTATAATGAACTGAATTGAATAGAAATATTTATCCATTAAAATATCACTGTTCGTTCGTTTTTTTCATTTTTTTGTTTTATAAGAAAATTATAAAAATTTATATTACAATCTGGCATGCTTGAAGTTTTATTAGGGAATCATAATTTAGATGATGACTTTTAATTGATATATACTGTTGCTGTTTTATCCGTCCATATAAATTACTGCAATCAGCATTTATATTTTAATTCCATAAATAATAAACTCTATACAAATTGTTTTTAGAAGTAACTTGGAAATTTTCGTGTGACAAAAATAATGGAAATTCATCCTAAATTGTTTAAATATACGTAAGACTGTGATTTTTTTTTTGAATTAACCGCATTAAAATTTCAAATGCAACTCTACTTAGATTAACTGTCATCTATCGCTAGACAACTGTCAATTTTTATGTAAGCGTAATAATTTGTATAGTTCTGAGTAGGCATTGAAGGTAAAGAATTTTATGAATTCTTACAAAAACTATTCTAGGAAAAATACTAATCCTTCAAATGGTTTGTAATTCAAAGTTGATAGATATGGCATGTCTTAACATTTCTTAAACAATAATATTAAAGGTTGGTGCTCCATATGAAACTTTGATTTTGCAAAAATGTTGATGGCTTCTCACTTTATTTTTACCAAAATTTTGGGCATTTTTATGACCACATGGCAGAATATTTTATATATGTTTGCAATCAAATATTTAAATATACTTCAAATAAATATCCTGATATGCTTTCACGTATCGTATTCCATAAAAGACGCCATATTTATCTGTAAAAATAAATAGGAAAGATAAATTTAACTGTAGCCACATTTTCAGTACTCACCATTTAAATATGCTAAGAACAATAAGACGAACATTCATTGCTCTGTGCGGTTTGTAGTTACATGTACTGGAGGTAGGTCTTCACTAGGTATCAAAATAAAATCCAAAACAAATGATATCATACTTTACTGGTGATGGCATTCTACCTCACAAATATAAAAAGCCAAAGTATACTTGTAAGTTAAGCATCGTAGTCCTTGTCAAATTAATATCAATGGTACAAAGCAACTTAAGAGATATTTAAGGGAGTACTAAATTACATTTTTAATCTAATCATCTATAAGCAAGGTCTAAGCTTTGGAATCCACTTTTAGTTAAGCAAATGCTTCTTGAGATCAATTGGTCCTTATGGCACGTATTTCGTAGAAGAATTTAAGTCTTGGCGCTGTTAAAAAAAATTTTGGAATTTTTAACATATCATTTTAGATATTGCCAACGTTTTGATTGAACAAGTCTATCACCAAACCAAAGTTGCTAGATTTATTTTTCAAAAAAAAAAAAAGAAATCTGTACCGAGACATTTAAGTTATACTTTTTTACTATTATTAAATTTACTCATACACATGCATATCTAGATGGCTCGTTAATTGGAAAAAAATTGAATGAACTTATATGTGGGCATATTTATATATAGACTTAAGTATTTATGTATGTGAGTGAATGAAGTTGAATGAATTTGAATGAAGTGAAAGGCTTGTAGAATAAAAAGGGAATAGCAATATGGATGGTATATTAATGTGGGCGTTGTTCTTATTGAATGGCGTTGGATGGTCGTACTTGGCCATACACATTAAACTAAAATATATATACATTTGTTGTTGTTGTTGTTGTTGTTGTTGCTTTAAATACTCTTTTAAAATATTTCGCCACATATTTTTGCTATGGAACTGTCCAAGATTTGTATGATCCTGATTTTACATGATTGTATTCCTTCATATTGTTTGATTGCTTGATTGATAAATATGAATATGAGTTTTCTGTGTAACTAAATTTTAGAGGAAATTGCCTTTTTTTAGTTGAATTTCCTTCATTTAAATACAATTAAATATGTTGAATCTTGGATATTGGCTGCAATTGGCATACACATAAAATTTTATGAAAGTTGAATGAATTTAACTATGAATATATTTTCAAAGAATAATGGACATACCAACAAAAATGAAATAAATGAATGTGTAGAACATTTGTTCATCTTGCCATATTTAATTAATATTAAAATAAATACAAAGAATATAAAATAAATTCATAATATACAAATGTTATATAAAGAAACAAACTCATAGAAGAGATGATTTTATGTCGCAGTTGTTTAGCGGCTTGTTCAATAAAATTTCTGGCCTTCGGGCACAAATTGGAATGGTAAATAGAAAAATGGAAAAAGATAAGATAAATGTTTTAAAATCAACGCCCAGTCCAGTTCTATAAATTAGTGGCATTTAGCATCATTCTTTCAAACAGTCACTCATTCAGTTATTTATACATTTTTTACATTCATTTTATTTATTCAGATTTATTCAATTGAAATACATTCATTAATCATTGTAACCAACTGCGACTAAATGAAATTATTACAATTTTCAATTTATTTGGTATTTGGTCTTAAAGGGTTGAACAAAAGTTATAACAATAGTTGGTTCAGTAATATGCGCCAAACCTTTTTATCAAAGGCATGGCCACAATGCCTAGTAACCTAGTAAAAAAAAAAAAAATTGGAGAAAAGCAATAAAAAAAAAATTTATTTAAAAAAATGAGAAAAAACAAAACGATTACAAAAGATTTTATGTGTTTCATGTTTCTCAATTTAAAAGTTTCTCTTGTAGGGTTTTAAAAAATATTTGAACCGTTTAGATTGCATTTCATATTTAACAGTTATCATTAGCAAGTGATTTGTGCAATATTTTGATGCATTTTAAAAAATTGTTGTTAGTTTCGCATAAATGACACGCTAAAATAAATCAAAGTAAAACAATTTAGAGTCTTTTTTGTTTTTAGGTTGAATAGAAATTTTGAGTACACACCATTTACCAAAAATGTGTTATATGTTTATTCAATTTAAAATTCATTTTCTTTGCTGCTTCTTGAATGATAAGTAAGAAATGTTAGAAAAAAAGGAGAAAATTCATTTATTTTTAAATTCTGTTTAGTTTTAATTTATTTTACAAAAATCACAACGTTCAAAGTCTTGTTTATTTTTATTCTTATAAAAAAAAAAAATTTTAATTTGTATTTAAAAAAAAAAAAAAAGAATCAAGTTTCTAACTCATGTTGCCCTATAAAATTGTGGAATTTGAAGCAACGATCTAAAATTGAGCTAGCAAAATGATTTTTGAAAAATTTTTTAACAAAAAAAAAAAAACTTACAAACTAAGATCAATCTAGCATTTAACTAATTGATCAATATTTTTTTTATGTTTGCATATAATTTGTAAGTTTTTTGAAGGTACTTTTGCTTTTTGGAAAATAGCAAACATTTTAACGAAATGATTGCACTTTCAAAATTTTTTGATTGATGAATCTGCTAGATGATTATTGTACCCTTTTGTATTTGATTACAAGTTTATTATTCGCCTATTCCCACCCTTTTGCTTTTATATAAATAAGACAAAACTAACAAAAAATAAAAGAAAAAACAAAAAAGCAAAAGCGAAACCAATAAAACAAAAAGTCGTACAAAATGCAGAATGAAAAGGAAAAAACAAATTTCATCTAAACATCATCTCATTGTAATTTTCCTTTCCTCTTTTTTTTCCAATTGTTTTTTGTTATCTTTAATTCGACAAATTATCAAACGGGCATATGAGAATTTTTTTGTGTGTGTTGTGTGTTGTGTTTTGTTTTTTTTTTGTTTTTTTTTTTTTTTTTTTTTTTTGGTTTTTATTACAACCCTTTTATTTGAAGGTGCTGTACAAGGATCCGTTTTCATTTTCTACCATTCTTATTTTTTTTTATTTATTTTTTGGTGTTGTTTGTTATTGTTGTTATGTAATGAATTTCCCAACAACTCACACACACACACACACGTACACACATACTGACATTTAATAATAGACATATATATCGCTTGTATTGTGTTTAATTAATTATGTAAACATAACTTTTTATGCTTCCATCTCTAAAAAAACAACATACTTTAGATATATTTTGTTGGAAGCGTGTAGTCAGTTATATTACATTTATGGAAATTAATTTGCCATTAAAACCTATAAATTGCCAAAGCCAAAGCTAAAGACAAAGCCAAAATCAAAGCCGTGAGCTGAAACTTCTGCTCTTCAACTATTCGTTCATTGTTCAACATTCCAAACATCAGTAAAAGTCTTCTCCAATTTTTTTGTTTTTCTTTTTTTTTTTTTTTTTTTTTTTGTAATTAATATAAATTAAGAGATTAGCCGTTTCAATGGGAAATATATTTGTTCAATTTGGCCTATACTTAACATCACAAAAAATGTAACAAGAAAAATTTCATAAATAATCATAAAATAACGTTAAAAAAGAGATTTTAGGATTAAGCGCGGACTTATGAAACACCCAGCAGTAATTGAGATAGACCTATCTTTTACTATGCCGATCGACTTAGAATCACTTCCCGTTTCCAATGATTCGATTTAAGCCTGTCTGCCCGTCTGACGTCTTTTTGTTGTCTGTCTGATTTAGAATAAAAGCGACCGGGAGTAAGTTTGGTTAAGATAAGACAATTATTGTGGTCGCGTTCCAAATAAAGGCTTATTTTGGAGGAGATTTTTATTTCGAAGATCTTACAACTCTTACAACTTAGATATACAAACGGATGGAGAAATGGGCAAGTGGACATACAGGCGGGTGAACTAATGAACAGTGTTACGTTTAGACTCCGCCCATTTACATATGTGCCTGAGGGTATTGGGAAGAATGATCCGTCTAGCAAACCGATAAATGTATAAATATATTGACGAAAAGTGAATGAACATTTGTACTGACGAATACATAAAAAGTCGGTTGCATATACGGGGGGATAGGCGGACCATCCATTTATCATCAGATGGACACATTCACTATCATTAAATTGGGCAGTAAAGCAGATAGCTGACAGACGTTCTTATTGACAGCATAATTTTTTATTTATATGCTAGTGGAACGTAGGACCCTTTTGTTAGCCTTCTAAGGCCTCCGACACAATGCTACAATTGTATGACATAATTACTACTTTAAAATGGAAATTGCCACAATGCACTTTAAAATAATGTACATTAATTGGGCGTATAAATTTATTTGTATTAAATTTGAGTTCAATTAAATGATAAATAGCAATAATCAAAAGTATCACCACCTTTAAAGATTAATATTGATTAGTATTAATATTGATATCTAAGTTTGCTTTGTATATTTTATATTGAACAGATATGCGGAGCTTGTTAAATTTTTTAATATAAATTTTGAACGTTTTGCTCTTTTTTCTTTTTTTTTTTTTTTTGTCAAATGCTGAATAACCCTTAATAGATTGACAAAGTTCTTTAATATTGTCTTTTTTTGTCGATCGATATTGTTAACGTTCTTGGTATTGTCACTTTTATTATTATTTATTTGTTGTGTTGTTGTTGTTGTTGTTAGTATTGTTATTATGATTATTGTTTCATTAAATATGAGAATGCAATATGTTACATGATTTATAACATTTTTATATATCTGTTCACACCCTTTGTATGGCCCAAACGGTTCAACATCATTAAATATATACAATTTATAAATTTACAATGTTGTGCGATACGATTATGAAAGTGAAATACACTAAACCAGGTATCGCTGCTGGCATTAATGCTCATGTTCATGTTTCACCCTTTTTTTTTTTGTCTTCATTTTTTTTCCTTTTTACTTTTTTTTTGTTTCTTAATATTATTTTTGCTCTTGTTTCTAAACAAGCATAACAAAAGCAATAATAATAACAATAGCAACAACTACAACAATAGCAACCGTATAATAAATGATTAACTTCAATAAATTTGTAGACAAAAAAAAAAGGGGTTAATGATGACAATGAAAAAAACATCAACAATAACAGCAACAACATTAATATTAAAAAATTTCATTTTATTTTATTTTTTACAAGTAAAAGTAGATTGTTGAATAAGTTGTTGAATAAAAGGACATTTCTTGTACCTTTCATGATTCATCATTTTGTCAGTCGTCCAGTACTTGCTGAAATTTTATTCTAATGATATCAATAAACTGCCAAAAATCTTCTCAAAAAGCTCTACAGTATAATTGAACATAAAAACTTGATTTAAAAAAAAAAATAATTTTTATATAAAAAATTTATTAAAAAGCATCTTCGGTATCGTTCAACATGAGTCCATCTTATTCAGAAAGTCAGTGAGTAAAATCGTTTAGTACCATGTTTTAAAAATTCTTCTTCCGTCCTTTTGTCATATTTGCATGGACATTGATCAATTAAATATTTGGTAGAATTAAAGAAGCTTCTTTGCAAAAAAAAAAAATGTCTAAAGAGTGAACTTAGAGTATTGTTTAAAAATTGAAAAGATTTTTTGAACGACCTAATATACAATAATTGATTAAATTATAAATTTGGCCACAGTTCTGCCGCAATACAAAAAATTATAATCTACGAAAAATTTGAATTAAAGTGATATCTAAATTATATAATTTAGATTCTAAAGGAAATGATAAAAATATTTCACTTATTTTAAGCCTTCAAGTTAAAACAGGGACTAAAAAGCTTCTTGGATTATTTGATAGCGTTACATTCCGATCGGATGAAACATGCCGAAATTTTATCTAAGTAAACCCGATTGGTCTTGTATTTGTATATATGTAAATTATATGAAAAATCAACCAAAAATTATATAACAATAAAAAATTCTATAAAAAAAAAAAAAACTAAACAAAATCGAATTAAAAATCCCTTCCGTTTTGTATTGTGCCAATAGTCATAAAAAATCAATTGACGATAAACAAAATATACTGAATTGGCCAGAAAAAGAAATACAAACAAAATAGAAATATTTTTTTTTTATCTAATGGCACTAACACATACATAAATATACATACATATAAAGAATACAAAATTTAAAATAGAAGTTAAAATTTAAATTCAAATTCAATTAATGCAAAAACAGATAGAAATAGAATGAAGAAAGCAAAATCGTATCCAATGTAGATTTTTTAATATTTTTTTTAGTTGTTTTAGAATAAATAGAAACATTGTCAATATATTTAATAATATGCCGTGCCAAAGAATTATATGAAATTACAACAAACGAGCTTACTTTTCTACAAAAAAATTGTTTAAAATCTTAAATAACATTCGCTTATTTGTATTTAAAGAATTTTTATGGGTTACTTTTTTTTTTTTTGCTTTGACTTTCTTTTCGTGTTTTGTTTGAGACATGAAACTAAATCTAATGAAATTTTTTTATAGGTGAACGTTAAGTCAAGCATTTATCAGATATAGAAATTCTTGGAATAAAAAATTAAGCAACAAGTATAAATATTATAAACTTTTGGGGTCTTCCATGAAATTTTCTACACTACTTGGTTCCAAGAAATTTTATAGCAGAAATTTAAATAAAGCATTATTCAGCCATCTCAACTTAAAATTTTACATTATAGAATTTTTGTGATTACTCCAGAATTTATCTACATTTTATCTTTCCATTACCGATATAGAGCCAAAATATCAAGTGAAAGGGCCCAGTTCATAAGAGCACCAAGAAAATTTGTGATATTCACAATTGATGACTTGTATTCACTTAATGTCTTCTTTATTTTGAATGATTAATAACAACAAATAAATGAACAAACGTTTTTGTTGAATTTTTACCCCTTTAAGTTTTTCTTTTTTTTTGTTATTCGAAAGTGTTAAGATTATAACGACAAAACACTTTTCGATATGTTTAGTGATAAAAGTGACACTCTTGTGACAGCAACAGATATGTATAAGTATGTCAAATATAATGTAGTACAATTTTTACAAGTCTTTACATGGCCATCACCTATTTATGCCAAAGTAAAAGTAGGAGAAAAATTAAAAGGCATTTACAAGTTTACATGTCTTGTCACGAGCTAATATTATGATATAATCCCCCTTGAAATATATAAATATGTGGGAGCAATTATATAAGAGATAATAGAATACTTGAAGAAAGGGAATTTAAATAAACATTTATACAAAAGAAGTGACTGCTGCTGTGAGTGAAGGCGAGTGAAGATGGCACATTAAACAAAGACTTAACAAAGGCATAATAAGAATTGTACAGTTGATGGGAACCCATTCTTAAATTTCCTACATAACTTTTCTTATTGCTTATAAAAAAAAATAGCGACCCTTAACCATTCTCAATAGAACTCTTAGAGTGTGTGGCTTAAAGCATATCTATCTAACAAATTTCATTAAAATATCTCAAAAATTGTGGTCAGTAACTTTATAAGAGGCGAACGGACAGATGGACATATGGACAGCTAGACAGACAGCCCTACTTAAATTGTTGCAAAAAAATGCTTCTAAGTGGATCGATATAGATCTAGTTCTATAAAATGGATCTAGTTCAACTCGTTCATTCGTTTGTACGAATGTTACAAACATTCGTACAAATTTATGATACCTCTCACTACAAACGGTGTAAGATATAATAATGCATTAGTGAATATAAATTAAGCCATTTAATGAAAGTATCTTAATAAAGATGAGATTGTTTCATCACAAATTGTTACACTTTTTCGAAATTATCACAGAATGTCGCCTCAATAAAGTCATAAATTAAATGTTTTATGTTAACTCATTTCATTTTTTATATACATTTATTATTTGTAATAGAATCAAATAGAAGCAAAGCGAGTTTAACAAGAAATAAATATATTTTGCATGGCAAAAATTAAAATAAGTTGAAACAATAAAAAGGATAAATTAACCATGCGTAACTTTACATAACTAGGTTTTACACTTTATACAAAACGATTTTTACTTTCGTTCAAGGTAATTTTATAATTTCTTGTCCTCTATAATTGTATTGTTCAATTTTATATCACATTACAGCAATAGGGTTTACATTTTCTTATTATACATTTTGACCTTAAATTTTAAATCTTAAATCAGCATGATTTTGAACAAAAGTAAATAGATCATTGTCTAGACTCTATACTTAATGACAGCCAATATGTATGACTTAATCTTAATCTTAACAATTTAAATAAACCTTTACACAATCATTTCTTTCAACCATTTCAATGAAAAAATGGCAGAAATATTTTTATGTTATTAAGTGAAAGTCAATTGATTTGTTGTATTAAATTCTACAAAAATTTCAGGGAAAATGGAAAAGCCCCCGCTTTTCCATTTAGTTTCATTTAGAATTTAAGTTCTCTCTGAGTTATTTTTAAGAAATACCTGACATTGGAAGTTCTCTTGCATGCAAGTTGATGATATGGATTAAAGGGCAAGCTCATTAAACTGAGAAAAGGTTTTTTGTAAATGTTTGTAAATGTTTGTAACTGTTTGGAGCTGAGATTGAACCATTTTTTATTATACCGATCCACTCAGAGTCACTTTCTGTTTCGATTTAAGCCTTTCTCCGTTTGCAATCAGATGTTCGAAAGAAATTTTTTAAGCAGTTTAATTTTGGCTTAGAGGCGAAGTCTATTGAAAATGACTCGACAAAACTCTTATCTACTTCAGAATTGATCATTTTCATTCGTCATAATGCCGTAATTGTGTTAAATATTGAATATTTACCTCCAACCAAATATTATGCTTCTATTTGGTGGCCTCGCTTTAATTCATTACGCCTTTAAAAGTATAATGCGTATTACAACAAAAAGTAAGGAATGGCAAAGTTTCTTGTTTGATTTTCTTTTCAAATCCGTACTAATTTCGAAATGAATGCTTCATAAAATTGCACAAATATGCTAACGGATATAAAATCTCATGTTATGATATAATGAATTATATTTTACAGGATATTAACATTCATTAAACGAAATGTCCAATGTACAAGTAATTAATTTTCCTCAAGTCTATTCAAATGGTTTTCAATTGAGTTGAACTCAATAACGAAATCGCACAAAGCACTAAAAAAAAAAAAATAACGAAAAACCCAAAACAAAAAAAAATTTAAAGGAAGCTATTTCACAATATTTTCTATAGGCGTTAAAATAACCAAAGGCCATGATCATGAATTAAGGAAGACACGTATTTAGAGGTATATATGTGAAGTTTATAAAAATGCTTGCGGCTTTATTTATGTCCTTTTATTTTATTTTATTTTTTTTTTTTTGTTTTTTTTTTGTTCACACATTAGTACATAAAAACTCAATTAGATTTTGTCACACGCCCAATTATATTTTTATATATGAAGATATAAATAAATAAAGGTCAAAAAGAAACAACAAAATGTGAAGAGTAACTGAATTTGAACTATAATTTTTTATTTAATAGAAATTTATAGTTAAATGTTAAAAGTAATATATTTTTGATATAAAGTGCTCTTCGCACTTTCTATACTTTCATATTTTAAGATTAAATATCTAACGCAATTATGTGCGTCAACAATTTATCCATATCATGTTTAAATTATATTTCTAACTAAATTGAAATGTAATTAAAGTGTTGGGGCTTGAAAGAAACTAGTGCGCATTAAATGAAACTTGAATAGTGATGGCAGTATAAAGATTTTGATAAGTTAAGGATGACTGCTAAATACAAGATTTTTTTTTATATTAGTAAAATATTAATACAAAAATTTGGATTAAGCTTCTAGATAAGAAGAACATAGATTTAAAGAATCGTTTTGTGGGGGAAAAGGGTCCTACAAAAAGACCAATTTAAGCAAAATTTGTTACATAAATTTAATACATTAAATTTCATCTAGAAACAACTAGGTGAACAACTTACGAGAAATTGTAAAATCTTATCATTTGTAAGTTTCTTGTAAATAGGAAAAAAAAAAAATCATCAAAATTATACGAAATTAAACAAAAATGGCCACTTTGCAAGTTTTATAGTAATATTCTAAAAATTGTGGTCCGTAGTTTGATAACAAAAACGCTTAGTCAGATAAAAAGGCACTGTCAATCATTAAATCGATGTTTTAAGTTGTAAGTTTTGCGATGTAACAAAAAATGAGTTCTTCAAAAAAAAAAAAGTTAAACGGGGAACCTATTTAAGGATCTTAGAAATCTTGCTGCTTACTTATTATGAATATAATTACAAATTGAGCTTAATGTTGCGGAATCTTTTGTTTAATATTTCAGGAAATTTTAACAATTTGATTTTAGTGTGCAAACAATTCCATTCAATGAATTCCATACTATAAATGAAATAAAGAACTTTAAATTTGAAATTTGAAATTTGAAATTTGAAATTTGAAATTTTCTAAAAATCGATTGCACGCTTTGCATGTTTATTTGTTTGCTTGTTTGTTGTAAATTTGTATGCATTGAATAAAGGAAATTTAATTGAGGAGCAATAAACAATCATTGTAAAGCTGATAACAATAACAAAAACAAAAACTAAACGCAATAATAAATAACACGGCGGAAAACAACTTTTAGTTGAACACAAAAAAAAAAAACAGCAATGCCAAAAAAAAATTCAAAATAAAGACAAATAAACTGAAGTATATTGAAACGAATAAACAGCCGACATGTAAAATTTAACAAGCAACACTTTATTTTCATTCAAGACGGACAAATCGATGGTCACTAAAATACAATGTAAAAGGGAAAGAATAATAAATAGAAAGAGAGAGAGAAAGAAAAGGATGAATAGTAATAGAGACCAAGTTAAGTTAGATTAAAGAACATAAGAACATGAGAATTTTAGATAAACAAACGATATATTTCTAAAAAAAAAAATATATATATATACAAAAAAAAAAAAAAAAGAAAAACACTTCTCCCACAATCGATTTAAGCATTCCAAAAAAAAAATAACAGCAAGTTTACATGCTGCAACAGCAATAACAACAATGAAAGAAAGAATAATCAAAAATAAAAGACGAAGAGTAAAATGCAAAAAAAAAATCGTAAATGAAAAATCGAAAATCGCAAAACCAAAATCAAAAAGAAAAAAAAAGAAAAAACAATGAAGAAAAAATTCGACATAAGTGAAATGCATTCACTTCATGTTCTCCATAAAGTGGTGTACAAATATACAAAAAAAAATATATATATATATATAATAAAATATAGCATTTTTTTTTTGGCCACCCATAAATTGGAATTGTTGGAAAGAGTTGGGCGGTTGATTTTGCACATATTGTTGTAAATGCATGTTTATGCAGAATGAACATGCAATAAAATTTGGCCCATCAAATCCATTATAAAGGGCTAGACACATTACACACACCCAACACAAATAGAAATATAGAAATGAAAAGAGAAAGAAAGAAAAAAAAGCAACTAAAAATTTCAGCACGATTTGTTGTTTTTCTGCATTTTTCCTTTATTTTTTATTTTATTTTTTTTTTATTTATAATTTTTTGATTGTTATTCTTTTTTATGGTACGGATGCTACATTCTACCAAATAGCCAACGATTTTTTTTAACAAAAATCGAATTAAAAAGGTTAAAATGAAAAGCATTAACAAAAAAAAAAAAAATAGACAAATTCTAAATTGCTATTTGCACTCAAAAAAAAAAACAGTAGCATTCAGATTCAGCGTACTTTAAAAAGCAAAAGATACGGCACTGTGACCAAATGCACTTCAGTTATGCGTAAGTTACTTTAGGGACCATGGTGAAAAATATTCTTAATCGCTCAATTTGAGTTTTGCTAAGAACGCTATTTTGAAATGGTTTTAATGGTAACACTTTAAATAGAAACTGAGAAATCGGGCAATGCTTGAGTGTTTACACTCAGCCATTTCACAAATTTTTATTCTCCGTTGTATTAATTCCATTCTGGCATGGACGCTCCTCTATGAAGGAGATTGATCTAAATCAATGGTGATTCAACTGCAGCAGAATTCAGTAAGCTAAGTCTGTAGCATTAAAATTGAAGATTTAGAGTCCCCTTAAACACTAAAAAGGTTTTCTGCTTTCACTGCTTGCTAAGTATAAAATTTAAAGGCGTAACTTGAGCAAAATTTGAAACATATCTATAAACAGCAAAGCTTTACCCAAATAGAGTTGCATTCGTATTTTTCTATTCTGATAAATTCCACGGACGTTTCATGGATTGTTCTAGTTTTTATTTATGTCTAAAAAAATCAAATATCATTCTCTGGAAATTTTATACCATTTAGTGATGTTTTAATTGAATAGATCTTAACAATTGTGGCCACATGACTTTTCCTATGACCTTCTGAGTGGCCATCTCAGTGTTTGTAGCTGCAGAATGGTAATAAAAATAATATTTGTAACAATCGAATGTTATGCTACAAAATTTTGTTCAAAGCTACAACAACCAGAACCATTCCGGCCACAAGCGTTGACCCAACTATATTGGATATCCACAAAAAATGCTTTCACAAACGCACATGCATGAATAGACATTATTATTTGGATGTTGAATGTTGGATGTTGGAGTGGCAGTGCATTTGCAGTAGTAAAAGAAAAAAAAAATTGCACAAAGTGCAGGCAATAAAAATTGTTAACAAATTAAAAAAAAAAGCACAAAAAGAAAAGGGATAGTAAAAAAACATTAATAGAGAATGGAAGTAGAAAAAACAATGAATGAAGGAACTTTAGTAAACCCATTAAAAAAATAAAAAAAAAACAGAAATATTTCTAACTTGTTTTATGCTGATGTTAAGCAAACTATTGGCATTTTCTCTCTTTCAAAATTGCTTGAACTTTTTATTTCTATGTTCTATAAGTGTAACAAAAAAAGGAAAAGAAAAAGGCAGAAAGAAAATTGCCAACATAAAGTGCTGTTTACCGAACAAAAAAAAAAAAACATATGTGTCCATATTGGAAATAAAGTTATAAATCTTGTCCATTTGATTTTAGTTTTGCAAGGTAAAGTCCACAAATCGGCGAAGTTTATAATTTTGGGTTAGTTGACAAGAATGATAAAGGGCAATAATTCTTCCTTTTTATAAACTGAAATTGGTCTTCAGAATGTGATTTACTCTGCTTAATAAAAAATATGATTTTTTGATTTAATTTTATAGATCTTTCAGTTGGTCTGAATTGTAGTTTTATTATATATCTAACATTGAATATTTAAATTAATTTTCCCATAGAATATTTGTACTATGAAAGAATAAACGTAGCTAGATCAAAGGTTAATTTTTCTCTTAGCAAAACATTTTATATTAAAACGGTAGGTATGCTTGACTGTCCCTTAAATTCTTTTATCCATGTTGATAGTACAATTCAAAATCACTTATTAATATCTAAAAATAATTGAGCAAAATATAGGGGTTTAATTTTAAGTCAAGATGGGTCACCTGGTCAGTTGGTTAAGTGATCAGCTGGTCAGGCGATATTTACAAAATTTGCGAATTGATCAAATTCTCAGTTGTATTAGACAGTTCTTCTTTTTATTTCTCTTACACACATGCACTCTCCCTCTCTTTCTTTCTCTTTCTTTCTCTCTCTCTCTCTCTCTCTCTCTCTCTTCACTCTCATCGCTCTCATCGCTCACTCTTCTTTCTCTGCCTAAGTTCATCCTTTAAAGGTGTCATTTTGTTTAAGTCTTCTTGTTGCATGTACCTAATAAATTAATTTAATTTTATAACGTTACACTTGACAACCACTTTTTAATATCCCTTAGCTTTACATTATCTAGACCTTTGCTTTGGTTATTCTATGCCAAACGACACACTTGAATCCTTTATCTCTCAACCTTTCCTTCATATAATCAAATATATAATTTATTATTTGACACAATTCACCAAACACATTCCATTCCATTGATAGAATAAGTGAGTATAAATGAGTAACATTGATGGAGGGTTATAGAAAAAGTAATGGTCAGCATTGGTAACATGACTTCAAAAAGCCAATTACATGCGTTTAGAGCGTGTAAATAATATTCTACTTTTTCTGTTTTGTTTGTGTTTTAATTTAATAAAAATCCCGTTCAAATTTCATGTTAAAAGTGAGACATTACCTGGCTGGCATCTAAAATTCATATTATCCTTTTTTTTTTTTTAAATATCCTTTACATCAAAGTTAATTTTATTTTTAAGTTGCATTAAGAAATTTCCAACACTTTATGTGGCACTTTAATTATACTTAATAATAAAATCAAAATTCAAGTTTTGCATCCTTTTTTAATTTTTTTGCCATTTTTTTGCCATGACATCGAAAATTATTATATGGGAATAAGTAGAAATGTATATGAACTATTTAAGAATAATTAAAATATTAATCTATGGATTTTGTATAATTACTTTAGTAAATATTTACAAAAAAAAAAAAAAACCAAAAAAAAAAAATCCCAAAAAAATCATTTAGTGTTTAGATGCTTCATGAAATATGGATAGTTAAGAGAAAATACTTGCCCAAATATGAAAGGGTTATTTACTTATTATAATGATCATGCGGATTTGTTAAAATTTAGGGTTAAATTACAAATTAAAATGAATGAAAATCATAGAGAAGGAAAAAAGGAAAAATGAAAAAGGCAAATAATTTCAATGTAAATTTTCCAGTTCAATATCAATTGGCAAAAGTTAATACTAATCGTTAGTAAACTGTTTTGAGTTAATCCTTTTAATCCTGCTCTTTTTTTTTTTTTTTTTTTTTTACAAAATAATTTACAACAAATCTCTATTGAAGGTCTATAAACGTTATAAAGTAGTTGTTATGTTTACGCCTCTTCAAATTAATATCACAAATTTCTTTAGATTTCATTTCCATTCATTTCTTTTAAAAATTCTTTCCATTTTCGATATAATCCTTTTGGTTAAGGATCAGATAATGTTATTTGTTTTTGTAATACGCCCACTATAATAAAAATTAAGTTAACCTTAATTTGAGCTAAATAATTTAAATTGCGCTTGGAAAGGATTACTAGATGAAATGGTTTAGTTGAAACATAAACATGAGACATAAAACCAAAATTTACATGACTGACTTTCAAATGCTTATTTTTTTTTTATTATTTTTGTGTAATTATCACATACACAACAAAAATAAATAAAATTCAATTAAATTCTTGCAGTTACGGTTTATTTGAGCATTATGGTACGCTTTAATCATCTTAAAGTAAATTATGACGGAAAGTAGAACAGAAATTCCAATTTTAATCAAATACACATAAAATTTTTTGTTTCTTTTTTGCAGGTAAAAGATTTTCAAGTTTTTGATTATCTCTAGTTCTTTGTAAATGTGTGACATTATGGCAAACCATGAGCCTTCTTTTTATTTTCATTTGTATCACCAGTTTTGGTTTTATTACATTTTTATTGGTCAGAATGTTTAATTAATGTTGTTGCCCAAGTCCTTTTAAGTTTTATATGTTTATAGGAACACATTTTTAAAAATTAAATTTTGTTCAGTAGCAAAACGTAACTGGTGATTTGAGAAGTTGTACGGATCTCATTTTAGAAGAAAATTGCCCTAAAAATTACTTCATCTTTTTTCTTTTAACCAATAAACTTTGAAACATACGTATTTTGGACATTTGGAATTTGTGGCATTCAAAAAGCTTGTGAATCAATTTCAGTCCTGGCTGTTTATGTTTAATCTAAAAATAGAAAAATTATCAGGAAATTTAGAGCAATCTGATACGTAAAAATGGTTAAAAGGGATTCAAATGACGTGTTGAAGTTAGGGCAAAATTTACGAGCAATATCTATATTAAGTTGTACTTCGCTTGAAATTGTTATAAGAAAGAAATTCAGAATTTTGTAAGGATTATCAAAAAAGATTAAATTTTTGCAAATTTTGAATCGAATTGATTCACATTTTTTGTAAATTCTTTTTATGTAAAACACTTTTTTTTCTTTAAATATAATAATTTGATTCTCTTGATTTGATTTCCTCTAAATATAATAAAAAAAAATTTTTACTTATTTTGTAACTACTTTGAATTTTTAAGTATCAGGCTTTTCCAACATTTTAGTGCTTAACACGTGCCATAAATTTTAATCAAATTAATAAGAAACTTATATTTTGACACTACAAAAATAATCTTCTAGTAATTTCCTTTACAAAAACGTAACACGAAACACGTAACACGAAACACGAAACACGTAACACGAAATCCAAAATTATTATTTATTTTTCATTTACAATAAGAACTTATCAATTCAATATATTCGCCAAATGTGTGCAGACAAAATGAAACCAATTTATAAAACATCAAAATTAATGACATTTATTAAATTTTTATTTGTTTTATTCATTTCGTTTATATATTGATTGAATTCATTGAATTAAAAAATTTGCCTGTCAATCATTTTCTTCTTGCTTTAAAAAATATTGCACGATTTTTGTTATAAATGTGGAAAAATAAATAAATTGCATGAACTATTTCTTAATTATTCAAGGCCAATGTAATAAAATAATTCAAGAGAAAATTAGAAAATTCAAATTTCATACATTTCGTGGTTTATAAAATACTTCAACTGGCAAATTATTTCGGAAGTTTAAAAAAAGTGATAGTCATAGAGATAACTCTTTTCATAATAAAATTTTTAAGCAACATAGCGATAAAAAAAAAAGGGGTCCCATTTCACCTTTTTGCAACAGCGTTCATTTTGGAAGAACAAATGTCTAAATTTACTTTACTAAATGGTACCAAATGCAATAAATTTCAGACAGGCGAATACAAGCATTAGGCGAAAAGTCTTGCAAATGGCTTCAGATTGCTTCGTAAGGAAAGGAAGTTTTTTAAACTGAGCAAGTTTCTTATTTCTTTAAAATATTAGAAACATATGACATGTGATATTTTTATGTTTCTTTTTTCTTTTTTTTGGAATTTCATAAATTTTTAGACCTATGTACTTTATGTTGTTTATTCAAGGCAACAAAGACATTTGGCTCCACTTCGTGCAAACATTTTTATTCAAAAATAATATTACAAAATATCAATAATCGTTATGCAATAAAAAATCACTTTCATAGAATATTATTGATACTTATTGATACTTAAAGAGTAACATAGAAACATGAAAAAACATTGAATCTAAACGTTGAAGCTTTCAGTTGAGTGGGCAAAATTACGTAATTTCAAGAAACCAATAAATGTGGAAAAACTTTGATTTCATTTCTTTTATTCAAATATTTGATAATTAAATTTAATCATGAAAATTTTATGAATATGTAATTTTTTTTAAAATCATTCATATATTGAAAATATGTTAAGCATGGAAATATGTTTCATAGAAATTTCTCAACTTATTTTTAATTATTGAATAAAATGTAAAGATAAAAATTAAAATTAATTTATTGTTATTCATTTTTTGTTATGGCTTCCACAACTCTCATGAAAATTTCATCTCACCAAATTATCATCAATACTCAAAGTTTTATCCTTTAAACTCATAAATGTAACATTATTTACATTTCATTCCATTTAAAGCCACACAATAACATTTTTTCTATCTCAAACTTGATAAGAAAAAAAATGCATAAAATGAAAAAAAGAAAATAATAATAGAAAGACTGAAAACAAATGAATGTCAAATATTAGCAAAATCAGTAAAAAAGCCGCAGGTTACTTTTTTGAATAACATTTCGTACAATGCATTCCCATATTAATGATTTGTTTTCAATCTAACAAAATACATATCGATTTATATATATTTTATTATCATGAACTCATTTATCATTCACATAAAGCAATGCCATATTTTTCCAAAACAACGCTACGCTAACTGAAATAATAATAATTGAACATATTTAGCCTGAAGTGTTAAGCACTCAAATTTAAATCTGGATGGATTTGGTAAGCATTATAATTTAAGGGTTTTCCAGAGGAAAAATAAAACAATACAGAATCACGATTAATGCATCTAAATTGTTGTACTTTTTAACGTCAGCCATACACCTTCTTATATGAAGGGTATTATAAGATTGTGCAGATGCATGATACACTTAAAAAAGTGTTACATTGACTCACAAATTTACATGACTAATTAATTAGTCATGTAAATTTGCTATTACAAAGCCAAAATGATAATTTGGGAAACATTTAAATGAACTTCGCTAAACGGTCGTGTTTTGACTTAAAAATGTATGCCATTAGTTCTGATGCCTTTTCGTAAAATGATCCATTTTGGAAGGATATCGATTTATTCTAAAAAAAATGTCTCAACTTTAAATATTTTTCCAAGAAATTAAGCACACGATAATTATTTGCTCTACATAACAATTATACCGAACTTGGTCCATTTTCCACTTGGACTATTTTTTGAATTGTTTTCCATATAAAAAATTTATAAAATCACTTGAAGGTTACAATTTTCTACCATTTTTAACTTATAAATAAATTTCTTGATTATTTTAAGCCAAGTAATGTGAAATATTTTTTTAACGAACTCGAGCAACAAATTTGAAGCTTTCAGTTAACTCTTTAGACAAATCTCCAATACACTGAAACGGGAAAAAGTAAAATGAAAAAGAAAATTTCGTCTTAAGCTTACATTTAGCAATTTTAATTTAATTGTATAATCCTAAACTCTTTAAATGAGATGATCTGCCTTCTTAAATTGTCAGTTATTTTGTTGTTGTTATTTTCTTATTTTTATTACCTTTTTTCTTTTTTTTTTTTTTTTTTTGTTAAAGGCTGCAGCTTAAGTTTATTATTATTTGCATCAATTGCAATTGAAATTTTACACTTAGCATTACTCTTTTTTTTTTTTTTTTTTTTTTTCATAAAACAAATAATAATCGATTAATGATTGCAGCATATTTGCTCATCTTTGATATTATTCACATTTATATTGTTCACATAAATTGTATAAATTGCAAAGATAATGATGATGATTCTGATGATTTCAACTTACATATAAAATTTGATATGCAGACAGACCATTAAAATTTGTAACCGCAACGGAATATAGATGAAGAAAAAATAATAAAAAAAACAAAACAAAACGGGCCATGGTGGCCCAATAATTAAATGGACTGAGGTTGAGGTGTTACGTTGTGTTATTGAATGTATGACCAACCATTAATGTTTGCTTCATGTGTATTGTACTTTGCTTCTTTTTTTTTTTTTTTTTTTTTTTTGCTTCTCCATCTTTTTGATTTCTTTCTTTTATTTATTTGCCTTAAATTAAGCAACATTTGTATATTTGTAGATTATTTGTATACGGTGGATGCTTGAATTTATCAGTGATGAATCAGAACAAATGAAAAATGTATGCATATATAAAAAAAGAAGCACAAAACGAGAGAGGAATAAGAGAAGAAAAAAATGGAATAAAGACAAGGAAATAAAAGAAGGAAACAGAATAATTTGAATATCAGTACAATAGTCGTTATAGTGATTGTGGCGGCGGTAGCAGTGGTCAGCCATTGTTTTATTTGTATTGTGTCAATTGCTGTAGCTCAACTCATACAAAACTCAGTCCCACTATAAATGAATGGTTAACACACAATAAAAACGGGTAGTTACTTTTCTTTATATTTGCTGAGCATTTTTTATTTTTTCTAAAATCCTAGAGATTTTTATTAATTTCATATTCACACAATGCACTTGCAGTGGCAGAGACTTAGGCTTAAGACTTGTCCAGATAATTCTACTCAAAAAGTCAAGGCTTCAATTGGCCACTATTTAATAATTAATTCAGTAATTTTGAGTAAAAGTTTCCATTGATAATTTTATCATTATTAAGGCAGTTAAGGCAGTCAGCGAAGGAATGTACCATGTTTATACTCCAAAGTGCAAAAGCAGATAATTATTGAGCTTTTCAGGACTCTCATCAACTGATTTTATAGGCATTTTGAGACAATGAAATTTCGATGCTTTTATATTTCTTATAATGTCATAAAAATTACTGCGGAAAGTCTTTGATGGAGACATCTAAAGCTCTTTAAAAAAATCATCTCTCCAACTAATGAAACTTCTTAAGAAATATTTTCTATTATGCCACGAGTAAATGTCATGTTTAAAAGTGCCATAATAAGGCTTTTTCAGGGCCACTGGTATGAGAAGCCCGTTTCTTTTTGCTGAAATATTGTTTATGAATTTTGCAACTTTCTAGTCAAGTGCTAAATTCTGACATATACTCTTTGAAAAGAAAGTGATCTAGAGCAGCCCCGCTTTGTATTAAGCGAGTATTTATGAAGTGACATGAGGCTTGCGCTCATAAAACTTTTATTTATATAAATTTTGAATAATGTCCAGTGCGATTGTAAGGCATAAGTTATCAGAACCGCCAGTACCATATAAATTCTCTCTCTGGTTGCTTCTGTCTGCTTCTTTTTTAGCTGTTTTCTTCCCCCTTTTTTTTTTTTTTTTTTGGTTGCCACTTCTGTGAGTGTGAATGTAAAATGTATGCAATTTATGCAGTATCAAAAGTGCAATATTTTGTAGCAATCTCTGCCCATTCTCAATTCATTGTCCAATATAACATGGTTATAATATTTTTTTATGATTATCATTATTTCCCTATCTCTACCCTGCGACCTGCTTTATACCAAAACAAGCATTTTTTCCATTTTTCTATATATTCCCTATTTGTATTTCTCATCTCATCTGAATTTTTGTTTTTTGTTTTTTGATTTTTTTTTTTTTTTTGATTTGGTTTTGTTGTGTCCTTTTATCAATTTATGAAACGATGTACGAATGTAAATTCGTGTAAAGTGTTAAGCTTCATAAACAAATTTGCAACTTGTTAGAGCCAACAAATGGACTCGACAACGACTACTCAAGTGCAGTTGCTGTTTAAAAGCGTGCCTGCAATTTTTGGTTTTTTCTTTTTTTCCTTTTTTTTTTCTGGCTACAATTTTACTTGCATTTATTTTAGTAGAGCTTTTCTTTTTTCTTCTATTTGCATTTATTTTATTACATTTTATATTTTTTTTTCATGTTCGTATTATATTTGGCGGTCATAATGTTGCATTGTTAATGTTGGTTAGAGTTTGAGTTTATGTTGAACAAATTGAATTCAATTGCATTTTGTGATAAACAGATAAACTTTTCTATTCTTGTTTTTTATGTTTCTCCTTTATTTATTTTTGCCAACAATCAACATTTTAATTTTGGCATATTTTTTCATTTGTATAAAATTTCTATGATAAAAAAAAATATATGCTTACTCTATTTTGGTTTATAAAAGTGAAAATAAGTTTTGTAAATCGAAAGCAGACCAAAAATAGAAAAATGCGAATTTTTTAAACATTTGATTCTAAATTATATTTTATAATTCAACAGATTTCAACGAATTTAAAAATATCAGAAGATTTTCTTTTCTATGTATTTGAAATAGGTTTCAATTAGATTTCAAATAAGGCGGTTCTAGAAGTAGTGCCTGTAATTTTTTGATGAGAGCTTATCGCTGAAAAAGGCATCGCAAAATCTCATCACTTTTATTTGATTATGAAATTTAAAACATAAGCCTATTTTTTTTGGGAAGTATTACCTTCTTTTTGAAACAGAAGGCTTCATATCGCACGGCTTGGAAATGATTGTTCTAAGGCATATAATTAAACAATGTCTGATGAATTTTTTTTTTCAATTTTGCAAATAAGGTGATATTTGATAAATACTTTGGATAGTTATGTGGCCATAATATTGTACGCCTATAATAAACATGTGACTTCACTCATAATTCTCTTCTTATCCTAACGCTTATAACATTCTGCTTTCATTGACCAATTTAACCCATCAGCGATTTATCCTTATTTTAAGAAATTCAACTTTTTACAAATCAAAAATATTTTCTGAGAATCATACGTAACAGTACCGTCCATTAATGGATAATTCACACTAATGAAGTAACGAATTGATATCTTAACTTTTAAAAACCTCAACTGGCCACGTTCGACTTGTACAACTTACTCCACAAAATTCATATCCCATAATGTCATATATATCGCATATGTATGTGTATGCATATATAAAATACATACATAAAAATGTGGTGGACAAAATGGCTAACCAAATATTCAATAAAAATTTTTAGAATAGAATTATATCTGCTCAGTCCTGCCAATGTGTTTTAAAATGGCGTTGGGTGGGTTGATTATCTAGCGCATATATACACACACTTTAAAAATTATGTAACCAATTATGCGCTTTATTAAACATTAAGATATAAACCATGTCTGACGGCTTGATTTCTTGCCCTTTCAGAGTACAAAAATCATGACCCACAAAGACGACAATTGGAGCCAGAAAATTATTATAAATTATTATAAATCCTGAAATAGCGAAAGATTTATAAAATAAAATAAAATTAGCTGAGTCAGGATGAATTCTTCATAGAACTAATTTAAATCAGCAGCCACAAAAATAAGTGTAATGACAATAGTGTGTATAAACGTAGACTGATTTATAAAAAGTTAGACTGAGATTAATTTAGAAAATAAATCTAAATCTGTCCTACTTAAAGAAAAGAGAAAGTCTGAAAATTTTAAAATTGCAATCTTGATTTAAGATATTTCTCATTTTAGACAGACTTTTACATTTTTACATTTGTAAAATCTTCAAGAAAGACCTTCTTATGCCTTCCCTGACTCCATTGCTTATGTTTCTGAAGCACTGTATGGTTCATAGTATTATTTTTATTTTTCCGCATATTTTTCTCCCTTTGAACTTTTTTATTTCATTATTTTGCTTTAAAAGGAAAGAAAAATGTTATGCACTGGTTTGGCCAACTTCATGTCAATCAAATTTATTTGCATGCGTAAAATGTAAATGTAAATGCATGCATTCTGACACTGCACACACAAAATGAATAAACTGGAAAAATTACATTTAATTGCAACCAAATGATGAAAACCAGCCAAACGAAAAGTTCGGGCAATTTGTTATCGTACTCAAGCATACAGTTTTTCAGTTTTGTATTTGGTAGGATCCGCTCAAATTTACAACAAAACGAAATGAGTAAAAAGTTAAAGTTTTAGAATTTGTAAAGAGCAAATAGCAGATTAGAGCAGGTAGGTCTGGCTAAATGTAACATTCATTCTATAGTTTATGTTTCATTAAAGGATTCTTGAGATTTTCTTAAGAATATGAAAAACATTTTGAACAAAGCCAGTAACTCGTAGTTTCATACGAAGTGATTTCCCAAAGTAATAAACTTTTAGAAGATTTGTGAAAGAATAATAAAAATGGAAGAGGAGTAAAAATTATTGTTCACATACATGTGCATTTCATGGCTGGTTTTATATTATATGTACTGACTGATGATGACAATACAGTTAGTGTTTTACATGCATACCTGCCTGGAAGGCTCAAATGCATGGTATAAACATACTTATGATCGCTAGCGTTGGTAGACATGTCACATCACGTGCATGCCACCGTCACGACTAGCTTCCAATTTAAAGGCACTATTGCACCTCATCTAGTTAGCTTAATCCTTGGTGTAAGGATTCGGGGCCTTCTTAATACCCCTTGGCTTAGATTAGATTAGCCCGATAAGCCTACCCAGCTAGCCATTTTATTCGGGAAATGACACCCTTCTCGACAGAAACATAATTGTGGTATAAACATAATAGGTCGAGCTACGCCCGCGACATGGGCATCACAGCCCCAACGAAGCCAACTCCAACATCACCACATGGGCAAATATGAAACTGGTGATCCCGTGGTACCAAATTAAATCTTTGGATCTGATCTCGTGAAACTCATGATGCCCCCTGTTGGATATGGATCAGAAACCATCTCATGAGCCACTCCCAATTGAGCAGGTGCTTCTCGGGATTGGTCGCCCCCACTGATGATGACAATGACTGGCTGATGGCTGATGGCTGATGGCTGGTGAAGCATTTAGTGGGAAAATGTATATAAATAAGGTAAATATTTACCGCCATTATTTGAGTTGTCTGATACTTCAATTTATATTTCATTTTTCTTAAATTGCACGAACCTTCGTACATGCTAAAAATTGAAAGAAACCAAAAAAAAAAAAAACGCACAAAACCTAAGTAGAAATTTTCTTAAAATTGAAATGCTTTCATTGAGAAGAGAATTCAGTTAACATAAATCAAATTCAGTTTAAGCAAATTGCTTAAAATTTTTCTTAGTTAGATGCAAGCAGAGTTGAGAAATTGTTGCGATAAATAAATTTTTTGAAAGCACTTAGGGAATTTCAAAAATTATAAGCACTTTTTATAGAACCCGAATTTTTTTTTTTTTTTTCAAGTAAAGCGCTTTATGTTGAGTAATCGTAAAATTTGTTATCATCTTGTGCGATTTTCTAGGATTTAAACAGGTCTTACCTATAATAGCTTTGCTTTTGCAAGTTATTTGTACTGGACTTAAATTGCCAAAGGCCTGGCTTTTTAGTTTTCTTAATTTTCACAATCAATTGCAATTTTCATAGAAAAAAAATCCTTCACTAAAGTTCAACTATAACTTCAACTACCGAAAACTGAAGCATTATGACACTTTAAATTTTATTTAAATGATTTAAAGTTTATGTGAAAAATGCCAGCCAAAAATGTTAACCTTAAAACGTTATTTAACATAACGATTAATGACTGAATGCCTGAGATATTGCAAACGCTCGGCATCCGCATGAAGTTTATCAATGTGGTCACCATTTATTTATTATAATTTTTAGCATTAATGAGGCCAAGAATACAAGAAGAAAGTATGACACTTTTATAACAATTTGGTTGCTGCTACTTCGTATCCATGTCATCATTGTCATTATCAGTTTTAATCATCATGGCAGATTATTTATTATAAAAATTTGACATCGAAATACTGGACAAAGAGGAGAATAACAAACTGAATAAAATGTGTGAAAAATACAAGAATAATAAAAACAAAAGAAGGAAATGAAAGTAAATAACTTTACTGAAAGCAAAATTTGAGTACTCATCAAATTGGTACAATGTAGGTGACATTTGGCAAATTGTGCATGATAAGAAGAAGAAAAATTATTTTACAAATGAAAGACTTTCCAATTTATATTTGTATTGCACAAAAGATGAACGATTTAACTCGATTATTATTCAACAAAATGTATGAATTTACGTTGAAGATTTTGAGTGAATTAAAAGTTTTACTTAAAAATGGCAAATAATTAATTTTACTTCATACAAAAGATTTTGGGCCTAAAAAGTTTCCAAGTTTACAGCACAATTGAAAATATTGTTTAGGTTACATTTTTTAAGAAAAAAACTTTCAAAAAATTTTCAAAAATTAAAATCAAATATAAATTTTTTATGTTTTTTTTTTTTGTTTTCTCATTCATTTCTCTAAAAATCGTCCAATCATTTCTGAGCTTATATTTATATGTAATTATGAATGGAATGCTCTTGTTAGCTTTTCTTTTATAATTCTGTCCTATTGAATTACTTAAAAATTTTTATTTAAAAATGAAAAGGTTAATGAAAATGAATGAACCAAAGAATGAACGACTGAATGCACAAATGTTTTATGATAACACTTTGAGTCAATGTTGAACAAAGCAATTAGCAATTAAAATGATTTGAATAACAATGCAAACGAATTTAGTTAACTGATTGAATGAATCAAGTGACAACTGTAAGTGTACAAAAAATTCAAAAAATAAAACAACTAAAAAAAAAAAAATAAGAAAGAAACGAAAAAGCAAGCAGGGAATTCAACAATCAACTGGAGATTATTATGACAATAATCCTTAATGCTGATGCTTATGATGATGTTGATAATTGTTTTAACCAAAACTTTGCTATATATTAGATTGTTTAAAAATCATTTTGCCAAATTTCTTTGAAATTTAAAGATGCTGTTGATTTGAAATGGCAATCAAATATAAATTGAAAGATTTTAAAAAAGATTTCAAAATTTTAATTGTAGTTGCTTAAAAAAATTTCTAAATACAAAGAGGGAGAAATTATTAAGTTGCTCACGTAATTTTTAATTTGGATACTTTGAAGTATCTAAATTTCTAGGAAATTTTACTCTGCCACCATCGAAGAGTAAAAAAGTTTTTACCTAATTTCGCAGAATCACTGTTCAAAATGAAACTGCAGCTGGATCTGAAAACACAATTCAAAAGTAGAATTTGTTCTAAGATATTTATCGTTAGATATTTTATCCTTAAAGAAAATTCTCAGAAAACTCGACCCGGCTCTGTCATACATATGCTTTGCATGTATGAAAGACTGTGCCAGAAGAATGTGATTATGAGTTATTTGAATGTATGACAAATTTCAAATGTAAAATTTAGTTCATTAAAAATAACTATGCTTTAGAATGGGAAGGCTTTGGAAATGCCAATGCAAAATGATTATTAAACGTGTCTTATAGAAAGATGTTTCAAATTTTGTAGCCTGATGAATGATGATGATGATGCTATTTCTGTTATTAATATTGTTGATTTTTGTTCATTCATTTATTCATTCATTCATTCACACAAACAAATGTTAAACTATTATGGTTGACTAATTTATGTGTATCATTCGTTAACTTGTTTATTAGTTAGTTATTTAGTTAAAGTTAATGTTATTACTAAAGAAATGGAAAGAGAAAAAAAATGATGCATAAAATCAATGTCAATTGTGCCATACAAGTCAACTAACTATTAAACTAAGGGACTAATTAATAAAGTAACTAAAATTCGTATTCAAATAGACCTAAAAAACTAGTTTATGAATTTAATTCGGTAACTCATGACTTAGCAACTTAGTTAGATGTAAATGTAAGATTTAAATGATGGTAAAGAATGAGCGAGGAAGAGAAATCAATCAAATTGAAAATAAAATTTTTAAATTAATACGGAGAAGGAAGATTAACTAATAAACTAACGACTGAATCACTTAATAACCTAATAACAAGTAACGAGTAACGACTAACGAACCAACTAACTGTAAATATAAAATTAACGGACTATTAGATAACTAAAAAGTAACTGTTAATGTAGATTTATTACAACGAGTACTTCTCCTCTTTCAACTCAAAAACTCAGCTCCAAAACCAAATGCTTAAATTTATCACAACGTGACAGCAAATTAATAAAATTACTTTGTACGAGTTTTTGAAAAACCCTTTTATAATCAATAAAAATTGATGAATTTTAAAAAATAAATAGAAAGATATTTAAACCTTTTACAATAAATTGATGCAGTTGTATCTCGTTTGAAAAGCGAGTGATAAAGCTTAAGATAATACTGCTATATTTTTATAATTATTGTAAAAATTATTAAAACAATAATTACTACAATAATAACAAAGGGCAATCTTATTATAGGATTTAGGATAAAATGATACAGATGGCACAAATGATACAGATGACCAATATTTATAGATAAGCAAAAAAAAAAATAAATAAATAAATAAAAAAAAATTGTAAAAAAAAAACCATTTCGATCAGCAGCATGATTTGCTTGCGTTGAGTAATCGTGATGGTAATAAATTAATAAAAATAAAAATAAAAATAAATACATATGAAGTGCATGATAATGATGATAGAGAATTGTGCAGGCATATTGTTGGTTGGTTATAACTTCATAAATTTTTTCTGACCGCATTCAATTTGATTATATTGATTAAGTGATTAAAAAGTTGTCCAATATAGCTGGCTTTTAATTATTATTATTACTATTATTATCATCATTGCTAATGTTGTTGCTATTCTTAATTATTATATTATTATTATTATTATTATTATTATTATTATTATTATTGTTGTTTGTTGTTGATTGTTGCTGCTATTGCTTGAAAAATTGCATTTTAACTTTACGCATTCCGTTATTATGGTTTACACTGTTTTTAAGCCGACACAAATTATTGTTACTATTATGGTCTCTATGTTGCTGCTGTTATTGTTGCTATTGTTGTTATTGTAATTTTTGTGGCTTGATTATTATATGTGTTATCATTATTATTATTATGGTAGATATATAATGTCGCTTTTAATCCTTTTTGTTAACCATTCCGACCGCACACTCAATGCGGTTTTTCTCTTTATATCAACTTAATTTTTTTTTGTTTGGCATTCGCTAATTTTTCTGTTGTATTTTCTCCACCAACTTGTTATCTTTTCTCTTTTTTTTTTTCTGCTTTTGGATTCTGTAATTTTTTCAATTTTTTCCAAATTGTCATAGTTTGGCTTATGCTTCACGTTCTTGGTGCGCATTTTGCCTTTTTTTTTAGTAAATTTTTTCAATATTTTTATAAAATTTACAACATGTAAAAGCAGAATTAATTGTTTATAATGGAGCAGTATAAAGATAATAACCAAAAAATCCGTGTTTTAATTAAAAAAGAAAACAAAACAAATGAAACATTAGTTCAAATCATAAGATTTGTATATAAGAAATATAATGTCCGTCCATTTAAACCACACGTTTTTGTTTACGCTCTCATTGTAAACAGTAAATAATTAATCAATTTCATTTTTTGATTGCTAATTGAAAACTTAACCAAAAAGTATATCTAATTTCAACTTGTGATAAGTGAAAGAAATTATCTACAAAAAAAAATATTGCTTTTTTTATTTCCTTTTTTATAACATTTATAGTTTGATCAGTACAAATCAGCAAATTTCAAATCAATTCAAATCAGAAATTTCAAATAAAAAATATATGGATTTATTTTAGGCAACTAAAGGGGCCTCAGTGAATGTTGATACACATAAAAATTGCCACAATTAATGATTAAAATTTTTACCTTAAGTATTGTAATGCTTGACCAAAGTTTCAGCCCTTTATATTAAGGCTTTTTGTAAACCCTTTCATGAATCCTTCTTCAGCTCCATGCAGTAGATTATTTAACACGTATTAAAACACTCCCTATAAAAAGTTATATCTAAAACTATAAGGAGTCGCCTCTTCACATCGCTAGTGTTACAAAAGTGTAACATTTCATTTCAATCCACACAAAAACAGCAATGCCAATATTTATTTGAGGACACGTAAAGAAATTTTACCTCACTTGAAAGGCTATTAGTAATGTGAGGGCGGTTCTTATGATGTTTGCTGGGATATTCGATTTACACGTACATTTGTTTTTCGGTTGCGCAGCCTAAGGTTATATCTGTTACGATCCAGCCTCGTGGAAGCCTTTTGTCGAAGTTATTGAGTATGTCAAAAAATGGCCCAAGAACTTTTCCATTCTCTAAACAGCCAGGCCTACACGTCTTAATATCCAGGCACTAGTGATTCTTTTGTTTTGACGAATACACTTAGCTGGTTCAGGCCCTCAGCTAGAACGCTTCTAGTGGTACTAAAGTAAGAATCATGAATCGCTGAAAAGACATATTTGATACTTGTTTCTTGTTTGTCCTTGATTTAAATTTGGTCATGTAATTCCGAAGTAGCAAATTAGGAACTGAAAACTTCATAACATGAAAAATGGGTAAATTGATCCTTTTAACAATCAGAAATAACTAAGCCCATTTATCGCATTCGCTTAACGAAAATTTCGAATAGCGAATGGAAAAAAACAAATAGCGACTGGTGAAAATTGTACGGCGTCAAATGATCAATGCTGCGCTGCATGTATTCATTTATTTATTTAATTAATGAAAAATTTTCTTTTACTTTAATTTTTTTTTTTAAACATTATTTCTGTTTTTGCCAAACATTTCCTATTTTCATTTTGGAATTGATTGATCTGTATGTTAAATGAGTTTTTACTTTGTATTTGTTCTCACAGGCCGGTTTGAAAACTAAAAGGAACAATTTTCAAATAAATTGCATGTACAAATATCTTTATACATGTGTGTAAGTGAAAAGCTTTGTGTGCAACCAACAAATGAAAGTCAATCAATATATCACGCAACAAAAAAAGTTGCATTAAAATTTCAGGTTGGCGTTTGTGCAAATGGAACGAAATGGAGTTAGCTACTTTTTTTTTTGTGTAAAACTTTTTTTCTTAGTTTTTCTCCATATTTTTTGTTGTTGCATTGTACTTTTTCTTTTTTTTTTTTTTTTTCTTTTTTAATGATAGCAAATTTAATGTGCGTGCATATACAAAAAAAAAAAAAAAAGAAAAGAAAAGAAAAGTAAAGAGAAGCAAAGAAAAGAAAAAGAAGTGTGAGATCCATGTAAACAAATGGACATTTGACAGGCACAGTCAATTTATGTGCACAAAACGCGGCCTTGGCAACGAAATTGATGTCACGTAAAATAAGAAAACTAAAAACGCATATAACCCAAACATGATATAACGGTTGAATATTTTTAATAGACCAAAGTAAACTTAAACCTTAATAAATCATTGGAATAATCATTGAAAAATAAATGGCGTACAAAATAGCTGACAAACTGTCATGCATTCAGCCAGCCACAAAAAATCAACCAAATAAAGTTTGTTTTTTAGTTCCCTCCAAATTTCTCTACATATATGTACAAGTGTATATGTCTATATGCAAGTGGGTGTGTAAGTGAATGCATTTCTTTCTTTTTTTGATGTGATTTTTAGTAATAAAAAAAAAGTTGAAGTAAGTTTGAAATTTACGTTTAAATTTTACTTACAATTGCGTTTGTTTTTTTTTTTTTTTTTTTTTTGTTTTGCCAAACGTGTCTCCATTTTTCAACGCTAATCTCCGATTACTTTTATTTCGAAATGACTGCGTGTACGCTGTGGCCAAATCTTGATATCAGTACTAAAAGTATGATCATTACTTTTTGGAACTTTCTTTTACCCATGCACGCATTTTCACTCAATCACTCTCTCCCATTCATTCATTTATTTGTTAATACAT
The DNA here is from genome assembly GCA_023089585.1 of Melophagus ovinus. Classification (NCBI taxonomy): domain Eukaryota; kingdom Metazoa; phylum Arthropoda; class Insecta; order Diptera; family Hippoboscidae; genus Melophagus; species Melophagus ovinus. The sequence goes on from JAKKIB010000178.1 coordinate 9,156,046, forward strand.
TCACTTGTATTTATGTTTTATTGTTGCTCTTTATTGTTGCTATTGCTATTATTGATTCAGTCTTTTAATTGGGAAATGCATGGCATTGTATTTCAAAATAAATTCAATACGATTCGATTCGATGCCATTTTGTTTCTCTTTTTTTATTTACTACTTTTCTTCTTGCCATCTTATTCAGGTTTTTACTCTTTTATTATAACCTTTATTTATTTCAAGTATGAACTTTTTTATTTTATATAGTATTTGCTTGAAGCTGATGCCGATTGCAGTAAAACAGCAAAGAAATAGCACAAAAATGAGTGCTTTGTAAATGGCGATTTTCACAATAACTTTTCGTGCTAGTTGCAAGTTGTTTCTTTCATTTCATTTATAAGCTGGCCCAGCCGGCTCTTTTTGGTCTGATAAGTGGTTACGTGTATACCATTTGCCCATATGTGGCCATAAATCATGTAAATCATGCTTTATCATGTAAAGGATGTTTGCGTTTGTCTTCACAGCAACGCCAGCAACAAAAATTTGTTTAATAATATTTTACAAATTGTGATTCTATAAAAAGTGTAAGTCGCCATATTTTGTAATTACTTATTTTGTGCAATGAAATATGCAAGTACTATTTTAACACTCATACGCCATGTAGTACTCATGTTTTAAAATTGCTTATACTTGTTCTACGACGGCTTTGATTTTCGATTCTTACTTTGTTATAGATATCGTTACTGCGCAAAGGGCTACAAATTTGTTTGCTAATTTTATTATAGTTTTACTAACAGTGTTGGCGTAGCAGGTCAAAAAGTTTTAAATGCCTCCATCTGGGTTGCAGTGTACAAGACTTAAAATTCATGCTTTTCTGATGCTACTAATTCTCTTCGCGAGCTTATAAACCGTAAATCTTTCTTCCCGAGTTACTTTATCGCATGTACAAGTGATTTTAGTCTTTAGGTCAATAAAGCAAAGGTAAGTCACGTAAAGTCAAGTAAACATATCTTATTAATTTGTCAAGCGTGGCTTATTTCCTTTTAATGAAAGGCATAGCTGGCAGACCATGTGCTACAAACTTGTACGTTTCGTTTTAGAAAGGCTCCGCTGTTTATTAAAAGAGGCACTGTAAAAATTGTTCCTAGTGCACCATTTAATTAAGCCATCACAGCTAAACTTCTCTATAAAACCCAATAGAATTAAACTGCATCTCAATCCATCTGTCATTTATCAAATAATTTCAAATAATTTTATATAACTATTTATTGCAATACATTTGATATATGGCGCCTAAACAAACAATAATGAAATTATTAAATAATTTAGTTGCAGGTGAAACACGCAAGCAAAATTAAATGCTTCTAACAATTTTCGTTTTAACTTGAGACATATCTTAAACTCTTAATCGAATAAAATATAGCGTGCCTTGATTTTTTTTTTTTGCGTTTTCTAATTAATTTCAAGACATGCGATCATTCAACTAATGTAATTCTTTTCTAATTCAAACACTCATTTATTCCTATTAACAAAACTAATTTGTATTGCCATTGTACATGACACCGATTATACAGTTTTAACTTTGAAATTGAATACGCATTTGCATCGACCAATATTTATTTGTATATGCCAATTTATTTTTTGTATATATTTGCATTGTTGACTCTACAATAAAACGGTTTATTTGCGGTAGTTGTATGTGGTTTTTAGTACAACCACATTGATGCAATGACAGATGGTGAGAGAATGGAGGGAACTTGGAATCATTATAACATTCAAGGTTCTCCAACGTGGTTTCATTACACTAAACCGTTATTCACCTGTTTTTAATGCTCTATTGTAATGCGTTTTACGTTTAATCCATAATCCCGTCTCAATTGTATTAAATCTCTGCCGTAAGCATTTAATTTGCTGTCCATATTATCGCCATGTATTTTGCTAAACAATTTCTAAGAAACCATAATCAGTTTTTCTAGCCACATGGACTGCTGAACTTTTGTAACACTTATTTGATCTAAGTAAAAACATAGATAAATCTTGTATAAGTAAATTTCATAAATGAGATTCTATGTTAGTTTGTCGAAGGGTAGATATAGTGGTTTCTCTGGCATTCAGAAGTCTAATTCGCAATTTTAGAGAAAGTTACTTTTCTATTAAAAAAAAAGGTTGGTTGATTATTCCCACAAGATTTAAAACAAATATATTTATATAAAAAGAAAGTATTTAAATTTTAGGAATTATTCTGGACTAGATTATTTTATATATTGTATTTTTTTTTCATTCGTAATGATTTAATTGAAAGGTCACAATAAAATGTTATATGACAATAAATGTCATACATTAATAGCTATTTTTCAATACGAAAAACATAAAGGCAAGTTTAACAAATGAAATAATTAATGCTTCTTATAAAAATCAAATCTTCCTCAAGTGAAAGAAAACGAGTCAAAAGAATGTACAGGTAAAATTTAAGCCATTTTTGAGTGAAGCTTATCTTTGAACTCAAACGAATTCTTGCATCAAAATTAATAAAAAAAAAAATCACACCAAATTCAGGATAGTTCAAAATATTTACCAGTCACAACATAAAGGCCTTAACTTTTTTATTTAGTCTCATCTAAATTTCTATATTGTCACTAAGGCGTACAGAAAAGTGAAAAAAGAGTTGATTCAAACACCAAAATAAGGTTTGAGTTCTGCGCCGTCTTTTCCAAATTTTAATTGAAATTTTAAGAATTTTTATTTTGCCAAGCCTATCGATAGATTTCATTTATTTAGGACATAATTTCATTTAAAAACTTTAAATGGCAATTAATGTGCATTTATGTCAAATCAACGCTATAAAAAACCCGTTATTGAGTATATATGAAATTAAGTTGCAATAGAATACTTTAAATTTACATTATTCTACAATTTTATTACAATAAAAATCCTAAACAAATACTCAAAAGACAAATGGAATAATTTAAGTGGCAAGTGAATACAAACTTCAAAAATCTGATAATAAATAAAATTAAAATGTAGACAAAAAAAAATCAGCATAAATTTGTTGATACTAAACTTAACGAGAGCCAATCGACACATACAACAACAAAATTATATATATCAAACTCACTTATTAACGATAAAGTTGAGAATACAAAGTACATTGAACATTTACATGCACATCTGTAGAAATGTATGCTAACTAAAATTACACACAACTAAAATTTATATTAAATGCTCTATGTTTGAGTGTACCAACAACAAAAAAAAAAAAAAAAAAACAAATGGACAATTTACATTTGCACTCGTAAACTTTTTTCAAGTGGAATTGAAAACATAAAATCAACTCACAAAACAGTCCGAGTTATTTTAGTTTTACTGTTAATTTTTATTTTCTTGTTTTTACAAATATAACTGTACATATTATTGTATATATTAACACATAACGGTATATCTATCGTATAAAGTAGCTGTACATGTTGTACATGATGAGTGAGAAAGATGGCGAAATGAATAAAAGAAAGTAGAAAAAAAGAGCAAAAGTGAAAGCGACAACGACAATGACTTCAATAGCGGCAGCAATCATGATAATCATGTTATTGATAATGATGTTTAACTACATATACAAACATACATATGAGTGCAAATAAATGAGTAAAAAACATGATTTAAGAGGTTTGCAAAAAGAAAATGTAATGAAAATGGAATGAACGAACGCTGACAACAGCAACAATAATAACAACAATAATATCAACAGTAGCAATAGCAAAACATATGATAGAATTAGTATCTATGGGAATTAAAAGAAAAGCAAAAGGACCCAAATAAAAACAAAAGCTAGAGCACTACAAATCAAAGTTACATAACAAGAACATGAAAATTTTTCGTATTTAGATTGAATTGGTAATGGAAAAATTTCTTAAGTGTGTGGCCAATAGAAAATTCTACAAGTGAATAAAATTTGGAAATGCATTAAATGGGAGGAGGGCACTCAAATAGAAAGTAAGGTCTTTACAACTATAAAATACAAATGAAAAATGTAACAAACAATTTTAACATCGAAAAATATGTTTACTTTAAAAAACAGACGAAATGATTTTTATATTAAAAAATAATTTCATTTTTATTATTTATTTGTTTTTTCTTTGTTGCCGTAAATTCATGGTCAAATAGTTGCTAACCTAAATAATCAAATTTTAATTGAGTTAAATTAAATGCTATTAAATCAATCCGTCAATAATAGCTCCGTAAAACGATTTAACGCTACTTAGGTTTTTAGAGTTTTTAAATTACACAAACAAAACAAAACATAGAAATAAAAATAATAATATTAAATGTAAAATCCTTTCAAAAAGCAACCAAAATAAAATAAATAAATAGAAAAGTAAATCAAAGCAAATGGAATAGAAAATTTATGACAAGTAATGATGTATTCGAGTAAAATACCTTTGAAAATTATTTCCGTTTAATAAATTCAATCAATCAGTAATAAGAGCATAGAAAAAATTGCTTTTGTTACAGTAAAATTATGAAAAAGTTAATTTTGATGGCAAAAAAGTATCCATTTCAAAAGTTCTAGCTGACACAATCGTTTCAATCATGTTTATCTTATCTAAAGTGATTAAAATTGTACAATTTTCATAAGAATTTATTTTATTTTTATTTAACACAAACAATTAATTTATAAACTTTTCTAAATCGTTCCTTGCGATTTAGATTTTAGATTTATTGCTTTCGAACTTTACGAATAACTCAAAGATTTCCAGCAACAATTTTCTACTCATCATATTACATCATAACTAATGGACTTTTCAAGTCCATTTAAATAAAACGGAATAGAATAAAAATCTATTGCCTCAGCATTGAAATCTTTTTGGATTATTCGCTAAAATTTATCGACTATCGTTCTATTGTAGGCGGCTTAAGAAATCGAGATGTTTGTATTTCATACAAAATAAAATATGAATCAAAGTTATGTAAAATAAAGTATAATTTTATATTAATTTAATTAATTAATCGCCCGGTCACAATATTTTACTTTTATCTGTTGATTTGATTTTATGTACCAGGTTTATCAATAATATTTTGACAAGCCCTATAAAATCTACCGTCCATGATTATGGTATTTTCGCTTATGAATCGGAGAGTGATCGCACTCTCAATAGAGATTTATCTAAATTTTCATTAATTATGCATGTAATTAATTTATTCAACAGAACATATCAATAAGTTCCATTGCACTGTCTGCATTTACTTTCAATCTGCAACATTATGAAACATATTTAATACAAATACAACATTCTCAGGCCTCTCTGCATAAGAAGAAAAATACATTTTATGCCATTGAAATCAACCTGATTCTTTCATCTGATTTTCTTTTCCATCAATTGTTACTGTTTTCTTAGTTTCTTGAATCTGAACAAATCGTAAATGAAACCATTCAATTGATAATTGTTAGATGAACAATTATTATTAAGTTGAAGCGTCCAAGGTCTAATTAGATTAACATTCCGCATAAGTAAACTTAGATTGACCACTAATTAGCCAAATGGCAACATTTTAATAGATTATTAAAAGAGACATAAATTGCTGAAAATTTAAGAAAAAAAAAATAATACAACAAGTAACGGCCAGCAAAAAAAAAAAAACTAAAAAAACCATTGAAAATGTTTTTCAATGGTTTTTCAAACATTTTTATTTTATTTTCTTTTTTCTTTCACAATTATCACATTCAATTGTGATAGCGATAAGAAATGAAAAAAGTTATGTATTGAAAAAAGATCAATCTACCTAGATAGATCAAGAGGAAATTATGATTATATTATTGACATGTTATACTTTGAAAACAAGAAAAAGCATAACCAATCATTTGATTTAAAACCAAATGTTTGAGGTGTAGAACTAATGAGTTCAATAAAATAAAAAAAAAAAAAACAAAATAAAAAAAAGAACTCAAAATTAAAATATGAAAAAAAGTAGTCACAAACGATTTTGAAGCACTCGTTCGTTCGTTTCGGTATATAAACATTTTCTCTTTTCCACTCTTAACCATTGTCATATGGACAATGGATTAAACAGAAAAAAAACTATGGCCCAATTTGACGTAATTTTTTTTTTTTTTTTTGCATTAAAAAGAAATTAAGCAACATTTTTGATATCATAATTTTCACTTTTCCAATTTGATGAAGTGTCAAGGCAAGAATTTTAGTTTTAATTTGACCATATCTGTAGCTGTCAAGAGACTTCACTTTAAAAGCAATATACGCCCCTTTACTAATTTATTTTATAATATCAGAAAATTGTGCTAAATATTAACCATAATTTCATTTGGGTTTGCTTACTTGTTAATAAATGTTGGCAACATTTCAAGCTCTTCAAAATGTGTAGGGTATTTAATAAGCCATATTTGCCCTAAATATATAAAAGTAACAACATTAGTAACTGGAGTAATATTATTTTTTAAACAATACCAGCATTAATTAGTAGGACGATCTCTCAATTACAATGACAATTAACAATTAACAGGCACTAAAAAAAAAAAGAATTTACAAGAAAATATATTGCGTCAAAAAAATATATAAATAAATAATGATAATGTAGATAATGATGATGATGATAAAAATTCTATTGTACTCTGTGGGTTGTAGGCTCAAAATGCTAAAAATGCTCAAAATGCAAGTGGTCAAAAAAGAAAACCCCAAAAAATCTTCAAAAAAAAAAAATTATTATAAAATCTATTTTCAACTTTTCTTTTTGTAATTTTTTTTCTATTATTGTGGTGTGCTCTCCATTTTTTTCTGCTTTTGAAGAGTGATTAATTCACAGTATGATGCAAACCTTAAATCAATAATGAACAAATTACATGAAAAACTCTACTTTAAAAATTTTCCAAAAATTAAAGAAAAATTTAAGAAAGAAAAATACTGGAAAAAAAACTTCTCAAAAAGAAAAAATTTTGATTTAGCAGCTGAACCTCTCTAAAGTGCAAAGCAATTTTTTTTAAAGAATGCAACTTTTGATAAGATTCGTCAAATCTAATAATTTTAAAGTAGAATAACAATGAGGAATGACAAATCAAATTCTTTGAGTATATAAAAAGGGACTTGAAGATCAACGAATGCAATAAACTACATCAATGCCCAAATGCAATTTTCTTTTGGAATTTTCGGTTCATATGTTAAATAAAAAATTATTGATTTGTTATGATCTGGCCAGATGTTAATGCACTAAGCATATCAAATTAAAACCTGTTGGTAGACTTCTTTGAAAGTTTGAATTATGATGTCGCCTCTGATTGATTGGATTTCTATTCATAATTGCGAGTAATTGTGTTTAATTTATATGAAATGCCAACATAAAATTTTTTCTTAATTTCGGTTTCTCTAGTACTGATGATTTCTTGTAATCAAATCGTAAACCAGAATCATGATACTACTCTGCAGGTAACGATTACAATAAAAGCCCAGTGGTGTTGTGTTTAAATTAGTACATGAGTGTACAGTCACAAGCATTTTTATTTTGATCAAAATTATGATCAAGTTATATCCACTTTATGCATAATCAACAAAGAGTCAATTCTCAGAGTTTTACATCCCTTAAATTGATAAAAAGTCTTAATAGATTTTAGCACTTAATGCAAATGGCAGTACCATGCAAATGGGAATAAGACAATCTTTTATTAGAAAATACCATACAAATTCAGATCATGGACACTTTTTGTATGATGTCTATGCTAAACTCTAAGACCCATATTTCCAATTTCATGAGGGTTTCGTGTAATTAAAATTTCACTAAAGAGACTTGCCTTAAATACTCACTTGACTTCGTTGTTAAAAAAAAAAACTAAATGAAAACGTTAAAACAATTTTTCCATTTTTATAAATATATATTTAGATATTTATATATATAAATCTATATGCTTTTTTCATGCATTCATGTTTTTCCAGTTTATTTAAATGTTCAACTAAATTTCATTTGTATAGCTTTCATTCTTAATTCATTCATTTGGTCTAAAAATTAAGGGAAGAATTCTTGGCTGTTACAATTCGTGTAGTCACCCTTGAAAATAAATCCTTATGTACATTAGTTTCATTTCTATCTTGCTATTTATTGATTTATTTACATACATAAATATAAACCGTTAAAATTGTTTTATTTAATCATTGCGCAATATTTATAAGGAATTGTACACAAGTGTAAAATGGACATTTTGTACTACATCATCGAAGAATAAACTAATTACAATTACAATTACAATTATAACAACAAAATGAAATGAAATGAAATAAAATGAAATGAAATATTTATTCATCATATATTTTGATTTATTTATGATTCTTCAATATATTTAACTCAGTCAACAATTTGTGTCCTTTTTATTGTCTTAATATTAAAGACCGCTCAAAAGACATTAATATAGAAATTAAAAAAAAAAAAGTGTAGCGAACTAATGAAATCAAAAAGAAAAAAATATAGAAAACATAAAGTTAAACAAAGTAAAAATAAAATAATAATTTTATATAAATGTATATTGCAGCAGGAAATTTATATAAATATAAATTGTAATAACGAATTTTATCTCGAAATTTTATGAATCTGGCATAAATTATAATGAAAATTCATTACTACACACAATTCGATTTTCTTACGTTTTTTATATGCGCTGTAGCTTAATGACGACGCCAACGATTCATAACTAACGGTAAATTAAACGATTATGAACTTGAAAGTCATTTAATTATTACTTTTGATAAGCGTTAAACTTAAAACATTTCGTTTAAGTTCGTAAATAATCGGTAATAATAATGGCGGCTTTCAGTTCATTCATTTAATTTCATTGTTATTGATAAACATTGCGTAAGCTCTATTTATATTAGAAAATTTTTGAATAATTTACTTGAGATTACATTAATGGGCATAATTGCATAATAAATTGTGCAAATTAAGGCAAGGATCTTATTGCTCCATCATATTCAACTTAAAACTTAAGACTATATCACAAACTTGTCTATTTTTTTTTATTTTATTTTTATACATTTTCTCTCTCTTCTCATTTCATCTTTATAGCACAATAATAACAAATGTTCATTTAACGGTACATGGATTCACAGTATCACAAAATATGGAGAAAACTTTATGGAAATGGAAGGAGAACTTTATGAGAAATACAGCACGTTTTTTTATATATATTTTCTATAAGAAATATGCCGACGGCTTTTTCAATTGCACTCAATATGGACGCCAAACAGTTTTTTGCGTTGCATTGATATTTTTCAGTTTTGTAGCTGCTGTTACACTACTTTCTGAACTCTGATGACGTGGATTGTGTGAAGTTTCATGATAGATGGATTTTGCGGCAGATGGCGCTTTCAATTCGCATCGTAATCGAGGCACAGTGATTTGTTGTTTCATTATGGAGGTACATGTAGAATCCATTGTCTTATCCGTATCATCAATGACATCGGATATATTGGACGTTTGTGGCCTTAAAATGGGCACAAATGCCGATTTCACCACATCAATATGTTCATCATCAGACTCTATATCGGACGCAGAATGTTCATGTACTGAATTATTATCAATTGAAATAGTGTGCTTATTATTCAACGGAATATTGCTATGCGATGGTGATGACGATGAAGGTCTCGATGATGCTGGACTAATATGAGCAGAATTCACATGCTCGCTATTGTTTAATTGTGTTACATTTAACGTGGCATTGGGTAAATGGGGTACACGTCCACGCAAACTGGCTGCAAAATTATATGGATAGAAAGCATTTGAAGCCGGTTGATATGATTTCTGTTGACCATCAGCATGATTTGAAGCTGATGCAGCTGCTGCGGCCGCCGCCGCTGCCATTGGATTAAAATGAAATGGCGGCATTCCGTACACAGATCCTGGTGGTGATGACAATAAATTCGTAGGCTGTGTCATGGACGTCGGTGGTACCGTTACTGGCGGTGGTGTTACTTGACTAGGATGAGAGTAATCTATACTTGTTACAGCTGAATTTGAGGAAGGTGAGGGCACAAGCGGTGCGCCTGTTTGTAAAGTAGGCGATGTTTTAACTAAGGCAGGATGGTGTACAGCAGCAACGGCTGCCTGATGGCGAAAATAATCCGCATAACCATAAGTCATGTAAGCAGCATCCAGCCATGCTGGATTCAACATGAATGGATTAAAAGCACTTGGATGTGGATAACCATAACCTAAAAGGGTTAGAATAAAAGCAAAAAAACAATGCGAAGGGATCGTTTAATTAAGGAAATTGTTGCTGGTTCATTTTTGCTTGATTCAAATGAAAAAGCCATAAATGAAGGAAAACGAAAAAGCGAAAGTCTGCGAAATTCATGCTTAATATTCCGAAACTTTCGAAAATCAACTAAAAAATTTAACAAACTGAAAACTTACTTTGCTTACTTCTTGGCTCCCGTGGTCCATCCACAGTAACTTTAATTGCTTTTGTATATGATGCTATTTGTACAGGGAATGTTGCTATTGTAATAGTTAATGTGAAAGATTTTCCACGACCGGAACGTCCAACGAAACGTAAATCATTAAATTTTGCCACTTGATTCTTCATTATCGCCGTAGCATTACGCAATTCGCCACAATAATTCTCATCATTGCCACATTTTATTGTTACTAAAGTGCCATCAGGTACATCATCCAAAGCGATCACTTTAAAAGCACCAGGCAATGATTTATTAGAACGCCAATGTGTTGGCAAAGCGCTACATAAAATTGAAGGTGTACCCGTTTGTACTAATTCTCCATGATACTCCTGTAACATTTCATGTAAACTTGTAAACATATCTGTCATGGAAGCAGGCATTTTGGTAGCATTCGGATTAATATCAGGTGTTGAAGAGCCTGTCGAACTGGTCGACGATGAATTTGTAATATTTTTTGTTGCCGCATTCGTTTTATTACTGGATAAATTATTAGTTGCAGTTGAATGAATGTTGCTGTTGTTGTTGGCATTGTTGGTGGACATTATGTGAGCTGGTGCAGCCACCATTGTTGGACCAACTGGTAAATGCATAATTAATTAATCCGGTAAGTGAAATAATTTTATTTGCCTTTTTCGAAATTTTTTACTTTAAATCTTTTTTTTTTTTTTGAATGATTTTGCTTTTTTCTTCTTTTTTTTCGTGGAGATTTGAGAAGATACCGTTTTTATTTAATTCACAAATTTCCAAATAGTTTATTAATTCATCGATTTTTCGTAAATCTTTTTTTTGATTTTTATTTCATTTAACATTTTGTTGTAATTTTGTTTTTATAATGAATGAAATTTTTCACATTTTCTTTCATTATAAATTTGTTGTCATTTTTTTTTTAGTCACTAATAACTCACATTTGTATAGATTCACTTAAATTTGCTTCTCTTATTTCTTTTCTTTTAATTTGTGTTCTTTTCTTATTTAAAATTATTTGTGTCGTTACATTCAACAATTGTCCTTTACAATAAAAATTATTCTTACGTTCTTAACACGTTCAAGTCGCTAAGTGAACTAAACTCTCTCTGCAACGATCATCAGCCTTATATGAATCGCATTTTGGGTCGACCGATTCTTGGTTGGTTGGCTGGTTGTTTGGTTGTTTGGTTGCTTGGTTGGTTGGTTGGTTGGTTGGTTGGTTGGTTTGCCTTATTAAACGAAAAACATAAACAAAAAAAAAAAAAAAACAAGAAAGAAAAAGCCATATGACGACCCCTGCTTAAAAGCAATCATATTTTGCATTAAGGGTGCAGGCAGCTACGCATACACACATACAAACACACACACACACACATACACACACAACACATATAGATAAAATTATACATGTAACCATAAATGTATGAATGTATACATGCATTACTGCTCAAGCGACTAATCGACCGACCAAACGACCAACTGACTGACAGCCAGTTGAGCAGGTATCAAGCAACCACCATTGCCACAACAACAACCACAAAAAGCAAAAAAAATATGAAAAAAAAGCAAAGAATTTCCCATATTTTTCCATTGTGGCACACACACACACACACACACAACACACACACACATGCATTTATTTGTAACCATGTGCGTGCCACACAAACATAAATAAAATAAATAAATGAAACAATGCTGCTGCTACCAACATCAACTGACTAACCGATACAAAAACATCGCCATCACCAAGGCAACTACAACTACAACTACAACTACAACAGCAATAATAACAAAAGAACAAAGAGGAAAAGAAAAAAGAAAATGAAAATAGAAACAATGAGGGACAGAAAGCAGCAGAAAAAAAGAATGGGAAAAGAAAAAGGAAAGAGAAAAACAAGAAATGTAGAGAAATGAAATGGAATAAAAATTTGAGCGTACAGTGAAGAGAGAATGAAAATTCAATGAGTTTTGTGAGCTCACGATTGACACGACATGATGTTTTTCTTGCCTTTTCCTTTTTTTTTTTCTTTTGCTTTGGCTTCATACATTTTTTCGATTGAAGGATTTTTATAGATTTTTATAGAACATTATGATTTTGATTTTGGGAAAATTTTAAGCGTCACACTCTTAAACATTATCATCATCTGATTGAGGATAGATTCACATTTTAGAGAGCCCTTTGGCAGCAAAAAAAAAAAAAAAAACAGTGACAATAAAAAAAACTTTTAAGGTCTAAATAAATTTTGTAGCAAACAGTGATAAAAAATATAAAAGCACTTGTGAGGAATTTTCTCATTTGTTGTTGGTTTTTTTTTTTTTTTTTTTTGGATAACAATCACACTGAGTACAACACCAAAATTATCATTTGGAGAAAGTAAAAAAATTTTTTATATGAAATCTCTGTTCATTTGTGGAAACTGGCTGTGAATTTATCAGCATGTTGAATGCTAAAATTGAAGTTATTTTCTTAATTTAGAGATATTTTACAAAAAAATTAATAAATTAAGAGCTAACTAGAAAAAGTTGTGTCCTTTATCTTTATTATATTTGGGCTCTGACACGTTTCTCTATGACAATAGACATTAGACATTTGTTTAGGTATAACAAACCGGTTCCATTTCCCTTCTTTTCAAATTAAAACATTCTAAATTTGACATTTGCAAATAAATTGCTAAGACCTTTAAAAAAGTTTTTTGAGTCAAAATGAAAGCGAACTTATACAAATAATCTCTCTTGGATCATTTAGTAATAAACTAGTGCATACCAATCAGGTAGAAGGAGCCATGTTATCATGATAATTAAATTCCATGGAATTATATTGGAGAATTATATTTCATAACTAAAATAAATATGAAAATAATTTAAGATGATTTTAAATGCTTAACAATCCGATATATGTTAAATTTCGTTTCGAGAACTTAATCGATTCATTTTCATGAATTAAAAATACAGATCTTCTTCTCTCTTCCTCTCCATAAATTGTTAGACAATTTAATAAGAAAGAAATGTAAAGAAAAATTTTACGATAATCAAAATTATGGCAATTTTTAATACTAATTTCAAGCGTTACAAATCAATTTATTACTCGATTCTTAAACAAATAATTTATCCTTTTAACTTTTTATCTGTTGTAAATTTCTAAAACTGTGGACCCATTTTCTAGCTAATTTACTTTAGCTTCAATTTTAAATCAATCAATTTGCCTTGAAAAATGTGCACCAATTGACGACATTGGTTAAGAATTTTTACTGAGCGCTCACTCACCAAATTTTGTGTAAATATTTGATTTTTTTTTTTTATTAATTTTTCATTTCCAATTGGTCTAAGCAAACCATAAAATTACGGCTCTATAACTTTAGATTAAGTTTAGCAAAGTACATCTGGAATTAATTCTTGTAAAGATCGTATACTTAAATTAGCATTTGAAGCTTAATCTAAAACTGAAAGTCTAATTTTGCCAGTTATTTAAACTGAAGGAAGCTCCAAGATTTAAAACAGAAACTGGCAGAAACTGGCAGAAACTGGCACTTTTCGTTACGCCTTAAAAATTTATCTATATAATTTGTCCAAGACAATCACATTTGTCCTTTTCATATTTCAAGTAATTTTTTTTTAATGAAACATTACAAATTAAATTGATTTGTGGTAGTTGTTGCATGTTGCATATTGGACGCAAGCCTTAACGTGTGACTATATTAAATGCTCAGTAGGATTGAATGATTGTGCATTGATTGCCTTTCAAAATATTCATTTAGATTGAAATTTCAAGGGTACAATAAAATTGTACAAAATCTATTACAAAATGATATAAAATTTTTTAAATAAATGTTCATGCTGATCCTTAATTTCTATATCTCTTTATAATAATTATTAATAATAAGAAAAAGTTACTTAAAATCTTAATTTTTTTATGTAAACAAATAAAAGTATAATTTTTACATATTTCAATTATTTTGATATAAATGATGTAAATGATCGTAATTGAAATAGTAGAATTAGGGCGGAGTCTAAATTAAATAAATTTTCAACCCTTCATTGTATAACGAATTTATAAAACACCAATAATATAAAAGAAGAATATGAAATAAGGAGAATACTAAGTAAAAAGGGGAAAATGTGCGATACGATCGTTACGATCAAACCGACGGCATTATTGAGAAATTTTCTTTAATAATTGATTTGTTTTTTTTAATAGCAAGTTTCTCTTTTCGTTTTTTTTTTTTTTGTGTTATATCCATTTTATTATTCATTCATTTAATAAACAGAAGAAAAAGAGAAAGCGAAATTTTAGAGAGACATGAAAGATTTCATTTAAAAAAAAATATATATATATGAATTTACATGAAAAATAATTTCGCGGCATAAAAACAATGTTTATGAAAATATTTCATATTTTAGGCATGGTAATTGAATGTGGCCAAAGAATCCACTAACAAACCGATAAGTTAAGGTTACTCCAAAAGAAAAAAAAAACGAAAAAAAAAAGGAAAACAAAAATTATAATACAAATAATGGTTTTTATTTGGAAAATCGATGTTTAGACAATGAATACGTGAAAAAGTCCAACGTTTGGCAATTGCTTGTAAAGTGCTTTTATAACCGTGAATTGTTTGAACAATTTGTTGTCATGTTGTCATAGAAATTTTATGATACTTAAACCCGCAGATTTTAGGTAAATATTTTCAAATCTTTATGTCTCCCTTTTTATTTTTGTTTTGCCCAATAAAACAACCCAACAACAACAACAACAATAACCACAATAATAAGAATAATAATAATACTAAATAAATAAAAGAGACCTAAAGCAAAATAGATTTAACCGTGTTATATTAGTTGGTTGTACACGCAAAAATTCTAAATTCTTTTTACCCATTTATTATTGCTATTGTCCTGTTGTTATCCTGCGTAATATAACACGTATATTTTGGCATATAAAAATTTTGGCCAGGTAAAATATTATTTTGCCATAATTTCTAGCAAAATTATATTTGAGGAATATTTTCAAAGGAAATTTATACAAATTTTTCTTTTTGTTGCAATTTATTTTTCCTTTAAAATAAACAACAAAAAGGAAGATTTAATGAAAAAGAAGGAAAGGAACTTATGCGCGAATTTTGGAAAGAAGACAAAGCTTAGAGTTATAAGCATTTATGAAACGGCAACTTAAAAAAAAAATTGTACAAAAAAAGGAAAAATGAAATCAAGATGTAACGAATTGTGTTTATTAAAAAAAACCATTGTATCTTTTTATATCTAATCTATAGAAAATGGGAGTATGTTCAATATATCAGATACAGGCTATGCGTCAATGAACTTCTTATAAAGCAGTATCAAATTTTGTAGCCGTTTGCCTGCTTATCAAAATTTTTGACTCCCACTTTTGTTCACAGATTTTAAATAAGATTTTTGAAATTTTTGCAGGCACATTGGAAATTTATGTAGCTTAATTAGCACTAAAAATAGATACAATCGATCGAAAGACATGAAAATGTGCACCTTAAGTGTTAAAAGTCCACGCCCATCAAATATATATTTGATGAGTCGCAAGTTTGTTTGATGAATTTCATTTGTATGTTTGTGAGCCTCGGCAATATATAAATAACTTATTCATTGTTGAATCACCGCTAATTTGACTTTATTTAAAGTATAATTTCTTTGGCCACATTTAAACCTTGCAATACATTTGTGGATCTAACGGCTGATTTTCTTGTTGTTTTTTTTTAATATAAATAACTCTCCCATATAGAGAAACTATAAGAAAAGTTTTCTCTCTGAAGTGACGTGGATTTTTTTTTTGGCATTTATGGAAAAAAATTGTAGGGGCACTTTTTATTAAATTTTTTGCTCGTTTATTCATTTGACAATTCGCTTTCTACTTCTTCTTCTTCTTTACATATAAAACAAGGGGTTAGCATTGTGTGGAAAACTCACAACATATCAATTGTTGTTGTTGTTATTGTTTTGTTTTTGTTTTTTTTATTTTTTATTTTTAACTTCGCTAACGACATTGAGTGAATTGTGGTTTGTTGGTTTTGGTCTCTCCAGCCGCCATAATGAAAGCAATCGTCTGAGTTTAATAACAACAAACAGTAAAAAGCAAAACAAAAAAATAACCGAAGAAGAACGATACAACTACAACTACGCCAAACAAACATTATTTAATACACACAGCGCAAAATTTTATACTCAGAAAATTTTATACAAAGAAATTACAGCAACACAAAATTAAGGGGAAAAAAGTTTTTTCTCATTTGTGGGCATAAAAAATGAATTGAGAAAGTAAAAAGAAATATAAAAAATATACGAAAATTTCCCACTTTCCAATGGAATTGTTGAAATTGCAAGTTGAGTGATGTGGAACAAATTTCACAATTTTTCATTTTTTATTATGATTTTTATTTATAAATATTTTCCACCATACACGCAAAAACACTCAATTGAGTAGATAAATCATACAAGCAAATGTATGTGCGTGTGGGTGTATGTGTGTGTGCTTGAGTGCTTTGTGTAGTGCAATTGTAATTTACTGTTACATTTGGTCAATGGTATGTTTTGTTAATGCGGTGGATTGTTTTTTTTATGATTATGGTTTTTTTGTTATTGCTTCGCTATTTACCGTTTATTGCTTTCGTGTTTTCTCTGTTTTCTTTTTCTATTTTTCATTATTTTTCCACCATAGAACTCACACGTGCTCATACACACTCACATCTACTATAGAAAGGTATCATTGTTGAGTGATATGTTTTAATTGAAGTAGAGAACCATTGAGTTGTGTATTATGTTGTTGCTCTCACTTTTTTCTCTCCACTTAATGCTTGTATTGGGATAGCTTACATCTTACATCTCACATCAATAACTTAAAAATATCGTCTTTTTCTTGACTTGTCTAGTTGTAGCAAATTGGAAAGTGTATAATTTTTCCTTCTTCATCTGAATCTCCCGTTTTCACTCCGTCTCTCTCACGCCTTCTCTTTCTATCTCTCACTCCATCATTCACTACACAAGCCGAGTGACTTTATTGCCTGAGTAATTCTTGTGGTATATTGTGTGTGATTGTGTTGGCCTACGTTTTGTGGTGTGATTGTAATTTTCCAAATTTCTATTAGATTTCATTAGAAAACAAAAAAAAGAGACAGAGAGAGAGAGAGAGAAAGGAAACAGAAAATGAGATTGATAGAGTAAGTAGTTAAAGTGTATGGAAAGTGAAAAATTTTTTCTCTTCTAGTTGTATTGTTGTTGTTGGTCTTGTTAATGTGGTCATTGTGGAATATTAACGTATAACAGTAGTTTGCCATATTTGAGTGCATACAAACACTTTTTCTATATCTTTTTCTCTTTCACTCATTCTCTCTCTCTCTCTCTGTCGCTCGTCTTCTTGTTTTCTCATTTTAGCTGTGTCTCTTCTATCACATTTTGTCTAGTTAGTTATGCTTTACAAGACAACTTAGTGTATAGATCGTTCATTATATTTACGAGATGGTATTTATCTCTAATATGCTACTATTCAGCTACTGGTGGTGGTGATACGGATGCTATTGCTGCTATAGATGCTGCTATTACAAGCAGCTGCCTTTCTTCGCTCTTATTCTCTCTTTGATTTCTATTATAACATACTTTCTAAAGCGTTATATTTGTTATTGGCATTATTGTTGTTCCTATGTGTTTATATTTTTTGGTGACACCCTCGGTTTTTATGTTTGCTGTTGTTTCTATTTGTTTTTTTTTTTTTTTGTTAAAAGGAAAGCCACAATACGACAACTATGTGGACTTCCACAAATACAAACACAAACCTCATCAGATTGTGTGTGCTTAAAATTGAGTTTTATATACTCCATACCTTTTTCTTTCGCTCTCACACTTTCGCTTTCTCTTTCTATTTCTTTCTTCTTGCATATCTCTCCCTTTCCTTCACCATATTCCTTTTTCATCGTTTTTGTTTTCCTTTTGATTTTTTTATATACAAATTCATTTTATTTCTCTTTTCTGCAGTTCTCTTCTGATAGTTTCTGCTTTTTTTGTTTAATAATATTATTATTATTTATCACAATTCCTTCTCATTTATGTTTTAGGCTTCTTTTATTCATCTTTTTATAATCTTTGTATTGTCAGCCAGAATGTCATGCGCTACTTATTTATATGATTTTTATCGTCATTGTTGTTGTTGTTGTTTTGTTGTTGTATTCTGCTTGTTTCTAATATCTGTTTCTTAATAAAAATTGTTTTCGGTTGGTTGGTCGATTGTTGTTGTTGTTGGTTGTTGCTTGTTGCTGGTTGTTGCTGTTACCCATATGTGTGGTGTCATTTATTGTATGATGTTGCATATGGGCTCGCGACATACATTTTTTTGATAGGTTACTTTTGTTGCTGCAATTTTTGTTGTAAGCTGCACGAGGGATTTTAATGTTCAATAATTTTTTTGTTTTGTGTTTCTTCTTCAGAAATGATTTGTATTAGTTTTCTATCTTGTTGTTGCAATGTTACTATTGTTGTTGTTGTTGTTGTAATTGCAAAAGAAAATTTATTATAGCCTTAAGACTCTAAACATTAAACATTTATAAAGAACCAGCTGTATTATAAACCTTCTAAATAATACGATTTATATTTTTGAGCTTCGTTTTTTTTTTTGCTCTCTTAAAACCAAAAAGGAATAAATGAATAAAAAATAAATAAATATTTTGATAATTCTTTTGTAATAATTTCTATGTTTTCTCCAATATTTTTTTCTTGATTTTTTTTTATTACAATTTCTTTTTTTGTCTGTCTGCTGTTTGTTTAGTTTTTTCCCTGTCTTATTTTTCATTTGTTTTTTTATAAGAATAATAAGAATCATCGAATAAATCAATGTTTAATCAATATTAAAATTCTTTTTAATAATTTTTTTAAATTAATGTGCTGGCAGTTATTTCCTTTTACTTTTATTTTATTTTCTTTTTCTATGTAATTATATTTTCACTCAAAATAAAACAAAAAATGTTACATATCTCGGTAATTTTTTTTTAGATATTTGATTATTAATAAAAACCTTTTTTAATGGCATGATTTAATTTTTTTTGGGCCTCCATTTTTTTTTTTTAAATTATATGTGAAAGAATAATTTCCATGTTGATTTAACATTTTATTTTACTGTACACTAAAATTATTATTCACCCTAATGATATCGTCATCACTTGCTGATTCCTATCAGGCCATAAAATGTATCATATTTCATATAAATAGCTTTAAGGCATATGCAATATGTGTATAAAAATTTTATTAGGCTGATGCTAAATTTTAGATACTCACCAACAGCACACCATAATACGGCACCATTCAGTGCCCAATTCAGTTTTTCTATAGTAAACAGAAAGCTTGATAATAAAAAAAAAATGATAATTAGATATTGTAAAATTTTACGTAGGGGTAATTTTTGGATAGCTATTGCACGCCAAAGGCCTTACTACTTGTTCAAAATTTCAACTTTCCATCTTTTGTAGTTTGCGAGTAATGAGCAAAAAATCACCAAATTTTGCCTTAAAAAACCGAGATGTTCTCACCTTATGTTACACTGTGGGCGTGTCCTTTAAGAGATTTTGCCCATATTACATATTAAACTGCCTGCAAGAATTTTCAATGTTCGTACCAAATTTGAGCTCGATGTCTCTTTTTTTGCGAGAAGGACAGATGGATAGACAGACATATGGACAGACAGACAGACATTTAAATCAATTCAAAATTTCATACTGATCGAAAATATATGTACTTTATAAAATCTCATGCTTTTGAATGTCACAAATATAATAACAAAATGAGTATACCCCTCAATATCTGGTTAATGATTCTAAAAAGCAAGAAAAAGCAAAAGACTGAATGAAAATTACAATTTTTGAATGAAACGGTATTTACATATTTTTGCAAAATTCGCGATATTAATTTCATTTTGCTAAAGCCTCATCATCAAGAACTTTTCTGAGAATTGTTTCCAAACGTCTTAGTCAATAGAATTTTCTCAATCAATGAAATTAGTTATCGCATAAGTCCAAAAAATAAATCTCTAAAATCTTTTTTTTTTTTTTGATCATTTTGAAAAATTCAACTTTTAGCAATCCAGCCCCTTTTGCTATAACTAATCGGCACTTATGAATTAAAAAAGTTTCCAAGATATTTAACTCAGGCAACTTTCCCAACTTTTGGTAACCAAAATAAATTGTATATGGACAGATATATTCAGGTAGGCATCATTCGATTTGAAAGAGCTTGCTAGATCAAGCTTGAGATTTTCAAAGTTTATTTTCTTCTCCATTTAAGCCATAATGTTTTTTCAATGTTTTAATGATGGCTAAAGCTAAATGTAGAAAAATTTGGCAATAAAAATTAATTTCATAAATTACTTATGGCCATGATGAAGCAAACAGCCAGCACTGCTAATCTAACGTAGAATTTTCACAAAATTTTTATAAGAAATCTTTTCACAATTAAATAAATTATTATGCCACCATTATAGAAATAATGAAGGACAAAGTAAATAAAACAAAAAAAAGAAAATCAAGTTTATCATGAAATCACAAGCAAAATGTAAAACATGCGACAAGCAAACGAAACAATGAAACGTGTTCATTTATTTATTAATTTTACTTATTCTTATAAAATATTAATACACACATACATACATACATATTATTACTCTAGTGTGTGTAAATGCATGTTATACAGACCCAATAATTATGGCCATGTAACCCTTAAACGTAGAAAAGAAAAAAAAACCCAAAATAACAAAACAACAAAAAAAACATTAAATGCGTGGTAAAATGTTCAAGTATCATTCATCGTACACACACACACACACACACACACACACACACACACACACACAATAAATACATACATACAAATAATATAATTTGATGAAATGGAGGGTTAAAACTTTAGAATGGCTAAGAATGGATATGAGAAGGAATTATTGGATTGTTCAATGAAGAAAAGAAATAGCAGTAGAAAAGGAGTAAGTTCAAGTGTTGTTTGTTGTTTGTGTTTTTTTTTTTTTTGTTATATTTTATATATTTGTGAAATATATCGGGGCCGCACAAATGAAATTTGTTATTGTGGCAAATATTTTGGGTTTGGGTTTGGGTTTCGGTTTCGGTTTGAATAAAATATGAAGTATAACTGTCATAAGGCACCCCTTTTGGCCACATTGGCAAACAATAATAACAATAGTAACAATAATTATAACATAGCAACATTCAAACATAATAATAATAATAATAATAATAATAAAACAACAACAACAACAATAGCAATAGCGTGCATATAATAAACTGGTTTAGTTGAAACTATTGATTGCCAGTTCAGGCAACATTATTTGAACAATGAATGAACGGGGGGTGTTCTCAAAGATTATGCTGATACACATGAGCTTAACTGCGTACACTCACAAACAAATATGGGCAAATATGTGTGTGTAAAGAGAAATTCATTGGGGGGTATGGGCGTATTTTAATAATAACAATAATAAATGGTGGTGGTGGTTTTTTTTTGTGTTTTTTTTTTATTTTTTTTGGAAAAAGTCTAGAAAAAAAAGCAAAAAAAAAAAATACTGTGAACGCAAAAGGAAATTCGACAAAAATCCCTTCAAAAGCTTCAATTCAGTTATACATATCCTTATAATTTATTGAGTTTTGTGTGTGTGTGTGTGTGTGTGTGTGTTATACCATCAAATTGCATTGCGTTTGACACGTGCACAACATTTCCGTACGTTTGTATTTCTTTGGTTTTTTTTTTCATTTTGGTAGCGTATTTTTGATATATTACTGCATTTTTTTTTGCACTTTATCATCATCATCGTCATCATCATCATTATGATTAACATGTAAATTTTAAGTTTTAACCACTTTTATGATGGTTAAAATTTAACCAAAACTTTTTGGCTAACTGCCCTCATTCGAATTCTCATCCACATCTTCAAACTCAAACTCATTCCAATTCTTATTAATTTTACTTAGTTTGATGATTTCATGTATTGTTTTGGTTTGGTTTGGTTTGGTTTGGTTTGGTTTGGTTTGTTTGTTATTATATGATGCCAAGGGGTGGTTGTGCGGTAACATCATGAAAATGGTTTCTTTCCCCTTTTTTTTTCTTTTTCATTTTTATTTTTGTATTCTATTCTAATAATTATATTTTTTTTTTGACTTTCCCTTGGCCCTTTGATATATAATCTTCGAGTTCTTAGACGATTTTCCAGTTTATTTATTTATTTTTTTTGTTTAATTTGGCTTGACAAGAGCCATTATCTTTTCATACGAACAATTAACATTTTAAAATCATTTTAAGTTTTTATTCATAATTTTATTCATAATACCATTTTCGATCCATTTATATTAAAAGTTTTTCATGTAAAAGTACTATAAGAACTTTAATAACAGTTAGTTAAAATTGTTATAAAAATTTTGCCTTCAAATGAAAAATCACTTAATGATCTGCTTGATCTTGCATCTTGAACTTTTCTTCGACTTACTTTCGACTAGTTTCTTTATCTTAATAAGCTACCTCGAAACTTGGTTACTCTAACTAAGATACAAAAGTGATTTTCAGTATCAACGATAATTTTATTTTAAACAGAACTAAGATTTGCGGTTCCAATGAGCCTCTTTTTCATTTGTTTTTACAAGCCCGCCTCATAAGAATCATTTTATTCATTATTTACTCTGAATAAGTTCCCATTGCTGCCCCTTCCCCATTATTATTGAAAGATCTCTGGAACGTTTTATCTTATTTTTTTAGTCTTTTTTAGATTTAAAATTCAATGAAAAATTATTTTCATTTCTCTTCTTCGAAGTTCTTTGTTGTCATCGGTTATTTTTAATAAAATATCTCTTTTATGAAAAATGAAGTTCAAAATTCTTCTTATTTGTCCAGATAAAGAAAATTTATATTTATTTTGAAGCATACAAAACAATTTTATTCAATAAATGTAAAGAAAACTAGTGAGTCAAAGAAAATTGTAAATGGAAATTAGTCTAAAACTGAAAAAAGTGATAAAAAAAAAAAGGAGAATAAACGAAATTTTGAAATTATTGTATCAAGTTTCATAAACCCAATCAGATTATTAGTTTAGATTATTAATAACTTCTAATTTGTAATTTCAAAAAAAAAAAAAAAGTGAGAGAAAATAAACTCTTGCAAAATTTAGGCAATGGATATTTTTTAAATTCTACAATTTTTTCAATGATTTACTAAAACTTCTTTTGGTAAAAATTTTCTGTTGCTTATTTTAATTTTTTAGAAATGTAATTTGTCATACATTTCCATTAACTTCATTATTTACTTTCTAGCTCCGCTCTAGCGACTCTTTCTCACACATTTTTTACCCTTAATAATCTGAGAAAAAAAAGGGGCAGAGAAATTTTCCTGAATATTATGAAAATTTTGTATTTGCCATTTGCTCTTAAATGTGTCAAAGATGTTACAAAAACAAAAGCAACAACAACAACAACAACAAGAAGAAAAAACTAATGATATTGGTGGGACAAATGGCTTAAGAAGAAAGGGCACGGAAAAAAAAACGGAAAAAAAGGCAGGAGGAAACAAAAAAGTTGAATGGTCAGGAGGAAGATCAATTTGTTTATAATTTGTAGTGCATAGTGTATCTGGATTATTTGTGATTTTTAGCTTGAGATTCTCGTGGCATTTTTGTGGCCTTTTGTTTGGTTAACCGCCGGTTGGTTATTAAACCAATAAATATCGTTACATATTTACAGCTAAATGCATATAGCTACTATGTATGTTTGTATGTATGTGTGAATGTGTGATTGTATGAATATGTAAATGAATGGATATATTTACATAAAATTGTACCAAGTGAACTTTGTCATTGTTAAGCCGCTATAAAAATATTGACTTGAATAAAAATGTTTGATTAACTGCTATAAATTCATCATCACACTCATAAAATCATTTGACCGGCAATAGCTCATAAATGCAAACCAAATCAATTAGGCAATAATAAGAAAAAATGCTAAATATCAAAATTGCCATAAAAATTTCTCGCATAAATTTATGGAATCGATAATACAAAATGAAATTATTTTCAATTTCAAAACAAAATGGCGACTAAATGAATATTTGATAAATAATAGATTTCTTAAAAATGATGAATCAGTTACATGTTAAATTTGTTGGAAGATGACTTTCAAGATTCAAGTCCTTATAGATAAATGTACAAGAACTTCATAGAAAAAGGTTTTGAAATGTCAATAATGATTCAATTTCTTTCATGAAACGCTGTAATTTATAAAATTTATTTTCAGTATTTTTGCATGGCGATGCAAATAAAATTTCACAATTTTTTTAAAGGCCAATAATATTCATCTAAATTAAATGAAATTTAGATGAAGACAAGAAAAGATTGATTTAATAATATTTATTTTAAGTTGAAGCATACAAATGTAAAGAAACTGGTAAAATATCGCAAGTCAGATGCTTTAATTCATTTTCAATATTTTAGAATAATTTTGATTACCAAATACTAAAAGTACATGATTTTCTTGATAATTAAAGGCTGGTAAACTTCATTTACCAGAGCAGATTTTTATTTGAAATTATTATGCAGGAAATTCTAGAAGTTTTTCTTAGAAAGCGGTACTTTAAAAAAAATTTCTTCATGCGATCCATGTTTTTTTTTTTCACCTCCTTACAAATCTTCCTCATTACAATTTATCCTTCAAAGGAAATTAATCAAAATTATCCCAATAAACTTTATAAGATCTTAAAAAGAGTCGTGTATCAATTTTGCCCCACCAAAAAAAGAAAAAAAAAAAAAAACTTAGAATAATCCATTTACTTTGTTAGTCAAGGCGACATATAATTTCTTCATTTATTCCACCATTTCATCATTTATACAATGAAATACTTAGACAATTAAAAAAAGTGTATACGTGGCAATTTTAAGTAATAGAGAAAGTAGGAGAAATGCAAGTGGAAATGAACAATAATGAAAAATGTTTTGTAATACGTTCAAAAAAAAAAAAAAAAAAAAAAAGAAAAAACAAACTGAAAAAAGAAAAATAAATTGGAAAAAGCAAATGTAAAAGTAGACATAAATGAAAGTGGTGAATTAAATGAAGAATCAGTCATGCATAAAGTGTTGAGTTTTTTGTTTAAGATTTATCCCATTGTTTGTCTGTCGCAATAAAACAATCTTTTATGAGTTTGTTTTAACTTTTCTTGCTATTTTTGCCGTTTTCTTTTTTTTTTTTTTTTTGCTTTGTTTGTTTGTTTCTTTTTAGCCTTTTTTTTTTTGAAATATAAACACCGTGTTAAGATAAATTTGTAATTGTCAGCTGAGAAAAGGCCTAGAAGTGTAAGAGTTAAGTAAATTGAAAAAGAAATACAAAAAAAAAAAATTCAATAAATATAAAAATTGGAAGCATAAATTATTTAAAAAAAAAAAAAAACAAGCAAAAATACGTAGAAAAAATGGAGGAAATAAACAAAAGGAAATTCTTTAATGAACCAAAACATGTTGGATGGTTCAACTAAATGCAACATTATGTTGTGATTGCATTGCATTTAGATGCGCAACATTAAATGATGAAGGCTGAAAGAGTTGACAAATACAAAAATTATCGTGAAAAATAAAATTCATTTCGTTTTCAGTTCGCACAGTTGGTTTATTTTTTTTTTTTTGTCTTATTTTGAGTTTAAAACGAATATTCAGCAATATTTTTTATGATTTTGTACAAAATATTAATAATAAAAGATTTTTTTTGCATTCATAAAAAATTTAAAGAGTTATAAAATTGGAAAAAATTTAATGTGATCTTTTTCTAAGTGTAACCTTGAACAAAAAAAAAAAAGGGCGCTATTTTGTACAACTGAATGCAAATTAAATTTCCTTTAGAATGAATGTACAAACTCGAATTTTACTGTTGGGAAATTAGCGAGAGCGATTTGCAAGCACTTTTTACTGGCCTGAATGTACGTAGCCGAATTTTTATGCTACGAAATTAGCGAACGCAAACTGACTGCACTTTGAATGTACGAGAACGAACTCTTTTGATGTGAAACTAGCGCATGAATAAACGATCCCGAAATGTTCTGTTGTTAAATTTATCTGTGAAGAGTCCTACTCCTTCCATTTATTTCAGGCAACTATATAAAACTATAAAAATTTGACTTCTCTACATTTTTAATAATAACTTAAATTTGAAATTGTTAATAGTTCATGTCATTGAGAGAAGTAAAAAAAGAAAAATTTTTAGAGATTTGGGATCATAATTTGTTATGAAAATTCTATGACACAATTTATGACAATATTCTACTTTTTAGATTCATTTTAAAATGTCTCATTTTTCTTATTATTAAGGGCAGCGGGTTTCTGCTTTAAATTTAAATATTGTTTTTGCAATAATATAAAAAAGTGGAAGTCAGAGGCAACAAAAAAAAAAAAAAAAAGAAAAGCAACAAAATTTTCATGTTAATTTTGTCTAAATGGTAAAATTTTCAAATTGTTTTAAGATTCCATTATTTGATGTTACATTTTAAAAATCTACGATTAGCAAAAATCTCAAGGTCCGGAATTTTTTTTTCTCTCTTAGCATTTGCATTTGCAACGCTACATATATTTTTTTTTTATTTGGGATTCATTTGATGAATAGTTCCTTTTATAAGTCTATTTTATTATTTATTATTTATGATGCTTTTTTTTATGACTTTTTTATATGACTGCTCAACTTGAGGTTAAAAAATTATAGCAAGGTCAAGGCAAGAGAAATCTTGGTATTTTGGTGAACTATTTGGTTAAAAAACTAGACCAGTTTTTTGTTAAAAAAAAAAAATAAGAAGAAGATAAAGGTCGAGCAAGAAATTTGTTAGGCAAAGAATTATTTTAAGGTAAAATGTACTGAAATAGTCACATCACAAAAATTTCTGTTAATGTTATTGTGATAAAAATCTTTAAGGATCTAAATCTAAATTTTTACATTTTTCTTCTCTTAAGTTCCACTTTGAAAAGAAAGAAATTTGTTATTATTATTCGAAATTTATTGTGACTTTTCATTCAATAAAAAAATCATAAAAACTTAACTGAAATGGACAAAATTTGTATTTAATTTTGATGCTATAAATTTAAAAAATAAAAAGATATTTTTCCAATTTTTTATTCAGTCTTTTTAAAAAGATGATTTTTCCGCCTGCTTTAAGGTGCTCCATATTCGTCATTATGCCACATCTTTTTTTTCTTTTACATAGACTTTTTTTTGTACCTTACTTCATTTTGTGTTTTTTTTTCAATTTTGTTTTTTTTTTTTTGTTTTTTGTGCTAATTTTTTTTTTTGTAATTTTTAGTACAATTTTTATGCTAAATTTTTATATTGACCGAGAAAAATTTTATTTGTAAATTGTATGAATATATAAAAATGAAATATGAAAAATGCAAAAATTATTAGTTACGCAATCATGCTGCCATAAATTTTTGTAATATTTTCATAGTGTGAGTTGTGTTTTTTTTTTTTTTTGTCATTTAAAAAAAGGTCATAAATGTTATCTCTGACATAATTTTTCTAATTTTTTTCGTTCATTCTGTTATATATATTTTTTTTTTGTAAATATTTGTATCATAATTCGCATGGTCTTTTTTTTTAATTTTTGGTATATTTTCTTCTTATTTTTCTCTAAAATTGCATAAAATATGAAATTTTATTTCTTTTCTTTGTTTTTTTTTTTATTACAAAATTAGTTATTGAGGGAAGAATTTGTAAAATTCATGCAAATATTACACTTTAAAGGAATTTCCTTTGAAATTTTCTTAATAAAGCAAATTGTGGATTTGGTATAAAAAAATCTGCATGGAAATTCATATGAATTTTAAAAAATAAGTGGAATATTTTTATAAGATTTTTATGTGACTGAGTAAAACGCTTTAGCAATTGCTTTATTTTAAATTTTGGGCACAAAATAAATAAATTATGTGTCCACTGAAGAATTTATTAAAGTTAGCTATTAGCTCAATAGAATTATTGTAATTTAATGACAAGACTGGCAAAATTCAATTTTTCATACATTTTTAGCAATTTTTTTTTTTTTTTTTTTTTTTATAAAAGTTAAAGGAAATTAGTTGACTGTATACATCGAGCATTGAACAAGCAATGAGTCGGATTTTAAGCCATAGAAATCTTTAGCATTTAAAAAAATTTTTAAATTCTTTAAATCAAATTGTAAGTTTTAGGCGACAAAATTTTTAAAGAGAATAATCGTCCAGCACTTTACAGCGTTTTAAATATCTTAATTTAATTATTCAAAAAAAGTTCTTTTCTTTTCTAAATATCATAAGAATACTTAAAGTTCTTTACCTTTAAAATGTTAATTATTTCAATCTTCTCACATTCCCTAACCTCACAAAAACATTGAAAGAAACTTCTGCCATTTACTTTATGTTGAAGATTTCTCTACATAGAAAACAAAAAAGGAAAAAAGCTACATCAAAATGTATAAAGGAAAGAAGCATTAACAAGGCAACACCTAATAATTAATTTATAACAAGAAAATTAACAATTGCCTGAGAAATGATTAAATAAAAGAGAGAGAGAGAGAGAGAAGAGAGAGGGAGAAAACTTTAAATAACTTACTTTAGATTTGGAAGGATAATTTAAGAGGCAACTGAAAAAGGGTTGATGGAGTTTAATTATTTTGTAGTGTGATGTTTTTATGTGCTCTTTTTAGATGGAGGAGTGTGTGCGGTTAATCAGTTAGTCCTCATAAAATCATGCTTATCATTGTTATCAATAAAGTACCATAACAAAATAAAACGACCAAAATTGGCAAGTAATACAAAATTGATAAAAAAGAAAGTGTAAGAAAAATCAAAAATAAGAAAATGTTCGTCATTTAATGCAGATTTATATGTTCGATCAATTGAAATTTTTTTAGATACGTTGATCAATCTTTGTTTTCTTGCTCTATTTTATTTATTGTGATAAGAAGCAAAATAACAAAAAAAAAAAAAAAAAAAGAAAAAGAAAACAAAGGAAATGAAACTCCCAAGAATAATTTTATTTATTCATTTGATAACGTTCGTAGTTTAAGTTAACTACTTTACAAATGCAAACTTATTATTGTTCAATATTAACCCTTTTACATGGCACTGAATAAAATTGATGGCTTAAAGTTTACACAACAGATTTTCGTTATGAAGGAAATTTATCTGTGCACGTGTTGCTTGTATTAACTAAAATATAATCAAATTGTTATTGTTGGTATTGTGCATACGTTTTATGCGTTTTTATAGTAAAAAGTTATATAAGTGATTACCATGTAATACCGCAATTTATTGATTTTCTTTCCATTATTTCACATCTTCAATAAGTTTGCGAAAAACTAGCAGCAGCATTTTAACTTTTAATTTTATTTTTCGCATTTTGATTTGCTTTTCTTGATTCTTCAATGTTTCAATTTCTTTTTCATCTTCAACGATTTTTTAAATTATTACACTTTTACGTTGTTTATTTCTTTCTTTTTTTTTATTTTAGTTTACTTTAACGTTTTATTTTAAGCGATTTAAAATGAACTTAATTTAACTTTTTTTTATTCTCTGTCTTTTTTGATATTTTTAGAATCATTTTCAGATATTTTTTTTATATACCCGAATTTTGTACCTTATTTTCATATGTTCAATTTAGCTTTGCGAGATAGTTCAATTATTTCAAGTCTATTCAAAATTTTATTCATAATTTAAAGTGAAAAATTTTACCATTTATTTTTCAAACAAAATAAATTTTGACGATTGATTGATGCTATGAATTAATGGCCGGCTTAGAATTTTTCCTTTTCCCTTCCACTTTGCTCTAAATGAATAGACAATAAGCTTATTACTTTTTCTCTTTAGCAACCAAGATCTAGAGATTACGTTGAGGGTAACTATTTTGGAAAAAGTTTAAGCAGAACTTAAAAAAGTGCGTTTTTTCCATAGAAACGTTAACTTCTACTTTGAATTTAGTCTCTCTTTCGATTCAAGGATTTCCAAGACTTTTTTTTTTTAATAAAAAGTTTCATATAACGGTCTTGAATTTTTCAACAACGTTCTTGTAAAGTCCAACATGAAAAAAAGCTCTATTTATTTTTAAAGAAAAAATCCTTTTTTAACAAAAAATTGAATGAATGTAAATTTTTATAGGACGAAGACATTTTAAATTTTTTATGTACATTTTAGGTACAAGAACACAAAAGTTTCAAAATTGAAGTTCTACTTTTCGGTACGCTCTTGTTAAGATCGCTTAAGTCATTCTATGTTGGAACAAAAATGTTCCTTCTACTTAATCAAATTTATTCAGATTTGTTTCTCTCAGATGATCTGACATCGAGGCGATAATTACCGTCACGCACTTCTGATGCGTTTTTCTCTCTTTTCTAATTTTACGAGATCATTCCTTAAAAATTCTATGAAATTATTGATGATGATATTATTATGGTAAGCCTCATTCCCGACCTTGGTCTTCCTCTCATCTTCTATCTACCGTTCACCATCTTAACCGTTTGACAGTTTGCCATGTCACTAGAAGCTTTTTCTTTCTTCTTCATTTTCGGTCCATTTGTCTTGTATTAGTTTCTCTACTTCTTTGTCTTCTTCTTTTTCTAATATTATGACATATGAGAGCTTGAGTGTATAAATATTGCCATCTAACAGTATCTAACGGTCTTAATGTCGAAATGTCAAATTTAAAACGGCAGCTGAACTGATTTATGTCACTAATTGTTTAGAATTTTGTATTAACAAACATAAATGAATTAAATCGAACATACATAAAATATATAAATTTATAAAGGAGAACAAAATGAAACTATTGAATATTTTTATATAGAAAAGGAAATGGAAACAAGTAAAACAAAACAAGAAAAGTTGAAAAAAAAAAATCTATAAGTATGAAAAAAAAAAGAAAACAGAAACGTTAATGTATAGAAAAAAAAAACAGAATGGAATGGAATGGCAAAGAATAGAATGGAATTGAAGGAAACTGGGAAACTGGGAAACTGGCCCAAAAACAAATAAATTTATACATTTGTACATACTTACAAATATAAATATACATTTATATATATATGAATATAAATAACATATAAAATATATTTTCTACCTCATTACTACCATCTAAAAGTAATATCATTATTATTATTATTGTTGTTGCTTCAGTTGTTGTTTTATATAATCTTTAACAATTAGTTGGCTTATGTTGAATGTTGAATTTTGTCAACAGAAGAGGCACTCGACTTATAGCCCTGATCTAACATATAACAGAAAAAAAAAAAAGGAAAAGAAAAACACAAAAAAATAGCAGCAAGAGCTGAGCAAAATTATGAGAGCAAGCAGCAGCATTTATTGCATTGAATTGAATTGTTTTGAAATGAAATGAAATGGTGATATGAGATTATGCGCATCTGTTTTAATGAATTTTATTTTTTTAATTTTTTTTTTTTTTTGTTGAATGTTGTTGTTATTGCTGCTGTTACTTAATGTCATGAGTTGTATTAGGGTAGATGTGATGGTTCATTATTTCTTACCTTTACACGGCTACATAAATATTTATCTAAAATTTATATGCGATTTTTCAATTCATACATCAATAATGAATTGAATGAATGACTAAATGAATAAATGTATAAATGAATAAACGAATGAATGAATTAATGAATAAGTGAATAATTTGCAGAGTCGCCTAAGCGAATGCTTAGTTGGTTTGTTGGTTGATTGTTTCTCTGGCTTAGAGAATGTTAACTAAAATCACAACGTTGTGACTTTATAACTTGAGGCTATTGTTATTATTGTTATTATTGTTATTGTTGTTGTTATCTTATTACATAAATATACGGATTTACACATTTCGTTAATAATAATCGTAATAATAATTTTCAATTGGCATCCTGTTGCGTTTGTTTTCATACAAAATTTACCATTATTGGTTTTTTTTTGCTTTGCTTTCTATAATTTTCACTTATGTGATTTTGTGTTGTTGTGTTGTTGTGTTGTTGTGTTGCCATTTGGATTATTTTATCATAAAACAATTCATATATTGAGCTCAATTTTATTGGATTTTTCTTTTTAGTTAAATTTTTTCTTTTTACAAGTGAAAGAAGTTTTAATCATTTTGTTAATACTTGTTTTTTCTTCTCTTTTCTTCTCAATTTTCTTTGCTTAATCAAGCTGTGACATATTTTTTAATTTCATTCTCTTCTCTCATCTGCATTGTTTTTTTTATTTACGTTTCAAGCTCAATGCCATGAAAATGCATGGAACGGTAAATCAACTTATGAAACAGAGAGAAATATAGAAAAATATATAAAGAGCGA
Organism: Melophagus ovinus; assembly: GCA_023089585.1. Classification (NCBI taxonomy): domain Eukaryota; kingdom Metazoa; phylum Arthropoda; class Insecta; order Diptera; family Hippoboscidae; genus Melophagus; species Melophagus ovinus. Next base: position 9,188,739 of record JAKKIB010000178.1, read on the forward strand.
AAGAGGATGCAGAAAAATGGAGACGGAGTATGAGAGAGAATGATTAAAATAAAATTAGACAGTTTAGGTAGAGTGTTAGAGATAGAGCTAAGGAGATAAACTGAGAGATATATATATATATATATGAGAGAGAAAGAGAGGGAGATAAGATAGAATGTTTGAGAGAGATAGACATAGTAATAGTAAGAGAAAGAGGCAGGTAGATTGAAAAAAATTTTTTTCTAATAAGTTAATCAAATCTTAATGTACTTAATACATATACGTACTCACTTATGTACACACATACATACACAATGATAAATTATCCTGCCGAGTTATTTTTTTATTTATTTTTTTCGGCTTTTGTTAATAATTTAATTGAAAGATCAACTTTAACGCTCTTCATTCATATGAAAGATTTTAATCTGGCCTAACTGGAATAGAAAAGAATAGAAATGTCTCTAACTGTTCATTTGTTCAATTTCCAAATAATTTCATCTGCGATTAAAATTTTGCGTTTTTTTTTCTTTTTTTTTTCTTAGCTCTTTTTTTTTTTTTTTTTGCCAAATTATTGAGGTTTTTTGTTTTGATTAATTCATTTCATTCAATTGCCTTATGATTTCCAATATCTATTGTTTTTTCTTTTTGCTTTTGCTATTATTCTTCTTACAAAAATAGTTCAATTAAAATTGTACAATTCTTAAAAATATTCAATTGCAAAACATTCAATGTCATTGTTGTTGTTGCTGTTGTTGTACTTAAAATCAAAGATTGTGTGTGGTCATTTCAAGTAATTTCCTGACAATTCAATAAAATCCGATGAATGACTGAAACCATTAGCCGTGTTTATATTGTATCATCTGAAAAATAATCTTCCATTTAAAATTTTTTTTCCTCTTACTTTGAACATTCAAAGAAAAATTTTCATAAAGTTTTATAAACAAAAAACAAAAAAAAAAAAAAACAAAAAATCGCTGTAAATTGAGTCCCTCGACATGAATAGATCGAATACGATGCTTAAAGAAAATGCTTCTCTTTGAAATGATGATTTAACTTCTGCCACTTTTAAGAAACTTGCTCTAAATCGAATTAAAATTTTATTAAGAAAGTGTAAAAGCTGGAAAGATCCTTCAATAGATAATCTGATGTCACAATTGTTTAAAGTTTCGGCCCTCTTCCATGATCTTGTACATCCACACCCGGCGCATATTATAATTTCAGTTCCGGCCTTAATTGCCATAATTAATTAATTGATTCAAGGCAGAAGGCCTTGAATCAACTCTAACTCTTTTTTTATAATCATAATCTTTCGTAATTCTCAATTAAATTGTTAATCTATTCAAAATTAATGCGAAAGAAACTCCTTAAACTTAATATGATTTCAATAAAATTATTCAGCATAATCACAAATGATTATTTAAATTATGTAAAGTCAAATAATTTTATTATGCAATTATGTCAGTTGTTGTAAGTTGTTCTAGTAGACTAAACTATAAAATTATTGTAAAAACAAATTGAAATGACTTTGATGTGTAAAAAGTAAAGGCGCCGCCAAAGTCATTAAAATTGCATAGTAAAAAAAAATGTAACCGCCATCAAAATAAATAAATAAACAACACAAACAATCAATTTGAAAATTTTCAAATGTCTCTCTACTTTTTCCACTTTTTCCCCTTTTTTTTTTTTTTCTATCTTTACTCTGCCCAACGATTCCACATGTTTTTGTATGATTTATCAAACATTTTAGCAAATGAATTGAATGATGATGATTCATTTCAATGACTTGATTTGGCATATCATATAAATCTAAACATTATTAAATTATGAAATTTTACATTGATCGAGCATGTGGAATTGAGGTCCCATAAAACATTGCCAGATCAAATGCCTCTGTTTTTCTTTTTTATTTGTTTAAAGATGAAATGAGCTTATTTATTTATTTTTTTTAGGTATTGGGGGGGGGGGGGGGGGGGGGGGCATAACAAATTTACAACGTACGCTGAAATTTTCAAATATTTCTCTTCTTCATTTCTGTAGAATAAATTTAGAAAAATATCTAAAAGTATTCACACTGTCGCTGTTTTAAATGCAAAATCTTTTATAGATAATGTAAAAAAAGAAAAAAAAGAAAAAAAGAAACTGGGTTGATTTTTCTATATTTGTTTACATATTATTTCTTATTGACACTTTTCCTTTTTTTTTATTTACTTCTACTTTATTTAATATTATCATATAAAATTATTTCATCTAAATATAACAAACATCATTTGTCTTATGCTAAGTACAAGCAGAATATAAAGAGATCCAACAAAAAAAAAAAAACCAAAGAAAAAAAAAAAAGAAAAAGAATTGACTTCCGTTTTTTTTTCTTTTTGTTTCATTTTACCTCTATATGTTTTGAAATGATGGCCTTAAGTAATGTTGAGTCTCTTATGTTATGTCATGTCATGTCATGTCATGCTATCATCATCATCATCATCATCATCATCATCATTATCATTAACGTGTATTTTGCATATTATGTTTACTTTTTTTTTTGTTGTTTTGTTTTTGTATCCTTCCTCAATATTTCTCTGTGATTTGCTATTTATTGTTTTATTGTTATTGTTATTGTTATTATTATTATTGTAATTTGAGAATGATTTCGTTTTTATATCCATCACCTCAAGAAATATAAAAAAATGTATTCATTTCGTCCAGAAGTTTGCAACGCTCAGAAGATAAAAGATTTCAGAACCGTCTTTTTTTTAATTGGTACCCTTGGACTTGTACTTCTCATAAAAATTGCCTTGATTGGAATAATCTTATACTTTTTGGAAAAACCTCTTTATTGAAAACAGTTCCAACCAGCCTCAAACACTATGGACATTTGGACGGCTAAATGGGATTTTTTCAGATCTACGTGTAAGCGAAATACCTAAGAAAATTCCGATTTAAATTCAATTTAGCTTACACTGAAATCGATTAAGAATTGCCCTCCATTACGCGCTGGCTGAAGTTTTGGCTTTTGAGATACATGACCAAATTAGAAGTTAATTTAGTTGGGGACCTAGTTTGCTGACAATTCCCATTGACAAAAAACTCGTTAATTGAAAAATTTTTATATTTAGAGCTAATTTTTCAAAAATGATTTTAGACATTTTGTATCGTAATAATTTATTCTGAAATTAAATGTTCTCGGTTATCTTAAGAAAGTTAAGATAGTAGCTGCAAAAGTCATCTACAACCGATTGTAATTTTTGTTATAGTTGGGCCTAAACATTTATATTTATCCCTTCATCCTTTCATCATTTTTATAAGAACAATATTTGTATAAATTTACATTTTTGTCAATATTTGGGGAATCACATTATCATCAACATCATTATTATCATGATTATTATTATCATCATTAGAATTTATTATTATTATTATTATTATTATTATTATTGTTTTTATTGTTATTACCATCAGGTAGAATATTAACATTTTGGGCTCATTTGTTAGAAGATTGAATAAGTAGCTTACTTGTTTTTCTTCCCATCCTCGTTTTTTTTGTGTTGTTGTTATTGTTTTTGTATACTTTCTTTTCCATTTTTTTTTTTGTTTTGTTATGTTTTTCTTATTCTAAATGTCTCAATTTCAACATCATTACATCCCGAATAGTTGTCTCATTCTTAAGGAAGTTTCAATTTGTTACATCAATGAGCCATAAAGTGTTGGCATAATTTAAAGGTATTAAACTTCTTTTTTTTTTATGTATATAACAATCATGCATTGGAGAATATTATCCTTTTTTTTCAATTCATTTGCTACAATTAAAGCGTAATAGTTAGAGGCAGAATTTATAAGCAACAACAAACTCATTGAACGATAAATTCAAGTTCAAAGTGAAATCTCTTTATTTATTGTTATCAAATTATTATGGAGCAATTGTGGGTCCATGAAAGTCTTGTTTGTATATTTTGCTAAATAATTTTGCCATTTACTATTTTTCGAAAATTCAATTAAATGATTTTGTATTAAAAAAATTAAGAAAATTACAAAAAAATCTTGCTGTGCATGAACAATCATTATCATTAAAATGACTTTTAAATAGCTACTGTTTAAATGTTATGGACTTTATTGATCATGAAAACGGAGATGGAATAGTTACACCAATAGAGAAACAAAAATTGAGAAACAAACAACAAAGAGAAGCGAAATATTTCTTAAGAAACATTTTTTGACAATAAAGACCTCACAAAACTCGATTTCAGCCATGTCAGCACATTTTTTATGGATTTTTTTCTACGTCCTTTTTCTTTTTTATTTTTTTCTCTTTTCATTCCTTTTTTTTGTTTTTTTTTTTTTTTAGAACAAATTCTTGAAGTTTTCGCCAGTTGATTCTTTTCGTAATGATATCATTAGCACCTTTAAAATATTTGTCATGGTCTGTTTAAAAATTGTCAAATCATGAACGATTTTGTTTTTTTCTTTTTTTTTTTTTTTTTTTTTTGGGGAGGATTTTGTTTCCTTCTCTGGTTTTTTGCTTATTAATTTTGTGCATTATTCTCTAGAGGATTTTTCTTTTCAAAATCGAAGTATTCATTTTTGCTTTGTTCAAATTGTAATTATTTATAAAATAATCTGGTATAAATATTTAGTAGCTTTTGGTAAAAAAATATAATTGAAATTATTACAACAACAAAACTTAAAAGCGGTTTCTTTACAATTTTATACTTTTCTTTTTTAAATTATTAATGATAATTTTGACCCAGCTTGACTTTTTCTGAATTACAATGACAAATTGACTTCTTTGGAAATGGTATCATTTTATTATGGAACAGAAAAACTGCGGCCAATATCTTACCAAATTTTTTAATCTAACGTGAACGATATTAGAATAAGTAATTTTTGAAATCATTAAATAGTTTTGTATTTTCCTACAAAAATGGACTTTTACTGCAATTTTTAACATTCTTTTAATTATATTTCATCTTTGAAGCAAAATATCAAAAATATATTAAAAATAAAATAGATGGATTGCTTTTAGAAATGAATGAAATTGAGGCCAGACTTTCTCATTTAGTTTGAAGAAACTTGTTTTAAGTATAAGGAAATTTATGATAATTTTTTGTTAAATAATAATTTTTTGATAAATATATGGATCCTACTTGTCTAAACCCCACCTCACGCACATAAACTCTTTCAAAATAAATCAAAATAATTCATTTTATGAATATTTTTATAATAAAATTATTAGTTTTTAAAGGTAAAGGAAATTTTTACAATTCTTTTTAAGACAACTTACCCTATTCTCATTCTAAATTGAAATTTATTCCAATTGCAATTAATGCCTAATTTTTTATTTCTTCTTCATTAGCTACGCCTGCCAAATTTGGCATGACAATTCAATTTTATATATTAGGCCGATTTTCCGAAATAGCTCCCTTTTGCCTAATTTTTTTTCTCCTTTTTCATACAATACAATTCAAATGCCAACATTTCAATTAATTTAGCTCATTATGGCATCAAGTAATGCTTTATACTTTTTAAGGTTTTCAATATATTCGGGCATTTGCAAAAGGCGCACAATTTTCTTTTGATATCATCAACAGAAAACTGATGTCATTTGAAATGAGTTTCCATTTTTCTTTTTTTTCATATAATTCCAAGGTATTTGTAATTGAATTTCTAAATTAGCAAATCAACAATAATTTCAATGTGCTGGCATTAGAAATTTTCTTTTAGTCTAAATGTCTAAATGTTGTTTAATGCTTAACATTTATCAAACTTTGTCGTTAAACGTTTCTGTGATAATAGAAAAAAAAAAAAGCAAGAAAATTTCTATGTAAGAATATTTCTCAGATGTTTGTTGTTCAAACATTAAATATATAAAATTTTTTAAACCATAGCGTAACGCTTACTAGCACGTTTAATTAATTTTCAATATATTTACACATTGCTTTTATAATTAACTGTCGAAAGATTTTGCTTGTCTGTCTTGGTGTGATCTGCTCTGGCCTACCATTAAATTTGATTGAAATAGTTATAAATAAACAAATCATAAAACTACAACTGTAACAACAACAACAACAACAACAACAACAACAAAATAATAATAATAATAATAATAATAATAATAATAATAATAATAATATAATATAACAATAACAACAATAATGCGCTCATGTAACCATTGTAAAGATGATAAGTGAAGAATCATATGTAAATACAATAAATTGAACAGTAAGATCACACCCATTCAAAGCCGCTAAATCATTAGAAATTGAAACAAAAAAAATAAATGTTTTTTCTTTTTTTTTTTATGTAGTCTACTCATTTGGTGGTTAGTATAGAATTTGCTGAAATGTTTGTAACAATCAGAAAGACATTGCTTTAGATTCTCGAAGTAATTTCGAATCACTTTCTAAATCAAAACTTTCAAAGCTAAATTGTCCATTTGGCCATTTGAATAGGCCTTCTTCCATTTGTTATGAAATTTTGAAGATAACTTGATAGATTTTAGTAGACATCGAACAATTTATGCGATTACTTCTTATAAAACATACCATTTTATAGAAAATCGAGATATGAACCGAGGAAAAATGTACAATTAAAAAAAAAATATTTCGTTAAAAATCAATGCACTTTGGTTGCTTTATTCATTAAATAGTTTGAGGCAAATCGTTCCAGTTCGAAAAATGAAATTATTTATATTTGGACTCACTTGACTTGTAAAGCATTTTTTATTTAATCACATTAAGTAAAATATTGTAGCGGTATCTAAAAGTCAACTCTAACTGATTATAACATTTTTCCATGGTGTTTTTCGTTTAATTTTTGTTAGGTGATGCTAATGAAAAATTCACAGAATTTTTGGGCAAGTGCATAAAAGATTTTTCTTACAATTTTTCCTTGCATTGCATATGACCTACCTTTACCCTTAATCGGGTATATACGATACATACGAAAGTTGAAAATATTTTTTTTGTATTCCATAAGCAAAAAAGGGGCATAAAAGTTAATTTGCTTTGTATTAGAAAAATTAAAATTAGAACAAAAAGTAAGAAACTTTATGAAAAGTGAAGAAAATTTACAATAAATTCTGAATGTAGTGTTTTTTTTTTTTGTTTATTATTGGAAAATGCAAGTAGGGTATTAACTATTTGTACTTTATGTTCTCAGTTTACTTTATTGCCTTAACAACTATAAATAAAAGATAAAGAGAGATTGATAGAATAAGTAAAACAAGCAGATATTTGGTTTGACCACATGCCTGGTTAAATATTGAACTGACTTGTAAATTTATTTAAGAAATTCAAAAACCGAAAATACCATAAATTGAAAATTGAAAAATTGAAAAATTGAACATTAAAAAATTGTAAAATGGTTTCTATCTCAGCCTGCCAAATGTTTCATATGTTGCTGTTATTTCATTGGAATTGTATCGTTTATTTACCGCATACATTACTTTTATATAAAGATTTGTACACTAAAAAATATATTTTATGGTTACAAGTTGTCTACTTCGTTTGCTTTTCAAAGAATTTATATTTAAATGACTCCACAATTTGTATGCACTTTTAAGTTTCTCTTTTTTTTTGTTTTTTTTTTTTTTTTGTTTTCTGAAAGAAAATGTAAAGTTCTGTTGTAACAGAGAAGGCAAAATAAGGGCACGCCATGGCATATAGTCTAATTCAATATTTCTTATCTAAAGAGTAATTGAAAGATTTTTTTATTTCCATCATACCATAAACATTTTAGTAAAGGCTTGAAAAACTGTTCACCAAAGACTTTTGAAAATATATATATTGGATTTTTTACAAATATTTTAAATCCATTTTATAATGAATCAATCTATTTCATATTTTACTTTAATAATTCATTTATTCATGATGAAATTTAAAAGACAAGGGACGGGACTACCTACCACTAAAAGTATCTTTTCAAATTTATTTTCCATATCAAAATATGACTTTAGCCATAAACAATTTTCGAAGTTGTAGATTTTTTCATATAATCACAGGTTTTTCGAAAGAGTTTGTTAAATGGGGTTTGGTCTTAGGAAGGCCCAAATATTTGTGTATGTGATTTGCAAACAAAAAATTTAAGCAAATCTTAAATGAATAGATTTTATAGATCTTGAATGAATTTCTCCAAAATATGTATCTAAATTTATGAATTTTTTCCGCGTAAGAATTGCTTATTCAAAAATTTACTTTACTAAAAATTGAACATGAACAATTTAGATAGATATTAGACGAAGAAGAAAGGTTGAAGTCCAGGAAAGTTCTTAAAAATAACTTTCAATTTAGCCATTTTAAAAAAAAGGAAGTTATCTCCGTTTTTTTTTTTTTGTTTATGGATCTTAAATATTTTTATACTTTTTATTACAAATTTTACGAAAAAGCTAAAAGAAATTATAAAATCTTAATTATAATAAAGAAACAATATTCATATGACATTTAATTTACTTGGACGGACCATTGGTCTAAACAAATTAAATTAATTATCTACAATCAGATCCATATAAATATTTTTTTATTAAAGCTTTTTGATCAAAGCAGAGAGAGAAATATTTTAAGCATTACAAAAGTCGAAAGTTTACACGACCAGAGACAAACTAAGAGAGTAAGAGTTCTATTTATAAATTAATAGAGAGAGAGAGAAAAAGCGAGAGACAGAAAGTATGTAAAGAAAACATTGTGTATATCTCTATTGTTTATTTTTGAATTTGAATTTTTTTTTTGTTTTTTTGAGTTGAGTCTATTTGAATAATTCCTTTGGCATTTTGTGTAGCAACAAATTAGGAGCGGCATTGAAAAATAATTTAAATTTAATTACTATTATTAATTATTGTAAATTATTGTAAAAAAAAAATAATATGGAAATTAAGAAATAATTAAATATTAATTACAATTTTATAGATAATGTAATTGTATTGATTGAATTTGTACTTATCGATTGTCAGTGAATCATGTCATGCTAAAATTAACGAACGTCATAAATTTATTGATGCATTCTCTATTTTTATTTAGTTGAGAGACGCATCGACCTATATATGTATAAATATCAATTAAAACTTTCAGCCGCGTAATCATTTTGTTAAAGTGTTTGCCACAAAACGATTTTAAAGTCTGTGCACAATATAAATTTTATATATAGCCTGCGAATTTTGATATTTGCTTCAAAATTTGTTTTGTAAATGTGATGCCTTCAAGTGTCGCATTATTTTTAAAATAATTCTCTAACAATTTGAACTTAAAGCAGCATCAAATTTGTGAAAGATTATTAATTTAGATGGCTAATTAAGAACAATTTATTTTGTAGGGTACAAGATTGCTGAAGCCCGTTTTAAGTATGATAAATTATTTGAAATTGTGTACTTTGCTTTTTTAATTGTTTTTTTTTTTTTAATTCATATTATTAATCATAAATTTCTTAGTAGTAAACGTGCTTACATAAAATTAGATTTAGAGAAACCATTTTATCAAATGTCTAATTTACATAGTTATAATTTAATTAATTTTAAATGGAAGCCACCCTCTTGAGTTAAGAGAGCGTAACGTTTATCAAATTTAATTTTAAGTGGAGTTTTATCACAAATTTCCAAGGCATGATTGCGTAAAATATGAATTAAAGCTAATTTAATTTGAAGTTGAGCCAAAGAGGATCCAATACATTGATGAGGTCCAGCCCCAAATGGTAAATAGGACATTGGAACTTGTATTTTACGTTGCTCTATTGAAAAACGTTCCGGATCAAATTGATATGGATTAGGCCAGTACAATGGATCATAATGTAAAGCTAAAGTTGATATAAATACAGGCATACCGCGTCGTACCATACATTCAGCTTGCGGCCGAAACGACACGAAACGTTTTTTATTTAATGGAGTACATTGCCTTTCCAAAAATGGCACTATCGGATACTTGCGTAATGTTTCTTCCACCACCATACGCAAATACATCATATTCTCCACTTTCTCATAATCCAATAGCGAATTATTTTGTTGTAATGCATTTAAAATTTCCGTACGTAAACGTCCTTGTACATTACAATTTAAGGCTAATTCGTATAGAGCGAAAGCCAACGTATTAGAACAAGTTTGTATGCCAGCCAATTGAAAAGTAGCTGCCTGAGCTACTAAATAATCTTGCTGATGTGTAAAATGATTAGAATCACGATTAAGTGCCGCTTCTTTTTTCAATGTTATTAATCGTTCAATTAAATCGTTGCGTATGCCACCATAACGTTCACGTTCATCTAACATGCTTAATACAAGATCTCTTAGAAATTTGGTGTGACCTACAGTGAAAAGTTTTGGACGTAATATCTTTAATAATTTAGGCCATAAAAATATCAAACATAGATTAATGGCATGTTTATAGTTAATCACAAACATTTTATGGCTATAATCACTCAATTGTCGGCGCACTGTATTCCTTAGACTGTACGTTTTCAAACCGAATGCAATACTAGCAATCATATCCGTATTATACATATCGCATATATCTTTTATCTGTACAATTATGCCGTTATTTTGCTTTTCATTTCGCATCAATTTCTCAAGGTAGGCTTCCAAATCATAACCAATCTAAGGAAGGGCGTTAGTAGCAAGTTGTGTGTGAATTATGCATTCCGAAAGAGTAGAAAAAATGTAAAAAAATGTAAAAAAATGTAAAAAAGTGTAAAAAATGCCAAGAAAGATAAAAAGTTTTCTCATGCAAAAAAAAAAAAAGAAAACAATTAAAATGAAAATTGCCAACCTCTTCCATTAAAGCAAACATTTGTCTCATATTGGCCGCTGTAAAAATTGGTGCTAATTTTGTACGTATATTCCGCCATTCGGGATTACGAGCAAAAAATAAATTCAATGCACCCATTTTATCATGAGAGCCATCGCAACGTGCAAAACGATGAGAAAAATTCACAAAGTCTTCGATTAAAACTGTACGTATCAATTGTAAATCACGCAATAATATGGCCGGTTGATGGAATAAATAAATCCCTACCAAAGGTTCACGCGTGAAACGTTCATTAAAATAATAATCGCGTAATTGTAATGCAAATGAATTTTGCATTTTTAAAACATCTTTCAAATTCCCCAATAAATGTGTAGGTTGAACATATTTAATACGCCTCCGTTGCCAATAAACATAGGTCCGACGTGACCATACGAACACCCCGGTTAATATTGTTACAACAATTAATAATATTGTACTAGATTCAACCATACTTAAGAGAGTTGTGAATAGAACTACGGCTGATAGTCGTAGTTTGTAGAAAAAATTTAATTCGAAAAAAAAAAAAAAAGAAACCAAACCAACGCTTTATTTTTTTTCTATTATAACTGTTTTTTTATCTTTATATAAAAAAAGATATAAATATATACATTTCACTTTCATGTCATGAGTACACAATAAAAAAAAAAAATCGAAGCCGGAAAAAACACTCATGAAACCCTAACAAAACAAAATTAGACAAAAAGAAAACACAGAAACAGAAACAAAAAAAATAGAAACAAAACAAAAAAGTAAATAATAAATATAAATATTAAAATGTATATACTAATAAGCGACCTAACAGGCAAATATATACACGTAGACTGTTTAATACCAGACCAGCGACTACATCACTTTGATTAAATAAAAAACTAAACAAAATAATAATAAAAATAATATGAGCAACTAGAAAATTATGAATGGCTTAAGTCAAATTTTATTTACTCACTAATTTTCAGAGTGATTGACAGCGAAAAGTACAAGAAACGAATGGGCGTTGAAAAGATATCTGGAATAGAAAAAAACATGCAAGCGATATGGAAAGTTTCAATCGACTATTTCTTAAAATTCTTAATCAAATAAAATACTTATATAATGGGCGTGTTCTTTTTTTCCACGAAGTGATGTGAAAAGTTTTAAGCAACTATTTCTTAAAGTCCTTGAGTATATAAAATGCTTATAAAATGGGCGTGTCCTTTCATCGATTCGTTCTATTTGAGATGTTAATTTACACAGAACTTAGTGAGATTTAAATTTTGATTTATTAATTTCAACGTTTATTGAATTCGGACCTTGAAAAGTGCCACATAATAAATAAATAGACTCATGAACTTAAATATCTCAGGTATTTCTCATTGAACAACAACAATAATCACACTTCATGGACAAAACTATAGCATGTTTATATTTGGCTATTACAAACCTTTTGATGAATTGATTATGCCTGGAAATCTATGGATGGATGGTATAATAAATAAATAACATTGAAATATAAAATTCTGAGCATTTGGAGAGAATTGAGCACGCTGAATTTTGCTCTTTATTAAAAACTTATGAAAAAAGAGAAACAAGTGAAACCGCAAAATTAATTTAAAATCATGCTTTCGTCAACTAAAACTTTATCTTTAAAACTTTCTCTCTCTCTTTCTCCCTCTCTCTTTTTCTCTTTACTTTATCTTTTTCATTATACTCTGATATGATCAATTTATATATCGAATCTCTGTTGTTGCTGTTTTACGCGTTTTGATTAAAGTACAAAATTTGCTTTACGAAGATGGATTTTATTTGTTAAATTTTTTTGCAGCATTTTATAGAGATAAACTAATTGTGAAAGTATAATTAACTGAGAAGAGAGAAAGAAAACGCTATAATATAAATTGCTAAAATTTTTAAATAAAATGCATTGAAAGTGTATTTTTTTAATAAATCTCTTAAAGTGAAATCAATTGAAATTTCTAAAGCATTTTTTGCTTGGCTTAACTCTAAAGAAACCTCAAATTGTTTGTACAAATTGTAAAAATCTTTTTTTTTTTTATAAAGATAAGTACTTTTAGATATTTACATTTTTCGCGACTGTTAATAAGCAATGAATTTGTACTTAGAAGTGCATCTTTGCCCAGGAAATTCATCTCTTCTAGACAGAGCTCTAAATTCCATGCGTTTTATGTCTAGTATAAAAATGTTTTTTGCGCCAAGATTAACTTTTTTGTAAATGCTTACGGTCTGCAAAATTTCCTGAGCACTCTTTGTAAGCGCTTTATTCTGAAGAAAAGTTAATATAAAAAAAAACTTTATAATTTTGTTTATTTTTTTTTTATGATAGTCCTACTGCGTTTGTGCAATTAGAAAGTTGGTCCAAAACGATCTATTTTAGGTAACCTCAGCCATATAAAGAATTTTTTAAATTCATAAAAAATTAGATTCATTTTATTTCACTGACTTAATTATATTTTTTTTAGCTTCTTAATTGTCGGCTTCGATTGATTTTAACGTTTATTTTTTTGAGGATATGATAATGGTTTATTAGCCACATGTGAGTTGATGCATTCTTTTTTTCTTTATTATTATTGATTTTGGGAAAAACTAAAAATATATTTTCTCGAAATTTTTTTTTTTTATTAAATAAAATAACAATAACAACGCCTACAAAATTCACTAACTCATTAACATGGTAATAAAAAATAATTAATATCTCAATGAATTTATATGTAACAAGTCCAAAAAGAGACTTGAATTAATTTCAAAAAAATAAATAAATAAATAAATAAAGCGACATATGTTTGATAGAGCAAAGGAACCTTAAAATTGAATAAATGAAGGCATGACAACAATGTTTCAAATATGTTTAATCAAATGCTTTTATTAATAGAATCGTTCGTTGAATGTTTTTAAGGGTAAACATATTTGATACAAATTAAAAAATTAAAATAGAAAGCCTCTGTCAAAGAAAAAAATAAATAAACCAAAGAAAACATTAAACATAAAACTGAAATGTTAAATGAAATTTGTAAATAACAATTAAATTAAATTAGTCGATTATCGTAACCAAACGAAAGAAAAAATTTTTAAGTTTTATTATTAGTTTTTTTTTTCCTTTTAATTCTTCCTTTATTTTTGCTTTTTGTTTCCATTAAGTTAATTTAACATTTTTAGATGAATGTCATTAAATAAAACCGGATATAAAACATTAAATGTTTAACAATTGTTTTCCTTAATGGACGAATGAATTTTGAAAGTAACATTTCAGAACTTTTTTAGGGCTCATGTTTAAACTTTGGTGATTATTCACAAAAGCGTTGAATGATAAAGGCGTTGAACTCTTTTAAAATTTGAAATAAAAATTTTCTCAAGAACACTTAACTATTCATAAAAATTAATTGAGGCCTAAAGCGTTAAGAAAATCTTAAAGAAAACTTGGCCCTTTGAAAATTTTTGGCTAACTGCTTGGGCTGAAGTTCATCAATTTCGCGCTATTAGCGTTTATAGGAACGAACTATAAAACTAATAAGAGTAAAAGTTCTAAGCAAGTATTTCATGATAAGAGATTCCCTGAAATTATTGTTGTAACTTTGAAATCAGTTCTCTATTAATCTTAAAATACTGGCCTAAATTTTTGGCATTTTTGTTTTGATTTTAATCTTTGCGGATCAACTAACTAAGATTAAATTCTTTTTGAATAAGGTTTAATGGAGAAAGGGCTTGTGAAATTTTGATTGGGCAATCAATTGAAGCCATTTTCTGCGAAAGTAATTATAAGAAATATAAAACTCAGTTTAGCTAAAATTTGAATTATTTCTTCATCATAAAAAATAATCATCAAAATGATTGTAACTGAGCTAGCATTTATTTGAATGAAATCTATGATTTTTGATAGCAATTTTTCGATTATCTAAAATAGTCATTATACACTTTAATGTATTTGAAACAAAAACCTTGAAGTCACAATTTCTTTGATTTCATGGTCCAATATGTTTACAAAAAAAAAAAAATCCTTCTAAACATTGTAAAAAAAAAAACAATTAAAGTAAAAAATTGGAACGCTGTACAAGAAAAGTATTATACGGTTGTAAATTATAAGTAAACCTGCCAAATGGTAAATAAAAAATGAATCTAATAAAAAAGATTCTGGAGCATAAAAACAAACATCATTAAAAATAAGTAAAAATATGAAGTTTGGTTGAAATTAAATTTTGAATACCTCACAATTTTTCTTTGGTTTTATTATATTTGTGGAGTGTGCTTTTTTTTTTCTTGCGGGGTTTGAAGAGTTCAAAAAGATGGTTCATTTGATTATACATTTTCCAAAATCTTCTCTCTCTAAGTCTTTTGATTTTATCAATTTTAAATTTAAGTTATCATAAAAAAGAATGTCCTGGATATTCAGTAACAGATATTTTGGGTAAAGACGCCTACAGCGAACTAGTTCTAGAATTTTACAATGCCGAGAGGCTTCAAAGTTTCAATGGTCTAAGAAATTGTGTAGTCCCAAATTTGATGTAGTAAGCATAAAATATGGGCTCGTTATATTAGTTGAAGGATTAAAAAAAAAACAAAACAAAGATCACCAAAATTTAACTCATAAAATAATTGTCAGGCCAATATTTTTAACTCTTTTTCATTTGGTTGTTTGTTTTTTTTTTTTTTTCACAGCAAATTTTTTTCCGAAAAATTCTATGTAAACTGAAACTTATTGTTGTAGTCTACGCTAACTTTTAGTATTAGATATTGATTCAATTGACTGAATACAATCAGTCAGTTACATTTTTTAACGAAGCGTTAATTTTATTGTTGTTGCTGTTGTTGTTATTATTGTAAATTGCCATTTAAGGAAATAATTCGGTTCTTTCTTCGGATTTTTTTTTTCTTTTTTCTTGTTTGTAGTGTAAGTAATTTAAAAGAAATTGTATTTATAGGTCACAAAGGAAGAGCATCATAAAAATACACTGTGAAGGGGTTAAGCAGAAGCAAACAGAAAAAAAAAGAACAGAACAAAAAACTGAGAAATGAGAAATTTCGTTTAAAAAAAATTTTCAAATCGTAAAACAGCGGTTACTTGTACTGTCGATGCCAATAAAATAAAGGCATGATATTTTTAAATGGCACCAAGACACAAATTTTATTTTATTTTTTTTATAAAATTTTTTTCTAAAAATTCAGGGCAGAAAAAATCATTCTTTCATCATCATGTCTTAGTATGGTTATAAAAAAGAAAACGAAAACGAAAACGAAAATTAAGAAAATTATATTTGGCTTTGGCCAAATCTTAAATACCCACCACTCAAACAATATAACAACAAACGATTCAGAACTGGCTTCAGTTTTTCAGTAGTAAATAAAAAGCGTAAAAACATGAAAATTTAGTACTGTGTAATTCCACGTAGGCGTGGCTAATTTTCTAAACCAATAGTCTCTATACTTGTACAAATATTCAGCTTTCTTTTGCAGTAAAAAATCGAGATGTTCTTAGTTTACGTTGCACTGTGGGCGTGTCCTTTGACTGATTTTGTCCAATTTCAATAAATAACTTCCAATGATTCTGCCAAATTCAAACCAGGCGAATGCTTACAACAGACAGATAACAAACAGACGTTCAAATGGACAGACATGTCTAAATCGATACAGAATTTGATGCTAATCAAGAATTATATATATATTTTATAGGGTATCCAATGCTTTCTTCTAAGCGTTACAAAGGTAATGTCACAATGAGTATACCCCCCAACTCGGAGTGGTGGGTCTAAAAAACAAAGAAACGAACAAACCGATGAGTTTTGAGGATTTTGAGTATTTTTCCAAATATCTAATCAAGTAAAACTATTGGTTTTGAGAAGTTAAGCCTAAAATGAACGGTTTGTTAAAGATGGATGAAGAAAACGACCAAAATGAACTAAATTTAATTTTTGCCTTCATATGCGCCTGCTGTACGGCAAGAAATTCCAAGAAATTGAAATTTGTTTTCCAAGCAAGCAAGCAAAGCATGTATAAGAAAAGGTCTCAAAATTTTGCGTAGAAGCTGTTTTGTCGATTTTGGCTTTTACTTATGTAGATTTTTTATCATTATAAAATTTTTAAAACTTTCAATGCATTCTCCGAAGCTTCCTTTTAGTTGTTTAGTTGTTATGAATGTTTTTTGAAAGATACAAAAAGTCCCTTAATGGTACAAATTACAAATGACCCTGATATACCAAATGACTTAAAATATTTGCCGCATTCTTTCTCCAGCAATTATTATTAACGTGAAAATTTTAAAAATTGTTTGTTTGAAGCGTAATTCCCTGAAATATGCAGGATACATATTTTTCTCTTATTTACTTTCATTGCAACATGTTGCAGATACATTTCAAATATTAGCTATTTGAAAGCTTGCAACACTAAGTTGTAAAATTTTTGTACATTTCGATTTCTTTGCACATTTCTAGTATTTACACAATATAAATTGTTGGCTGGTCTAAAATATACCAAATATTGGCCACAAGAACACAACCAATATAAAAAACAACAACAAAATTCAAGCATATGTAAATTATAGTCCTTAACAAAATGCTCCTCTACACACGCACTCGATTTAAATTGCAATATAGATACTAGAGTCAATCACTATCATCATCATCATTATTATCATCATCATTATGAGGAAGGCTAACTACACATAAAAAAAATATAATAAAGTCTAGATTAAGATGTGGAAAGTATGGACTGGACAACATGTACCAACTGCTATTTGGTATCACTTTAAAATGTAAATGTAATTTAAAATGTAAAATGTAAGATATAAAATTGGAAAGTCAAAAATAAAGTTGAAAAGGTTTAAATGAATAGTCCGCTTAGAATCTTCTCATCTTTATGAAAATGGAGATTAGAAGGCTTAAAAAGTTCTTATGGTCATTTTCAATGATTTATCTTGAAAAACTTTCCTGTAAAAAAAGCATTTTTTATAAGTAAAATCGATTTAAAACAATCCTTTTAAAGTATGATATTTTTATGCAAAATGTGCCTCAAATTATATGAATCTTTTTTTTCAAAACCCTTTTCAATAATTTTACAAAATTTTTAACATTCTTAAACTTTTAAGCATTTTTTAGATCAGTGCAATGTTGGTTTAGGGTATTTAGAAAACGATCCTGACCTTTAAGAAATTTTTTACTTAAATTCCTCAAATGTACTTACCCACAAACAAACTGAACTCTTTATTTTTCCATTAGAGTTCTAAAGTGTGTTGCTTTCATATGCTGATACTATTCTTGATATTGCATTTATTATTGTTGATATTTTTGATAATGTTGGTGTTGTTGGTGTTGTTGGTGTTGTTGATGTTGTTGATGTTGTTTGGTGTTGTTGGTGTTGTTTGGTGTTGTTATTGTTACCACCACATTTTGGTTATTTTAACTAGCACTTTAAAGTTTATTTAGTCTCCATTTTATGGTAACAAGACCGACCACTAACTTCAACACTAGGCCTCAACACTTAAATACTTAACCAAAATAGAAAGCAAAAAAAAAAACAAAAAGAAAAACACAAAAACAACAAGAACACTAATAATCATTTTCTTTTAATTTTTGTTATATTTTTTAGTTGAAAATAAATGAAATGCTTTAACTTGAAACTTTCAAAAAAAATAAAAAAATAAGTATAAAAATTTAAGTACAACTTTTTTTTCTTCTTTTGTATCATCTAAATCAGAGTTTAATATTTTTTTCTAGTACTTATAAACTTCTATCATTTGAGATTGTATTTGTCGATTTTGCCAATTTCTGTTTGCATTATTTTCATTGATAAAGTAATTGCTTTGTTTTTAAATTTGGACTGATTGATCAAACCGTAAATTAATTCTGTTTTTTTTTTTATTATTATTATTATTATTTTTATTGTTTTATATTTATTTGGTTTGTGTTTTCTTTATAATTTTCATAAAAAATATTAAGAAGAAGAGAAAAATTTAAAACGATTTGAGGCAAACCGAGTACAAATCAAAAATAATATAAAAAGAAAAAAAAAGTAATAAACTCTTAAAAGAAAAATGGCAACAACTTTTGTGGTTTTGCAATAATAAAAATATAAAGCAAGCAAGAATTCAATTTGATAATCATGAATATCGAGCACATTTAATAACAATATAAACTTAAACATTTCATTACAATTTGATTGTTTAGTTTTTATCGATATTTTCAATCAATAGACAATTTTTGGCATTTCAAAAAACCAAAAAAAAAAAATTATTATTTTACAAATATGAAGTCATTTTCTATTTCAAAGAGAAAATGTAAAATGAAAGAAGCACTATCATTTTCAATGTAAATTAAAATCAAATTAAAATCAGTTCAAAAATGACGTATCTTGAAAAATCATGACCTGAAATATAAATCCAAAAAATAAAGGACTCAACAATGGATAGATTAATTCAAGTCATATTAGAAGAGCAACATTTAAGCTTAATTAAAAATTTTTTTTAAATCTTAAGTACAATAATTTTGATTAAACTACTTAAATTTTCTACTTAACAAAATACTTTCAAATTAATCAATTTAAATTTAAATTTGAAGCAAAATTTCTTTCTTTTTTTTTTTTTTGTTTTGCTTTATTGTTTTTCTCAGTGAAAAAAATTCTACCTTTTAATTATATAATTTACTTATCGATCATTTTGATTAAATCACAATTAAATGTTAAATTGTATAATAATGAAATTGTTCATGAAAATAAGTACCAAAATAATTGAATCTCTGACTTTGCTTTTACACATTTACATGTGATTAATTTAATATCAGTTATATTATGAAAATGGCTTGATCCAATTTGCTGGCATTTTCAACATCATCATCATCACGTAATGCATTCATTATAATTTTATGCATCTACATTTCGTGGCCACAGTGTATTAAAAACTTTGCCAATATTCATTTTCACATCAAACCATTCCATAAAATTCCGCAACAAGGCAAACGGTACAAAATAATCTGATGCCAGAATTATGAAAAATATTTTCCAGCAATATTTTTCAACAAGTAATCTTCACTTATTACAATTTTTTTTTTTTTTTGGTATATAATTAATAACGAATGCGTATATTTATATAATGAAAAAATCAGTATAACTTGAATGGCCAAAAAAAAAAACCCATGAAAAATTTGACATTTCATTTATTACAACATTTTGGTGAATTCACTTGAACTTGAATATTTTGCTTGCACTTTAAACTTTCATAAAAAACTGATGGCAGTTTATTTCATGAAAGCATCTTTTTCTTACTTCACGTTATCTTTATTAATCTCTGATAACAATTGGACCTTTGAAATTCGATTCAAAGATATATTTTCTTTTGGCGTAAGGTATTTAAAAATTGACCTTAATCGATTGCAATTCTATTCCATTACATGTAACCACTTAAAAATATAAGCGTTAAATATTTGTAGAAAATTCTGCCATACACCAGACTTTAATAACTATTTTTGGTATGTTGCATCATGAAAAGGACTAAAAAAGAGATGAGAGTGAAAAGTAGAAGCAATATGTGTAAATGTGGTATTAATTTATTGCACCTAAACTTGTAAAATAGACCTTTTTATAGTGTTGTATATTTAATATTAATGAATGCCAATTTATGGCAGCTGTGGCTTCACATCTTTATTGATACAATAATTTACTAAGAAAATATTATAATAATTTGAAAATTTTCCATTATTTAAGATAAAAGTTAAAGGTTTTATAATAAATTTTAGAAATGTAGAATGGAGTTGCTTGAGTTCAACACGCTCAATTTACTAAGAATTTACTAAGAATTCTATAAATTTGCATTTATAAGAAATAATTGTGCCAAATAAATCTAATTATATATAAAATCTAATTAGAATCAAATTGGATAAGTTTGCTCAATTAGATTTAACTAATTTTAAATTTAGTGTAGAAGAAGAATAAGAGGAAGAAGAAGAAGAAGAAGAAGAAGAAGCATGAGTTCGCAAAAAATTTATTATGAAGGATTCACTTCCATCGAAGCTGCCTTTCATTATAAAAATTTTGGAAAATTCTTCGCATTTATTCATATATATTTGCGGATGCTTCTGAATCAAAGCATCTTCAAATTATCAAATATTTTAAAACATTGTCCTTTGATGATGTTAAAAAATAGACACATTAAACAATCAGTTAGACAGAGAGATTTAAATCGAATTGATAAGTGATTCTGAATTGGAAAATGATTGATTGCTTATAATAAAAGTAAAATCTATTGTAAAAGTTTCCGGTAGCAGCAACTAATGGAATTCTGCATCTACAAATGATCTAAAATATAACACATAATAACAAAATTAAAACATTATGCAATAAAGATTTTCTACAATTTTTTTAATTATCTTATAAATATGTGTGTGTATGTATGTGTGTATGTGTGTATGTGTGTATGGATGTAATTATTTATATACAATAACAATTATTGAAGATTTCATGTAAATGGCTTCAGTTTTCATATTTTATGTATTTCCCATAAAATCGTATTGTTCTAATTTTCTTCTTTTTTTTTTGTTTTTTTTTTTTTTTGTTATTTTGGTTGCTTCAAATTAATTGAAGTGAAATAGCAATAATTAGCTTAACAGGATCAAACACGTATGAATGAATTACTTAAAGAAGCAATAACATAGAAGATAGAAGATTTCATTCCACAAACCTATGAAGTTGAAATTGATGAAGTTGCAGTTGCAATTGATGAAGTTGCAGTTGCAATTGAAGTAAGATTAGGGGAAGATTTTCTCATTTATGATTGTTGGTGCGATCAAAATATATTGATAATAATGCTTACAAATGATTAATAGTAATTATTACATTATTACATATGTATGGAATAAGAAAAAATAACAACAAATAAGACAAAAAAAATCATCATTCATCAAAATAATGCATTCATTAAATGTATTTTAACAAGTTGCATCGATAAAAAAAGAAATAGCTACATCAAAAATAATGCTAAAGATGTAATAGAAGGAAAATAAGAAGAAGAAGAAGAAGAAGAAGAAGAATTAAAAAACTGTAATTGAAATTTTGTAGGGAAAGATTGTAAAGTGAAGTAAAAAAGAAAAAAAAGTTTCATACTTTTTTTAAAATCTATTCTTTATCTCCTCTGAAGTTGAGAGGCCTTCTTTAGCCAACATACATGTTGTATGCGATTGATAATTATTTATACATATATATATATATATATATATAAAATATGTTTTATATATGTTTATCTAACATCTTAAGATTTTATCTAATTGTCTATTGTTGCATCATCATCATCATGTGTGTCTCTATAGCATGAACGTGTATAGTTTTGTTATTTAGTTGTTTGTGGGCTGGTCAGTCTATTTTAAGTAAAGATTTATGGTGCTTTTTTTTCTTTTTTTTTTTTTTTTTTTGCAGAAGATTAATTCCCTTTTTGTTTTATACTCATTACAAAAATAATATAAAATAAAATAAACGAATAAAAAACCTTTAATGAAGTGTAAAAACATGTGAGGAGATAAAAAATTATAAACCAATGAAAGGTATAAGAAACAATGCCGCCCAAGATTATATAATAATAATAAGAATAATAAAAGAAACAAATAAAAATATTATAATTGGCCGGTGCTAACACTTTGTGTTGTGAGATTAAAAAATTTAAAAAATCTGGAAAATTAATTCAAGCAAAGTTAGTTCGAAATTGAAATTTTTTGAATCATTTGAATTGAATTTATATGAAAAAGAGTCCAAAGAAATAGTTAAACTAAGCCAAAATGTATCACTTTTATTTAGTACAATAAATCTGTATGCTTGCATCGATTTTCATTAGAAAATTTGTGAAATGCCAGTTTTTCAGATTAGAAATAATCCCACAATTTTTCAATATCATTAATCTTTGACTCAAAGCATCATGATTATGGGTCAAATTTGATCAAGATATCTCAAATAATGTAAACTAAAGCTTCTAAGGTAAATTTACAAGGAAGTTCAAATCTCAAGAGGTTGGACGAATAAACAAACTTGGTGTTTCAATTCCAAGCCTATCTGCGTAAACATGGCAAGAAGAAGAGGAAGATAAGCAGGATGAGCAGAGCCAAGCAATTTATTGCTAAATTGTTGTTAATGGATATTAAAGAAAAACAAAAAAAAAATTTCGAAAACAATTTTTGGAAAATCAACATAATTTCGTTAGAAAATCTTTGAATTACCAGAATAAATATCTAAATGGCCTATGATAATTTTCAAGTACTTACCTTTATTTATTGAACGGCTTAAAAATCGTGATGTGGCATTAAAACATTGTTGATTGATTATCCTGCATCATTCTCTCTCTCATTCTCTCTCATTCTCTCTCATTCTCTTTTATTCTCAATCACTTCACTATTCACTATTTCGTGTTTATTTCCCCCATTTAATTCATTATTTACATAACGATTTAAAACTAATCAGTTGAATTTTCATGTACGTGTTAAAAATTAACATGAATGAATCTCTAATAAGAATCATGAACATTCAGCGCAATTTAATTGTTTCTCATTTGCTTTTTCTTTTCTTTTTTTTTTTATTTTTGTTTTGGTTTTTAAAGCTTAACGAAAAACTGTATAATATCATTTTTAATACCCAAACGAAATAAACTTTGCTTTTATATATGTTTTATATGTTACAATTCAACAATTCATCATACCACAATTAAACATTCGATTATTCTATTTACTTTTTACAAATCAAATAAGTACATTGAATGAGAGAGAGAGAGAGAGAGATAGAGAGAGAGAGAGAGAGAATTTAATTGAAACATAATGTTTTGTTTTCATTTTCTATGTAAACACCGTGCAGATTCATTGATTCTCAGGATGATTTTGTATTTTGTATTTAGCTTTCAGTATAATTTATAATTCTGGAATGTTATCCATCCATAATACCAATACCAATACCAATACCAATACCAATACCAATACCAATAATAATAATAATAGTAATATAAATAATAATAAGCAATAAAATGCAACACTAATTAAATCTGTTTAAAAGATTTTAGAATAATCATGTCAGAATGACATTAAAATCAGAGTTTTGTTTTTTTTTTTGTTCTTTTGGCTTAAATTTTGTATTGTGAAAATTAACAGATGCTGCTGTGACAATGATTTTTACTTATTGTTAAATATTAAAATGTTTAATTTTTATATGAAATTTATTCATTTTCATTTAGTCGCTTTGATACTTTCAAAGTTAAAACTTTCATTTAAAATTTCATTCAAAATTTATTTGTGTTGTTTTGTTAGCTTAATCTTTTGGATGGATGATTATTTTACTAGGAAAGCTCTTTGTGAATCATTTTCATTATACGAAAAAACTTTATGAAATAAGTGAGTATTACAAATGAAATCATATTTAATTGTTAGAAGCCTTTACCACGACAACTCCGTAGCTGAACTTCAAGTGACTTGTTTAACCATTTTAGATCATTTAAATTTCCTTGTTTTTCGTGCTTTTTATGTAATTTATGCTTTTATTATAATAAAGACATTGAACAATAATTCTTTTAATGAGCGTATCCAATTTGATTGAGCTTATCAAGGTAATGTAAAATATTAGCCTTCAAATAAAATAGCTAAATAATTTTTTTGATCTTAAAAATTTTAATGATATTCTTGCAAAAAGCTGCCAATAATTAAAAGTTAATAAATAAATGCTGAAGATTAAAATTTGAAAGAGTCTTTTATATTGTCTGAAATTTTCAATTAATTTGGTGTTTGTTGTACAACTATTTTTCATAACTCTCTTTTTAGTAAAAATTGCTTAATAAAATCGTTAAATTTGTTAAATATTATTAAAAGTTTCTGCAAGCCAAATCGGCCATAAAGTATGCCCACATTTCAATTAAACGGTTTTTTCAAGTCACTGTCTCTGCCTTAAAACGCTCAAGAATCAAGAATCAAGAATCAAGAAAAAACGATCGCATGAAATATTTTAATGTTGGGTCTTTAAAAGTTCATCAAGTTAATCATTTAAAATATTTCTTTTTGCTATTCTCTCTTATTAATGTTTATTGCTTTCAATTACAAATTCTATGTTAAAAATATAAAAAATTTCCATTTATTGATATCAAGATTTAAACTAAATAGAGCTTTACTTGTTACTTTTTTACATTTATTAATATTTATTTAGCTTTGTTTATTTGATCTTTACAGTTAGCTTAAGTCGCACCTTAATTGTCTCCTATCAATAATACAAGGTATATTATGAAAAGAGAGTCCATTTGTAAAATGCCAGATGAATTTCATTTCATTTACATGAAATTTATATTTTACTTTTTAATTTATGTTTTTATTGAAAGCGTTTTCTAAGGAGATTTTATGGCGCACTTTTTTAAAGTTTGATCCTAAAATTAAAATCGTTTATTTTAATTTCCTTCGCCAGTCAAGTTAAAAATCTTGAGTTGTTGTCAATTGTTTATTTGAATTCACTATAAAGTTCTCTAATTTTGTTTTTGCTTTAATTTGAAAGATTTTTCTTTTTATTTTTTTTTTTATTTTTTATATTTGTGATATACCAACCAATTGACTTCTGATATCAATAATAAAAATAATAACGTAACATGAAAATACTAACGTAATACATAAAATCTTCTTTAATACAAATGATACAGCAAACAAAAAAAAAAAAAAAAAAAAAAAAGAAATGTGAAACGAAGAACGAGGGAGTTTGTATAAGAAAGCAACAGAATTTAAAAAAAAAAAAATGAAAAGAAATTGTAAAATCATCACGCACATTTAACTTTGAACTTGGTTGTATCATGCTGTTGCGTAATGCCTAACAAGACAGTAGGCCACAAAAAGGCGTTACGTTTTTTTTTTTTTTTTCATCAACAACACAACAAAAATTAAATCCTTAGAGATGGGAAATCAATGTAACATCGTCATCAAAGCATTAAAGCTTATTAGCCTCATCTGAGACATTATTTTCAATGAACTGTTGCCCTTAACATGAATTGCAAAAATTGAAAATTTCCCTTTCAATAAAAAACACAGCATTTGAATGTGCGTGTCGTGTGGCCGTGTAGTCGTTCGTGTGGCCTCTATAGAATATTTGCAAATAACTAAATGTGAGCTTCTTTATTGATAATTTTTTTATAACATTTGGAGATTTGGGGATTGGGGAAGCAGAAATGGAGGCTGATGCTGGAGAGTGGTGGACTAGAGAGCTTCATTTGGCATAATAATGATGCCTTTGATTAGATTTTTGTTAAAAAAAACAGTAACAGTTTAAAAAGGGTGGTTGTAGTTATAAAAAGGGAAAACAAAGAAACCAACAAAAGTTTTTTTTTGGGGGGGGGGGGGGTGTTGTTTTTACTTCGATTTTTCATTCCTTTAAGAATTTTTTTTTTTATTACTTCGTAAAGCTTTGTTCAATAAGTTTGTTTTACTAAGTGCAACATTATTCCAAATGAATTTTTCATTTAATTTTTTGATGAAAATTTTTGTAGTAAATGAAGGTGATTCATAAAATTCGCCTTCAGTTAACTTTTCCTTTTTTTTTTTTTTTTTTTTGTTTTACTACATAGCTTTTTTTGGATATTTACAATAAATTGTTGTTGAACATTTTTCGCATTTCTCCATTCCCGCCCCCTTCCCCTCTCCCTCACCTTCTCCCTCACCCTTTATTTCTTTCTTCATTGCCTTGCCTTAAGAATTCTTTTCAAATTTAATTGATTTCTGTTTAGTCGCGTAACACAAATCTTTGGTTTGTATGGTTTTGCAGTTTTTTTACATTTTATATAAATTTTTTTTTTTTTTTTTCCATATCGATTTAATGAAATTTGAAAGTAGAAAAAAGAAATTGCGAAAAGGAAAATTTCAATTTTATATCTTTTCATTAAATGTTGTCGAAATGTTGTCTTTGGGGCATAAAAAGTTTTTAAATTTGCCATGTTAAATATTTCAATCGCTTTGTAAAGTTTAAATTGCTCAAATTCCAAAATTTAGATAATTTTAAATATAGCGGTAATGTCATTAAATTGTGACCTTAGCTCTTGTGAATATTTCAAAAGAAATTTAAATTTTGATTTTCTGAAAACCGACAAACAAAACTGAAATTTATTAAGAATCTCCAGAAAACTTTGTTTGTTGTCAATTTGAATTGTCAAATCTTCATTAAGAAAAGTTTCAATTTAATATTAGTTTATAGATTTATGTTAATGCCTTCTGCTTAGCTCAAGGGAAAACAAATCGATTTGGATTTAACTTTAAATAATTCGCTTAATTTGATTGAAAGGAAAATAAAGCAAACTGCTTGAAATTATATTTTTAATGAATGAAATGAACATAAAAATTCATGGATCTCATCAATATTCAAAAGTACTCCACTTTAAAAGAAACTCTGAATCATAATAAATCAAAACAATTTTTCTAATAGACATTAAACAATCGGATAGACGGAGGTATGGACATATCGTTTCATTATTTCAGATAGTTGGATTTAAGCCATTTAATGTAGAGTAGGCTTAAAATTATTTCAAATTGTTATGGTACAATAAATTAATTAAATTAATTATCAAAGGATTAAGCATTCTGGAAGCGATATCAAATATCTGGGAAAAGTGTAAGATTCAAAAATACCGCTATAATAGAGTTTTACTTGACATTAGGGAAACTCTATAAATTTGTATATAGTTAGATGAAGGGCAGACAAGTGTAAGGCATTGAATATGAAACAATTGCAAAAAGTATTTCATTGTAAATCGTGTTCTGATATAAATCTATTTAAAGGCATACTCGGTAAGTTAAGCCATAAAGATAAAACAGCTGTCAATTAAGTTACTATCTCGGCTATCATTTAGGCTAATAGCATGAAAGGGGTTATATAACTATTTTAGAAATAATAATAACAACAACAACAACAACAACAATAAACATTAATAAGCAATGTAGATTGTTTTATTTTAGATAAACTAAATTTCTGGAAATTCGTTCTGGTTGCTCAATTTCGGATTCTTTTAATTTCAACAATTTGATGTATAGTTTTTAAAGCACAGAAGCTCAACCAAAAAAAAAAAAAAAAAAAAAAACAAGCAAAAAACAAGCAAAAAATGAATTGAATGGTTAAGCAAAAGGAGCATTAACCAATTTGCCAATTTATTTTACTTTATAAAAAAGCGTAACGAAAGCTATTTGAAGAAAAATGTTATTGTGCAATAAATTTGTAATCAGGCCTTGTTTTCTTATTATGAAACTGAGTGTGTGTGTGTGTATTACGAAAAGTAAAAAAGAAAAAACCTGAAAAAAATATAAAATAAATGATATCGTTAAAATGTCACAAAATCCTTTTTTTTTTTTCTGTGCTTTCTGTTTTTATGGGACTTAGTAATTTCCACAAGCCTTAGAATTCACATTAAACCCAACTATTTCTGTGTTATGTGAAAATTCAGTATGCCGTTGATGGAAAAGAAGTGACATTAAATATTTTCAATGCGTGCTGTTTTTATAACAATTTTATGGTTACCCCGAAAAGAAATTTGTACATGAAATATTTTCTGCTTTTCTTTTTTTTTTTTTTTTTTTTTACTATGATTATTTAGTTAAGCAGCCACATTACGGCATGATGATATCACTTTTAATTAGAAATTTTTTATTATGATACTTTCACTCTTAATACACAAAATAGTTTACAATTTATTTGTTCCATTTAGTTAAATTAATTTTATTGAATTTGATAGCATTTTAAGGACTCTAATCATCATTAAATGGCAAAAGGGAAAGGAAGAAGTACTTTATTTTTCAATAAGTGTGATTCTCTCGATCTATTTTATGCTAAGTGCTTGATATAGCATTATTTTTTTTTTATTTCGTAGAGTTTGGTTCTATTTAAAAGTCGTAAAAGGATAATCAATTAAGGTTTCTTGAGATATTTAGCGCTTACTTCAGTGAATAGAAAAATTTACAAAATTGCGTGAGTTAATTAATGAAGAGAAAAGTTTTCATAGATTTTTATTTTATAATAAATCAAAAATTTAGAAATTTTTAAGTAAAATTATTACATTTGAGTGCAGAAAAATCTTTAAATGTTAAACTGATATTTGTTATATTTGAAGGGAATTGAGGTTTTGTTTGAAATAATTACTTAAAATTATTTAAGAAACGCTTTTTGGGCCTCAAACAAAATTTTTGAATTTTTCATTTCAGTAATAATTACATAAAAAACTTGAGCAAAGAAAAAAATTGGCCAATTTGTAGAAAGTACATAATTTTAGGCAGGCGCAGCTAATTTGCCTAAATATTGTAATCCCTTTCAAAAATTATACGCGTAAAGTTTTATTCCTAAGAAATAAAGTTCTGTTTCACAATTAATTAATTCAAAAAAAAAAATTCGTTTTATAGATTTTTTTAGAAAAATGTAAAATTTTTTTCTAATTTAATAATTTTAAATATTTTTCATTAATAAAAAAATATGAACAAGCTACGAATCCCAAAAATATAAAGAGAAACCTATCAAAGTTTCGAAGGAAGAGCTTTTAAGGCATTTTTAAATGTTACAAATGGGTTCACCTCCAACTTTTAGATGGTGCTTAGAAAAATAATAAAAATGATATTCTATTTTTCTAATTTTCAAAAAATAAAACAATAAAAACAACATTTGTGTTAGTTAGATTTATCTAATAGAATCTGTGTGGCAGAGCATCTGATCTTCTCATATTGAATATATGCTGCATATGAAGTCACATTAAAATGAAACTTTATTTAAGTGACACTTAATGCTTTCATGTAAAATTATCTATCCAACGTATCCTATAAATGTTACCAGTTAATGGTTATAAGGCCTTAACATAGGCAAGGGCAAGGATAATGGCAATGGCAATGGCAATTTCACTACCAATCACACCCAATCTCTCTGTCACTCTCTCTCTCTATCGAAGCATAACTGTTTTGTAGTACAATGACATTTTTCTATTGGGAATGATGATATTTCATGTGTAAGGTGGAAAGACTGAGTACTGGTTTGTGTGTAGTTGTTAAATGCCTTAAAAATATTCACTTTGTGCATGAGTAAAAATAAATGGAAATGAAAGTTAAAATGGCAGAATGCCAGAATGGCAGAATGGCAGAATGGCAGAATGGCAAAATATCAGCTATCAAAGCAATTGTGGAAAAGAAGAATCCATTTCAGGTTATCCGCGAATTTCAATCACTCCATCCCTTGATAAATGTTCTTACAACACTTCTTACAGCGTTTATTCTTGTTGTTATTATTATTCTTGTAAAAACACAAAAAGAAGAAAAGAAGAAAAGAAGAAAGGAAGAAAATATGCATAAATAAAAATGAACATAAACTTCTGGCACATCAACCAACAGCAACTCAAGAAGATTGCGAGTAGTGATTTTGTATCATGGAACAAGATGAAAATGAGTAGTTATCGTAAAAAAAAAAAAAATAATAATAATAAAAATAAGGGAAATTAAAAACAAATAAATAAACAAATAAATAAAGTAACTTTGAAGTCACAGATCTACAATTTCGACACTGTTCTGTGCTGGAAAAGTGTAAATTGGATTTTCAAATTTTCAAAGATAGAAATTTTAGATAAGTGTTTTAGATTGATTTGAATTGCAAGGCATAAATAAAAACTACTAAATATTTCACATTAAATAAATTTGACTGGGCATAGCAAATTTATTCCATTTTTGAAAAAATTTTTTTCAAATCTTAACAGAACTAAAATGATTTTCAGGTTTCCTTCCAAGGGCAGTAAACAAATGCTAAGTAAAATCTAAATATTTGTTTGAAAATAGCCAAGTGTTCTGAAGGGTCTGAAATGTTATGGGCGTGGCCTTTGAACGGCATGCGAAGAAGGCCAAAAAGCCTAAAGAATGCCTACAAAAGATAATCAAACAGACGGACTGACAGACATGACTATTTCGTTGCAAAGTTTAATATTTTTCAGTTTTTGACGCTTCCTTTTGAGGTCTTTCAAACGCTTTAGCAAACTAAGCATATCTCCATCCTCTGGATGGTGGATGCAACAATGGAAAGAAGGTTGTAAATTTAGCATAAAAGTAACTACTATTTATGGTTATGTAAATTGTTAAAATATTATCTTAGATCTTTTATTTTTTATGAACTTTGTGTGGCCAGAAACACAAGAAACCGAGAACTTTGAACAAGGAGACACAAGAGGAGAAAATATAACCAAGCGAAATATATATTTTTTTTTGTGCATATTTTTCATACAAATAGAATACATAATCATTTCCATATATTTTTTTTTTATTCTCATACATCAGGACCAACAGTAACAGTCCTTGCTGTTACTGTTAGTCCTGGTTTGCTGTTGCTTTTGCTCTACAAGCAGATAAAGAATAACATTTTAAAAAAGATGAAAAAAAAAAATAAAAATGATGATAACAATAACAACAACAAAGAAGATGTTGAATCAAATACTCGTAATTTAGTGAAATATTCAAAATTATTTGTTTGTATTTCAAAAACAAAAAAAAAAGTTTTCTTTTTCTTGTTACGCTTCAAAAACCACTAAAAATAGTAACAAATGTAATTTTTTATTGAAAAGTGAAATCAAAAATAAAAACAAAAGTAGAAAGAGAAAGTAAAAAGTATATGCAAATATTTAGAGTGTATTTAAATTTAAATTGATTTCAATGTAACATTTTTATGATAAAAAAAATCTATTTGTAATTGGCTTTCTTTGGCATCATAATTACATTAACATTTCACAAGAAGCAAAGTACACTACAAAAGGGAAATTCTCCATTCAATTTATTGATGAATTTACTTATTTTATTTTAAGTTAAACAAAAGTCAATGAAATTTCCGAGCAAGCATCGATAAACGATTTAAAATTCTAAAAAAAGAAAAGAAAAACACATAATTTTTGTCAAATGATGTGATGGGCTTAGGCCCATTAACCCATGAATGGCAAAATTTATAATGTAAATATAAAAATAATTCAAGGGTTTTTGATTGAAAACCAGTTTTGATGAAGTTTAGGTAATTTAAAAGACTTTATAATAAACATGGCATTTTGAAATCATTTTATCGGATAATTTTTAAAATGAAATTAATAAAGGCTTGACATTTTAGTCCTGGATACCACGATTTCTTTGAAAGATAATTCAGAAATAGACCTAATCGAACTATATCGATAAAACATGTTTGTAGCGTTTCTATGGGGGCAACCAGTCCCGAGAAGGACCTGTTCAACTGGGAGTGGTTGTTCCGTTGCCATCAGGGGGCATCATGTTTCACAAGATTCGACCAAAGATTTAATTTGGTACCACGCAATCACCAATTTTGGCAAAGCCCATTTTGGTGATAAGAGAGGTTGGCTTCGTGGGGGCTGTGGTGCCCATATTGCAAGCGCAGCTCGTTCAAACATAAATATGCTTGACGTGCAGGGTCCCATTTCCCGAATAAAATGGGTAGCTGGGTAGGCTTTTTGAGCTAACTAAACTAAGCCAAGGAGTAATTGGAAGGCTCCGAATCTAGATACCAAAGATTAAGCCATGTTTATAAGGTGCAATATGGGCTTTAAATTGTAAGCTAGTCCTGCCAATGCTAGCCCTCATTTGTACAATTGTGTACCATGCAGTTAAGCGGCAGTTCACGGCAGGTATGTATGTAAAACACTCACTGCACTGTAGCGTTTCTATAAACACTCATCCGATAAATGAAGCTACTAATGACCAAACAAACCGTAAGAGTAATTTAAAAAAATGACATTAAATCGATCGAGTATAAAATAAATGAAATCTTTTGGATGGTTTTATTTAGATGCAATCAAAAATGTTCCAAATCTTTAGATTACTTTAATAATTTTTTTATTTTGATTTTAATAATATTTTCATTTTTTTTTTTATTTATTTATTTATGTATTCATGTGTTTGTTTCTTCTATGTGAGTATGGATATAATGAATCATAACGAGAAACCGAAATTCACACATAAATTATATGTTTATTTAGTCAGGATCAATAATAATGAAAAGCAAAAGTAAAACCAAAAAAAAAAAAAAAAAAGTAAAAATAATCATGATAATAATAACAAAAAATATGAAACAAAATGAATGAATGAACAGCCGCGAACAATCATTAAGATTGTGTAAAAATGCTTCTGAACATAAAAAAAAAGAGGTGAACGACAATAAAAACAACAACAACAATATTTAACACAAACAATCAGGAATGTAGTATGAACTGGAAGTAAAATCTCATTGAATGGAAAACAATGGATGGAGATACAAAACCAAAGCAAAAGGGGAAAATAAAAAGCAAGAAATTTATGTGATTTTGTTATAGCAAAAGTTTACACTAAATATCGTGTAAACAAATAAAAAAAGTGGCGCCAGTGGCTGGTAGAGAAAGCTAACTCGAGTAACAATCAAAAAAAAAAAAACAAAATAAAATAAAATAAAATTAAAATAAAAAAAAATAAATAAAGCAACAATTAAAATTGTTGCCATCTGGTTGTTGAAAATTAACAGCAATAAAAAATAATCATAATAAAAATAATAATAAAAATAACAAAAAAAAAAAAAAATCCAATAAAATATAAACGGAAAAGTCTCTCGGAAAATCAAAAGCAAAAAAGCGAAACCAAACGATCGAGTGTATAAAAGAATAGCAAAAACAAAAAGGGAAATTGGAAAAAAATCTTATAAACGAAGAAATAAATTAAACATAAAAATATCAAGTTAATTTACAAAAAAATAAATAAATAAATAAATAAAAAAATTTTTATTTGGTTCGCGTTTCGAATTCAAATTTTAATTAGAATGATTTTGTCTTAATTAATTAAACTAAAGGAGAATTAGTTTTGAAATAGATTTCAACTTAATTTGAAATTAAATATATCAAGGCAA
The DNA here is from genome assembly GCA_023089585.1 of Melophagus ovinus. Classification (NCBI taxonomy): domain Eukaryota; kingdom Metazoa; phylum Arthropoda; class Insecta; order Diptera; family Hippoboscidae; genus Melophagus; species Melophagus ovinus. The sequence goes on from JAKKIB010000178.1 coordinate 9,222,302, forward strand.
GGATTTTGTTTTCCATGTCCTTTAAAATAATTCCTAATTCCCTAAACAAATCTCTAAGTTTTACATTCCCTGCCACAAAAAGCGATTTTGCAATTTTTTTTTTTAGCGTACTTTTTTGTGGAACAAAAAAATTTATGAATCTTTGGAAAGGGACAAATTTCTATAGAGTTACTTTTTCTAGTAAATCTTTCCACACCATTTAAATTGTATCTCCTTTAAAAACATAATAAAATGTTCTTGTGAAATTCTTGTGAAACTTGTAAGAGTAATTTCATCTCTCGTCCAAGAGTTTCCCTTTAAAAAAAAAAGTGAATCAAGTTTTATATATCTGTAATAAGAAATACTTTAAAATGCTATCTTGATTCTAAGAATTTTCAACTTCAATGTCAAAGAATTACGATCTCAATCTTAAAAAGGGCATGAGGACCTCAAAGAATGTGCATCTTCCATAAAGAATTCAAATGATCGATATCGTTTAAATCTTCAATGGCATTCAACTAAATGTAATATCTGATTAAAAAAGAGTCCACTTTTGGTGGGCTCTCGACTCTTTGAAAGGTACGTCTATACAAAAATGGATATTTCAAGATAATGGACTCATGCAGTTTTGATGATTTAATTGAATGACTCCATGGGTCAATGAGCGAATGTTATTGATTTTTTTTTCTAACATGAAATTTTTACATGACCATATCTCAAACGGTGACTTATTGTCTAAGTTGGTTTGTAAGTTACAACCACCAACACAAATTTATTATTATTTGAAATATTCTTTACCACAAACAAATCACATTCATTACATTCACGTTGCCTTTTCCTTTTCAATTAATCGCATCTTCTTCACAAACAGTAGATTTACCATTTAAAATGTAACAATTTCTTTTTCTTCTTCTTCTTCTTCTTCTTCTTCTTCTTGCTCTTTTTTTTTTGCTTTTTGAAAATTTATTATTAAGAGGATAGAAAAAAATATTATTAAACAAAAACCTAAATTTAATAAATATCGAAAAGAAAAAATAAAGCAAAGCAAAACAAAACAAAGAACAAGAAAACAATTGAGCAAAAATATAAGAAATAAATGAAAATTATTTTGTTTCATATTTATTTGTTGTTTATTGTTTGTTTTATAAAATGTGACGAATATTAATGATTGTCTAGTTTTCTATTTGTTTTTTTTTTCTTTCTTTCTTTTATCAAAGTCCTAACAAAAACCAAATGACAAGAATTGTGAAAAAGAAGTTAATAAATTAAAAAAATATGAAAATTTCTAGGAAAATTTTTGTTTCATGGAGCTAAAGCAAAAAAAAAAAATAAAAAAAATAAAATAAAATAAAATAAAAGAATGAAAACAAGGAGGACAAAATGGAAGGCTCAACTTCCAACTAAAATAGAAAAAACAAATTACAAAAGCCAACGGCGGCTTCATTTGATATAAATGAAATATAGAGCGGAGCAATAGCAACAACAATAGCAACAGCAGCTATATTTGGAAAAAAAAAAATTTAACATTTTTTTTGTGATATTTTCTTTTCTTTTTTTTTTTTTTTTTTTGCTTGCGGAGGGCGTTTCTTCAAGTTGTCAAACACAATTAGTTTCATGTTAAATAGTTTATGTTTGTTATTTGGAATTTGTTGACAAAACATTTTTATTATAAAATCTAGAAATTCTTTCATTATTATTCTTATTATTATCATTATTATTAATATTGTTGTTGTTGCTATTGTTGTTGCTATCTTTACCTATTGTTTATACACTTGCCTTTAACATTCATATTTTTGTTTTTTTTTTTTATATACCGTTCATTCCGTTTCATGTCAGCAATGAAATTCTAGCTGATGTGCTGACGTTGTCAATACAACAACTTTTATTAATAAAGAAATTAACACCTTGTTGTCTATTTGATTGTATCGCATTTATTGATGGTATGGTGGGAGGAAGAGTTTGTAATAAATTTTGATGGTATTACGTTTATGTTTTATTTATAATTTATTTGTTTTTTCATTTTTTCCTTCATTTTTTTTCCTTTTTATTTTTCTTTCTTCTTCTGACTATTTCCTTCAAATCTTTTTATCCAAAATGTATTTAAAAAAAAAATGTACGTGACTTTTAGTCTTTTAAGGCTTCAAAATCTGTTGATAATTTTATATTATTCTGTTTTTTATTTCATTTCTCTCTTCTCTATTTGGGAAAATGTGTGTTCCCACAAAATCTTTTTCCAGCAACATTTGAATAAATTTGTCGCATGCCTACTTTACCCTTTCAATTTGAAGTGACACGCGTTGCGTTTGTTTTATAAATTATTTTTATGGCCACTTAAAATTTCTTCAACTTTAAGCATTTGTAATGGATTTTATTTTTGATTTCATGCATGCAGGTCGAGAATCATTCTTTAAATGTGCCTGCATCGGAAAGTGCTTTTATTTAAATTTAGACCACTGAAGGCACTTCCTGTTCACATCAACTCTAAATTTGAAAATTTTATTGTTAATTTAAGGAACTTCAAAAAACGTACTTCCATCTTTTCGTTTTATATATAACTGAACTGTAAGAGTTCAAAAAAGGTCTTAAAAACATAAAAGTGAATTTATGCAGAATGAAATTTTGCATGAAAGAATTGTTGCATCATCCATAAAGCATCATAAGTGAATGTGAACTTTGTAAAAATTCTAAATCATGTTTGATCTGTTTGCTCTAACAGCGACATGAGGACTTCATTCCTCATGTCATCACTAGATCGGTTTCAGTTGTAGTTGTTTTTCATACAAACAATTAATCGTACAAGAAAAATATCTGATACTTGAAATTTAACAAAGAAAATTCTTCTCGTATATTGAGGAATATTTCTCAATAAATGAATCGTACGATATTTGCCAAAAATTTGTGAGATCAACCATTTAAAAAATTCGTTTTAAGGACAGCTCTTTCCTTGTTGTGATCTGCTTTTACGAACGTTAAAAGCCGTAGTTTTCTTGTAACCGAATTCAAAATGCTTTGGAAAAAAGCTGTTTGAAATACTTTTTTCTGCCTTTGGTAGCAAAAGCCTTTAAAATGATATCTTCCTTTATTAATTTTCAACTTTTTGTTTATTTTTTTTTTCTTTCGATGAAAACAATTTTATTACAAAACTTAAAGAAAACGATTTAATAAAATTTTTAGTAATAAATCTTCTTTCTTTTGTTTTTTTTTTTTTTTTTGCTTAAAAATAAAGTAAATTATAGATTTTAAACGATAAAGGGAACAATATTTTGAGAAAGACATCACATTAAAGTAGAAAATTTCTATACAACATGATCATTAATAGAGTTGGCAACATATGAGACATTTAATGAAAGGAACGAACACAAAAAAAAGGAGCAAATCAAATTAAAAATAAAAAATATTAACAAAAAAAAAAAAAAAAAGGAAAGAAAAAAAATCATGAAATTGGGAATGAAAGGCTCCCTTAAGTCTGAAAGGACTCTTACAACAAAAGAAAAATTTCTTAGGTGTAAATCAGAAAATCATCTTTAGCATATGACGAATCTATGATACCTACCAATAAATTTTCGGCCACTTTATGCCGAAAAAAAGGGGTCTGTCTCCTTTTTTACGAAATCAGTATTAGCTAACTTTTTTTTTCTTCCACAAAAAAGATATGACCAAAATAAAATAAGAAAAAAAATGTGGGCATGGCTCGACTCTTCCTAAATAAGTACCTAAACTTTAGTCAAAATTGAGAGCGACTTACAAATTTTGATGCCATAAAAGAGTTGTTGCCCAAAGGGGCCCGATTTTAACTCTCCAATGCAAAATCCGATTATGGCTAAATCATAAACAAAAAAAATATAAAAACTCTAAACAATGTTACACACATTTTGATTAAATGATTATAACTTCCAGCCATTTGAGTAAGACTTATAAATAAAAGAGAAAAAAAGGCGAGTGATCATGAAATGAAAAGAAAAATGAAAACAAAATTTAATGAAAATGAAATGAAAAAAAAGTAAAATTTTATACAACAACATTAATGAAAATTATAAACATTGAAACGATTGTTAATTTATAAATAAAGGAATTTCTTGAATGAAATATTTGATATCTTAACTAGAAAATTGTTTATTGAATTGTTTTGCTTAACAGCAAACAAACAAACAAAATAAACATTTTAACATTTTTATATTAAAAGATGAAGTTAAATTATCCTTAAATGGAAAACATTTAACTTTTATTAATAAATATCAACTATCAAATCGATTATTACAAAATAATTTCCATATAATTTGCCAAACGTTAAGTTTTGAGCAAAATTTAAGAAGTTTTTTGAAGGAAATCATTTGATAATAACTTTGCTCGATGAAGCAGTCATTTCCCGCGCCCAGTTCTGTATGAAGAATTCAGCATTAATGTCATAAAACATAGCATGCCATGCCATGCCATGTCATGCCATGCCAAAAAAAATGGCAGCTCCTTCTTGCCATTTCATTTCGTGTCATTTCACTTCATTTAAAAATGACAGCTCAAGCTTTTTCCTTAAGTGGCCATAAAAATGTACAAAAATCGTATATTTTTTTTTTATTGTTCATTAATCTGACATTCTTTCTTTGTATGGGCTTCCATCCCATATAATAATTTCAAATCTCTAATGTCGACATTACGCACAACATCATCGACATCATCGACATCATCGACATTTTTATTATTACTTTTATATAAATAAACTAACTGAATAATATTTTGGGAAGTAACAAATAACAATAACAATAACAATAAGAGCAACAACAATAACAGCAACCATAAATTGAAATAGTAAAACCAGAAATGAAATGAAAACAACAAGAAAAAAAATCTCGCTGTTTTGTTATTTGTTGTTGCATGTGCTTTATTCTTGTTCTTGTTCTTGTTCTTGTTACTCGCTGCTTATAAAGCCTCTATTTTTTTTTTTTAATATTTTTTTTTTTAATTCGTATGTATAATTTATAGGCTGTAAGGCTCTATTGTTGTTGTTGCTATTGCTGAGTGTTATTACTTTGTATTTCCTTTAAAAAAACAAAAAAAAAGAGCCTCTTGTTAAAGTTGCTGCTATTGCTTATTTGTTGTTGTTATTGTTATTGTTATGAAATAGACACTTCAACTATACCGCGGCTTAAAATGTATACAAATAAGTACTTTAAGGCATACGCACATTTTTACTTTTGTATTCGATTGAGTCTGTTCATATTTCTGTCTGTTTTTCCTTTTTTTTTTTTTGTTGTTGGTTTACATTAAAAATGAGACCCTTGGACCATCACAATGCATTAGTTTAAACCACCACCAATTTCATTGATGTCGTCAGCGTCAGCGTCAGCATCAGCATCAGCATCAGCATCAGCATCACCGTTGGCTTTAGCTTCAACAGCATGAACGTTTTCCACAACATTTTCGACGTTAATGTAAATATTTGTTTTGTTGTTGTGTTTAGATGTGTGTGCATTTGTATGCATGTAACGATTATCATTTGTTAATCAGTGTATTGAGTTTGATTGTCATTTCATTAGATTTCTGCTACATTTTTCTTTATACGTTATTATTGAAATACCAACCAGATTATAAAGTGTCATGATTTAGTCATTTTATTTGTAATGAAATGCAATCAAAGCAAAAGAAAAGTAGTCTCAGAGATCGTTCTTAGAAAAATTTCAAAAGGTCCATGAGCATTACATTTTGAAATCTTTTAACTTTTGTCTATGGACCTATCTCTTTGGTGGTCTATTAATAAATTTTTCTAAAGTTGAAAAAGTTGAGCTATGAAAATTAAATTTTAGTAAAAAAATGAAAGTGTAAACTCTAGAAAGCACTTTGCCATTGAAAATATTTCAAAATTTTCTAGAGTTATGCTTAGGAAGCAACACCGATTGGGAATTTTTTTTTCTTACAGATTTCAGCTAGAAGGCAATTTCAAATTACTGTAGAAATTACAAACCTCTAAAAATGTAACAAACCATTCACGATTAATCAAATTTTAAATTTCTTTAAAGTAATCAAAGTACGTTCGTAAATTTTAAATGCCCATAAAAAAATTAAAAAATTGTTACATCTCTTAATTGCGATATTTTTTTGGTGGGTATTGAGAATTCCATTCTAACCCAAAATAACTTTCTTACTACTTCTTTTCTTTTATTATTATTCATTATTTTTGTTTTTCATTATTTTTATTATATTTAATTTTTTATTTTATTTTATTTTATTTTATTTTATTTTTGCTAATGGCTTCTGATGCGATTTTCTCTCTGTTATTCCTAATTTAAGAGGTTTGCATGAATGTGTGCGTATACGCGTCTATATGCGTCATATGTATGTGCTTATATGTATGTGTGTGTATTTGCATCTGTGTGAGATAACTTCCACATTGCATTATGACGTTAAGTCATATGTTGGAAAATAATTTCAAGCGGCTTTTCAGCTTTTCTCCACTTCCATTTTTTTCTTCCTCTCTCCTTTTCTATCGCTTAGTTATATCTGTTTGTTTGTTTGTTTGTTCATTTTGATTGTCTATTTGGTATTATCTATCTCTCTCTCTTTCTCTCGCTATCTCTCTTTCTCTCTCTTTGTGTAACGAACACACACTTTTACCAACTAGTTGAGAGGTTTGTGGCAAATGTTTGTAATGGCCGCATTTGTTGCAAAAAAAAAAAAACAAACCTCTTGAAATGTTATATTATTTATATTGTTATTGTTACTGTTATTGTTATTGTTATTGTTATTGTTGCTGCTATTTATTTATTGTTTATTTGATTGTTATATCGGCTTTACCAGATTTTCATTATTTTTCCAAGCCCATCATAATCTTGATAAGACTGAATTTGGCGGCAGATGATTGGCATAAGACTCACACATATATACATACATACATACATAAATACATACATACATACATACATATATATACATATATATATATAAAATATATTTATATATATTAACATTTATTTATGGCTTAGAGGCTTACTCTGGTTGATAATTTTGAATGGCAGCAAGCGAAAAAAGTTGCATTGTAAATAAAAATGGTGATTTGCCTTATTCAATAGAAAAAAAAAAAAAAAGCAAACGTGTTTATCTTCGCCATAAGGCGAAAGACTTTAAGCTATTATTTTATTAAAAGTCCATTCATATGGACTGTCATAATTTGTCATAATAAAACGTGTTCATATTTAACTGACTTTTATAAATAAAAATGTCAACTAAATTTATCTGTTATGTTTTCTGGAGTAAAGAAATTTAAGTATGAATTTTTTCGAAATTATTTGCAGGTTTATTCAAAAAATGTCGATTTTCGCGTGGGCTCATTGTAGAAAGAGCTTTTTGCAATTGCTTTTGATATCCGAAAGGGCTTAAGATGAAGCCTCGCTTCTTTTCTCTTTGTAATCTATCCATGTGAAATTTCCATTAAAATATGGATCAAAATTTTAAAAATTTTAAAAGTTTTTTACACTGAAAGTAACCGACAATAAACAGTGATAAGTTTTTTAAACATTTTCCATGTAACTTTCTAGTGATATATAAAAAAATATTTACATTTTTGATTACTTTTTGATAAAACCGAGCGTTCTGTACTTATTTAATAAATTTAAATAGATTTTTTTTAATTTGGTCCGCATCGATATATTTTTGGGATCCTTTTTTCCTATAATGAACTTTTTAAATCAATCTAAAATCAAAATTTATGTTTTCTTGACTTGTTCCTTATTTTTACTTTCTCGAAAATAAATTGATGGATTTAGAATGCAACAGTTTTCATATTTAGTAACTCAGTTGTAAATTTACATTCCAATTCAGGACAACTTTTAAGGTCTCTTAACCCAACTTTTAAAAGCAAGATGAAAAATTTTTGTGATTATAATTTTCCTTTAAAATCATCCACTCTAAAGAAAAGACAAAACTTTCAAGCATTTCCATAATTTTGCAAAGCTCCAAAATATTAGCGAAATATCTTAATAAAGTACTTCTGAAGTCATAGATTTAATGTTGTAAGATTTTATAACCCAAAAAATGAAAAAAAAAACAATTATGAGGAATTTAAATATGTTAATCAAAGAGACTGAGAAAGAGGAAGCAGCAAAAAATAATTATAAAATAGAGAGATTCCCTAAAACAATATTTAATCATGCTGCGCCATGATGCAACTTCTGTTCCTCTTTTGTTCCTCTTTTGTGTTTTTTTTTTTTGCATTCCAAAAAGGGTTGTCGCCTCAAAAGCACTGCTTAGGCAGAAGGAAAAAAAAACGAAAAACAAAAAACAAGCCAGCAAGCTGCTGTTATCTACTACATGTATGCATATATATATATATATATATATATATATATTGTGTGTGTGTGTGTGTTTTGCTTTTTGTGTTTTTTGTCATTTGTTATATAATTAAAAGTTAAATAAATATTAGAGAAAAGGCACCTTGCAACAGCTATCTCACATAACTCATCTCGCCTCTTCCCGCTTCATCTGGTCCCATCACTCATACCATCTCTGATGCCATCTCTGATGCCATCTCTCATCTTAGTTTTATTTTATTGTAATCGGTTTTATGATGTCAATTGAAAAATGTATCGGCGCTGTTATTCTTGTTTGTTGTTTACATTGTCATTGCTGATTTCTCATGTTTTTTTTTTTTGCTTGTTGTTTTATAAACAAAAAAATTCAAAAAAAATCAAATCTCTTTAAAATTTGCTGTAAGCCGGCATTAGCCGCAGGATACTTATTCTATGTCTGTCAACATAATCCGTAATCAATCTCAACTTGTCTTTTAAAGCTGGTTATCTCACCGTCAAAAAATAAAACAATAACAATAACAAGTAACAACAACAATAACAATATAAAATAAAAAATAGAGAAAAAAACATTTAATATACAAAATTAAATAAATAAAATATTGCTGCAGGTTGCAAGGATCATTTACTTATTATGTATCCACCTACCTCCTTTTGCTTTTGAAAAATCATCTACAAGAGAAAACTGTTTCTCAGCATTTTCATATTTACTTATTCACTTCTAAAACTTCTCAAATCTTCTTCTACTTCTTCTTCTTCTTTAACATTTCATTGACAATTTTCAGTTGCTTTGTTTTTTCCTTTTTTTTTTCTCTTTTGTTTTGCTTCGCTTTGTACATTTCTATGCCATTATCCTAAATATTATAAGCGGATAATCATAAGTACCAAAAAAAAAAAAAAAAACAAAAACAACAAGAAGAACTTTCTTTCTTTTTGCCATTTAATTGAATCTTAAAGATTTTTCCAAAAGCAAAAAAAAAATAAAGTAAAGACTAGAAAAAGTAAAAGAAAATTATGGCAAGAATATTTGTCAAATTTAGTGATTTTTTAATCATTGTAATCGTTTTGATATGAAGGCAAGAAAATCATCATTCTTCAATTCGCTTTTCTCTTTGTTTTTCTCTTTGCTTTTTTGATATTCTTCCTCTTACTTTTTTACAATTTTCAATTGAATTATCATTTTTCCCCCAAAATATCTTATTGCTACTGTTTCTTCGATTTACAACGCCCCATAGAAATTGCTTTCAATTGAACCGGAACATTAGAAGAGTTCTTGCACATTGGAGACAACTTTCGTAGAGTCTGATCGAAAATTTTGTTTATTCATTTTAAATAGCAAATGCAAAATTCGGAATTAACATTCCATTGTTTCATTCCATTGTTTCATTGTACATAAATATACGTCAATTTTATAAATTGGATCAATTTTACAAATAGATTCCATCCAGATAAATAGACGGACGTACACATAAATGTATGGACTAACGTGTATACAACAGACAGACGTACAGACAAGTGTACAGACGGAGTTATAGACGGACGTATAGACGGATGAACAGATGAACGTACAGACGGATGTATAGACGGACATCTGGACGTACGTTCAGAGGAATGTATAGGCGGGCGTACCGACATCTGTAGAGATTTGGAGACAAACTTAAATTTTATTAGACGGAATTTCTGATATTTATCAGTAGAATAAAATTTTGAAACTATTGCAAGTGATATAGGGTGTAATTAATACATACACACACACATACACACACACACACATGCACCCATACAAAAATTTCTTACATAAGCATCGTCTTTTTTGCCATCATATGCCTTTTTTATAATTTTCATTCATTGGATTTGTGAATTTCTATAATCGTCCGTCGTCTTGTCTTCCGCTTAATTTTTTTTTTTTTTTTATTATATATTGCATTTCAACTGTTTCTCGTTTTATTTTGTTTTATTTTGTTTTATTTTGTTTTATTTCATTGTTTGTTTCTTCTTCGTTCTGCTATCATTCTATCTCTGTTTAATGGACAATTTTATCAATAATTGTGTTTTTTTTTTTCTTTAGCTTCTTTTGGTTTCATGGATTTTATTTAAAGAAAGCAACGACAACTTTTTCCTGTTTTCTTTATTTCCTTTTTTTTTTGTGTTTTGTTTTGCTTTGATTTAATTTCTTTCTTGTCTTTTTGATGATTTATTTTTCTCAATGTCCTAACAATTTCTATATTGTTCTGTTTATGAAATCTTTCAATCTTTCAAGAATTTATATTATTTCGATGATTGATCGATTAATGTATTGATCCCATAAAAAAAAAAGCAAAAACAACAAAAAAGTTCATAATTTTACATTATTTTTGCTTATATTTCTTCTTGTTCTTCTTCTTCTTTCTGTTGTTATTACTGGTGTTTATTGCATGAACAAAAGGGATTTGAGAATTGAAAAATTTTGTACGGTTTAGCATTCATAGTAAACATACAAATTATATTGAATAGATAGAATTTTTCGTATTAAGAATAAAACGAATGAAAACAAGCGCCAATTTATTCTATGAAATTCATTTAACTAAGATTTCTATAGCAACAATTAATTTCTCTTAGCAAAATATTTGCACTTCCAGTGATTTATTTATCACTTTTTCAAAAATCTTCTTAAAAACCTTAGTTTTACATCTAAAAATTTTGCATTAATTTTAAATTTATTTTGGCAAAATCTTGTCTTATTTCAATTTCAAATGTTTTGATAAAAATTACATGTAAATTTGAAAAGAAATTTCTCAATTTTTGTTTAAATATGCCAAAAAAAAAAAAAAAAAAAAATCAATGTCAATAACAAAAAAGTCATAAATGAAGCGATTTCTTGAAAGGAAATTACAACAGGGAACATTTTATTGCTTTAAAAAAAATTTTTAACTTTCGTTTCAAAATATTAAATATGGGCTTTTGTAATTTAAATATAAAAAAATGGCGATGAAAATTTTTAGAAAAATTTTCCTCTTTATTTTGCTGAAATTTGCAACAAAAACAAAGTGTTTTTCTCTGAAATATTTCACGATTTACTTACATATAAATTGACCCACAATGTCTGGCATATGTGGCCCATGGAATAAATTATTACTCTGCCTCAGGAGTTTTGCTTCATTTTACTCCTCCACAAATTTTTTTTTTCTAATGCAAACGCAGCGATTTCGTTTTGTCGAACTTTTACTGACTTTAATTTCAATTGTATGGGGCAATATGTTTGTAAATGTATGTGTATGCCTGGATTGGAAGATTTTTGATTGGTTTGTAAGAATGAATCCACAGTAGAAAGCCCTTAAGATATCAACTAATCATTCAGAAGTGAAAAATGAATGAATTTCATTTATCGCGGCTTTTTCTAAACAAACTAAACCGATATAACCATTTAAAATAAAAATAAAAACTAAAAAAAAAAAAAAAATAAAGGCATATATGCACGATATGCCATATAAATATGCATAAAAGCATTTGCTAGCAAAATGGTGGAAAGCAAGTAAAACTAAAGCAAAGTAAAGCAATGCAAACGAAATATCAAACGTTAAAAAACTTTTCAACTTTGACACATGCAAAATAACAATAATAATAATAACAATAATAATAATAATAATGAAATTTCTCTATTGTTGCTTTTGTTGATTTTTATGTTTACCACGAAGAAAAGTCATAGTTTTGTTACAACAGCAGAATACACCTTTTTTTTTTTTTTCAAATGTTGTTCATGCAAACCAACCATGACCAATGATTTTAGTGGCACTTATGCTATAAAGTTCATGCTTTTACAATTTACATATATAAAAATCAATATATTTTTGCATGTCCAACATAAGTGTTATGTAGCGCTGTGGCGTTTATAAGTGGTAAGATATGCCAGAACAATAAAACTTTGCCATGCAAATTTCTTAAACATTTTTGTTTCTATTCGAATTATTGTTGTAGTGTTTTGTTGTTGTTGTGTTGTTAATATTATTATTATTGTTTTTGCTTTTTTTTTTTTGTTATTATGGGCCTTTTTGTTTGGTTTGGCTTTGCTGCCGCTTATGTTGTCCTGGCCAATTCAGAGCGTTCAAGCGGAAATTTGGAGGTGTGCGACAGAACACGTCATGACATGACATTTCCTCTTTGTCAATATGTCAAACAAATACAAAACAAAAATACTTCAAATCTACTTCAAATATTAAAAACTACTTTTACTTTATTTACTATATTTTTTTAAAATAAATTGTTCAATTTTTTTAAAAAAAAATTGTTCATTCATTCATCCTTCAAACATTCCTCACAACTTTCATTATAAATTTAACGGCCATTAAAGTTCATTCTCTTCGTTAAAGATCTTTCTTTTAGTTGTTTTGCAATTTTCTAAAATTATTGTAAAATTGATAAATGCGAGCCCTAGAATAAAAAGTATCAACTTTTTCAGCTTTTACATCCATCTAATGTTAAGTTCAATTTTCATATGAATATTCGGAAAATTGCAGTAGATTCTTAATATCGTTGAAATTTCAAGAAAGTGAAATGCAAATCAAGAAAAAAAAATTTCTAATTTTCAACTGATATGAAGTGATGGTTAGATTTGTTAGATGATTCCAAAAAATCCTTTATAGAAAGAACATTTCTATAATGCGCCTATCGAAACATGGACCTTGGGCATGCCAATCAAACGGGCAAAGAGATTTGAATCAATTCAAAAAATGATCCTTCTCCGTATCACGTATCTCATTTTAAATGGTTTGATGTATATTAAATTAAAACCAGAAATAAATAATGCGCCCCAAACTTGCATGCAGCCAATTTTTTTACATTTTTGAAAAAATCAAATAAAAAATAAAAAAAAATCTCCGTATGTCTAAAGAAGTGACATAACTGACATATCATATAAAATTTGATAGAAACTTTTACCAAATGCTTAAACAACTTAAACGGGTTTACGCGAAATTAATCTATTTTATTATTAAATAAATACGAAAAAAGTTTTCAAGTGTTTGAACGAACGTTATGACATTTAAACTAAACTAAAAACGTTTAAGAAAGCGAAAAGAGAAAGTATGAAATAAAGAAACATAAAGAAAGAGAATGGAACATGGAGGCCGTAATTTTTCAACTTATTATTATTAAGTCGAATAATTATGTTATTATCTCGTCACCGTCAAGACGTTATGCCAAATAATTTCATTTAATTTTGCCCTTTTTTTTTCTACGCACCTTTCTTATTGTCCGTTGTTGCCCTTTTCTTTTGTTTCTTTGTTTTGGTACTTTTTTTTTTTTTTATTACTTAAAAAGTTGATGCGGTTGAGTAAGCTTTTGTAATGACCAAACGGAAGATATATTACATAATAATTTGTTTGGCTTAAAAAAAAAGAAGAAGAAGAAAACCAATAAAAGACTTAGTTTCGTCTTAGTGTGGCTGATTTTTAAATTCCCTACATTCATGAAGATTTAATTAGGAAGTTATTTATTTGAATGGAAAAAGTTGCAAAATATTCTTAATGAAATTTTATCAAAAAGGCCATAAATTTGAACAAGTGATCTATACAATTTAAATGTTTTAAATCTTTAGCGATTCTTTGGAAAATACTTTGTAAAATTTTTTAAATTTTCTTTTGACAAATTAATTTCAGAATACTTAACATGGAAGTGACTTTAAGTGAAATGATTTTTTAATACTTTAAAGCATAAATTTTTTCATATTTATTTAAAATTATCAATTTAGGTTTAAGGTTTATCTACTAATAAACTTTAATTATTCAATTTAAAGGGAATTTAGCAAAAATTTTTTGAAAGTTTAAAGGAAAACATTTGTTTCAAACAACTTTCGTTTCGCACTTTTACTGTGACATTCGTTTTTAAAAAATTAAAAAACTAAAAAAAAATGGTTGCAAATCAAGCTCGCCTTGTACCCTAGAAAATTTCAAGTGTTATAAGAACATTTTATGGAGTATTAAAGCAATTTCTTAAAATTGAATTAGTCAAGTCTTTCTTCACTTGAATGACCAGATTTTTTTCTCAACAAAATAAATTAGGCATAATCTGGACATGTCTAAAAACCTGGAGACATAACCAGGTATCTTCTTTAAACGTAGTAGAAAGCCTTTAAAAACTTTATGGCCATAGAATTTCTCGAAAATTTGAAGCAAAATCAAGAAAGAAAAATACTTCTTCTTAATGTTTAAGTGTTTTATTTCAGGAAGCTTAGATTTCTCTATGTGATGTTAAATATGACATTGAACACTTTTTTTTTCGAATCTTTTTAGTAAGTTCCTTTATGATAATGTTGCCATTAAAATTGGAAGTGTTCTCCAATGCGCTTTTCCTTCTCGAGTAAACAGATTTCGCATTACAAATATTCCTAAAAAGAGTATAATTTTATAGATACTTTCTACTCCAGTAAGAGTAGCTGACTTTCTTCTTTAAAAAGCTTTATGATGCTTGAGAAGAGCTGGCTTTAATGATGGCTCGCATTGCTTCTCTGAATATCATCATTTAAAGAGACTTTACTTATTTGCAATGAAAGTTTTAGAAAACCTCTCAAAAATCTTTTGGCGTTAGGACTCAATCTCTATTTGGTAGAATCTGAAAATTTATTGCCATAGCAATAAATGAAACTAAATTAATTGAATTTTTTAATTTGTTTAAACCGCCAACCAACCACCGACATTTATTTAAATCACTTAAATTACTTTTCATATCCCTTTTCTCCTTAATTTTGTTGTGTGTTTTTATGTGCGTTCTTCTTAATGTTCTTCAATTCTCCTCAATGTATTAAATGAAAATTTTACAAAATGAGGATGACAGAAGGAGAGCGGGGGGGGGGGGGGTTTAAGTAATGGTTAGTATGCCAAGCCGTCAACATTTAACAAAAGTCAATGCGGCCATAACAATAATGATAATTTTCACACTTTATTTCATTAAAACATTAAAAAAGTTCATTAAGAAAATGTTGAGCTACCAGAACGTGAATTTCCTTTTAAAAATTTCAGTTTCTTTAATGGCGCCAAACCAGCGCTCTAAGTTTTTGCTTGCCTTTTTTTTATTCTGTGGCTAAGAAATGGAAAGTAAATAGCAGAGAGAGAGAGAGAGAGAGAGAGAGAGCTAACGGCATAGAATTAAGAAGGAAGCTATAGAAAGAGATAGCATTATAAGCTGTTATTTTCATTCAAATTGTTATGCCAAAAATGTGCCTTTTGTTTTAAATCGCTACACGGTAAATGTGGCTTACATTTTTTTTCCCGTTTTTCTTTTTTTTTTTTTTTTGGTATTGTCAATTACATACTCAAACACACACACACACATACACACACATATATATATATATATATACCCATTTATATGTGTATGTTTAAAAATCACACAGGAATAAATTTAAAACAATTCAGAATTTATGGCCCCAAGGACTTTTAACAGTTTAATTGTTTAATTATGTTAAACAGTTTTACACAAAAAACAAAAAAAAAACAAAAAAGAGCAAAAACAAATTCTTTCTTTTTATTATTTTTCTAACCAAAGTCTATTTAAAACTCTCTCCATTTATCTTTCATTTATATCTCACTTTCTTATTTACGCTTTCCTTCCTTAATACCTTCCTTCATTCTTTCTTCCTTTGCTCCTTCACATTCAACATTTTATCCTTTAAAATAACTTTGGCATTTGTTAAGTCAAAATAATAATTATTTTTCTTGCTTGTAAATGTTAATGAGTGTTTTCTTAAGCTTTTTTTTTGTTTATTTTGTTGTTTCTCATTTCAATTATTGTTAATGCTCATTAGATTGTTATTACATTTCAGACTTAGCCTCAAATAATTCACTGAAGAAATTTATCTTCATGCATAATTTCTTAAGAATTTTATAAAGCATTATTTTCTTTTAAATAGAAACGCGTAAATTGTAACGCAAAATCTCTCATTTTCTCAGTAATTTCTTAGGAACTGAGTAAACCAGATTATTCATACGACTTTTCTGATTTTTCTGATTTTATTGAATCTAAGAACAATTTTTGAATTTACAGCCAACTTTACATTTAAGTCATCTAACTTTCTCAAGAAAAAGTTCGATTGTTTCTCTGAAGCGATTATTGCTTGGCACGCTCTTCACTCTTGAAAATGATTTCCAAGAGTTATAAAGAATCAAAGCATTTGAAGATAATGAGCAATTTCCAACTTGCATATCGCTTTATAGGATATTTCTTTTGTAATTAAAAGTCATGAATACCTTTTAATATGATCCAATAAATGTATAAATGACAATTCACGATCTCATTTCTTTGTTAATTAAAAATTATTTTCGAAAATATCAAAATCAACACAAACTAATACTTTAATTAATTTTTATTTATGTTACATGTTGCGTGCACCGCCCCAACAATTTTTTTTTTTGTTGCTGCGGATCTAATTAAACGTCAACGTCAAAACTCAAAACAACAACAAATATTTAATTAACCTCAATTCAATTCATTTTAAACCTTTACATGGTCCTTTATATTCATACTCATGACCGCTTACAAACATACATACATACAAACACATTCATTCATACAAAGCTGCATGGAAATGTGATGACTTTTGAATGGGTTGATGAAAGATGCTTGCACCTGAAACCATTCGAAAATTAAATCCTTTTACCAAAATAGGTGCCTTTTTTTTCATACCGCAGACTGTCACATTGTTCAGACGCTCCCACACACACACATACAGAGAAACACGCAGCAAATTATCTAAACCGCAATAAGCGATACCTAAAAATTGGTCAACGTATCATCCACACAATGCGCCACACAATACGCCACAAAACAATAGAGTGACAATAATAACAAAAAAAATTATTATTGAATCAATAACAAAAACAACCACAACAATCACAACATGGACCATTTCACATTTGCCCATTTTCTAGAAATGTAAGTTTTTATGAAAATTTTCTATATAAATTTTCCATTTAATGCACGGACTTTTGCTTTTGCTTTTGCCGCTGCTGCTGCTGCTGCTGCTGCTGCTGCTGCTTTTTTTTATATTTATTCATTTACCTTTTTATTATTTGGTTTGTGGAACTATGACAATCCGAAATATACAGACAATTTTGGCTTTTAATATTTTCATTTTTATGGCATAAAACTTTTAAATATTATTTCTTTTGATATTCCAGTTTGAGTGGTGCAAACGTTTTGTTGGAACATTTGCAACACTGATAAGAAAAATACATGGATAATTTTCATCTCAAAAAAGTACCGAGTGAAAGATTTTTTTTTTTTTATCAATAATTATGATGCAATTTACGACAATCGCTTAATCTTAATGCAGGTGCAAGTGGTAATGAATCATGAACGTACAAAGTTCTCAGTATCTCAGATCTCTTGCGGACAAAAATAGCTGCACTTGGCTTGTACAAAAATTAATCTTTTGATTTGAAGATCCATTAAATTTCACAAAAAATATTACGCTTGACATTACTTTTCATTAAAAAGCCTTTGAAATTTAAATTGATGGCTAAGACCAATTTGTGCTGCCCACAGTTGATTGATTCTCTGTTTAAATGTTAAAAAGTCTTAAATATCAAGACAATTTTGAATTCGATGGGCATTGAGATAAAACATCAAAAACTCTGCTTCGATGGATTTAGGTTTATGCGCCCCAGACTCAAAGCAACTAGAATAAATTTTCGTTCTAATAGCAAACTTGAAAACATCGCCACCAACTTTAAAGAAACTTTATAAGTTCCATGACATATAAAAAGTAACATTCATTTTCTTTCAAGTAGAATTGAAGAAAATAATTTTTTTTCTACAAGCGAAAACTTTTTTAAATAATAAATAATTTAAAAAAGTTAGGCAAGAAATACAATTTGACCATTTGTGTGCACAAAAATCTCGAGAATGTAAAATTCTTCATCAGCCAACTCTGCCAAACATTTTTAGTGGTTCCTTTTGCTGCTATTTTTTTTTTTTTGTTAGATTTCTACCATTTCAGAAAATGCTGCTTCTTTTTCTTTTCCTTTGCGTTTGCTACATTAGGAAACACAACACATATGCATTTTAGGAAACAATCACACACACCCCCTCATACACATAACTAGCTAACTAACTAATTTGTGTAAGTAAAAAAACAAAAAATTTATGAGTAAATTTTTGATGAGATTTTAAATTTTATATAAAACGTCCCGCGCTATACCACAATAAGCACAATACCAAAAAAAAAGAAAATTAAGAGAGAGATAAATAAATATTATTCTCTATCTATTGTTTCAACATTTGATTTAAACAAATTTCTTTCTCTCTTGTACTTTCTCTTTCTTTCTTGTTACAATCAAAAATATACTCAAAATGTTTTTGCAAACCATTTGTATTCATACATGTGCATGTTTGTCGTATTGTGGATAATCGCGTGCATGTTTGGCACTGATTTAACTCTTTCAAATAAAGATGAAGAAACAAAGAAGCCATATGTGTTTGCATGAGAGTGAAAGAGAGAGAGAAAGAGTTAGAGTGAGAATATGTGAGAACTTATTGTGCTGAGTTAAGCATACGCACACACTGGCCTGCATACTCAGAATAATAACGGGGCATAACTGTAATTGCCGCTTTCGCTGCTTTATGAATATCTTTCAGTTGTATTTGTTTCTTTTTTTTATTCATTTTTTTTTTTTTGGTTTGCTTTAGTTGGAGAAGCACTTTTGATTTGAGTAAAAACAAAGAAGAATAAACAGAAACCAAATAAAACAAAAAAAAAATCGAAGAAAATAAAAAAACGCAAACAAAATCAGAGAGTTTAGTTGAGCAGAGTTGAAAAGCAAAATGTTATCGGACAAATTTGCCATTTTCCCCTTTCAAAATTCTAAAGTGCTTTTTTAATCATATTCCTTCTTTTTTGTTCCATTATTCATGTGCTTCGGTTTTTTCATAGGTATTGGTTTTTTTGGTAGAACTGTGAGCATTAATGGCACATAAAAAACTCTGAGCTAAAATGTCAGCAATAGCAAAGCAACACTAACGCCATCTTTGAAAATTTTTTAGACTACATTTGGCTTTACGCTTTCACATTCACATTTCGCAATTTTCTACATCGCATTTGACTTGAATGTCATAAAATAAAAAAGCTTTCCATTCGCATGTACCTTAAAAAACTGACTTTTTCACTTCAAGTTAAACAATAAAAAAAGAAAAACATGGCTCCCCATTTTTATTGTTGTTACAGTGGCATACAAATACATACAAATCATTAAAGTGTATTTGTAAAGTAGTTGGTAGTGTAAATGTAATCAAAGTGAATGTTTGTTTACCTTTTTTACTTTATGACGATATTTCATATTTTGTGCCTGAACAAACAAGTATTATCATGATTATTAATACTTGTTATTTTTATTGTATTTGTAAGTCAATTTTATAACAAAAAAAAAAAAGAAGCAGATAAACGTAATGTCTGTGGTTGTACGCACATATTTTATCTACATTTCATCCACATTCCGTCATCATCATCATTTACATTTATTTTTTTGCTTTTGTTGTTTTACTTTACTGTTTTCAACGATTTTAGGTTTATTGGACACTGATATTGTGAATGTCCTGATTAGTGTCTTACTGGCCTTATGGTGATAGTTATTTAAAGTAGCAAATCTCTTAATAAAATCTATGATTAGTTTATTTATTTTGTGGGAAATTGTTATGTGAAATCCATAAAAGTAAAAGGTAACTTTAGATGAACTGCATCAACTTAGTCATTTAACAATTGTTCAATCTTAAGACCCTGCTTTTTGGCCTCTTTATACAAGATGTTACTCATATATGGAGGACTACAGGGGCTTGAGATAGATCTGGGTAGATCTGGATCCACTTATGATTATCTCTGTGAATTTTTGTATTGAACTACAATTTGCCAAAGATGATTCATTTTGACTCAAAGATGATTCATATTGATTAGATTGAATCATTTGTACGATTTCTTCCTACCATGAAATTTCAAGAATTTACTAAGAGTTGTTATATGGGAAAAAGTACAATTTTTATAGTGAAAATCGCCACGTTATTGAAATTTTGCCATATTAAATTTGTGCTTCAAATTTGCTGCAAATGGATGTATATTTTTGGACTCCTTTTCCATAAAACAATCTTCTCAAACCATTGAACGAACGTAAATAAATATTTTCTTTGAGTCCTTCTAGAACCAAATGGCATCTTGTGCTATGAATAGTTTTTCAAATTATAGCTACTTTTTTTCTATAGACTCAGAGGGACCTCTGAGACAGAACAATGCAATTTTCCTAAAAAAATTTCTAAATTTTATGGATAAAGTCTAAGGACAGACCGCACGAGACGACTAAAAAATTGAGTAGCGCTTCTTTTTAGCAGATGGCTGCCTGTCAACTTCTTTTCTCTGCTCTTAAATACGTCACAAAAAGGTTTAGCTCGTATCATTTTGCTGAATCCTTTTTTTTTTTTTTTTTTTTTTTGAAATAATGAACGGATTAAAATTTATAAAAATAATATTTAGAAGTTCATTGGAAATAACCGATACAACAATTTAAGCATTTCACGGAGCACGTGTTTTCTTTTATATCTTTAATAGATTTAAAAAGAAAACATTCTCTGTTATTTATTAATAATTTCTCATTTTGTTACATTTTCTACTCATTTCCTTCCATATTAAAAGGGTCTAATAAAGGATAAAATTATATGAATCGTTAAAATAATTATTTTATATTTAGGCTTCAATTTTATATCATAAAGATTTCTATCAAAAAATAGAAAAAATTTCTACACAATTATTTTATTTATTTTTTTTTTTTATTATTTAGAGCTAATGGCGTTGCATTCATTTAAAATTTTCCCCTCAACCAATCAATTGAAAATTGGTTTATTTCTTTAATGATGCTCAATAGAACTGACAAATGTTTTGATGTTTTGATGTTTTGATGTTTTGAATGCTTCACCTACAGCATTGAAAGCAAACACAATTAATCATAATTTTATATTAAAAAAAAAAATAATAAATAAATAAATAAATAAATGAGATTTGAATGCCTTTTGTGTATGTATGTATGTATGTGTGTGTGTATGAGTGTACACGCGTTTATTAAATTGATTTATTATTATCCTGCTTAATAATAATTGAGAGAGCGCGCTAAGCAATCACCAAAAAAAAAAAAAAAAAAAGAAAGTAAAAATTAAATATAAAAAATTATTGTTATAAAAATTTGTGTGAAAAGAACAATTAAATATAAAATTTGTTACGATTTTTATTAGATTTACAAAAAAAAAAGGTTGCACTTTTTTTTTTTTTTATTATTCGTGATGGTCATGAAATTATCAAGAAATTTTTTGGCAATTAAAGCAAATGAACTCAAATTAGATTTAATCGATAATTTAAAGTTTAAATTTTCTTTATTTAGATATAAATTAAAGGTTTTTGGTCTAGTTATTACCATTTGAGGTACATGGTAAAGCGTAGCACTTTATTTATTCGTAATAATATTTTTACATCCTTACAATTTCGGCGTCCAAATTTGTGAGCGATTTTACTTTTAAACACAGAAAGGCTCTTGGGACATTTATTAGAATTTATTGGGATCCCTAAAGCCTTATTCAAATTTCTTTAAAAGGGACACTGAAAAACATCCTAACCGGGATACAAAAACCCTGATTGCAAAATGCTTTACTTAGAACAAAAGTTCGTTTTGTGGGTAGTTACTTTAAGTACCAGTTTCTGAGTATAAAATTTCGGCCTATATTTTGGTACAGAGTCCTCTTCTTAACTAAATATAACCATTTTAAAAGGCAAAGTAAAAGTTATCTCTCTCCAGAAAACTCCACAAATGAATCTTTCAAAATTAGCAATTCTGCTTATTAATGTTGAACAAATTTTTGTGATGATGAAAGCAGCACAGATTTCATTTCTTTTACAAATACAAGTTATAAATATTTTTCATGGTAAGGATGTTAATGTCAATCAACGAGGCATCCTGATCCTACAAATTTGTCTATGACAATTTCTTTTTTAGTTTGGTATCTTTCTCAAAATCAAAGTGATATAAAATATCTGGTATATTTCTTGTCAATTATAACTTCAAGTGTTTCTATGCAAAAAAAAAAAAACAAGCAAAGATTTCATTCTTAAGTGGTTAGAGCAAAAGAGTAAACCTACAGAACAATGATAGATAAAAAAGCCGACAAAAAGGGAAGTCACACATACTTCCCATCACATCCTTAGATCATATTTAGATGATAAAACTATGAAATGTATAAAAACTCTTCAGCTTTCCATTATTGATCAAGAATTTCTTTCTACTTTAAAGGGATTATTACTAACAAAACAAGAAGCAGAAGAGAAGGATGAATGACAGCAAAGAAAATCAAGTGAATATGATTTGGTTTTACTAACGATTTATTTTTTAATTTTTTTAATGTAATTCCTTTTGTTTTTCTACCAAAAATAAATCATAAGTTTTTGAGGTTTTTTTTTTTTCAATGAAAAATCTTCTCATTCATAACGCTGCCTTAGAATATTTACATATCATATATATAAAGATATGTGCATAGAGAGAGATAGTAAGATTGTTGTAGGTCAAATCGATTATCAAGCATTTGATAAGAAGCGCAAATACTTCAAACTACCAGCAGCAGTCAATTCCATGCAATCAAACATTTTCTTCCATTCTAAATGCTTCTGATGTGGTTGCTTATCCTTTTTCATATGTGTGTGTCTGTGTGTGTCTGTGTGTGTGTGTGTGCGTGTGTGTGTGTTTATTTGTGCATGCATATGTAAATATATAAATAAGTAAATAAAAAAGGAAAAGAAGCAAATCTGAAAGAAATAATTTCAAAATGAAAGGCAGAAGAATTAATTTAAAATAATGCCGACCGTTTTTCTACTCAAAGCGAGTTCTTTATAAAATAAACTACACTTCTTGTCAGACTTTCCAATCGATTTATTTTAAACAAAAGCAGTATCAAAATCAACAACAACAACAACAACAAAAAATTACATATTATTATCCCTGATATATACGTATGCTCATATGTGAAAAATATTTATAAAGAATCGCATTTGCATGGTTCGTCTGACGTTTTTTAATGTTAATGAGTAGCGCATGGCTCATTACAAAGGATTGTTTTAATTTCGTTAACTTTCCACTCAATTCTTCTTCTTTAACTTGTATTCATGTACTATATATTTATCTCGCTCTCTCTCTCTCTCTCTCTCTCTCTCACTCCTTTTCATTTTGCCACTCACTCCACTATATTTTCATTTTGCAATAACGCATTAATTTCTGTTTAAAATCGTTAAACCTTTTTATCATTCATTTTCAATCTTTATATTAAACGTTTATATTGAGAGAGAAATACACAGAGAGATTGAGTGAACGTTTTTAGAAAGAACGTTTCTACATAGAATGTTTCTAGAAAGAACATTTCTAGGAAGAATGCTTCTAGAAAGAGCATTTCTAGAAGGAACGTTTCTAGAAGGAATGCTTCTAGAAAGAACGTTTCTAGAAGGAATGCTTCTAGAAAGAACGTTTCTAGAAGGAACGTTTCTAGAAGGAATGCTTCTAGAAAGAACGTTTCTAGAAGGAATGTGTCTAGAGAGAATGTTTCTAGAAAGAATGTTTCTAGAAAGAGTATTTCTTAAAACAACGTTTCTAGAGAGCATGTTCCTAGAGGGAATGTTTCTAGAGGGAATGTTTCTAGAAAGAACGTTTATAGAAAGAATGTTTCTAGAAGGAATGTTTCTAGAGAGAATGTTTCTAGAAAGAACGTTTCTAGAAAGAACATTTCTAGAAAGAACATTTCTAGAAAGAACGTTTCTAGAAAGAATGTTTCTAGAAGGAATGTGTCTAAAAAAAATGTTTCTAGAAACATTCATTTCTAGAAAGAAAGTTTCTAGAAAGAATATTTCTAGAACAATCTTTATCAGAATGACCGTTCTTAGAATGATGTTGCTACTTATTTTATACAAAAATTTAATGAAGTTTTTTCTCAGTGTATTACGTGTACCTTTTGTGAGCTGATGTTAATTTTTTCTTTGTTTTCTTTTTTTTTTAGATGGCATACATTAATAAATTATTCTCATTTACATTGTCTGGCATTTACATTTTTTCTCTTTGCATATAATCGCACAATACTTATTGTGTAAACCGTTAGTTAAAGAATATAAATTTCAAAATTTATAGGAATTTTCTTTCTCCCTGTTTTCTTTTTTTTTACACTTCCTCTGTCCATTCTACTTTATGTAACTTTAGTGGTCAATTGAAAGTGTGTCCTATTTTGAATCATAACAATAATTTAATTGGTATAACTCATATAAATCTTGACTTATATATAAATATAAGTCAAGATATTCTTAGACAGCTGGACGCCTTCAAGTGGTTATCTTTGATTCTTTCTTTCTTAATATTTTTGAATGCATTTATCATAACAAAACTTTGTTTGTTTACTTATGTCTTGAAGTAAACACTTGAAATGGTCGCCTATTTGTCTCACATATTCTGTGATTACTTATAATACTTAACCAATCCCTCCGAGTAGACCACACATGTGCGTTTCATTTAATTTATTAATCTTGACATTTAACATATTTTCTTTGTCAGTTTAAGTGTTATGCGGTATATACTTATTTTATGAAAACGCTTGCTACACTTACAATTATACATTGGACTCCTATCACAATACAATACATAAATATTCATGATTTAGCATAAAATCATCACGATATGACCGTTCTGTTCACAATAAATGGAACATCGATTTCATTATTCACATTTGTCACCAAATGGCTTTAGTTAGGCATCCAACGTAGTTATTTATAATTGATGGACCTTGCCAGTTCATAAATTTGTACCTTTAAGTAATTCGCTTCAGGTTAGCCATCTTTTGATCTAAAAAGAAGCCAAAATATAGACTGATCTAGTTTAAAGTTTGCATTTGAAAAATCTTTTTTTCGGTGTAATCCTTCAAAAATATTATACTCAAATTTCTTTAATATCAACTGAATCTTATTTTCGATCATATTTTCTATATTTTCTATTTTAAGATCGTAGACTTCTCTATCGAGTTATTTGATAAACTTAAGTCGTATTAAATTATTGAATGAAATTGAATGAAATTGAATGAAATTGTATGAGTTGTGTCTAATTTTGCCCCGCATAAAGTCCACAATAGAAATATACTGCCATTGAAATTAAATGTTGTTTATTTCGATTTTACTTTTAATATATTACAAATAATTTATTTATGTATTATTTATATAAAATTAAAGACTCAAAGAAATTTTCAAAATTATCTCAAAATGATCTTTTTCTCTTTTAAATACATTTTGTAAATTGAGACACAAAGAAAAATGCTCCATCTACATTACGGCAGTGCCTTCAATGTTTTTGCTCTATGCAATTTACGATCATTTCTTTATAACAAATATTGTTGGCATACTTTTAGGCATATTAAAACTTAATGTTTTGAATCTTTTTATTTATTGCATATATTAGCGATGGATAAAATTGATGGGGTCATATTTAGCGTAACTTTCAAATATTTGTTACTTATTGCCTAAAATTTTAGTTAAAAAAAGTTTTTAGATGAGATTTGCAGTAAATTGAAAAATATATTTTTTTTTCATATATAAAATATTATAATTTAAGAAGAACGTCAATATTTTTGATTATTTGTAATTTAAGACTCCTCAAAAGTTCCTTTGAACACTTTGGCCTGACTATTTTTCTATTACACTTGAAATCAATGTCTCGAATTTTTCTCATTAGGAAAATATTAACCAGATGACCCCACATGACTACATGAATACAAAAACTGATGCTGCTGATACAAAATTGTTTACCATGAAATTTCTCAGTGGGACCAGAAAGGTTTTACAGAATTAATCATTATCTTCTAAACTCTGGATGATGGTACATAATGGCTTTTATTTATATTAATATCCTAAAAAAAAATGGTCAATTGTTAAGAATGTAAAATGTAACAAGCATCCCCAAAATTCTTTTCCATTGCACCCACCACACGTCTACGTCTACAAAGCAATGCTGACCGTTCGTTTTGTATGTGGGTGGTCTTGTTAACTATTAACAATAATTTAAGGGTTGTGTAAATTATTTGCCGCATTTTATATGTGAATAACAATAATAATGTGACATGGGGGATAATTTCGTAATAAAAAAGTGATTAGAAGAAAAACTTTTAATACAAAAAAAAAAAAAAAAAAAAAAAAAAACCAAAGGAAAAAAGCAAACGAAGAAGAATGAAACGTAAACATCAGGTCGGATGTTGATTTTTCCATTTTAAATCTACCATAGAAATGTAAAATTAAATAATTTATTGTTAGAGATATTGTTGTTGTTGTTCTTAATAATGTTGTTGACGTTGCAAAAATTCCATGAATTTTAAATATTTCTGCAACATTTAAGAATTTTATGTTAAGTAGACTAAAGTAATAAAAATCAACAAAAAAAAAAAAACAACAACAAGGAAGCATGTTACAGTCGGTCAGTCGGCCTTTAAAACACCCTACAAAACTTTGCTGCATACATTTTCAAAATTTTCAACTTTTTTAAAATATCAAATTTAAGGTTTTTTCTAAAAAGGTCTTACATGGAGATGGGCTTAATTTTTAGATCAAAAAGCATGGCCAGTTAAAAATTTCATTAAAGTATCTTAAAAAATGTAGCTTTATAATAAATTTCTATTGCTAAGCAGCAGACGAATTGATGAACGAATTGTTAAACAATCAAGAAAAATTTAATCGTTTCAGAAAATCGATTTAATCGATTTAATCGATTTAACTTAAGGTAGAGTGAATATTTGCACAAACAAAAAATATTACAAAAATTAAAAATAAATTATAAAAGAGGGCAAAAGGAAAAAGCCAGAGAAAATTTGGCAACAAAAAGCAGCAGTAACAAAATGCCAACATAAATCTTATTTTAATGAAAATATTAAACACTTTTTTCAATTTAATTAAAAAAAAAAAAAACATGCTAACACCCTTCATTGGATTCATGATGATATTTCAAAGAAGACGAACGTCTTCAATAAGGATTTTAATCGGTTGTTGCGGTAGATGAAACGCTAATTGAAAATCTCTCAAGTGCATAAGAAATTTCTCCTTTTTATTTTATTTTTTAAGTTTTACATTTTCACAATTTGCCAAACCCCCATTTTTTTATCTTTTACTTTAGTTATTGGTGCAAAGCAATTTTAATTATAATAACCAAATTTTTACAACAACAAAATTTGGCTTTATCATAAAATTATTGTTGTTGCTATTGTTGTTATTGTAGTATGTAGCTCATCAAGAGCAAATCAAATGAAGTAACAAATTTTTAGTGAAACATTACGAAACAAATTAAATAAAATAAAATAAAATTGAAATGAAAGCAACATTTTGGTTATATAAAAATTGTGTAAGCGACTCAAAACTGAACAAGACAAAAATAAAAATTGAATTTTAAAAAAACAACAAAACAAAAACAAACCAAATGGAAAGCTTTTAAGGTTTTGCTTGTTAAGTGAAAAAAAAAAAAAACTTGACAAAAAGATAAATTCAAACTGAATGAAAAATCAGTAAATCAAAAGAAGAACCAAAAAAGAAGAAGAAAACTTGTCATTTAAATTTGAGCAAACAAACAAACAAACATTCAACAAAGAATAAAATGAAAGAAATATTGAAAAAAAAAAAACTAAAGAGAATAAGAGAAGGAAATTCATTAGAATGAAAAGCTTTCAATTTGATTTTCAGTAACAGCAACAACAACAGCAACAACAACAGCAACAGCAACAGCAACATCTCATCAAAATCATCATCATTATTATTATTATCAAAATTATCAGCATCAAATTACAGCATTATAACTACCATCATTATTATCAACAGTTGTTATTGTTGTTGTTATTGTTGTGAATCGAGTTTAGAGAAACCGCAAAATTGTCTGCCATAACTAATTAATGCAACACCATTCACTTAGCCGCGCCCACACTATACCGCCCTCTTAAGCCATTCAACACGATACAAAATATTACAAATATTACATATCTCTTTCTTTCTCAGCATCACTTTATTGCCATCTCACTTGCGCTATTGTAAAATACAAAATTGACATAAAAAAGTTAGATCCCAACTAAACATTTTTAATTGCTAAGTAACAAAATGAAAAATCGAAATATGTAAAGCAGAATAAGAAGAAAAAGATCCAGATAAGAAGAAGAAATCCAACTTCAATGCCATACAAACCGTAACTTAACGTAAAAACATTTTTCTTTTTTTTTTTCTTTTTTTTGAAAATTTCTACTTTGTTTTAGTTTTTTTTTTTTTTTTTTGCATTGCAACTGGCAACAAATGAAAACGCTAGAAATTTCTTCGTTTTTCGCTTTTTCCGGTTTTTTTTTCTTATTCTGATCACAATTTCTCAATTTTCCTTTTTCCTTAGATATTTACTTTTTTGTTGTCTTTTTTTCTTCCTCTGTATGATTTTTGTGCAATTTTTGCATTTAATCAAAAACAAAAGAAGAACG
Organism: Melophagus ovinus; assembly: GCA_023089585.1. Taxonomy (NCBI): domain Eukaryota; kingdom Metazoa; phylum Arthropoda; class Insecta; order Diptera; family Hippoboscidae; genus Melophagus; species Melophagus ovinus. Next base: position 9,251,083 of record JAKKIB010000178.1, read on the forward strand.
AAAAAGAAAAACAAAGAAAAATTCTTCAGAAAAAGCAAAAAAAAATCTTTTTTTGCGCATGTTTCTTATCATTACATTTATATGCATTCATTTTATCCAGCAACATTAACATTGAACAAAAAAGTAGCAACAACAAAATTTATTCTGTGATTTTCTACAATATATTTCCTTTGCATCACAAACATTGGCCCAAAATGTATGTTATATTTATTTTTTTTTTCGCACTGCTTTTTTAGTTTAGTCGCTCTCGAAACAGTTTTTTGTAAACATTTTTCGTCAGCAAAACTAAAAAGTGTAACAAAAATTATGACATGAAATTCAAAAAAAAAGAAACTAAACGAAGAGCAAAACAAAGCAGATAAAAAATTAAGATTTTTTTATTGCAGACGAATTTTGAGTACTTGCCAGCCAGTTTTTAGTTATTGCTCTCATTTTTCTTTTTTGTTTTGAGAAAATCTATCAACATCATAGCAACATGTTAATTTTGAGCATGATCCCAACTGAGAGATGAAGAAAATTAAAATGTAATGTTGTTTTTGACAATTCTAATTATTTTTTGTAGATCGTAAATAATTCGGGTATAATCTCTTTTAATTGAAACGATTTACCCATCATGATATCATGAATAAAGAGGAATTCTTAACAGCAATTTTTTTCAACTAAGTAATTAGGCTCCGTTCGAGACGATTTTTTTAACTAGGGAACTTTATTCCTTAGGAAATGTCCACTGTTAAAAGAGCCGCTGAAAGAGTACACCTTTTTGATTAAGAAAGAAATGATTCAACAAAATCATGAAATCATGGTGCCAAAAAGTTTGAAGAAATCATTGAATTTAAAAATATTAAGCGAAGTGATCACGTTTTAGTTAAAAGCTCCAAAAACGAATATGTCGGCTTTTACTTCAGGATGAGTTTTCGACACGTTTTATTTTTTAATAGAATTTGAATTTTCAATAGGTCCGTAAAGTTCGAAGGCACCCTTTCAATTTCTACAAACAACAATTATGGATAGACATTTAAATGAATTTTAAACTAAAATATAAATATTTTAAGGAATTTTTTGATGTAATGTTTGTCAAATGTTTAACAAAATAAATATACCCACTTATAATGGGTGGGTGAGTGCAAATGTAAAGACATTTTTATAATTTTCATTTATTTGAAAAGTTTTTTACTTTTTTTTCTTCTTTTTTATCATGCATAAAACACACAAACGTACAACAAATAGAGCTCCGCCTGTTTTTTGTTTAACAAGTAACAAAAAAATTTTTACATTTCTGCAAACAAAAGAAACGAATGAAAGAGAGTGTATGAAATTGAAAGAAAGTAACAGACAGTTATATGAAGTGTGCGGGTAGAGAGTAACCGTGAGAGATCTAGACAGCGACAGAACAGGACAGAAGTAGGACAGGACTTTATATTATTAACTGGCCAAAGAGCGAAAGAATGCAATTTAGTTTAGTTGCAAACCAAATAGCATATTAATGTTAATTGAGAAATTACAGAGAGAGTGTAAATGAAAACTAATGAGCGTATTCACATTCAACTCACTTTTAGAGAATATAATTTTCAATTGAAGAAATCTTATTTGCTTTTTCTGTCTACAGCAACTTGTAGTGATAGAGAGAGAGCGAAGAAATAAATTACTTTGTTAGATTAATTTTCGATATGATCGTATTTTTGCTTAAGATTTTATTTTCTTTCATTATTGATTTGCAGAATTATACTCAAAGAGATTTCAGAATCTCTTAATGCAAATGTTTATTTAAGCGTCCATTTTATTTGTGAGCTCAAATTTGTATTTCAGTAACATTTTTGCTGCGTATTTCGATTTCGTTAAGTATCACTTAGGGCATTTCAATTTTTTAGTTATTCATTAGATGGCAGTTTTGAATAGTATTTTTTTGATTGATCTCCCAATTTTGATGTAATCGGTAGGCATAATTCTAACATTATTCCATAAAAAAAAACCACTGAAAAGTGATCCACTTAGAGATTATGCTTTATTTCCTACAACAAAAATAAGTTTGTGTATGTTCTATTGATCTCCAATAGATGCCATATGGATGCTCTTCCATACTGATAGAACTGTAAATTGAACTTTTAGCCATAGTAGTCTCTTCTATCTGCATAGAAATTTTAAATAAAAGAAGCGCGCATCACTTTACAGAAAGTTTACAGTCCATTTGTGGAAGTGCCATAAATCTAAAATTATCAATATCAAAATTTCTCATTTCTCGAAAATTGAAATATTTTACATTCATATAAAGCCAATATTCTGTAAATTGGTTGGGTGGGTGCTGAAGCACGTGGCGCATGTAAAATATCATGAAGAAAGGAAACAATTTTTTATATGGACAAGAATAAAAAAAAAATTAGAAGCACAAAAAGAAAGTGTATACAAATGTTAAAAAGGCAAAAGGCAAAAGGCAATAACAATAACAATAAAAATTATGGCTTGAAATATTTTTAAAGGGTTAACAAGCCCATAACACATAAAAATAGATAGAAATTAATTTGCATGTGTGTGCGTGTGTGTTTATGTGTTTGTATAGAGAATCTAATAAATAAATAAATAAATAAATAAATGAAAGAAAATTTTGAGAAGACTAAATGGAATTTTAGAGAAAATCTACCCCAAAAAGGTAAAACGCAAAAAACAGAGAATTTTGTTCAAACTAAAACAAAGCAAAGCAAAGAAAAAAAAAAAAAAAAAAGAAAAACAAAAAATTTGAGTTAAGTAAATTTGAGTTTGTAATTGTCAATATGTGCGTGTTTTTTACACATACATATGCATAATAATTTTGCCATGGATTTTGGATAAAAAACATTCATGTCAATGAATCTCTAACCAAAGAATTTCTCTAACTGCAAAACTAAGTAAAAAAAAAAAAACAAAAAAAAATGTTAAAATTAAAATGATGTAATTACACTTAAGCGCACACACATCTCCTTAATTAATGCATTTGTATTGGTGTTGGTGTTAGTGTTAGTGCTAGTTTTGGTGTTGGTGTTGGTGTTGTTAATGTGAAAGCATCTTTTCTTAACAACATTCTCCATGTTGTTTGCTAACTTATCTATTTTACTCTATCTCTTTCTTTTGCACTCCATCTCATATTTTGTGTAAAATATCTTTTCATCTTTTCATCTTTTCATCGTTAGTTTAGTTCCTTTTTTTTTTTTTTTAAAGGAGGACGAGTAACTTTCACAGATAAAAATCAAATGCTGTCTTGTTGCTTCTACTGTTTTCATAGTTTCTTTTTTTTTTTTTTACATTTCTAATGTTCATCTATTTAGATGTTTTTATGTTTGTATGTGTACATGTGTGCATGTGTTATATTTATATATTTATTTGCATGTATAAACAAAATCTGTAAAATATAAAATTACAAGTTTTCTAATTAAAAATAGAATTTTCAATGTGTCAAAGTAACGTATTAAACCGGTCAATCTTGAATTCATTCCTAAACTAATACCAACACCAACAGTAACAGTAACAGTAACAGTAACAGTAACAACAAGCAACAACAACTACACATGACCATAAAAATATAAAAAGCTTTATAAACGATGGCATCATCATCCAGCTGACTTCTAGCGAAACCCTAGATAAATAATTGGATGGCTGAATGGCTGAATGGCTGGATGGTTGGATGGATCGATGAACAGATATTTAAGTTTGAAAAAATTATGCGTAACATTTTTTCAAATGCTTCTCTTTGATTTTATTATTAACTCAATTAAAAAACTACATACATAATGTATTGGGTCATATTAAAAAGTATACGTGAATTTTTTATCTTTTTATTTTTATTTTTTTGTAAATATAAACGTGATGTATCTTTATTAATGACACTTTTTAAAGCTGCATCTATGCAAAATATTTTATTTTAAAATGAGTTCATTTGCCCTGCTTGTTCAGGGTGTTGCCAGATTTATGAAAATGGCCAGTTATTGCATTTAAAAAAATATGTGTTAACACTTTTTGTATTACCCAATATATATTTACATATCTGCATATATAAAACTAACTCTGTCTCTCTTTCACTCTTTATCTCTCTCTCTCTCTCTCTCTCTTCTCTCTATCTTATACACTTATCCCTTATTACTCTTTTTTTAGGCAAATTTCGCATAATATCATCAAAGACTACTCCGATTTACTTAGACACGTATTCATTACAATAATTTACGCAATATTTTTCTGCTACGCATACACTTAAAAATATATAAATGGATAACTATATGTACATTTTTTTTTACAATTCTAGTCTCAGTAAGTAAATCTAAGTAAAAACGGCTTCATCGATTGCTCAGTTATTTTACATATGATCGTATTTGCTTATATCTCGGTATATATGTCCGTCTGTCTGTACATGCAACTCTAGGTATATGCATATGTCCGTCTATGTCTGTCTGTCTGTCTGTCTGTCTGTCTGTCTGTCTATGCCGCTATGCCTATTTCGCAATTTGCTTTTGTTTTTCGTTGATGGTTTCTGGTTAAAGCATAATTCCAATGATGTGTTCGTCCTTTATGTTATTTCAACATCCACCTACCACCTGTCGTCTCTTCGTCCATCCATCCTTCCGTTCATTTGCCGGTCTTTTATTGTTTGTTTTTTTTTTTCGTTTTTGTTTTTTCCTTTTTGCTTTTTATTTTAGAATTTAAACCCTTTTTGTGTTACACTTTTGTGGCCTTTAAAGTAAAAAAGAAAAAGCAAACTACCTTAAAGTTAAATAAGAGGGTAAAAAGGTCAAAAAAGGTTATACATTTAAATTGTAGTAAAAAATCTGTATAAAAATAACATTTAAATAAACATCAGTCTTAAAATATTTCACTTCAACCTTTTTCGGCCGCTTAACATTAAAATTTATGATATATATTTTGCATTCTATTTTATTGTTGTTGTTATTATTGTTATTGTTATTGTTGCATCGTTGTATACATATGTTAAAAATTGTACATGGAATCATGTGGAATGCACGCACATTCATTTACATGCTTTATATACAAAAGGATTTATTTATGCGTATTTTTCATATATTTACGCATTACTTTTTCATATACAAAATTTCACTCGTCTCCATTTTCAATTATTCCATTTATTTTTTCAACTTAAATTATATCTAAAATAAAATGAACGAATTGAATGAATGAATGAATGAATGAATGAATGACTGAATGAATGAATGAATGTACAATGAAACGCTAATTTTTGTAAAAGCTAACAATTTTTTGTTTAAATGAAAATAGATCTGCTCTCCTTTCAGACCATGCCACACAATTAATGCTGATGATGCTTTTGAATTATACAAAATTTATATACCCGTACATGGCATTATAAATACATAGATGATTGTCTTCTCGGCCTTTTATGTCTCTATATGTTTATTGATGTGTCTGTCTATCTGTCTATTTGTCTGTCTATCTGTCTGTCTGTCCGTCTATCTATGCTTCTATTTGTGTACTTTATACCATTTTAATTGATATACGTTCAATGTTTTGCTTTGATTTTTTCTTGCTTCCCTCTCCACAGTTTTTCTTAAAAAATTTTTCCTTTTTGTTGTTCTTGTTATTATTGTTATTGTTATTATTATTATTGTGCTTACTTACATACGCATTACATACGTCAGTATGTAGGAAATTGTTATAGTTGTTGACCAGCAGTAACAGCAGTAACAGCAGTAACAGCAGCAACAGCAGCAACAGCAGCAAAAGTAGTAGCAATAGAAAGGCCGTCCAACCATGCTGGCCAGCCGTGTACTTTGTGTGTCAGAAAGTTACTTGTAGTATGGACATGTTTTTTCTTTTTTTATACAACTCTCTCTGTCCATTTATCTTTACATCTACTTTCCTTCTCTCTCTCTCTATCTCTCTCTTTCTCTCTCTTTCTTTGCACTTTTGGCTTCAATTGCCCTCTGTTTAGTTGAATAATTGAACTGAATTTAATAATTAATTTTATGTTGAATAATTTTTAGTTAATTAAATTATTAAATCAAACTCGTATCATAAAATCGCTAAAGCGGATAAGCAAATCAAAAGCGTTTTTAATAAATAATAAGTGAATGAAGAGGTTTTGAGGTATTCAAATTTATTCAAAAAATGATTAGAGAAATAGCGATTGAATTTGTCTTTGAGGTTTATTTTATTTTTTTTATTTTTTTGTAAAATCCGTAATTGTAGATCATAAATCTGGATTTGAAACATTGAAAATGATTCCATTTAAGAATATTATTTCCATTTATAATTAGAAGAATAATTTCTTCTTTAATGGAAGCAATCTTTTCTTTTCTTAAGCCCACTGCCCTTACAGTGTAAATGTAAATCTTTCAATGAAAAAAATAAAGGAGGGGGATAGATGGCGGTGGCCAAGTAAATAAGTTGAAAAATGAAAAAAGTAACAAAAAAGAGAAAGTAGCATTCTTGCATTTTTAGCCATGATCCGTATGCAATTTTATAACCGTATTACATTTTGTGCGTATGCAGCGCAACGCATAATGCATCGCAGTACTTTAGAATGGACACATGAAAATAATCATAATAAACGGATTGAACGTTAAATGTGAACTTCAATGAGTTTGTGAATGTGAGATGGGTGTCGTACATAGACCATACGGATGTGTTAATGGAGTAAACAAATAGCAAGTAACATGCCAATGTATCCACAGTGACATATCCTGTAACGGACACACACACACATGCACAGACGCATAAGACACATTACATATGCATTACGGTTTTTATTTTCAGCCGAAGTATGCATTTTTTTAATGTTTCTATTTTTATATGAATAAGTAATGGTAGAGTTGCCAACGTTAAATATTTATGTTACTTTACAGAAATTGAATACTCCCTTTCTCTCTGGAGATTACTTTTCCTTGCCATCTCTTTGTTTATTGGGCTATATTATGGATGCATGTTGACGTTTACTTGAGATTAGTGTTAGTGGCAACATTTTTATACAGATTATCCGGTTCCGTTTATCATTCAACAGAATTAACTACATTTCATTCCATTCGGGTCTTCTCTCACACATTTGTACTTTCATAGATTCTCTTTTATGTTAGAGGATTATAAAATCTCTTTTTCCTCTATTACTCTCAATTTCTCTCTTTCTATGTTTCTGTATGTTACTGTTGCAAACTGCTGCAAATAACTGTTAACTGCTAATCGGAATGTATTTCGTTATTGATATTTGTATATAAATAATTTAACACTCCACCCACAATTATTGTGTTTAAGTTAATAACTGGAGCTCTTCATTTCTATAATAAACATATATAAATGTGTGTTTGTGTGTGTGTGTGTGTGTGTGTGTGTGTGTGAAAATATAATTAAACATATATGGCCATGTATGCGCACACACACACACACACATATATATATATATATATATACATATATATAAAATTATATATGTAGTTGTTAAGTCGTTTCATTATTGTTGATGGTAGAGAAGGAAAAAGCACAAAAACAAAAGTGCTTGAGTTAAAATTTTACTCAATTTTTTATGTATTAACTCAACTAAACCAATTAGCACCAAATGTATGTGCGTATTTATTTATATTTATGCATGCATATACGTAGATATGTAGAAATTTTATAATGATTTTAAAGTTTACATATATCATTGTTGTTATTGTTGCTGTTGTTGTTGCTAGTTTCGTTTAGTATAGTTTCATATATTTCATAGTTGCTTATTTTGTTTAGTTTTGAATTTGAATTTCACGTTATGCGTTCGTTTACGTACGTTAAGTGTATAGAAAATACAAAATAAGTTTACCGTTATCTATTACACACTCCACTAAAATTCAATAAAATAGAACACGTTGTAGTACGGTACTTTATGAAATAATTTCTATACCGTTAGTTGTTGCTATACTACTATAATTTTGTACAATTTACTTATTATTATTTTTTTGTTTTGTTTTGACAGATATTTATTTTAACGTTTTGCCGAATAATATTTAATGAATCTTTGATGCTTAAGTATTAGTAGTCTAAAAAGATAATTTTAATGTGACGTATTTAGTTCAATTTAAACAATTCAGTGTAATAGTGTTCACGGTATTCTAGAACGATATCTGTGATTTGCTATTTTAAAAGAAAGAAGAAAGAAAAGAAGAAGAGGAAGAAGAAGAAGAACAAACAAATATACAAAAGGCAGAAGCAATCGTTTCTAACTTTTCCCACATATAATTTGAAATATTTTTATTAAATTTCTTTTTTCTTTTTTTTTTCTTTTTTTTTTGGTACATATTTATGCACTTTGGTGTCAAGATATTTTTCATTATCTCTGTGTTGGGTATGTAAAATTGTATCAATCAACAACAATGAGTGAAAACGTTGTTAATTAACAAAGAACGAATTTATGTACATAAATGCTTATAAATGCTTATACGTGCGTACTTTTATACATGCATAAGTATGACAGTGTTTGCCTAATAACAAATTGAAAGTGAATTTCTATTGTGTAAAGCTTTGTATTGTTAGATTTATAAAGTGAAGTCAATTTCACAGGCTGTAATAGTGTTTATTCGTCATGTAGTTTGGTCACTTTTATGGTCAAATATGTTTTCCTTTTTTTTCTTTTTTTTGCCTGATCTAGACATATTAACATATTTTGCAACATCGTTATATTGCATCATACACTTTTTAATCATACAAACTCGTCGATTGCATTTCCGGTACATGAAATTGTGTTTTCTATGGTTAACATAAAATCACTTACTCATTCTTGTTGATACGTTCAGTGTTGGTGATAAAATTCCAAGTAAATCTGCATCATTTAAACAATTTATGGTGCATTATGTGTGTGAATCCTGAATAGAGTGGATGGAAATTTAATGGCTACTATAAATAAAAATCTTAGCAGTTAGACGATAAAATGAAATATCATTTTAAAGTTGTGTGATTGAAATCAAAACGTTCTACAAAATTATATTAATAAAAAGTATTCTTAAATTTTGAATGTATCACAATGAAATTGTTTAAATATGCAACAACAATAAACAAAAAAAGAATAGTGTATTTTTGTAAAGGCTTCCCGCTTTTGATAGAGTATTCTTTGGATTTCTGGGGTTAGTGGACAATAAGGCAAGCTTATACTGAATCTTTTAGAAAAAGCTAAAAATGTGTATATGATTTTAAATAAGAAAAAGAAAATGTAAAAAAAAAATTTCAAATTTGTTAAAATATTTTTAAAGTTATTTTATTTTTAAAGCTATTTTTACAAGTCTGTTCTCCGTATTCCATATTAATTTTTTGTTGTTTTGAGTTCATATAACTTAAAAGTACAAAATTAAAAAATAATGATCGTGAGTTCACTGACGGGATAATAGGACTATCGGTTTTCAAATAAGTTCATTACAAAGTTATGGCTAAAAAATTTTTTTATTTAATAAATTTTACTTAAAAGAATTCTGTTCAAAATAGAAAAAAATATAAATTTACACCGATTGTTTATAAAATAAGAAAATCAAATATATTATTAGTCTAATTTTGTACTAATTGCATTTTACAATACTTACAATACGGATCTCTCTTATATTAAAGATCAGAGATCCAGTAAAAATTCCATTTTTGAAAATGTTATGCTTTTTCAGATTTCATTTGTTATTAGAATACCTTAATAAATTTAATTTATATATAATTAAATAAATAATAATTAAATAATTAATTAATTAATAATTAAATAGATAAATTTTTGTCTAAAACTCACTTTCATTTTTCTCACTTTCTGTTTGCGTATTGAAAGCGCTATCCTTCTCCGTTTACCTTTTTTTAGGCAATGCATTGACTTTGAGTTACCGCCTTATGATATGCTTTAAAATAATATCTTACTTTTTATTGGAATTTCATTAATTTAATATTATGCAATTGATGTAATGTATGTAGTTTTGTGATTTTTGTTTTTATACATTTTTATTTCACATTTCGATTTTTAATGTAATAATGTATAGATTATTGCAAAAATATAAAAATGTCCACAAATGGCAAAAATGATGGCGAACCTTGAAAATCATTGATATATTTACCGCATTTATTTACCACAAGTTACACCACGAAATTGATAATTTAATGGTTGACCAACTAAAAAACAACAATACTACAATTTATATGAGCGTTTGTAAATTAAATATATTTATATATATACAAAATAAAAATATATACATAAAATAAATCTGTTAAAAATAACAAAAAAATAAAATAAAATAAAAATAAAAAAAATAAAAAGATTACTAAAAGAATTCAAGTTTGAGACGAATTGAAAATACCTAAAAAAAAATGTAGTGAATTGTGGTGAATATTTTTAATCATCATTTTTGTTGACTTAAAGCTAAACTACAGTTACTAATTGGAAAAGAATTTCTCTTCATTAAACAAAAATCACAAATCTCAATCACAAATCATTCAATCTAGTTCAACTAAAGTCAGTTTAATTCTGAAATTAGTTAAATTAAAAAGATATCTAAAATTCATTAAATTTTTTACCACTTTTTATTATGATTTAAAATGATGACCAATCAGAATAAAAGGTCATCATTTAATGTAAAAGAGATTTATCCAAAAATTATCATGTAGCTTTTCGGAAAGTGAAGGGAGAATAGAATAAGCGAATGGAATTAGAAACTAAATTCACTTAATTAAGTTGATTTTGACGTTGATATTTGGCTCACAAATAGAATTGCAGAGAATGAGCATGAGGCGATACCGCAAAATTAAAATGAGAAAAATAATAAACTGCAATAAAAAAAAAAAGAAAAAATAAAAGTTTGCATTGTTTGTTTCTATTATTTGTTGCCTTACAAATAGTGGGCAGCGAGAGTGTGGGTGTAGTGGAAAGGTGGTAGGCTAAATAAGTGGTCAACCAATTTATGGTAATCACAAACACAATAATAATATAATTTTATATACAAAAGTACTTAATTTACCTTCGTCTTAATTTTTTTTTGTTTGGTAAATTTCCCTTTCTAAAATTGTCATTTAAAATGAACTCAAATTTTTAAGTATTTTATTTCATTTTTACGAATTTTGTTTTAATGCTAAATGAAGAAAAAGTTAAATTTCTTCTTAAGTATTTAATTATAATTTTTTAATTAGAAATTATAATTTTATTTAATTTTTTTTTTTAGATTTTATTGTAGATTTTATGGTCAGTACCATTTGATGTATTGATAAAGTTATAAATCGATTTATGTATTCATTATTATTAAAATTTTTTTCTATCGCCATTTTTTTTTGTTTGTTTAATTTCCTTCTGGTGCTGCTGCTGCTGCTGCTGCTGCTGCTTGTTGTTGTTGTTGTTGTTGTTGTTGTTGTTGTTGTTGTTGGTGCATTGGCCTTATATAATTGCAATTCATGCAATTCATGTTACACATTTCAAAACAAATGTTGTTGCCAGCATTTATCGATTTAATTTTAATGCATGGTACGCATGAAAAATAAACGTACACGCACCTCACTCACTAAATATGCACGCATTCCCATTCAATTCCAATTTCAATTGCAATTCCACTTCCACTTTCACTTCCACATTCATATTCACTATCAAAATCACATCAACCAGTGAAATGTAAATAAAAATAAGTGAAAATGTTATAATCGCTCTATGTTCGTCGACTATTCGTGTACTCTACACAAGCTTGTACAATGTGATGTATTTAGAACATCAAGAAGAAGAGCATGAAGAAGAAACAAAAATTCGAATTATTTGAAAAGGAAATTCAGGAAATTCCAAGAAAATGGTTAAATATGAACCAAATAACAAACGAGATTTGAGTTTCGTTTTTCCAAACATTCAAAATTCCTCATTCATAATTCTGCGAGCGATTTTAAACATTTTGAAGAGGATTCATTTTTGGCCTCAGAGGCCGCTTAGCCTCTATAACAAATTTTAGTACAATTATTCCAATTATTAGGATTTTTACAGATGGATGGACACATTAAAATATAGACTTAATAATTAACTGAATATTTTCGAGTTTTAGAAACATCTGCATAAACTTAGTAGTCTCCTGTATTGCAAGTGTTCGGATTTTCAGAAAATGAAAATGAAAAAAAAAGTATTTAAAAGAAAAAAAAAACCCCGTCGGTCGGATCCAATCCGTAAATACCCTTTAATACTTTGCTTAATGTGAATACAGTTCGGTAAGATTAATCTAGAGCAGATTTAATACACACATTTCTTAGATTAAAGTAAAAAGCCGTGCCAATTTTCCCTAAAATACAATCAAAATTCTTCCTTTTTTCCATAAAATAACTTTCTTCTGAAAAAGTCGTTATATGAAAAATTGTTATAAAAATGGATCGGTCTGGTTGAAATTTGGTACACATATGTTACCAACTGTTGTCAACTAACAGACGGACAGCAGCCTTAAAACGAATCAGAAAGTATTTCGCAGCACGTTCATCTCTGATCTCAACTCAACTAATTTTGGGGTGTTACAAACATATGCCCAAAATTATATCACAAGTGGTGTAGAGTATAAAAAGAAATTTATATTAAATCGTGTCGTATTTAATGAGAAAATGTAACTCCGTGTTGCAACGTTTTACGTCCTTTCTTACGCAGACAAATCAAATAAACAAAATTCTCTGTTTTATTTAATTTTATACAATTTTTATATATTTTTTGTGATTTTTTTTTTCAATTCTTGTATGCTGCATATTATTATACACATGAATGATGAAAATGAAGAAAAAAATGGACTACAAAAAAAAAAGTTTTCAATTCAAATAGAATTTAGATTTGAAAATTAATAGAAATAGTAGTAAAAAAAAAAGTTGTTTATTTATCAATAATTTTAAAGTGAATCATTTGAAATAGATAGCTCTAATTTTTATTTGTATTCAACTTCCCAAATTACACCATTATTTGTATTATTTTGTATATAATTTTTGCAATGAAATTTTGTTTACAACTTAAACAACAAGCGAAAATGTATTTAATAGAATTTTTCATTGTTGTATAAATTTTTATGTTTATTTATATTAAAAATTTATTCAAATGGAAAAATGTTACATAAGAATAATTTATGGATTATGGATCATCTGAAAGTGCCTTCATGTATGGAACTCAAAAATATGTTGTTGCTTTGCTTTGCAATTTTTGGAAAAACTTTTTCCCAAAAAATGTTTTTTGTAAAAAATTTTTAAGTATTCTTATTAGCTTAGCTGGATTAATTAACAACAATTTAAACTCTTTTGATTGCTCTTCTCAGAATGTTTTTATTTCATAAAGAAAATTGGAACATGTTCATGTTATTTTTATAAAGCACAATTTATCTTAAATTGGGCTTTACCGGATTCACTCTTCGAATTGACCTAACCTTTAATATGTAAGTGGTAGATTTGTTAGATTATTTAGCTAAAGTCTGCATTTTCATTTTGAGAACGAACAATTTTTTAGGCAGAATCGAAGCTGCCTTCTTTTTAATTTTGCTTTATTTTGGAAAGAAGATAATTTACTTGTGAAAAATCCATAATCTTAATAAACTTTTTGTCTAGCAAATTACTAAAAAGTTTTATTTTGATATAAATAATTTTATATAGAAAATTTAAATGAAGTTTGTGTAAATTTAAAAATTTCTTCCAATTTCTTCCTTTTTGCGTTCGTAACCTTTTTAAAAAATTTCTGAAGATTTTTTTAATTCAGAGTATGAGAAGCAGTGTAACTTATACAAAACTTGTATAAGCCACACGATCCATTATAATTTTTGTATTTAATAATTAAAGACTTAACTTTATCACTTCAAGAAATGAAATGACTTTTTTAAAGGAAAAGTTTGTGCTTTATTTGATTTAAAGAATTTTCTATAAAAAAAAAAATCACAATTCCTTTAATCATTAATTATCATTAATAAATAACAAAGACAAACACACACACACACACACACACACACACACACACAGTTTGTTGTTGGCAACGGCAGTAGATATCGCTTGAAAGTAAAATGTGAAATGTGAAATGTGAATTGTGAAATGAGAATGCGAAATGAAGAATATAAATGAACTGAAAATGAGTAAAGCTCTGAATTAATTGATTGTGAATATAAAAAAATAATCAAACAAACATGCAACCAAACCGTCCAGGCACAAATTTATAATTATAATGATAATAATAATAACAACAAATCTGGTAAATTAAGGTGCATTATGTACAAACAAACAAACGAAAAGGAAAAAAAAAAAACAAAACCAAAACTAACTTAATAAGAGAAGAAAAAGTAAAATTCATAATGACCATTAATGAAAATCAGTAACAGCAGCAGCAGCAGCATCAGCAGCAGCATCAGCAGCAGCAGCAGAAGCAGCCCCAGCACTGCCAATAACAACATTATTATTATTATTATTATTATTATTATAACGGTAAAATAATGATTAACAAGTATAAATGAATCGTACTTTCTGGCCGCAACATGTGTGCATCGAATTAAAATAAATAAATAAGAATCTTTTACAGATTTCACTTCACTTCACTTCACTTCACTTCACTTCACTTCACTTTCTCATCACTTCATATTCCATATTCATATTGCGTTACTCTATGGCCCATTTTGGCTTTTGCATTGTCGTGCGTCTTAATGTTTTAAGCAAATTTTCAGCCATCAGGTGCCTTGGCCGTTAATTTATTTATGTAAATGCCGTATTTATTAAGTGCAAACGCGCGGACGATTATTAATAATATTTTCATGAAAAAAGTACAGTTAACATTATCAACAAACCAAACCAAATGACATTATCATTGTAATTATCATTATAATTATAATTATCATTATCATTATCATTATCATTGTCATATTACCACAAGATTCGTATGCCATGGCATTCACGTCGTATGATTATTCAGGGATAAGAAGCAGCAAAAAAAAATGTATTTGTGAAAAAATTTGCAAAAAAAAGAAATTTGCAAAAAAAAAAAAAAAAAGAAAAAGTGATCAATTAAAGCAAACAAAGTGAAAGCGAGATAGTGATAAGACATTAAAAGGAAAATAGCAGAGAGCTAGAAAGAGAAGTAATGTCATGCATAAATCTGGTCCAGAGCTGAATTAAACATTTTGCATACTTTCAAAGTGGTTTTTCATTATTCTGTTGCATTTTGTTGTAATTTATTGCAATTTGTTGTATTATTCGATTAACATATCGCTGATTCTGTTTCCTACATATCGTATTTTCGAATGTCGTTGCATGAAAATGAATATGCCGGATTATAGGAATTTTTTTTCTTTTTCTTGTTTTTATTTTGTGGCAATTTCGCATTTGCTATTGTTCTGCTTGTTGTTGTTGTTGTTGTTGTTGTTGTTGTTGTTGCTGCTGCTGCTTTTTGTCAATTTATAGTTTATTATAGTGAGCCCAACGTTAACAAATCAACTTATAAATAAGAATGTAATGTCAATACTGGTAGTTTGGTAGTTTGGTAGTTTGGTAGTTTGACTGTCAAGATTGCATTTTTAATTTACATTGAATTTTCATGCATTTTTTGCAATTGGTTATTTATTTATTGTTGCTTTTGGTTAGTTAATTGGTTTGATAGGTTCGTTTGGCTTTTTTGCTTCAATAATTTTGTTAGTATGATAAAAAATTGTATTGCTTTCTATTTCATTCTCATTTGTATTGATTCGATTCCTTTACATGGATTAATTTTTTTTTCAAGTAATCTGTAAAACTTATGGTTAGCAAGGGCGAAAGGTTTATTAATTAAATTCATGCAGCACATATCAGCCTCATTTGCCATTTTACTTTATTTCCTTTGCCATTGATTATATTCTTATCATCATTAAGGATTGATCAGATTATTGAGGAAGCAGCCTTATCCACTCACATCCATAAATCAAAAATAAAAAGTTGCCACAAACGTACTTAAGTCTTGTTTTATTACACATACGTTGTATAAAAGATGCTGGGCTTACTGCCATTCAGTGGAAAGGAGAAAGTAGAAAGGAAATCATGTAAAGATTGTAAGACTTATGTTTAATATGGCTCTCATGTAACTTAAGTTTCAAATGTCAAGGAATGATAGAAATTGTAAAAGACTTTTAATTAAAAAAAAAGAGCATTAAAATCGTGAGAGATAGTTATGGAAAATGCAACTTTGAAAAGTTTTAAAATTTTTTGAAATTTTAAACTTTTTTTGTATTATTATTATTATTAAATTTTTTCCCAATAAAATAATATTTAGTATTATTTTTATTTGGTGAACAATATCTGGACAACATTGCGTATAAGTGATATTTGATATAATTTTTTTTATTTTAAAGAATATTAAAGATTTTACTCCTCTTATTTGTTTTACTTGAAAAATTGAAAAATTTATTAAACGTAGACAATTTTTAATATAACAAAATTTCTATTTATTGCTTCCCTACAGCGTGCATGTATAATTTCATTCAAGGCTATTGCTAAAAAAGTTATGGCTTTGGGTTTCAAATCAATCGTAGAATAATTTTACAAAATACAAAAAAGTGGCTGAATTTTTCTTCTGTTTAAATAAGCTGTAAAAACTTATACTAAAATGTTTTATTTAAAAAAAAAATCGAGAGGTTAATTTCCATGAAAGTAAAAGAACAAATTTCATTTAAAATTATCAGTCTTATCTAATTCTTCTTCTCTATCTATTTGATTTCGATGCTAAGTTTTTTTTATATATTTTTATTATTTACACTTGAACTTTTTTTTATGAATTTTTTGTTTTTGATTTTGAAAATTTGTGTTGTCAATCGTTTTTCGCTTGTGTCACACTCGATTTATTTTGTTTTTTATTTTTTTTTTTTTTGTTCACTTTTAATTTTATTACGTTGTGGCCACAAGATATCAACCGAAAAATACGCATAGTCAGTCATTTCTATGGGAAGTGCCCCCCAAAGAGAACAGCAAAAATGAGAACAGTAATGCCAGGAAAAAATTAAAATAAAAAAAAGCAAAATGAGAAGACCATTTAACGGGTTTATTTGTCAAAAAAAAAAAAAAAGCGAAACAAAACAAAACAAAAGAAACAAGAAGTACAAAAATATGGGCACCAAACCATAAATGATGCGAATTGTTTGAAAATTTGGCGTAACAATTCAAAAAAAAAAATAAAATAAAATAAAAGAAGAAGAAGAAAACAAAGTAAATTCAATAATAAATAAACTAAAAAAAGTCAACTAACCAAAAAAGTAACACTTGATAAACGCGCTTCGCAATCACAAACGTAGTTAAAAGAGAACCCCCCCCCCCCCCCAAAAGAAGTGAAAATACAAAAGCAACAGCAATAGCAACAGCAACAGCAACACAACAGCAACAAAAAAGCCAAATAATTGTATTTAAAAAGCAATAATATGAAAATGATTTCAAGTGCAATCAAAACAGCCGCAATAACAACAAACAATAACAAACATAACAAACGTAAAAATAGAGAAAAAGAAAAAGCCACAAGAAGAAAATCAAAAAAGAGAAAGAAAAATGCAAAGAAAACCGAAAAAAATTGCAGGGAACAATTAACATGCATCGCAATCGTAACGTTTTTTTTCCCATTTTCATTTCCATGTTGTTGATGTTGTTATTGTTGTTGGTTTTGCTTTATTATACAACAATATTTCGGGTGCATATTAAGTGACCAACGAAAACAGGCCACACGGGCGCACGCAAAATGAAACAAAAGTAACGAAAATAAAAAACGAAACAAGAAAAACTGAAATCAGTTTCGTTCACATCAAACAGCATATTGCAGATCTTTCTATCTCTTTCTCTCTCTCTCTCTCTCTCTCTCTCTCTGCCTCTCTTTGTCATTGCCCATGAATGTGTTACGTTTGTTGCTGTCATTTACATTTTTTTATTTGCCACGAGAAGTGACCGAAAAATCAAAATAAACGCTTTATGCACAACTTTATGTAGAATGAATGCATACAAAATCGCAGTTAAATAAGAAAGAAAAAATAAAAAGAAAAACAACAATAAAAAATGTCGTAATGGATAAAATCATTTGTGTTGCAATTGGAAGAAGAAGCCAATGGCAAATAAGCAATGATTATGATTATGATGTTGATTATGATGATAATGAATGGATTGTAGTGTTTCTGATGAATATTATTGTCAATTGATTTATTGTTGTTATTGTTGTTATTGTTGTTATTGTTGCTATTGTTGCGAACTGTTGTTCGCTTTTGCCATCCATAAAGCAGAGATATAGACTTGAACAAGGACAATTTGCGGTTCTATGTTTTTGTGCATTTATAACGGCAGACTGTTAGATAAACAGACAAATGGACAGACATACAGACCAATGAATAAATAAAGAGCTTAAGCGGATATTCTGGATATACAGGAAGTTTATAATGCAACCAATATCAACACAAACAAATTACTCAAACTCTACAGATCAGAGTAACAACAATTTTAAGTTTTCTTTCATCTTCTTTCCTTCTTCATTCATCCGAATGAAAAAAAAAAGGAAACACCAAACACGAAACACGAAACACGAAAAACAATTTTCTTGCGCCATAAATTTATGCATGAATTTATATACAGATATTTATTGATTTTTATTTGTTAGTTATTTCATACTGTTTCCTGTGTCCTTTTTTGATTATCCTTTATTAAATTGTTCACTTTTATTGGATCATCATTATTTAATAGACTTTTTACATTTTTTAAAAAGTTGAACCAGATTGTTTTTCTTGATTTTACTCATATTGGACTTTAGGCGTTCCATTTGGGGGCGTGGCATATTCAATTTACCAATATTTAATATTTAATTAGATGATGCGGAATCCCTTAAAAACACGTACATTTTTACCAAACCTTCAATTTTGAATTGATCTAACAATGTCTCTCCGTTTGCCTCTTTATAAGCATTCTCTTGATCGCAAACATTAAGAAGTCACCTTTAAATTTAATAAAAAATTTTCGAAAATTCTTGAAAGTATAAATCATTTGGGTTTATCCCCAGTTACAGATTAAACCGATTATTTTTAAGTATAATTTTAGGCAATTTTTCATGTTAGTCAAAAATTTTGAACGATAGCCAACTGAAATTTGTCCTAGCAATGTTTCATGAATACTCAATGAATTCAATTTTTTTCTAAGTCTGTCACGCCCTTTAATAATAATGCAGAGCTTGTGATGTTTAATATTCAAGATGTATTTTTCGGCTTTCGCTTTTTTGTTTTTACTTTGCTATTCATATGAATTTGAATTTGAGTATGAATATGAAAGAATCATCATCACAATAATTCATCGTGCCTTTTTATGGCGTGTTAATGCATTTTCTCTACTTTCACTATTATTATTATTATTATTATTATTATTATTATTATTGTTGTTGTTGTTAACGTTTCTCTTTAACTGTAACTGTTGCCATCATCATCATCAGCTTTATTTGAATTTTTTCAATTTCCATTTCCATCTCCATCTCCATTTCCATTTTCATTTTCATTTTCATTTCCATTCCCAAACGTGGTGTGTGTCTTGACTTATGCAAATGTAACAAAGTGAATCAAATGTATTTCCTCATTGCGTTGCACTTGTGGAAGTCTTTAATTCATCAACAGCTGTTGTTGTTGTTGCTGCTGCTGCTGCTGTGTTGTTGTTGTTGTAAGGCGCCATATGAGTTTGGTAGTACTTATTTATGAACAAATTGCTTTTGTTATTGTTATTGTTATTGTTATTGTTATTGTTATTCTCTCAATGAATCTTAATTCAGTTGCCACAGAGTTCGACAATGATAATTATATTTATATTTACTATAAATATAACGGTATAAGAATAGTTGTAACTATAATCGTAATCGTTATATTACTACAATCATATCAAATATTACCGTTGACGATTTACTGATGAATATTGAAACATTACACTTTTTACAGTTATTATTACTGTTATTATTGCTATTACCGTTATTACTGTTATTCTTATTGCTTTGTATTTCATTATTATTGATAATAATGATGATAATAATGATGATGATGGCAATGTTGATGGCGGTTATGAAGCAACAATTTTTGTGGTGCATGATAACAACCCCGAAAAGTGTTATTGTTACTTATGTTTTATTTGATTATTGGTTTGTTACACACAAACAAACAAACATACTATTTAATGTTCCTTCATTCTCTTATTTCCACTGTTTTTCTTTTGCATTTATTTTATTTGCATTTTATCAAATATCATAACAATTTTTTTTTCCTCTTCATTGTCGTTTGTTCACACTTCACGTTACATCTGTTTATTTGACATTCCGCTCTTTTCTGATTTTCTTTCGACAATTTCATTGTACATTATTAATGTATATATGTATGTATGTGTGTGTGTGTGTGTGTGTGTGTATGTACGTATGCGGTTTACAGGTTTGTCGTATTTGTTTTCATTGTATTTTTTGTTTTTTCTTTTCTTTTTTCACATTTATTTATTTTTTTTATAGCTGAGTTATTATTAATAATGTTGTTGTTGGTTTTGTAATGTTATGTTAATGTTGATGACTCTTTGTTTACATATTTCTTTACTTTCTTTGTCACGATACCATTTCTATATACAATATTTTTCTTTTGCTTATATGACCGCACTCGGTTTGCTGATTTTTTGGTTTTTACACCATTTCCCATTTCATTTCATTTCATTTCATTTCATTTCATGTTTTTTAACTTGAGCTTTATGTGCCCTCTGGTTAATTTTTTTTTTTTTTTAGTGGACAACAATTTTATTGATTCTATTTTTCTTTTTGTTATATTTTTACTTCTTCTTCTTCTTCTTACATGTAATGAGAATTTCTTATTCACTTTATCCACTTGTCGACTTTGCCACTTGTCCAGTTAATGCATGTTAAGTATTTTTATTGAAGAACTTTCTTTACAAACGCTTTTTGAGTTATATTTATATTAAATTGTAGCAAATTTGCCTTGCCTTGAGATGGAAACTTTTCCCTTTATTAGTGCCTTGAATTATTACTTTTGCATGAAATTCCCTCTGAGGTACTTAAAATGCATCCTAGTAAAATTTATTTTATTTATCCTTCAATCATAGAACATAAAGTTGGTAAATGGCGCAATATTTTAAACTTAATTTCTCTACTTCTTCTTCTTCTTTATTTATTAAATTTGACATGCCTTGCGAAGTGGATTAGCTCTTCTGAAGGGGTTCTTCTCAATTTGCGATTGTTGAAATGAATGTAGGCTGGAAAAAGAAAACTAATAATCTTTAATATGTAGAGGCGATTTAAACATTTTGTGATTGGGTGAACTTTTTGCCATTCTGATTTTGCCATTTTCTTTTATAAAATTTTAAGCAAAATGCCTTTTTTAGTTTATAATCATTGAAGGCAAGTAATTTTGTGAATTTCAATGAAAATGGAAAAAGGGTCAATATTGTGATTATCATCTAAAAATTCATGATCAAAATTAAAGAAAAATTTGATCATTATTTTAAAGTCTCTACAACATCAGTTTGTGGGATATTTTTATATTATTTATAAATCGCTTAAGATAGATAAATTTTTATCAATTATTTTATAAATAATCTAGCAAAATGCAATCAAAATTTTATAATAACAAATATTTGTTTTCTATTTATGTAAAACTTTACAAAATTTTACAATGAAGAGGAAATGATTTTTATCTTTTTAATTTGAAGAATTTTTTTTTAAATATGATGATAACATAAAATGATGATGACATGACAACATGTCTCCAAAAAGTTATCATAGCAATTAATCTTAAAAAATTTGTAAACAATTGCCCTTGCTTCCTAATTTTTTTTTTTTTAACGATATTTTAGTTTTCTTCCATTTTCTTTTTCTTCAAAATAAATAAATTTGTACAAATCACCAAAAACCAAAAAAAATAAATAAATAAATAAATAATTAACTAGCAAATGCTTAGAAGCGAGTGATTGAATGAATTTATGGCCTACCAAATATTATTGCACACAACTTTACTACCACAAAATTTGGTTAGTTTTTGGTAATAATTGAAAATCTGAATTTTATACTACAGAAAGAAAGACAAGTCAACAATTTTTTTTCAGTCTACACGAGTCAACATCAGGTTATCACATATTCATAAATATCTGAACAAATTGACAGATTGAATGAATGAATATTTGAATCAATAAAAAAGGAGTGAATGCGTGATTTACTGAGTAGCTAAATGACTATTAATGAGTGTATATTAGTTCTAATGATCCAACAACAGTTATTTCAAATATGTTACATGTAACGTACAGGATGTAACATGAATTGTTAAAATTTCTTAAAAAATTCACATTCACATTCAATTAAAAATGAATTTTTTTTGCATTTTCATTTTTATTTTTGTTTTTTTTGTTTTTTTGTTTTTGGGTATGACTGACTGCTCGCATCTAAAACAAATAACATTATATTACATGATTTTCTGGTAGGCCACAAAACAACAATAGAATATTTATAAATAAACATATAAATAAAATACGCAAATACAAATGTATAAATTTTAACAGAACGGCACTGAGAGTTTTTATTAATTCATAATAAATTCACATTTTATGTAATTATATATTTTCATATAACTGTAAATAACTGTACATGTAACGCTAGTTTATTTTATATGCAATTACAATGCACAAGAAATTGCCAGGATGGCAGAGAAGCAAAGAGAGAAATGGAGAGAATGAAAAAATTCTGTACATGAGAGCATCTAGTTGTTTTAGAGAAAAAATGAATGCAAAAGAGTTACCGTTATATGTTTACATAGAAACATTAACAGAGAGAGGTTTAAGCGAGCAGCGTAAAGAAGCATTATGAGAGAGAGAGTTTAAGTGAATTGAGTGTGCATAACAAATAAAACAAGTAAATCAATTTTTTGTATATATACATACATCTACATATATTTATATGCACGAATAATGTATATGTGCATATATTTGAGTATGCCTGCGTATGCCTCAATAATAGATCGTTCCTTGGCAATGCAATGCAATACAACGCATTGTAACGCATTTTGCATTTTGTGTGCAGCCAAATGTAAAATGAATGTAAAGGTATTTTGTTGTTTTTGTATCGACCAACCAAACTTAACCAAAGCAAACCGAAGTAAATCAAACTAAGCCAAACCAGGCAACCACTCCCATACCATCTCGTTTTATATACAGTTAAACACATACATTATGTATGTGTGTATGTATTTATTAAAGTCCCTATAAAACACATACAACATACACAACCAATGCCATAAAAAAATACATGATGCTCCCCAATAAACAACACTTGCGCTGTACTTAATTCATGTGCAATAGATATTGTAGATATGTTTGTAAATATTTTTGTTGTTATTGTTGTTATTGTTGTTGTAGCTGTTGTAGCTGTTGTAGCTGTTGCTGTTAATATATATTTTACTACTACTGTTAATTGAGTATTTCTTCATTTACTCACTGGATTTCTCAATAACACACACACACACACACACACACACACACACACACACACACACACACACACACACACACACAAACTTATATGTATATATAGATAAATAAATTGAAGTGAAAAATTGAAATATGTGAATATTTAAATTGTGTAGCATTTGTTCTTGTTCTTGTTTTTATTTTTGCTATTGTTATTGTTCTTGGTGTTGTTGCCTCGAATGGCTAGCTATGTTTTTATTATTACGTTATGACGCCGCTCTGCTGCTACCACAACACAACACATAATACACACACACACACGCACACACACACACACCACACACACACACACACACACACACAAGCATACACAACACATGAAAATATCCATTCAAAATGAGTAAAAGGCAAAAAACAAGTAAAAAGCAACAAAAAAAATACGGCAAAAAAGGTAAAAAAAAGCATGAACAAGAGGAAAAAGAAATTAAGGCAACCAAAATAGAATCAACACATATTTTCCACACATCATCATTGACGCAACGCAAAATGATTTTTATTATCCTTTTTGTGTGTGCTATAATTGCTTTTTTTTCTTTCTCTTAAAATAAGAAAAAATTAAGATGAAATGAATTAAATATCAACGCGAAAATATTGTGCAAAGAAAATATTCAACAACAAATAGAATACAAAACGGGAAAAAAAAACAAATAAACGAAAGATGCAAAATAAATAAAACAGTCGAAAATAATTTATAAAAGAAAAAGAATTTAATAAAAATTTATAAAAAAATAAGTTTAATCGGCTATAAAACAAAAATCAAATGGATTGTTAAGTGTTTTTTGTTTTTTTTTTATTTTTTTTTTTTTGGAGTAATGCTTCCCTTCTGCTTGAAATTTAAAGTTTTTTTTTATTGTTATTGTGCAAAGAGTTCGCATTGTTTACTCAAATAAATCAAAGAGTTTTAAGCAGTTTAATTAATAAAAAATTAAATAAATTGAAATTAAAGCGGCAAAATAAAGTAATATAAATTTTGCTTTGATTCATGCAACACTTTTGATACTTTGCGTTATTTTAATGTATCACAATTTGCGTCATCTCATCATCAATTTGTAGTGGTCACAACAATAAGACGATTTTAATTTGATTTTGTGAAGAAGCCATTTTATGAAATTTCTATTGTTTGTTTTTTTTTTTTTTTGTTTTAAGTAAAAAACCTTTAAAATTCTAAAAAAGAAGAAGGTAAATTGAAATTGAAAAGTAAAATAAGTAAAATAGTCGTGCAAATATTTCAAAATTTACATTTCATCGAAAATTATATCAAAATTTTATCTGGATTTATGTGAAAATATTTGAAGTCATCTCAAAGTGATATCTAGTACTTTTAAAGAAAGCCATGCATTATGATTTATAGGTGTGGCTGATCTCTTACAGTTAAGAAACAAAGTTTTAAGCTTTAAAGTCAAAATGCGCAAACAGCTGCTTTACTGAGAATAAACGCCAAAACTGAATATTTTACATTGAACAACTTAAAGAACTCTCGATCGATTTGTTCCACTTTTCAAAAAGTGTTATTATATTATAATAAGTTTAAGGCAACTATATGTTCTGTTTTAAGTGAAACTAATTTTTTATAACAAATTGGGCGTGTCTTTTAAAGGAAATTCTTTACACAACTATATGTAAAAATTTCCAAAGGCCTTGTCAAATTTAAAGTAAATTTTCAGATGTTTGCAATCAAAGAAAATGTACATAATATCACGTTAGATCGTTTCAGAACGTTAAATCGTCAAATCAATGTTTACCACATTCCTCCTAAATCAAGTTGCATTCGAAATAATAAATTTGGGTTTTACATTCTCCTTTAATTGGAATTGATCCTTAATTGATTTTATATGGAGCTGTTCCATAAATTGTCTCACGAATAAGCAGGGTCACAATGTAATTTACAATAGAATTTTTGTACTTTGTTAGTAAAAATTTAGGTTAAATTATTGATTATGAAAAGAGAGATTTCAAAAAATATTAATAATCCAAAATTCTACATTCAAATGTTCACTATTTCATTTACCATTTATGGAAGTATGGAAGTATAAAAATTTTGTTAAAATGTTTGCAACATTTACTAAGTCTGTTAAAACAATGCTCCTGCGTTATAGCAACTTTTCCATTTTTTTTTTTAAATCAATTTAAGATGGCAAGAAGTAACATAATCTATCTAAATGATCTTTCTATCACATTTCCCAGATCTGAATGGATATAAAAACTTTGAATCAATACAAATAAAATTCTTTCAATTGTTTCAATTTTGTTAAATTTTTTATTCAAAATTTTTAATATGACACTGATAATTTGATCATTTGCCCTTATTTTCTAAGAATAATTGAAAAATAATTGTAGGAAATCAGTCTTCAAATTAATTGTGTTAAACATCTGTATTGTCTGAGCATTCAAGATTTGAGATGAGCATTAGTTAAGCATAACTTTCCCGTTTGTTTTATTTGATATAAAATGTTTATGGTTTCAATGCGGCGGTGTCTACAAATAGACGGTACCATCAAATTGTTTAAAAAGTCATTAATAATGTAATAAAAAATTTGATGGGAGCACAAAGAAGAGAACAAGAGTCATAGCAGAGAAATTCTACAAGATAAATATAATTATAAATAAAAATACATTTGAGTAAAGAATTATCGTGTCGATCGGAGTGGAGTGTAGGCTTAAGAAGTAAACAACGCAAGCGCATGTTGTTTTGAATAGAATAATAAAGTATATAAAATGTATGTGAAGACGTTCAATGTTTATTGTGTATTTGTTTGTTTATTAATTTCTTTTTTTTTTGTTTTTTGCTTTTGTCTTTATTTTCTTATGTAAGACCTTTTTAATACGATATTCGTATGCCTTGTAAAAATCATCATAAAGATTATTTTCTAAATATTTCACGTCATATAAAAAAAAGGATATAAATTATTTAATGGAAATAATACGTAACGTGAGGGTGGTCTCTTTATTGAATGTGTTTTCATAATTTCAATGAAATTTATAAACAATTTTAATTAACAAATATAATAAATCAGGGGCACTCCCATTAAATTATTAAAAATTGACATGTGCGTCAATTAAGGCAATGAATTTCTAAAGGGAATTTTTAAAAAGAAATGTAAACGAATGATTAAAAATAAATTTGTGAAAATTTCAGAAAGAATTGATTTGAATTATCTAGCTATTAGCTAGATAATTCAAATCAGGACTCAGGGTTTTTAGCAAAATTATTTGAATTGAAGAACTGACTTGAGATATCTACTACAAAATTTGGCAGGAACATTACAAGTTCTTGCAGGTAAGTTCGTATTGAAAATTGGCAAAATCCAAGGGTCCAAGAGTACGGCCATCATTTCAACACTGAAACAATTTCAGTACCATAATGTCATAAGATTTTGGCGTTGGGTATAAAAGATTTGGCCCCAGCCAAATATAACTGTTTTATTATTTTTTTTTAAATTAGAAGTTTACGCTTTGAAAATACAATTTTTTTAATCCATATGTCTGTCTTTTTAGTGAATCTTTTAATAATTAGATTAATTTTAAAATTTCCATAGATTTCTTTGTAATTTTCATATTTCATATTAATTAATAATTTCAAATCAATAAAATCATAAAAATCTCTCTTCAATTCGAATTGAGTTGAATGAAAATTTGAATTTTTCTTTTTTTGTTTTTTTGTTTTTTTTTTTTGTAATAAATTGTTGATAATTGTTGCCAACATGTTGTGCAATGGTAAACCTTTAATTAACACCTTGGCAACACTGACAATACATTAAAGTAACTTATAACAATATTTGATAATGTTCCAACAAATCTAACAACAAATATCTCATAAGTAAAATCTCCCCCTTGGTCTGACACTTTTTTATTTAGCACCATCATGCCGGATATGGTCTTATAATCATGTTACTTTAAACAAGACGATTATCTTCTACAAATCTATATATATATATATGTGTATGTGTGTGTGTGTGTGTGTGTGTTAAGATAGATAAACACATAGATAGATATGTGGTTGTGTACGTTCATATCAAATATTATAGAAGAAATTTTATTGCATATGCACTTGCATTTGCATTTGATTTAAATATCTACCGTATGCATCCAGAGCAATTAAAATGAATTTTCCGGTTACTTGACGCATTACATAATTTGCATTTCCTGTACATATAGAAAGTTTGATAGATAGATAGCTAGACAGACAGACAGCAAGACAGACATTAAATGTCATAGCATACCATAACCGAAATCCAAGCACAAATACATGCAAATGTTAATGTAAACATAACTGCAATCAATGCCTAACATGACAAAATTAGTGCAAAATTGCAACATGGACTCAAGAGAATTACATTAGAGATATATTTAGGTATGATGTTCTTGATTTGAATTGAAAGTACAAATGAATAGATAAATGATTTAAAGGGAATTCAAAAAGGTAGGGTTGTTGAAGAAAAAGTCATATGAACATAAGGAAGCTTAGAGAAATTCTTCATTTCATTTATAAGTTGAAGTGTTACATGAATGACATTTTGGTAAAAAAAAAAAAAAAAAAAAAAAAAACAAAAATATTTCATTAGAGATGATGAATTGTATGGACAGACATTTTTTGTTAGGGAATCTGCCATTGCAATTGTAACTGCCATTGCAATAAAAATTGCTATTGAGAATAATGATGGTGCTGGTGATGGTGATGGTGATGGTGATGGTGATAGTGATGAATGTGGAATTTTGTGGTGATGGTGAATATTTTTCATATTATTGCTTGTGATGACATACAATGTCAACACACATAACTTCTAAAGCAATTGTGACAACAAATACACATATACATATACGCCCAGTAGTCCAGACCAATAATAATAATAATAATAACAATAATAGAATTCCCCACCATTTCTATACCAAATAACTCAGAATTATCCATATAGAGAAATCTTAGTGGACCAAATACAATAAAAACCACAGACATATGATGTGCAAGTATTAATGATGTTTATACTACAATTTTAAAGCAATATTTCTATAAAGTAGAAAAAAATTTTTACAAGTGCCTTGCAATGGCAGAGTAAAGGAAATGTAATGCAAAGTGTGAATGAGATAAAATTTGTAGTTTTTGGTCAATTATTTTATGCATCTTTTTGCATCTTAACTAACTCTTTCTCACAATAATTTTTGTATGTTTGAACATTGGAAAATTTAACAAATTAAATGTCTTTCAATATTCAGTTCATTATTCATGTGGGTTTGGGCTCTGGATGTTAAGTGTGCCCTGATTTTAACACTCTAACTTTATTCAGTTCTTATGTTGATACTTCAATGCAATAATTAATCTATTTTCTACTACTCCAACTCTCTGGAGCCCTTCTTTCTTTTTTACTATGTTTCCTCATACTCCTTAACCAAATGCTGGTGGGTGTTTTTGTGGCTTTTCCGTTTTCCCTTTTAGTTTTAGATAAAATTATTGTTTAAAAGGACACTTTAGTAATTGAAATCTCAATCGTGTTATTAATCTAGAAAATCGTAATATGTATCGCCATCTCCTTCTTCACCATTGTAATTATAATGTATATTTTACAAATACATAGAACTATATCATTATGGAAGGACATTTTGTATTGAAGAAGTAATTTTATTGTAAAATTTATAGGCTGATTTATATAATAAAAATATAAAGATGTCAGAATGACATTATGGCGCTGCAAATGACATTGTCAGAATTTCTATTAATTGTTGTATCGTTAGTGTTAATTTATAATAATGTAGCTCTTTCTTAAATCTTTCAATAGATAGTAAAAATCTGGCAGGATGATGGAATAAAGTTCAAAATTTTTTTACAATATCATCTAAAAGAAGCTTGACCTTCCGTATAGTAAAATTCCATACAATTGAATGGTTTCCATATCATTCATATTAAAATCAGAATAGAAATTGATATTTTAGGTTGAAGACACTTATATAAAATTACCTTATTTTCCATAGAACTGGACATGAAGTATACAAATATGCAGTTTTATAATTTCTGCATTCACTTTTAAATTGTAAGCCATTATTCGATTCATTGAAAAAGACATTTTGTTTTTTGTTTAATATGAAAATCAATGAAATTTAGAATATTTTTTCTGGCGAATCTTATTAATTTAATTTAACTTCTTAACGATCTCATTCATTCATTCATTATTATTATTTTCCCGCTTTATAATTTTTCTTTCATTTATACTCAAGACAACTAAAATTTTCCCTTAATACCATTGAAATTGTTCACTTTATATTAAAATATTTTTTTTTTGTTAATTAACATAATCGATCGTACCAATACCCTAAATATTTTGTGGGTACTTTCATTTCCAGTGTTATAAATTAATTAAACTTATTAGGATTTCTCTTCTTGCTCATAAATTTTCTAATAATCAAGACTGAGTGTGTATGCACACACATGCAAGTGTGTGAAGGTTTATGAAAGTGGAACATTTTTAAAGAGTAATTTTTCAAAATGTGAAGCCAAAAAAAAAAAAAGAAAAAACAAAAAAAAAGTCAAACCATAAAAGGGACGAAGAAAACAATCAACTAACACACCAAAAACCCATCAACAAAGACTTTAAATGTGACCAAAATAATTTTAATCGTTTGCCCCACAAAAAAAAAACAAAAAAAAAATATACCACAAATTGCATTCACTCACTTTTCCAGATTTATATTTGTATGTCAAGTAATGTATGCAGTGTCAGTCAGTCCAATGCAATAGTGAGAATTTTATGCATTACTCCTTCTTTCCCTCGTGCCATACAAAGTAACATAGAAATTTCTATATTTAAATGTATGAAATTTTCTGTATATGGAATTGAGTTTATGATGCAGTCTCAATTGGAGTATTTTTAGAAAAATATTTTCATACATTTTACTTGAAATGATTTATCTTTGTTAACAAATCTCATGCTATTTACGGCTTGATCAGGACAATCTTTTTGTGTGTTCTAATTTTTTTTCTTTTTGTTTTTGAAGTTATAACCTAATAAATCTCCATTGACTAACTTTTGTGTAACTTGTTTTGCAATCTTCTAAAGCAAACAAGAGATAATTTTGAGTTATTGCGGCACTTTATTAACAACATTTATCAATATGAAAGCTCTCAATTGTTGACGCTCTTTAGATTTAGCAATCGAGCAAAATACAAGGTCCTATGCATTGATTTAAAATCTAAGTAACCATAAAGTGTTCCAACCTAAAATTGGCCGAAATTGGCCGAAATTGGCCGAAATCGTCTGAAATTGGTCGAAAATTGTCTAAAAGTTGCCTGAAATTGCCTAAAATTAACTGAAAATCATCCAAAGTTTGAATTGTACTGGTTTTGAATAGTTTAATCATTTATAGAGTTGAAATTTCAGCATTTTCATTGGAGTCATTTGAAGAAAGTTGAATTTTTATTTTGTTTAGTGAACGATAACATTCGTTTAGAGTTTTATAGGCACGTCTGCTGTGATAGCTTTATTCCATGGTACAATTTTTTGATAGGGTTTGGCAGTACCCGTACTATTAACTTTTAATCTGAAAGCCTCTTTATGCGCAACTTGGACTTTGAGAAGAGTCTTCTGCAAACTGCTCTGTCATATATTTCGCATAAGACCCATCAGCCATTCAATCATTTAATGTAAAAAAACCGCTTTGGAAAATTACATGAATATGTGAGGAAGTATTCCTTCGTGATAAGGGCACCTCAGAACCCGAAAGCTAAACTGATCATCTCAAAGCTCATGGGCTGCTAAATCATCATTAAAACGCATGAAACTATTCTAATAATCCAGCTGATGCATTTTGGAACTGATAGCTCCTTCAAAAGTGCCAATAGCAATACCAATAACCTTAGCAAATACTAAAAGCCTTTCACAAAGAGTGCGTTGTGTAATTGCGTTAATATGAACGCTCTTCATATCTACACATTATTCCAAGCGACATGTGTTGCTGCCATGCCTTACATGCCCTTACATTGTCCTATCTGTCATGCATTTCAATGCTATGTCCTATGATACTTTCAAGTCTAAGGATATTGAAGTGCTTAGAAACAAAATGTGTGCAGGCTTAAAGGGAGCAACGCATTTAATTTGACATTATGTGGCCACAATACTGCTTTCAATGCATTAAAGCAAATAGAATGCAATGCCTAAAGTCTTAATAGAGTGTAAGACAACAATTGGATATGAAAATTCTCTGGAATGACATGGAAAATTGTGAAAAACCTTTAATTGACCAAATAAAAAAAAAACCCAAATGCCTTGTTGCTTTTGGCCAAGGAATTTATGTATGCTGTGTGGAATTGAATAATAAAAAGTGCATGCAAGCCAAGCAAACATGAAAACTAGCAAATATCATTTGCATCATTCCCAATGCCAGGCATCTGATTGTGATAACAATAACTCAATAGCAACATTATCAAATGTTCATGCATTTTTAGCAGAGCAACAGTAAAACAGTAAAATATTTATACAATATAATTCTAACAATATACAATTGTAATAACAATAACAACAACAAAAACAACAGCAACAGTAACAATAAAAAAATAGAATTGCATTAAGTTGCATATTCTTGCATATTCCTGCATAGTCCCATCGAGTTGAGTTGAGTTGAGTTGAGTTTGTTTAGACGAAGAAAATCATGTCATTTTGTTGTTCTCTTTTTTGTTGTCTTGTCTTTGGTGTTCCCTTCTTTGCTTTGGCTTATTCACTTGTTGTTGTTGTTGTTGTTTAATGATTTTTCTAAGAGCCAAAAGTGCAAGAAAATTCTACCAAAATTCTAAGGCTTCTTGTAATTTTGTATAAAATGAATGCAATTTCGAAAGCTGCAGCATACAACAGAAATGCCAGAATGAATGTGTTGCTCCTACTTTATACATTTGTGTCTAACTCTTTCTAATGTATTAAAAGTAATCAAATCAAAAAGGAAGAGAATTTTTGTGCATAATGATGAACAACCTTAACTTTCAAATAAAACAATTGTCTATTGGATTTTGCTATTTTATCTTTTAAATGCATTTTGGCCAGAAATTGCCTTAAAATTTTACCAAAAAGTAACCTCAGACAGAAAAAAAAAACAATTGTAAAAACCAAAAAAACCAAAAAAAAAAAAAAAAAAATTGGAAAACTTGTTGGGCATTGTTTGGTTACCCAGAACTATGCCTTGTTTGTTGTTTGCTTTTATTGGTTTCATATTTTTTTTTGTTACGTTTTCTTTCTTTTTTTTTTTTTTTTTGATTTACTTCTCGCTTTCTCCCACTCATTCTTTCTCTTATGGTTTCATTTAAAGTTTATATTTGAATGAACTTGTCAGTCGCTTTACGGCCTAAATAAACACATTTTGCCTAAGAATATTTGTGGTTGCGTTTGTGTGTAATTTAACTTTCAATTTTAGTTTGGAAAATTTGAAAAAATTGAAAAAATGTTTTTCTTACTTAAATTGTTTTTTTAATCTCTATGTTTTGATGAAGTGCTTGATATACGTAAATACATTTGCCATATTTGTCCGATTTATTTAGATTTAAAAAGAAAAAGAAATCAAGTGTTGAAAGTAACCAACCAAAAAAATGAATTTGAATTTGTGTTTAAATCATTTTATTTTTTTGGTCACATAAATTGCTGCTGCTCTTGTTGTTGTTGTTGTTGTTGTTATTATTATTATTATTGTTATTGCTACTTCACTTAATTGAAGTGCAACATATTTTAAAAATTGCAACAAATTTATTGCACTTGTAGATTGCAAGAATTAAATTTAATAGCAATACTGTTTGTTGCTTGTTAAGCAGTTTAAGCAGAATGAGTTTTCATTAAAAAACAAGCAACTGAATTTTTATGAACAGAAAATATTTTCTTCTGCTTTAGATGTTGTTAAAGATTTTAAGAATTTTTCAATTTGTTTGAATTATTAAGCAAAGCAAAAATTATTTCAATGTCAAAATTATTGTGGTATTTTTAGGGCTAGGTCAAAAATATCATATATATAATAATGAGACAAAGTAAGAATTAGATGATGAAATATCCAAATCAAATTGAAACATCACAATTGTAAAGAAGAGTCTTCTATACTTCATGTCATCGCATCTTCGACGATAAGTTGTGCTTATAAAATTGAAATTGCTAGAAACGAGCATACAAAACACAATCGTCTAGCGATTGTAAATTAATCGGATTAATTATGAGGAAGCGATATAGTTATCACTTCAATTTATGAAGGTCCCATAAATTAAGTTCCTTTTTTTTTTCTTTTGTTATTAATGAAAGGACAATGAATACAAGACTACAAAAGAGCAATGGGACTAGGAAAATAGAAGGTCCCTTATAAAGATTCAATAATATTTTCTTTAGAGTCCTTTTATCGAAACTTTTTATCGAAACATTTTATCGACATAAACGTTGCCATATAACTTAGGCTTATTTTCGTAATAAGGGCAACAATTTGAACAAGGCAGTTATTAAAGTTTCATTTAATTTTTATAAGCTAGAAAAAAAAAAACCAAAAACCTATAACGAACAAAGATAAAAGATCAAGCCATTCAACAATATGTGGCCTAAAACTACCGTTATAAAAAACCCCAATTTTTTTTGTCAAGCAGATTTGTGGCGATGCCTTACAAAGAAAAAGAAGAAAAAAGAGAATAAAAATAACACGACCAACCAAAGTCCAATTAAAATTTAACTACATCAGAAATATAAGTATTACAAAAAAAAAAAAATTAAAAGCAATAAAAATGTCCAAAGAGTAAAGATAGAAAAAGAGTAAAAATGAAAACATGAAAAATGTAGCGAAAGTAGAAAAAATTGTAAAATGTGTTTAAGGTTAACAAAAATGTCAGCAGTGTAAATTGAAACCATTTTACCAAATATTCCTACAAAAAAAAAAAAAAAACAAAGAATTATGTAAAAAGCAACCAAAAGTTCAGTGCTTGATAACAAGCATTGAGTTTGAATTGAGTGTAAATTACACAACCAAAAGGCAAAAAAAAAAAAAAAAGGAAAGGAAAGGAAAAAAGGAGACAACTCATACAAGTCAAAAAATCATGGATTTTGATTTAAGCATTTTAGTGTTTAACCAGTTTTTCTTTACACGCCTAACACAAATACATACATAGAAAATTAAGGTGATAAACCGCTTCAGACAGACATATGAAAAGCAAAAGCTTAACAAAAAAAACCAACATTTTAACATTTCGATCAATAAAAACATTCATAAAATAATTGAAGGGGGCAAGTGGGAGTGCGATGTTATTTTTAATACTTTTAGCGGATTTTTAGACAAGTTGTCGAACAATAAAATATTAACGTCACCCTTGGCCAAAGCCGGACAAGGGAAAATAATATTTAAATATTAAAATACAAACAAGAAAATAATTTAAAAAAATGTAATAAATGAAAATGTCTGAGCTTGTTAAAGGTCGATCATTGAATTCTTTCAAAATTTTATTAATTAAAAAATTTTTAGAAGACAAAGTATTTTTTGAATATTTTCCCCACAATGAAGCATCTAAATTTTGTATATTTCTTTTAAATTAAATATTAAATAATTAAATTCGATATAATTTTTCGATTTTCTGATTCTTAAAAACTTTGAACTAACAAATTTATTTAAAATTAGTCTGCTCGTTGTTAATTATGTTTAGAGATTTTAAATACAAAAATTAATTTAAAAAATGAACTTCAGAATTCATCTATTTTCAAATTAATCTATTTTAAAATCAAAATATTGAATTTGCTTTGGTAAATTTGTTTGCAATATTCAGAAAAGATTTAGGCAGACATTTAGAATGGACCATAAAATCAAGAACAAATAGAGAGAGGTATAATTTTGAATGAATCTTCAGATAGATGAAATGATAAATATCTTTGCAATGTCAAATGGCGTAGTATTTAACAAGAATGTTGCTGTATAAGCATTTAATAACTTGTGGTATGTTGGTTGGTATTTGGTGCTATGTAAAGGATTTCCGTTTCAGTTTTTCATTTTTTTAATTTTATTCATTTTTCTCGCGTTTTTTCCTTACGCTACTTTCTCCATATAAAAAAGAGCAATAGCTAAAAATAGAAAGGCTAAAAGAAAGGAAAATGAAAAATATTATTGACTATATTTTTTTTTTTTGTTCATTTTTGCTAAGACACATCCTACATCTTTTGCATTTAAATGAGCATCATAAATTTTTAAAAATAGCAATTTAATGAAATTTTGTTACAAAAGTGAAAAAAGAAGAGAAAAATTCATTAAAATATTTTCATATTTTATGAATATTTTTTGTAACTTTAGATAAAAAAAAGCGATTGATTCAAGTAAGACTTTCATATTGAAGTGTTAATAAGAAATTGCAAAAATTGTGCGCTTTAAACAAGTAACCACAGCGCCGTACGGCACTTTTGCCTACTCAGCCCAACAAAATTTGCATACGCTTGCTACGAATAGTTCAGCAGGCTTAAGTAACAACAATAGCCTAAAAATGCATTTGACAGCGAATGGAAATGGCAGCGGAACGCAGAATGGTGGTAATGCTACTCATGCGCCTAATCCGCCTAATCCGCCTAATCCGAACAACACCAATTCCGCTAACAGTTCATCCAATTCAAATGCCAATGTTGCTAATAGCAACAACAACAATGCGAATAATAGTAATAATATTACTGCGAATAGCAGTAGCGGTAGCGGAGGCGTTGGTAGTGGTAGTTCCGTCAATGCGAACTCAAATAATGCCAATAATAATAATAATAGTAATAATAATGAACAAAATACGCCGCCAACAGCTGCTCAATTATTAAATGAGGCCTACACAAAAATGACATCAGATATTTTAGCTGAACGAACATTAGGTGATTTCTTAACGGAACATCCTGGTGAATTAATTCGCACTAGTAGTCCATTATTTGTATGTACTGTTTTACCACCTCACTGGCGTTCCAATAAAACTTTACCGGTAGCCTTTAAGGTAGTTTCATTGGGTGATATTATGGATGGTACAATGGTAACAGTTCGTGCCGGTAACGATGAGAATTATTGTGCCGAATTAAGAAATTCAACGGCGGTGATGAAAAATCAAGTTGCAAAATTTAATGATTTACGTTTTGTGGGACGCAGTGGTCGAGGTGAGTACAATATACAAATTTCCATAAATTGTAATCTATCAATATTTTCTTGGCTAATATTGCTTCTTGAAATTTTCATATTTCTACGCTAATTTTATCTCGATTGTTATGGGAAACATAGAAATTAACCCAAATTCGGTAGAATCCAATTAACTGTCATATTGATGATCCAAAGAACTTTAGTTAACGATTTTGCTAAATTGATTTAAATCTGTTTACTCTTCTGTCGCTTCACTAGGATTTTCAAGTCGACCTCGTCTAATTAACTACAAAGTTCCTTAGTTTTTTGTCCAATCTAATATTAAATTCAGTAGTGCGGTCTTAAACGTGTAGAAGAAGTAAGATCACAGTAGAACAATAAAAATGATAGAGAGGAGAACAAAAAAAAAAAAAAGAAAAACAATTGAATAAAGAAAAAAAGAAGAAGAAAAGAACATGAAAAAAAAATGTATAAATTGTTGCGTGTTGTATTGTTGAAATACTAATGGTTTCAGTTATTATTGATGTTGTTGAGTAAAGACAGCACTTTTCAAAAACTTTTTTACTGTTATCGTGCTTCTTGGTATGAGTACAATTTTTGTTTGCCCTTGTATTTTTTAACAATGCCAAACGGTATAGAAGAGATAGAGATTAAGTATGAAAGAGTTAGGAATGAGTTGGTTGAAGGGGGAAGGGAGATTTTTCGGCATGGTCAGAGTT
The DNA here is from genome assembly GCA_023089585.1 of Melophagus ovinus. Classification (NCBI taxonomy): domain Eukaryota; kingdom Metazoa; phylum Arthropoda; class Insecta; order Diptera; family Hippoboscidae; genus Melophagus; species Melophagus ovinus. The sequence goes on from JAKKIB010000178.1 coordinate 9,288,282, forward strand.
GTTCTGGCTGTTTCGAGCAAAAAAGGGTCAGTTTTAGTAAAAATATGTTTGAGTGAGTCTCCTAATGGTGACGGTTAGTGAATGCTCATGTCCAATTATGAAGTATTTGTTCTACTATATTCTTCAATTGTTGCTGCTGTTTGTTATTGTTCTTGTTATTGTTATTGTTGTTCATTTCAATTATTGCAAGAAACTTTTTACAATTGTAAAAAGCAAAAATTAGTCGCTTAAATAAGTAAGAAAATAGAAAGAAGATAAAGAAACGAAAACCAAAAAGTAACAACACAAAAACTGTAACAAACAACTAAATGGAGCAAAGTATGAAAGAACAATGGCTAAAACTATACGATAATAAAGTTAATGAAGTTTAAATGGAAACAACAACAATAATAACAACAACAACAACAACAACAACAACAACAGTAGCAACAATAACAACAATAGCAACACACTCGCACTCCCGCTCGTGCCAGGGAAAAAGAGGTACAATTAAATCATTTGAGGCGTACAAAGAGAGAGAGAGGAAATTTGCTCGAGTAAATGTTTTCGAAAACTATTCATGGTCTGTAAATAAATTTCATTATAAATTACCAAAACTTTTTTTTTGTAGCGATTTTTATTTGCAACATTATGCCATTAAAACTATTAAAGCGATCTAAGCTTTAAGGTTGATATTTTTCTACTTTCATTTTTTTTTTGTTTTGTTGTAGAATGATACGGCAGGTTAAACAATCTGTAACAATGAAGACAGACAATTGTTTACACATTTTCTACATACACGAGAAAATTTTCGTAAAAAATAAATGAAATTTGTAAATTTATAACATTTGTACAGATTTTTAAATCGTATTTTCTGGTTGTAAATAGTGCATAGAAATAGTTGCGGTCACGATTCTGATTAAGCTTAGTTATTAGCAAACTTCTTTACATGCATCCTTCTATAACATTGATTACAGTACAATGGATAATAACCAATTTGGATGAGTATGTAATAAAGTCAATTATATGGATGTGTATAATAAATGCAATGCCTCTCCTTCTCTCCCTCTTTCTCTCTCTCTCTCTCTCTCTCTCTCTCTCTCTCTGTTTGCCTGTCTCTCTTTGTTTTGCTCTTTAACATAATATTCAATAAATTAGCAGACTGTTAGATCAATTCCTTGATGCCAAATATTCAGTGAAGTCGATTCACTGAATATTTATTGCGACTGACGAGCCTGTAAGTTTAAGTTTACGTTGATCTCAAAATACATGAAATTGGATTGTACTGGATTATTCACTTTAGCCCCTGGCAATCCCCTGATATATATATTAATGGTACCGCCTTGGCCCGGTATAAAATTGAAGCCCGATTTTTATGTAAAACTAATATTTAGGTTAAAATCTTTGAATGACCAAAACATTGAGCATTGTTTGCGTTTTCTGTGAAACCGATTAAGTTTTTAGTATCATTTAAGAATAATTCTTTGATCTGGCATAAAATCTGTAGAGTGTATTCAGACATTGTTATTGTTATTGCTTTAGAGAAAAACAAATCACGTGTACGCAGCACAAGATTTATTTTTTTTCAGGCATTATTTCGAAAATTACGAAATAATGCCTGAAATTCCATCAAGGCCCTAAAAATTAAAAACTCATATTTAGAATGTTAGTAAATTTGTGCAACTTAAACGTTATCTATACCAGAGACTTATTTACCCATATGCTAAATAATAGTAATGCAAGTGAAGTGTAAAGTACAACATTTTAGAATCAACATCATTTACAACAATAATAACGAAATAACAAACAAGCAACAATAAAAAGTAACAACAACAACGGATACGTTCTTGCAGAAGCAAGAACAACAACCACGAAAAAAAAATCAATTGCTTTATTTGAATGAATCCACGCATTGATGTGGTTTTCCCTTTTCCATTAGAAAATTTTCCAATTTTCTTTTTTTTTTTTTTTTTTTTTTTTTTGGTAGGCATTATATATAAATGATTCTTGTTGAATATATGGTCAAGGACGAAAAAGGAAGAAAAAAAATAGAGAAATGTTCGCATGAAAGAAGAAATTTCCCATAAAAAAGTGAAGAAATCACTTTCTGCTTTCTACTTTCATTTTTTGGCTTTCCAAATGTACATTCAAAACCAAAATAGGTAAATGGGTAGAAGACTCAAGGAAAAGCAAAAGAAAGAAAGTAAAATATTAAAAAAAATTGATGGAATAAAAAAAGGGAGAAATAAAAAATTTTAAAAAAATTTAATGTAACGCTTTTTCTAGAAAAATTATTCAAAGTCATGTTGTGAAACATCATGTGGTTGATTTTAACAATCAACAGCAATAGCAATAGCAGCAACAAAAGTAGCACAAGCAACAGCAACAGCAGCAACAACAACAACAAAACAACAACAACAATAATAATAATAATAATAATAATAATAATAATATTAGTAATATCGATATCGATTGATATTTTGGACTTGAATTTTTATTATTTCAACGAGGTTACTTTATTTCAATGATGCTTGTTATTATTCTTCTTTGTTGCTGTTATTGTTGTTGCTGATGTTGCGTTTTGTTTTAGGTAGCAAGAAATTTGGCACCATTCATATTTCATTTGGTTTTTCTCAGTTGCGGCCAATAATAACAATGTTGTCATGGGCAAGAAATATTTGCCCGTCATTATCACTATCACTGTCACTATCATTGTTACTATTACTGTTACTGTTACTGTACCTTATTCTTTTTTGTTTTACATCACTTCTAATAACAACTGAATTGAATGAATGAATGAATGAATGTTTATAATTAAATGACGGCGGCATACAATTGAATTCGTGTTGATGACACACTGTGGCGTCTCGATTGAGGCTTGAGGTTTTTGCATTTTAGAATGTTATAAAGCATTCTGAACTATATCGCAATGTCAACCAACATACTAAAATTAAATATTTAGAAGAAATTTTCATAAAAGCAACATGAAGGAAGAATAAGTTAAATGGGATGGGACTTAGGGTTTTGTTATTCAAAATTGTTGTGTTTACTAAAATTTTTATATTGCTTTTCCATATTAAAAGTAGTTTGAAGAACCATCAATTAATAGGTCCAAGTTAATTTACAATAACAGAAATAGAAATCAAAGTTTCTGCTTCTTCAAAATTATATCAGGGCTGTATCAGGGCTGTCAGGCATATACGACTTCCCATGAAACTCTAGCTCTATCTTTTGTACCGTCTGCGTATGCAAGGACTAGACCACGAGCTTAAGATGTCATGAGTAGTCCAATCGCTGTGAGTTATATTTATGCGTTGTAAATAAACTGATCTTCCAAAGAATATATTTAAGTTCGTAGTTGTTCTAAAAATAAATGCAAAAGTTATGTTTAATGTAACAGCTCGATATTTGAACCGACTTTTTGTTGAGTTTATAGATCAAATTTGACTCTCATAACAAAAAAAAAGTTAATGTTAATTTTCTGTTTAAACTTTTAGTACCTTTGTTTTGTCTAAAAATTCACCTTATTAAGTAGCATTTACCTTAAAGAATTCAAGGAAACAAGAAGCAGAAACAAGGCAACCCCTCACGCAACTCTTTCCACTGCCGTGTTTTATAAAACGGATATGTTACAGAATTTCACAGTTGGTTAATTTGGTTCGACGGAAAGTTTAGGTTAAATTAGGTAACAACAAACAACAATAACAAAAATTTTATAAAAAAAACAAAAACTTTAGTGTCAAGATGGATGAAAGAAAAAAAAAGGCAAATTGCAACAATAAGGCCAAATATAAAATGGCCAACTTCGAGTCCTAAGTCACAAGAAGATTTTCTATATAAACAGTCAAGGAATTAAAGAAGGCACAATGAAAAGAAGAAAAGAAAAATAAAGAGAAAAGTTTGTAAGAAAAAGGAATTTTTCATGTAAAGTTTCTTCAAGCTTGTCAACAAAAAATTTTTGAGGAAAAATACAAATATTTATTTGGCGGTTTCTACTTTTCTATATACAAAAAAAAAAAAAAAAAAAAAATGGCTACGCAAATAACAATAACAATAACAAATACTAATAAATAATAGTAACAACAACAATCTATATAAAGAAAATATTATAAAAAAGATTTATAATGTGAATAATTTGTTAAGACGAAGTTTTTTCTTTCTTCATAAATGATTAAGTTACACAAAACAAAAACAAAGAAGAAAATAGTATAAAATAAATATGCTTGAGTTTTTACGTGCCTTTTGTAAATACATTCACACACACACACACACACACACACACACACAAATATTTATATGCTCCATATAAATCACTTTTAAATACACTTTTAAATTCGATTTAATTAACTTGCCATGAACACTTCACTTGCATTCAACATTTTTACCTTAACAAGTTGCCTTCTTACCTTCTTCCCCGCCACCTAAAAAAAAATAAAAAAAATAAAAAAAATAAAAAAAACTGAAAAAGCAGAAAAAGCAGAAAAAGCAGAAAAAACAAACGAAACCAAAAAATTGCACAACCTGATGAAGAAAAGAAAAATGTTCAGTGCTAAGTGATGTGTTAGTGAAAATGGAAATGTAAAGGAAATAATCTTACCTAGGAAACACGTGAAGCACATACATAAGTTTTTAGGAAATTTTGTCGTCTGTGAATGCCATTTCAAATATGTATTACGTTAATTATTCAAATTATTCTTTTATTTTACATATGTGCTACCTTTTTTTTTTTTCCACAAAACTCTCACTCATTTTTTTACTTATTCATTAAACTTTGACTACCATTTTTGTCTGCCATGCGAGCTGTCTATTTGTCAGTTGGTTTGTCTATCTTCCATTTTGCTGCGAACAATTTTAATTTATTTATCTAAGCAAAACAAAAGAGTTTCATTTGTCTTGATTAAACGTGACTGCTTGGAAAATGTCATACGCATTTTGTAGAAGTTCTTGTGCTATTTCTTCTTTCTTTACCAAAATGCGAAACCAATTTAGAAAACATTTACAATAAATAAATCTTACATATGTTTGGGTAGATCTTTTAGATTATTATCATTAGGATTTTTAATTGCAAAGTTAAGAAAATTTTAACTTAAATTTAAGTTTAAGCAACAGCAAAAGAGATGAAGTAAATTGCCATTGGTTACTATTTGCAAGGAAACATCTTAATACAAGGAATTATTTATACTCAAACTTGAGATAAACACACATTTTGTTTTTACTTTATTTATTTTATTTTATTTTATTTTATTTTTTTTTTTTTTGAAATAAACCATTTGTTATTTAGAAAAGACAACTATTGTATTAGAAAAATTTCATTTTGCTTTTATCTCATCATATCACAATAAAATACAAAGTGAACTAACTTGGTCTATAAAAAATTATGGGCAGAGTGAAGAAGAAGATAATCTTTATAAAAATAAAGTAGAACAATTTTGGTACTCTTTATAAAAGTGAAAACAGTTTCAAGAGAAATTATTCAAAATAATCTCAAAGTTAAAAAGAAAATCATTTTTTTTCTTGTTCTTCTTAATGAAAAAGTAAACTGTTTTTTATAGTTAAATGCTAAGATCTTAAATGGAAGCCCATTTTAGGCATAATCATTAATACAATTTCTTTAGCAAGCACTAAGGGTCCTCATTTAATGCGTACTATGCAACTTCTAGCACTTGTCTTTCAAACTTTTCAAACTTTCTTTTCAAACTTGTTCATTCATTTTAAATTGATTATTAACTTATTTTTTTGAATAATGAAATTCTTATTTAATCTAGAATCAAGATGCAAATTTAGCATAAACATTACAGTTAGATAAATATCTACTAAAAATTTACTTCATGTAGCATACTTTTAGACGAAATATTTATCTTTCATTATACGTTTGAATAAAGCTAGAGGAAATTCTTAAATTCTTAAAATCTATAAATTGTTGAGATTGCGATATTCTCAAATGATTTAAATGTTTACGAAATAAATGACTTTTGAGTTTTATAAGGCGATGGAGTTTTATACTCTAATTTGCAATTTAATGTGCATTTAATTTATGACACTTGATATCTCATACTACCAAAATATGCATTAGTTGTATATGAAATGTGAAAATGCTGTTGAATTGAATATATTTATTCATAGACATTTATTTATCAAATGATTTTAAAGATGAGAGAGAAAATAAATGAAATGAATTTGTTATACATCTGTCAATAAATCTTAACAATTGTAGTTGAAGCCTTTAGGCATCTTATTTGTTTCTAATGTTTATTTTTGAGGCTTGTTCATTTACACCTTCTGCATTGGATTCGATGCTCTCTGCTATGGCGGTATGATGATGACTTGACAATCGTTAAATAAATAAACATAAGAAATTGATTTAATTTGTTTAAGTACAAATAACAGAATTAATCGTCTTCCAAATGCTTCTTCAAAAGGGGATTTTTTAAATGCATATATTTTTAAAGTAAATCAAAAAAAAAATTGCAACAAAAATTAATTAAAATAAACTGAAGTATTTTATGTTGGATTGTTGTTATTTTGTTGTTGTTGTTGTTGTTTTTTTTTTTTTTTTTTTAGGGAAAAGTTTCACATTAACAATCACGGTATCAACAAATCCGCCACATATTGCCACATATAATAAGGCTATTAAAGTTACGGTAGATGGACCTCGTGAACCGCGCTCTAAAACCAGTAAGTACAATATTTCAACTTCTCCTTCTCACACTCATTAATAAGATTATCATTTCATACAACAAATAATACAAAAAAGCAACATGACTATCAAAAAAAGAAAAAAGGACAACCACACACCCAGCCAGATACAAAAGAAAACAAATTTTTCACTTAAGGCAAAAAAAATTTTTTTTTTCTAGAATAAATTGGCTTGGCCGTTTCGTTGGCCCAGACTAAGTTTAGTTTATGCCTCTTTCGTTTTTTCATTGTTTATTATTATTATTATTATTATTTTATTATTATTATTGTTGTTGTTGTTGTTGTTGTTGTATCATCATTTATCATTCATGTAACTAAGAGAAAAAGATTTAATTTACAACCACTTACATTTAAAACTACTGCGCTCATCTAAAATACTAGAATTTCCCTTCCGAAAAAAGCAAAACGCAAAAAAAAAAACAAATTGTACGAATACAGTTATGAGAATTCAACAATTTATAGCAATACAAAGCAATATTTATTTATATATAAATTTACATACGCAAATACTTTTGCTTTATAATAATAGAAAATTTATTCATTAGTTGTGTAATCCCTTCTAAAATGTGAATAGCAAACGATTGTATAACTTGCTTGCTAAGCACAGAAAAAGGCAGAGGTAAGCAAAGGAAAACAAAAGAAGGCAGAAGGAGGCCGAAGAAGGCCGAAGAAGGCAAGGGAAGTTAGATGAAGTCAGAGGAAGTCCGTAAAGATGAGAATTGAAAGTTGTGAGTGAGTTGTGTAAATAATGAGAGATGGTGAGAGTTTTGAGGTCTAGAGATTAAAACATAAAAGACATTGTTTGAAATATTTAGTGATAGTTTTAAGCAGAAGCAATTCATCACTATAAATGAGCTTGTACATTATAGCATGGCTGCCATATTTATAGCTTTTCGCTGTGATGAGTATGATGAAAAAATCAGTGTGTTGTTTATCTTGTTTTATTAACTAGAAAAATTAGGAGGGAATGTAAAACGAGGAAGTGCCCTATTAAAATATATGAAAATAAAATTAAAATAGAAAGTTTAAATTCTCTATGGTTGTCCGTCTGTGAGTTTATCTCAAACTCAAACTAGTTTGTCTCATTTACACAAGATGAAGATAAAAATGAAAGTCCACTTTTTTTATTTTTTATAACTAAATATTTATAAGTATGCAAAATATTTTACTTTACAGCATATGTTGAAATTATCCATCATTACTACACTCATTCACACATTCATTATTTCATTTATTCACTCTTTCACTCTTCCATTCTTTCACCCTTTTCCCTTCCCATTTCTATTCCTATATCATCACCAAACGCATTCTACCATTTAAATTCTAAAAAGTATCACATCTATATGTGTATGTATGTATGTGTATGTATGGTATGTATGTGTGAGTGTTAATGTATATGTGTAAAATCGGAATTCTCGTATTATACTAAAAATAATTTATTGTTAAAACACTTGCATATACAAACATATGCAAACAGAGAGCAAGACGAATGGATTATAAAACTTTTTCCAATATTTTTACAGTTGCCATATTTCAATATAAAAATTTTATATGTGAATATGTATGTATGCGTGTGTGTATGTGTGTGCATGTGCTTGTGAATGTATGTAAGTAAAATTCTCAAACAATTCCTTGTTCAATGCTTTCTTTGTGTTCATGCTTTTTATAGTTTTCCAACCAAACTCAGTTTTGTAGTTTTGTAGTTTTGTAGTTTTGATAGTTTTGTAGTTTTGATAGTTTTGTAGTTTTGATAGTTTTTCTTGAGCATTTGCCAGACAAAGGGTTATTTATAATTAAATGAAGCATTTTTTTCTGATGTTTAAACAAACATCTAAACATTTGTTTTATATGGGCGTTTAGATAATTTTTCAGATGTTTTACTAAATTGCTATAAAAAGCAAAAGATTTTTGTGGTTTTAGTTAGAAAATACAGCAAAAATTTGTTATAGTTTTGAGTCAGCGTTTTATTAAGGATTTCGATATTAAACGCTATAATTGAAATCAAATTTTTAGAAATCTGAAATATTGAAATGTTTTTTTGAGGCTAAATTTAATAAACTAAAATTTGAGATTCATAAAAATTAGTTTGCATTTATAATTTTTTTAGACTTTCTTGATACATCAAGTTTCTTAGAAAAATTTTTTAAATTTTAGAACAATTGTTTTTAAAAATTATTGATCTAAATTTAAAACTTTTTGAAGATCCCTTAAATTACAACTCATCATCATGAAATCTTGAGAATTTTTTATTAAATCAGTTTATTCCAAAAGATGATGCTGCATCATAACCATTGAACTATTTTTCTAATATTTTCTTTTGGTGTTTCCTTAATTTTCTCTTTTAAATATTTTGAATTTGCTTGAAATAGTTTTTATTGAAAAAATGATTACAAGTGTTAAACCGTTGATTCTTCTAATTGAAAAACAGACGAAATTTATACCAAAATATTTTCTATAAAAAATTTTACAAATCTTTAATATAATTTTGGACTAAATTTTTTTTTTGTTTTTTTTTGTTTTTTTTTTTTTTTTTGGAGAAGAAAACACTAATTCATTATTTCAAAAAAAGTAAACTTTTCAAAGAACACTAAACATTTCATCGTCTTAAGTTAAGAGCAGAAACTTAAAAAACACTGAAAACATAGTGCTATCAATTTTAGGACAACAGCAACAATTTCATTTCGCTTTCGGACAACGACCATTTCATTTTTCAACAGATCCTCTATCCGGCTTTCGTATGCCACCCATTGGCAATTGTCAGAGTAAGTAAATAAAGTTTTTCCTTTCAGTTTTTTCTATGCACTTTTAAATAGAAATGAAAACGTTTTTCAAACTGCATGATCTTAATTAAAAATTATTGTTAAATATTTTTTATTTGTTTTTTATTAGATCTGCTTGACTTTTTAATTTCACCTTTCTCTCTGTACCTTTTAATTTACATGAAAATAATTGCTCTTAATTTATTTCTACATATTTTTATTTTTATTTGTTTATTGAATAGTTTTATATTAATTATGTTTTATAATAATTTATTTGATACATGCATTAGTTATGCGCAGTCTATAAATTCAGCTTTACATTTAACCAAAATATTATGCGGTTCAATTTAAATGCTGCTTTGTTTTTATACCCTACATCATGTCGTTATGACATCAAGTAAACAAATAAACAAATGCTTAAAATAAGATCATTTTAGTTTTTAGATGGATCGTAGCAGATAATTTGAATTGAGCTTCTTGATCTACTCGATCAAGATTTGTGATTTGGTGATTTTGATTTTTCTAAAGTTTCTTTCTAAGTTTCTACTTTTTTAAACTCTAATTCCCTCTAAAAGCTCTTATTTTGTAATAGATTTCTACGGAATTGAATAATTAATTCATATACATTGGAAATTTCAAAAAAAATTTATGATGAGCGGAGTCATTTTTTCAAAGGCGTCTCTAGTTCTAGAGTAAGGAGCTTCTGTTTTTTGAATTTTGCAAATTTGCAAATTTGCAATTTTAGGCAAAGTACAAAATATTAACGCGCTTAAATTGTTTATACAATATTTTGTTAAAAATCGATTAATTTTTCTTACTTTATAAAGAATTATACAAAAAATTTTAAAATAACTGGAACTTTCTGTTTTCCACTTTGTTTTTGGATGGCATGACTCTAGACTTTAGTCCTAAAGTCCTTCATTTATCACTTACGCTACAGGAAGTATTAAATCACAACATCTTGAGATAAGTTCACTTTGAAACGATCATTTCAAGATCACACGCTGTATCGATGTAAGCCGCCTACCAACTTATCCATCTTTCTAAATTTTACTTGGAAGTGTCATTTAAATGAAACGTTATGTTAAAGATAATTTGAAGTTATTTTTCAAGCGCTTTCATTCTAAACCAAGAGAGTAAAAGTTTTTGACTGAGTTATTTATTTGTAAAAATTGATAATTAAAAATTGTTTCTAATAAAAATTTGCTAAAAAGTGATAGATTTATCAAAAACAAATTTTCGAGCGATATTCATAACAGAATGAATTATTTTTGTGTGAAAACTTTTCCATGACATGAAATCCTGAAATTTTTGAATTAACGTTACTTTTTGAATTGTTTTTATTTTTGGCATTTCACCTTTTCAAGTGAAAGTATTTAAAAATCGACTGAAATCGTCTATTTGGTTTTTTGTTCTTGCTGTTGCTGCTGCTGCTGTTGTTGTTGTTGTTGTTGTTGTTGTTGTTGTTGTTGTTGTTGTTGTTGTTCTTGTTTTTATCTACTTTATAATTTTTTTATTATTTCATAAAGTGCTGCTTTTCCGTGCGGTGAGCAATTTTATTTTTATATTTTTTTTTCTCTTGTAAGCAAACAAATAAAAAATTCAAGCACAGAAGAAAAAAAAATTAATGCTTTGGAAAAATATTCTATTTGGTTTTCTATTATTTTATTTTCAATTGTTATTATTTACAATAAAAAAAAAAAAAAAGGAAAACAGCAAAATAAAGCAAAAAACGATTGTATGTATTTGTGCGTATTTATGTGTGTAGGCATGTTTATATTTTACATATTATTTAATAAAAATATTGGAGCCATCTCTTTATTATTATAAGCTTTTAATCACGTTTCACTGTAATTTACCAAAACTCTTACAACATGCGGTAAATTAAATTTCATAAATGATATCCATAAATGTGTGTGTGTGTGTGTGTGTGTATGTGTGTATGTGTATGTAGTTGGGTACATATGAGAGTATGCTTCAATAATAATTTTATCTCTCCAACTTTTTTATTATAAATGTTTTATTTGGCTGCGCTTGTTTGTACTTTGTTTTCATGTTTTTGTTTTTTTAAATTTTGCAATCAACATTTTATTAACTTGTTGTTTATTTAATATAACTATATATGTGTGTATGTAAAAATTGGCGAGTACGGTATTTATACGATTGGCCACTTTATTTAACCAGTGTTTACACAATCCTCAAAATAGCGGTAAAACAACTAACCAACTAACTGGTTTTTTTTTTGTCTTCTCCTTTTTTTTTCTTAAATATATAAACTCACATATAGATACATGCATAGACACACACACACACACAATATATATATATATATATATATATACATATAAATGAATTATTATTGATTGAATGATTCATTTCGTACATGTAAATATCAGCAACAAATTTATTTATGTTGGCAATTTCTCTCAGAAAAATTTTCATGATCTCTTTTCTTTTTTATTATAATTTTTTATTTTATAAAAATGTTTTATTATTTGGGTTTTTGTTGTTATTATTGTTAAATTCAATCAATCACCATGCAAAATTGTTGGGCGATAATTATAAATGACAAATAAGTTGACAGGGACGTATTACGCGTTTTTTACAACTCATAAAACTTTTTAAAAATATTCAATCAGTCATAACACTTTTGAGTACAATAATTCAAATCAATAAAAAGTTGAATTAATTTTGTTTAGTGATGATGCAAAATTTTAATTTAATATTTTGAAAGTAACTTTCATTTTACCATTCGAAAAATTATTTCTTAAGAATTTTTCAAAATATATGTCTTCATTTATCTTAAATTTGTTATATTTAGTTATTTTAAAAATGACATTGAATTGAAATCGGATCATTTGACCAATCATTTTATATTTATGCCACTTGAAAAATAATGTATCGCTGCTTTTTTTTTTTTGCATTCTCCTCATTAATAAATAATTAATTGCATTTGTTATGACTGCAATGTTTTGTTGTCCTTTGAGTTTATTCCACAAAAACAAGTTGTCCTTACTTGAATTATTGAATTCAATGTAAAATTTTTTAAATTTAAACAAATACTTTGGATTTGTCTGGCGCTGTAATGCTAAAATTTCAATAACAAAAAAATTTAACCCAGAAAGTAAGAAAATTCTACAGGCCAACTGCAGATACATATTAAGCAATAATTAGTGGGCGTGACCAAAACATCAGTTTTTAATAAGTTCAGTTTGCATCTTCCTTCAAAGATAAATCTTTAAACATTTTTCTTAGGAGAATTCCATTCCAATGTTTCTTTATATGTTTCAAACACTTTGATATAAGTAACATACTCTCAAGGCTTGGATGTTGGCTGCAAAAATGAAATTATATTACAAAATAAATGCATTAAATTAATGTCACAAACATCAGTCGTGCATTTTGTATATTTCAAGTTTTAATTCAATGTAGTTTATTTATGGGTTATTGCTATGCCTATCATCCAAAAATTGAGAGTATACTCACTTTGTTATTAGATTTGTAAGGCTTAAAAGTAAACATCATAAACCCTACAAAATAAATATATTTTAGATCAGCAGCAAAAATATTAAAACGATTTAGACATGTCTATCCGTCTGTACGTCTGTTCATCTGTCCATCTGTACGTAAGTGATAAACATTTTGATAGTAAAAGATGAGATAGTGAGCTAAAATTTTGCATAAACATTTTAAATTCACGTACATTCACTGTGGTTGAAAATGAATCAAATCGGTCAAGGGGCAGTGCTCACAGTGCAATGTAAATTCCAAGGCCCTCAATTTTTTTTTTTAAATTTATACTTTTTCATTTTGAACTTAAAACTGAAATAGATAAAAATTTGAAATTTTAAAGTTCTTATTCAAGAATATAGAATTTACAAAATTGATCATACAAATCGACCATATCTACCCAATCTGCTCAGATCTGGGTGTCCATGATTTGGCTGCAGCTAAATATAACTTCCTTACTTGTTTTTTTTTTTCATAAATAATGACATTTGTTTTTATATAATTTTATTTTTACTGCAGACTGATGCTCCAGTAAAAATACTCTTTATATGTAGCAGATCATTCTGAGGTATAAATTTAAAAAAAAATATTATTATGTTTCCTTTTTTTTTTAATAATAATTATAAAGAATTTAAATAATCAGTTTTATGTGAGGTCAATGACACCGATATAGTTAATAGCATGGTATACAAATGTACAAACCTTAGATTGCAATTTAAAGGACGTAAGGCATTTTACAAAACGAAGCTGAAATATCCAAATTCAGGGCCTTTCTAACACGTTAGCATTTTAATACGATAAAGCAGTTTAAGAAAGAGACCATTAGCAGAAAAAGTTTAGGTGACATTTAAAATATGAAGCCCCTTTCATTTTGTCCTTGCAAGCCCTCTTTAATCCCTTATCAATTGATTGTAAGCAAAAGTTACTTTCAGCCTTTGGAACGTTATAAAGTTCATCATAAATTGTGCAAATTTTAAGTGATATAAATTAATTTAAATGGCAACTATAAAATATCAATGAAAAAATAACAACAGCAATTTGTGAGATCCATAAAAAGTAAGACCTTTTCTTATTATTCTCAAGACTAATCCACTGGGAAGGATTTTTGTAAAATATTCGTGCTAAAGATAAAAATCGTTATATGAGAAAATTTCAAATTGCTAAGCAATGATTTAAATGAGAATGCATAATCTCTAAGGAAAGTTGATAAATTGTTTTTGTTAATTGTTCCTGATTCGTAACACTTTAAATTGTGATCTTGAGAATTAGAAAATTTTTCTGATATTACACACGTTCACAGAATCAGAATCAGAATCAGAATCGGAATCAGAATCAGAATCACAATTAATTAGAAGGCAATGTGCAATGTTACGTTACGTGTAAAATATATAAATGCCATGAATGTAAAATATTTCACATCATGTCACATTAATTTTATATTCCCAATGAAGCGTGTGTTGTTATTGTTCCTATTATAAAAAAAGTGTTGGTGTAAATAAATAAATAAATAAATAAATAAAAAACCAAAACAAAAACAAAAATAAAAAAAAAATTGAATAAAGCCACATAATTAAATAAGAAGGTGAAAAGTGACAGGAGAAAGGTGACAATTTAAAGCCAGCGAATTGCATTAATAAACCTACCACAAAATCAATATTCTCCATTTAAACAATATCGTTCGCTTATGAAAACTAATTAATAATATCCGAATGGTCTATTAATTAAGTCTAAATTATTATTTACATATACATTTATATAAAAAAAAAAGAAAAAATGAAAATTATACGTACAAATTGTTAAATCAATGAGCATATTTGGAGAATGGACGGATGGACAAATGGAAATTTGGCAGAATGGCAGGAAGGATGATCATATAAAACTATGTCTATATTTATGATATAGAGAATATGGACAGAGCAACATGAAGGCTTATTGGAAATAAGGACTACGCTTCCTAACTAATTTTTTGTTGCGTTTTTTCTTCTATTTTGTGGAATCAAATAAGCGGCATAATGGAGACTAGAAACATTACACAACGAAATAGAGCAGTGGATGGATCAGGTGGCAGTAGGCAATGACATTTTAGATTAAAATTAGCGACATCTGTGGCCAATAACAATCATTGGCAATCTCTCTATCGCTCATTACAGTGGGTAAACGGCCACTGTAATGTGGCCGTAATAGATCAGATCATAGACCACTGTATTGTAGAATACACTGGTCACTAGTATGCTTAACATTTAAATGCATGATTCTATTATGATTTCATTATATAAAAATACAAAAATGTTGCCTTTAAGCGTCTTCTTTATGATTTCATTGCGTTACATTTTATGTTTATCATAAATATTTACATTGACCTTTCAAAGGATTCTATTTAATACAAAACTATGCATGATTATTATAGTTGCATTTGCATAGCAATTTACATTTATTTCTAAATGTAATCAGTGGACAAACCCGCATAATGATTGTTGCCATCATGCATTCGCCTTCATTTAATAATCTACATAAACATCATATTAGCGCAATTAGAGGACCCCGCATATTTATCTGTCTACATTATAAGCATGCATTTTTACATATATCGAGTTATATATATATATATTTTTTTTTATAAAAATACGATTTTATTATATACATACATACATGCATGTAAAGCAATGTACATGAATCATTATTGTTTGAACAAATATGAAACCAGGTTTCATGCATGCCTTGAATCGTTAGATACGCTTTGTGTTACTTTATGTGAGTTTCTGTGTTTCTGCGTTTCTGCGTTTCTGTGTTTCTATACAAATAAGGGTGTGTGTAATTTGAATTGTGATTTGATTAGGTACCGGGAATACACATTGGGGTTATGGTTCGGCAACCGCTTACTCGCCATATTTAGCCGGTAGTGGTCTGTCGTCGTGTACAACGCCGACATCAGCCCAATTTAATAATCCAGCATTGGGATTTACATGCTCTTCGAATGAGCAAACTAACAATCAAGATTTTACAGGGCCTACAAATCGAGATTGTGTACCAAGTAAGTAGAAATTTCAATTTTTAAGAAACATTAAACCCTAACATAGAAACCACCAACAAATTTGTATAGTGCTGCCTGATTCGACTGCTAACGATTTGGATCAACATTTAAGTAGTTTGGTTGGTTCAACTACAGGCCAAATGACCCATCATAGTTTATTAGGTACAGCTGGACAAAGTTCAATAACATCGACCGTAAATGGTGGCGTTAGTTCGGCATCTAATTCAATTTTAGTACCGCGTTATCATAACAATTCCAATAATGATTATAATGTGCATTCCAGTCAAAATGGGCCACGTAGTTTAAGCGATTCCTCTCAGGCGGAATCACCTGTTCAAGAGGATTTATTATCGAC
The DNA here is from genome assembly GCA_023089585.1 of Melophagus ovinus. Taxonomy (NCBI): domain Eukaryota; kingdom Metazoa; phylum Arthropoda; class Insecta; order Diptera; family Hippoboscidae; genus Melophagus; species Melophagus ovinus. The sequence goes on from JAKKIB010000178.1 coordinate 9,304,612, forward strand.
GAATACACCAAATTTAGGTGGCACAAATGGTACGACCAATAATAATGGCGGTACTGCTAATAGTAATGGTACCGGTTCCACCAATTCCAATAATAATAATTCATTAGTTGTTGCCAATCAAAATTTTTCAAGTATTGTTAATCAAACACAAAATCCGGTGGGTTATGGGGGTGGTGGTGTTGCTGGTGTTGGTGGTGTTGGTGGCGTTGGTGGTGTTGGTGGTGGCGGCATTCCAACTGGTGTGGGTGTTGGAAGCGGTCATACAGGTTCAGGTCATACGGGTGCCGGTTGTAATGGATCTTTATATCCCGTATTACCAGCCAGTCTATTATATTCGCAATTGTATAGTGCCGCCAATCAAACCCATAGTTTCCATTCGCATACTTTACCCTCGCACAATTCTCCAAATTCAACAGTACATGGGGAATTACAAAGTGTTATGGATCATATCAGTAATGTTGGTGTTAGGCAACAGCATAATATTATGTCGGCTGGTGGTGGTGTACCACATCACAATGATCTAACATTATTAGGCAATTGTGGAGCCTCGGTACGTAATATTGAAGATGGTAATACAAATCGTCAAGTTGCCGCTTTGGCCATCCATCGCGGTCATCATAATCCTGCTGATAATGGTGGCACAGTTTGGCGACCATATTGAGGTCAGGTGTTATGGTGCGGCTCAGCAGTTCTATAGTCTTACAAGAGTCCAACAATATCAAATGGCCATATAAATATGAATAATACTCAGACTATAGTTAATGGGAGCAAGCACTTTGAATAATACTTCCAGGAAACTCGAACTCAATGTGAATGAAAGTGTTGGAGAAATTGGAATGAGAAGAATTTCATATGTCCCCTATAAGAAAAATGGGATATTAAAATGAATTCTGTAAATATTAAAACAACAACGAACAAAAAGAAGAAGAAAAATACTACAATATTTGTACATTGATATAAGAAAATTGTAAAGAAAATCTAGTCAAATTGTTCACATTGAATACTCATAACATTTTTGTTATAAAATTTTTCACATAAAAAAACAAACAAAGAAAGTTCATGCAGTTTTAAATATTTTAGTTAAATGTTAATGATGATGATAAATTTTAGAATTATTGCTTTTACTGTGTAAATTAGAGAATTTTCCATACAAAAGAAGCTTTTACTCGACCATGATGAAATCCCCTAAAAATTCACTTTACATTAACGACTATTTTTGAAATATTTTTATTCCTAAACTGAAGAGCGTTATTTGTATGGGCTGTGTAAGCGTCCCCGCAAGAAAGGTAGGTGTATGAGGTGATGTTGATGTTAGAGTTGCAATAGAACTAAGACCTAAAACTAAGAACGATTAATTTGCCATTTTTTAGTTCTTAAATGTTTGAAATGTTTAATTTCTAGGCATATAAAATATGGCAGCAGCGGGGCCATACTTACTTTATACTGCTATTCTTATTTCTTTTTTCTTTTCTTACCTTCTTTCTGTTTCGTAATAAAAATATAGAGCGCATATAAGTTCCTATAAACCTAAAAGTTGAATTATTCTTTATCTGCATTAAAGTGATATAAAATAATGTAATAATAAATTAAGTAAAGTCTAATCAAATAAAATATAATGAAAGAATAAGTGATTTTTTTTTGTAAATATGAATCTTCTGTAAAATATATTAGAATTAGAAGCAGCTTTTCTTAACCATGTGCAATTTTATGAAAAGTAAATCGAAAATTAAATTTATATGTATAATATAAAAACTGAAATCTCATCAATAGAACACTAGTTAAATTTTTTCATTATAATGTACATACATACATGCATACATACATATATACATATATAATATAGATATAGATATAGATATAGATATAGATATTTAAGGATTAAAATACTTGTATTGATTATTTAGAATATAACAGAAAAATTTCTAGTCAATGTTTGTCTATAATTCATCTAAAAGAATCTCAAATTTGTTAGACGATATGCCAAAATTAGAAAATGTAGGCAGACAAGAAAAATGAGAATAGTCCAGTCAAATAGTCAAAAATAGAGGTCAATAAAAAAAATATAGTTTAAGTAAGTTATTTTTATCGGTTGGAAATGATTTCTTAATTTCTTTCATTATTTTTTTAAAAATTTTCTTCTTAACAAAAAAAATTCTTCTAAACAAAAAAATTTTTTTTTTAAAAGGGAAACGGCTTTTTTTGAAGTCACCATGTTTTGTATCAAAAAATTGCAAGTGTTTAATATCAAAATTATTTAATTTTTTGTAAGGCCTTTAGAAAATGAATAAACATTTTGAATTAGCGTGGGTGCATCTTTTCCATTTTGATTTTTGTAATTTCATTTATGATGAAATTTAAGTGAAAGTCGAAATAAAAGTTTAGCGAAAGCTAAATATGAATCAAATCGGTCAAATGATACGCTTATACACACGATTTTATCTCTATTCTTGGAACAAAGCATATAAAGTTTTGGTGATATCTGAATAGAATGTTGATCTAAAATTAAAGGAATCAGATTAAGTTTCTTCAAGGTGACTTCCCTGCTTTCCATTTTGTTTATTAGATTTGTGAAAATTCGTTTATTGTAATGTGAAGTTAAAAGAAAGTCCGGCCAAATTTATAAAAATTTCCATTCCTTTTAGATGCTAAACTTAATTTTTTAATTACATTGTGCATCTTGTTTTTTTTACTTGTGTGATAGAAGAAAATGTGTCTCAAAACCAAAAAGAAGTATTAATAATAATAATAAAAAAAGTTGTATTATTATATTTAAAAAATGACCAAAACGAATGGCCATAAAAATACTTTATTAAAAATCTTGCATATGATGTAAAAATAAATATTTGAAATTATAAAGAAATATTGCACTTGTATTTTTTTTTCAAAAGAAGTCAAGAATTGATCGTACATTTTTTTCTTACCATTAACAGTTGGGTAAGAAAAGTCAACTTTGCATTAAAATGCTATTTATAATAATTTCACGTAACTGAAAATGGCAGAAAATCTTTTATGAAATATTCATAAATACATCATGGTAAATCTTTTGAGAAGAGACACCCTTCAAACACTTATGATTAATTTATTGTTGCTTTTTATTGTTTATTAACATAATCTAAGTAATAATTTTGTAATACGATTGATTTACTTTTATTGTTATTTTGGTGAAATAAAACAACCATCAACCTCTACCTTATAATGCAAATAAATAATAGGTTTCATAACAATAAAAAATTTTATCAAATTATCTGCAATGAATTCTCCTCTGACGTCTTAATATGGCATAATAAATTCAACAAGAGTGTAACAAACAAACAAAAACAATAATGATAACTTCAAAAAAAGTTTAGTGTAGATTTCATTAACACATGTGGTCGCCAAAAGATTTAACAGATGACACGTAATAAAAATTAACAGCAACAGCGTTCAGCAACATCAACAGTTAGTAAGATAAATGCTAGATACATCTGTAAACATGTATCTATACTTTTATTCAGCAACAACAATAATAATAACACAATGAAACAATTAGTACGGTTACATTAACAGTACTTTATTTTATCACTTCAAATATTCTTATTGTACCGTTAACTTAAGTCATTCATTCATTTCAGCTAAAGTTTTTAAGAAGCTACATAAAACAAGTAGTTTTAAGAAACTTTCTAAAAGGGGAAACAAAAAAGTAATGTAAAGAAAAGTAGCAAGAAAATTGAATTTAAACTGAATGGTAATAATGTTGAAATTTCATATATAAAAGCGTATATTATACATTAAAGTGTAATGGAAGTATGTTCCTTAAAAAAGTAGACAAAAATTTCAAAAAAGGAAGAAAACGAAAAGCAGTTTAAAAAAGCAGTCTCAAGTGGTTACTAAGTACATGATACAGCATATATATTTAAACATATTAACACATTCACACATACATACATACATACATACATACATACATACTACATACACACGCACATTAATACTCTGGCATTTATACATATATATAAAATTAAAACTCTTCACATTTCTTACTTATTCTTAATTCTTTCGGTGAGATTTCTCACAAACATATTTTATCCAACAAAACAATATTATAAATTTCTTGTTCTATACTTAATGAATAAAAGGGTTTCGTTTTATTATTATTATTATTATTATTATTATTTTTTTTTTTTTTTGAGAAAGTTAAAATTCACTTGCTTGCTTTGCTGTCAATACACGGACAATCAAACTGTACAAGATGCTGAAGAAGCAAAAGAAGAAATTGAAAAGTTTTGAAAATTTTACCATAAAGTTTTTTTTTGTAATTCCAATTATGTATATATATATATATATGTATATAGGAAAGTAATGTGTAGAATTTTTAATTAGGATTTTTATTGCTTCAACGAGCAGAGTATGCTTGTGCTGCTTTTACCATGAAATGCCATACTTTTAATAATATTTTTGAGTTTCTTATACATTACATTTATGGATCGTAATTTTCTTATGCATAAAATAACATATAGGTCATTAAGTTGTTGGTGTTTTTCATAGAAAAAAAAAAAAAGAGAATACTTGAAAATCTTAAAAGCATTCAAATGCATTATGCCTTTGGCTACGATAAGAAATCCTCGTGCTAAATTTAATTCAACTATCATCATTAAGTGAATAGACAGTGGATAACTTACAAGACTGTCAAAAAGCTGAGGGATACTCTTTTGAGGATCAAGACAAATCGTTCAAAAAGAACATTCTTTAAAAAGCATACTGAAAAGTTAGAAATATTTTGAAAAGATAATGATTGCTGATTGTTGATGAATTCAAAACTATTTTATGTAAATCGTTAACTTATAAACCAATAAACGGGAATATATAAAGCTAGATGTATTTAAATATCTAATCAATCTTTTTACATTCAATTTCATTAACCAAAAAAAATTCGTGAAATTTTTTTTTATCCATTTTGGAAAATGGTCTTAATGGTCTTTGTTGAGAGTAATGTCTTGTGATATTAAACATTTTTTTTGATGCATTGAAAATAAAAAAAAAAATGAATTTAAGTTAATTTAGAATTCTTGTGTAAGCGAAATATTTAAATATTAAAATAACATCTGAAACCATTGCAAACAATTTCTTACAATTTAAATTATCTTTACCTTATTGGAACAGTCTATTAAAGAATAATCCACTTTAAAAAAATGTTGCACTAACTGACTCCTTTTGTTTTCTTTTCTTTTCAGTCTAATCAGTCTAATGTTTCCATTTTTTTTTTTTTTTTTGATTCTTGTGGTTACCTTTTCATACGAGAATTATTTCATTTTCCTAAATACATTTCTATTTGTTCTATTATCGTTTCATTTAATGCATTTAATTGTGTCATATAATGATTAAAATTTAACTCTCATGCATCCGCATAAAGATGCATGTGTATATTTTTGTAGATGTTATGTTAGTTTATTACAAAACACCCTCATTCATTTTAATTGGTAGCCATAATGTATTTAATAAATTGAGTGGAAAATTACATTTTGTAGGTGTTATAAATATTTTTCCCCATCTAAATGCATGACTCCTTGGGCTAATTTCTAATAAATTACATTTCAAAGCACAATACTTCAATACCTTGAACTTTCATAAGTTCATTGAAAGCATAAAATTTTAAACATATTTAATAAGCATTAAAAGATTATTATAATTGAGCAAAAAAAAATTTTTTTTTATTTGGGGAGGTAATGCGTAAACATCATACCAATCATCATTAAAATTTAACCAAAATTATTAGACAAAAGGAAATCTACTAATTCATAAAGTAAATGTTTATCCTTCAACTGAAAATATATTAATTTGAAAAGATTTAAGTGGTTGTAGCAATTTAAATTCATTCATCATGTATGAACTCTTTTCGCATCTGTGAAAAATAACGGCAGAAAAATTCATTTATTTAGAACTAAGCATTAGCTGAAAATTTATGCTACATTGATGGGAAGTACTGATATTCAGAGAAATTGTGATAATTTTGTATGGATTTTATGTAATTTTTTTTTATATCTGAAAAAAAAAGACCAATTTCCAATTACTGCGGCAAACAATTTATGATAATTTTTTGAATAAAGAATTGGCCAATCAAAATTTGCGCAAATATGCTTGCTTTACTTTCTTATTTTTTAACTAATTCTGATCATTTTATCTCATTTCACATTAGAACAATCTTATATATTTTTTTTTTTAATGATCCTGTTGAAATGAATATAACATTGTTACCTGTTCTGGATGTTCTTGGTTCATGCTATGTCCTATAAAAATTTCTTTCATTTTCACATTAGCCCTTAACGAATCTAATTCAGTTATTTTTTCATGCATTCAATTCACGTTTATAGATATTTAGTTATATAGTTATTCAGCCGCTATATTTAAAAATCTTTAACCGCAAACGACTTAATTCAGATATATTTACAATATATATATATATATATAGTTGTCATGTATTGATAAATCTTTGTTCAAAAATGGAAAAAATGTTAAGGTAAAAAAGTGATTTGAAAAAAACAATTTTAACGAAGCACTGAAAATAATGGCAACGTAATGCATAACCGCAGGCATGTAGCTTATATATATGTATGTACATATATATTTTCATATATATAGATATAGATAAATAGGTATGATTGTATGAAAAGAATTGTCTAAAATAGCCTTTAAAAATGTTTGTAGAAATTTTAGATGATAACGTCAGCCGTCCATCATTCCAGTCATCTATACTTCTCTAGCTGTTTTTCATTCTCACTCATACTCTCAACATATATATTATATATATATATATATATATATATATATATAATATATATATATAAATGTTAAAATCGTTTTATATTGATATTTATATGTGATTGTATTGGCAATATGTTTAATCGGTTTAGTATGAATTATTACCCAATATAAAATCAAATAAATATGCCCACTAAATATGTATACATACATATATACATACATATATATGTACGCTGAAATGCATTGCATTGTAATTTACTCAAATATCCAAAAAATCAACAATAACAATAATAATAAGAATAATAACAGTAAATGTATAGCAGCATATCTAAAAATATAACGGCATAACTAAAAATATAACGGTATATATATATGTATATATATATATATATAATATATGTACACGTATAGTAATGTTTAATACTGAAGCTTTCTGCTTGCTAAATAAATAAGTATTTATTTACGTTTTATTGATATTGCATTTTATATCGGCAACAAAAACAACACAACAAGAACAATAATAATAATAATAATAACAATAACAACAGAGAATATATACATATATACATATATGAATATCGAATATATAGAAAAAATAGTAACAATAGTAATAAATTATAAGGTTTTTTATTTGTTTGTTTGGTTGAGAGTATTAATTTTTAAATATTTTAAAATACGAAAATTTCGCATTTCAACGTTTCGTTTCATTTGCTCATCCATACACTTCTAATAAACATGTATATATATATATATATATATATATATATATATGTGGGGGTGTATGTTTGTGTGTGTCAAAGAGAGAAAAATATTTGCGTAAGCGTTTTGTTTTTATTTTGGTTTTGTTGTTGTTGTTGTTTTTTTTTGTTGTAAATTGTTTTGTTGTATAAAAGATTTAGTTTGAATACTGATTTGAATTAATTAATTCTTGTGGTTAGAGTTAGTCGAACTCCCTTGAATCTAATTAATTTTAATGCATGACTGAACACCTACATCACCATTATCAGCATCAGTATCAGCATCAGCAACAGCATCATCATCATCACAATTAATTTTCAACACCAAAAATGCGCAATATTTCTTTTAAAATCATACAAAAAAGAAAACAGAAGAAAAAAAATTTTACTTGACTGAGGCCAAGTATTCCAATTTTTTAAATATTTCTTAGTCACGATCCGTTCACCCGTTTCGTCTTTATAATTTTATTGCCATGAGTAACGCAAAATGTTCACAAAACAATCTAAAATGATTGTTTTGTGAACATGCCTTTCAATGGACTTAAATCACTTTCGATAACCAGTGCTTTGCAAAAATGTTTCCAATAAATTTAAAGTCGCTGAGTCAATTTAGCACTCACCAATATATTTACCACGTATAGATAAAGCGGATGGACGAACGGACATGACTAAATTAATTAAGAATTTTATGTTAATTAGTGGTTAAGGTTGTTGTGATTAAGGATGTTAAGGGTTAACAATTTTTTGTTAACAATCTTTGAGAGTGATTAGAAATTGAGAAATTAGAACATTGGAGTGAAATCACAAATGTAATCTAGAATAATGGACACAGTGTATTAAATTTGTTCAGTGTGTGAGAAGTGCAATCCGCAAACACAAAACTTTACCTATTACAAAAGTGAGCGGAAATGAAATGAAAATTTTCGCACAATTAAAAAAATTTTGGATATTTTAATGGGTACATGGCCAGTGCTCGTGATTTGCCTTTAGCCAATAGATTTATAAATTCACTTGCCACATTTTTTTTTATGGAACAATTGACACAATGATATTGTGACGTATATGAAATTTATGTATTGACATTTAGGTTGATAGATTTATCGAATAAATAAAACGAATAAGTAAAAAGAAGCAATTAAAAACAAAAAGTATTTTTAATAGAAAAAAATTAATATATTTGATATTTGATTTGCTATTAATTTGGAATCGAAGCCATGAATGTAGCAACAGGTAAAAGCCCACCAAAGAAATCAGATACGGTTAGAACTCTAGATGAGATTATATATCCGGAAATTGAACCGGGTATTATTAATAAAGCAATGATTGAAAAAGCCTACACTGAAAACGATTATAAAGGAGAAGAGGCCCGTTTACATCAAATGGAACCGATTATATTTGATCACATAACGACAATACGTTTAGACTTCAAAAATATTTTACGCATTGATCATTTATGGATATTGTCCAATTTAACAAAATTGGTATTGAGTTGTAATAAAATTGAAGTCATAGAAAATATTGAAATGTTAACGAATTTAAAAGAATTGGATCTTAGTTTTAATTATATAACAAAAATACAGAATTTAGAAAAGTTAGTTAATTTGGAAGTATTATCGTTATTCCGCAATGAGATAACTCGTATTGAAAATTTAGATGCATTAGAAAACCTGATCATTTTAAGTATTGGTAATAATCAAATTTCAACACTTAAGGGTATTGAACGATTTCGACTTTTGAAATATCTGAAAGTTTTAAATTTAGAAGGAAACCCGGTTAGTGAACGTTTAGGTTTCAGTATGCTTGATTATGTGGCAGCCATATTGCCAAATTTAAAATATTATGAATATGTGGCGATTAAAGAATCTGATCGTGTGAGGGGCCAAGAGCGTTACGCACGCGAATTACGTGAAATTGAACAAAACGAGGAAGTAGAAATATTGAAACGGGCTGAGGAAGCGAAAATGGCTCGAGATGCAGAACGTTTATCATCCAGTTTCGTGGAACATCTGAATGAAAATCAATTATTCGAGTCATTATGGAAGGGTGATGAGGATGGCCGTGTTCTTATGTTGGTCGGTGGACCATTAGAAGACTTACTGGAAGAATACAGCAAAGAATTTTATGGTATTACTCAAGAAATTTATAAATTAGGTTTAGAAAAATACGAAGAACGGCAAGCAGAGATCGATGAATTTATGTCGAATATGGAGGAAGGCCATTTGGAGGTACAAAAAATGGGCCAAAAAATCTTAGAAGAATTTATTCGCTATAAAGATAAAGTCATGGAAAAGGCGACTGCTTATTATAGATTTTTGGAGACAAGGGCCCGTTATGTTGAGGAGGAAGAAATGAATGAGACGGTCAAAGTAAATGAAAAATTACTTAAACTCACATTAGAATTTGATGATACCATTACACATGTTTGGCAACAATTAATGAATCAAGAATTACATTTACATGAAACAACAGAAGAAACTACCACAATATTTCAACGTCGTCTCCAAGAAATGGTTGCCAAGTTTGTTGAACAAGAGCAAACCTATTTCGGTCAATTGCGCGATTTAGCAATACATTTCTCCGAAAATATATTTGAAATTGTTAACCAATATATTGGTACCGCTTTAGCATTACAAGACTTTGAAGGTGTTCCATCTGAATTGAGACATTGCATGGATGATAGAGATGCACTAAACAATTTAGTTGCTGGCATGAAAGATTGTCATACGCAACGTATTGATGAACGTGAGGATCGTTTGATGCAACGCAGTAAAGAATTTATCGATAACATGATCGATAAATTAATTGAGGATGAATTGAAACGTAATCGTGATAAAGTCTTAGAAATCAATACGTTCTTAGATTTAATTGGTGATCATTTCCAAAATATTCATAGTAAAGTTAAGGAAGAACTTGCAAATGAAGATTTGTAAAGCGTTGTGAAATATTTTCTTGTTCTCAATATATTTTCAAGTGATCATATCTATCTCTGTCTCTCTCTCTCTTCTCTCTCTCTGTGTGTGTGTGTGTGTGTGTGTATGTGTGTGTGTCTCCCTCTTCGCAATCATCTTCACTTCATCGGATTTTTTCATTAGACAAATTCATCAAATAAATTGTTACTTTGATTTTTTATTGAGAAGCTGAAGTCAAAATTAATAATCAAATCGTAGAAAATCGTATGAATTAATTTATAATTTATAATTTTTTTTATCTACTTTGAGATAATGCAAGTTAATTATTAGTGAAGAAAAATTTGGTTTCAATTTCCAAATGATTTCATCCGTTTGATATTGAAACATTTTTTATGTTGTTTCATTTGTAACATTTCTTTAAATATTATAATATTTTGTAATTTTTGTTATAAAATCATTTTGCATTGAAATAAATTTTGGCAAATTCATCGACAATAAATTTCTTTCAAAATAAAGAAAGTTTTAAATAGTGTTTTTTTTAAATTAATTTAAACATTTCTCATTCATTTTAAAGAATGCAAATAAAACCATTCACCATTTTAAAACAGAATAACTTTTGATCGAAATTCGAATAGGCGTAAAAGCGTTTTTCCACCAGGGTACAATTTTATATTTAAGAAGAAGATTTTGTTAACTTAAATGTAAAAGAAACTTGCAGCATCATTTTATTCAGAATAAATAAAAAATTGTCTAATTAAGCAACGAAAATCTTTGCATCGACTTTTGTATTTTAAAAGGGTCATCGAGAAAAAGAAGAACAGTCCTTTTTATTATATTTTTCCTAAATGTAAAGTTCATATAAGGAATTAAAAATCAATCGTGATGTACTTTAGATACTCTTCCATAAAATGCCCCTCTTAAATTCTATTCTATTTCTTAGACTTGGTGCACTTATTAAAGTAAAGTCCTCTACAACATGTTTGATTGAGCATTCTGGACGTTCAAAAATATGATTAAAATTTTTGAAAAGTAATCATTATATTTATTGTAATATTTGTGGTTTAAATTATTCATGGAAAATTATGGGTTCTAAAATTCTTTTTTTAAGAAGGTTTTTGAAACTGATTTTACTGTTATTATTTAATTTAATAATTAAAATTTTTATATATCGTGGATTCTATAAAAAAAAATTTAAAAATCATTTATAAAAATATTCAGATAAAATCCTCAAAATATTTTTTCTAAAGCGAAATCGAATGCTTACAAAAAAAGCAAGTTTGAATCACGGCCCTCATGAAATACCCAAAGTTTTAATATGCTCATCTAAAATCTCAAGAATAAAATATAATTTTGATATTTAAATTAATTGCTAATTATGCATATTTTAATACATATATAAATCTCTAACTATGTATAAATTTTTTTTTTTTTTTGAATCGTTGACCACCAAACCATTAGTTAACAAATATGAAGGGAAATTGCAAAAAATAGAAATGGAAAAAATATTAAAAACAAAATAAATAAAAAATCGGCTAAGCCAAAGCCCAGTTTAATTGTATGAGTAAAAGTATAAAAATACAATAAAAATACAATAAAAAATATAAAAAAAAAATATATAAAATTTTTGCTATTATTGTTGTTGTTTATTGTTTGGAATTGCGTGGAATTATTTTCAATTGAATTGAATTCTTTCTAATTTTAATTCTATTATTTATGTTATTATCTCTTTTTGGTTAGATGTGTGTGTGTGCATTCATTTTATAAAAATTTCAATGTACATACATAAATTTATTTTAAATCGTTTATGTTTGTATGAATTTGTGGATCAGCATGCAACGGTTTCGATTAATTAAACTAAAAATTCATAAATGAATCTACATCTGCATAAATTTATAGTTAATTGCATCGATTTGTTGTTATTGCCATGTTGCTAATATTGTTGCTGTTGGTAGTTGGTATGAATTTTGCGTGTGTGTTTGTATGTAAATATTCAATGTGGCGCTAATTAGATTGGAAAATTATTCACCAAACATTTTATACATTTATTACAAAATTCATTTAAAGATAAATTTACAAAATTGTCATATAAATTGTTTTCTCTATTTTTGTTTTTGTTTTTGTTTTTTTTTTTTTTTTTTATATAAAATTGTAAATGCGTTTCATTATTTTAATATTTGAATTATTGGAACAAATCAAATGGAAAAAAAAATTATCTACAATAATGAGAATTTTTTTTATAAAAAACAAGCTCTCTTTGCAATTAGTGAACTAAGAAAAAAAAAAAAAGATTTTATTGATAAATTAAAAAATAAAAAATAAAGGAAATTAAATTAGAATATCAAAATTAGCTGTGGCAAAGTCATGGATACTCACCACCAACCAGACATTATTTGCAAATTTATGAGCCCTAACTCATTGGCCGATTGTCACCTCCAACCAACGAACATGAATTTCTAGTGTTACTGCTAACTTTAAAGTCGATTTTTTACTATCACAATGTTTGTCTAAATCGATTTAAAATGTTAATGTTAATTAAAAAATAACTTTGTAACTTTGTAAAATCTATGGCCCTTCAATTTAAGCATGACAAACACAATGGCAAAGTAAGTATACCAGCAACCTCCAGGTGGTGGATTTAAAAAGCAAATGCAAATAATTTTTTTTTTCCTACTGAATCAAAATTATTATGTTTTAGAATAATGTATGAGTATTTTTTGTAAAAAAAAATATCTATGATTTATGATTTAAAAAAAAAAATGTCTTGAAATAATAAAAGAGAGTTGCACAATTTTCAATAAATCAAGTTTAAGCAGTCCTGGGTAATTTCTTCAGACCTCAATTGAGCTGTGAATCTTGTATTTTGAATTGTAAAATATTTTATGATTAAATCAAATTTGTTTAAATGAAAATCAAATTTTCACAATAAAAGTTCAAATTTTATAATAAAGAGTCCTTAAGAAATTTACCTAAAAGGACTTTATCTAAAAGTCATCTACTTTTAATTAAATGATAAAAAGATCGAAATAAATAAATTCGAAAATTTAGCCAAATATTTCTAATGTAATTCATGATTTTGCCTTAGATCTACTTTGTTAAATTTGAATCATTTATATAATTTAATTCAGATCGCTCTCATATAAGAAATTTTTCAACTAATTTTCTAGGCTTATTGACTTATTTGACTTTATTTGACATTAAGAGTTAACTCCTAACGCCTATAAAATTCTTATTTGCTTAATATAATTTCCATTTATTTTAGTTTAATTGTAAAATTATTTTATTTTATAGATTTAACATAAAACAAAAAGAGAAGAAGACGCATTTACATCATTTACATGATTTTTCTTTTTATCTAAAAGTTTTATTCAATAAATATGAAAATCATTTTTAATGATATTAATGCTGTAACTGCCTTGTACATCCAGGCCAGGCGATACAAGACAAATACGTCTGGCATGGACATATAAAACACATTCATATTTAGCTTTTCAGTTAATAAATATATGAAAAATAAAGCGCGCAGCAAATAGAAATGTTGAAGATAATAAAAACTGCTTTAGCGGCACATTAAACTTTTCAATTTTCCTTTATAGTTTCGTAGAATAATTTTCAATCAACCGTTGGCCATTGTTTCTCATGTGGCAGCCTTTTTAATCTTTTTGCAAATTATATTTGAGTTTTACATTTATAAAATGACACTTGACTTTTCTGTTTTGGCTTTTTGCTGAGACTTATAAATTTTGGGTTTCTTTTACGCCCATGAGTAGCTGCAACTTAAAGATTGAAAGATTGAAAGATTGAAAGATTGAAATTGACTTCTACATGGGACACACTAAACTCAAAAATCCCCTTTGAAAAGGAAGTACGCCTGAACTGTTTTCAAAGGTCATTTCTTTTTCATATTTTTGGCAAGCCATAACAAAGGATAATCTATAATAATTTTTATATTGTGCTAACACATTCATATCAAATATTGGCTAAATCGATCGAATCTTGACCACATCTATGTCACCTTTCTTTGTAATTCTCTATTTGTTGTGATTTTAAGCTTAAGAAAGCCATAAGTTGATGTCGTTCCAACTTAACCTTCTGCATTATTTTAATTTAAAATTTTAGTTGTAGGTAAATATTTTGGAAAAATTTTTTTGATAAAATTTCTTGCAAATTGTTTATTTTGAACGCGCTATTCAAAATGGTTATGGCTAAGCAATTTTGGCGCTCGCAAAATCATTCAACATTGAATTTTAAAAAATATCGTTATTAGATAAGAAAACTTTACAATTTTTGAATATATTTTTATAATGAAAAAAGTTCTCAAGTTTGTGTTTTAATTAGATTGATTTCAAATTTGTTACGAATTTTTTCCATATTTTTACACTCATCACATTTTTCTAACGCCTTCTTTTGTATAAAGAACTTTTTAAATTATTTATCTTACAAATTAGAATTTTGTAGGTTTTCAAATTTTCAACCTTACTAAACAGAATGTTTTAGAGCATTTCAGAGTTGATCAGAATCGACAAAAATTTTATAACTTATTAGTGTTGATTATTTGTGTACCAAACAACACAACAACACAAATAGATGTAGATAGTTATATAAATATATTTAGTTATATAAATATATTTATGTATGCCTATGTAGCTGAATGAATTTGAGAACGCTTTGCGGTTAAATGAGTTGCAAATCATTTTAATTAAAATTTTAAAATTAGAAAATTCACAAATGATTGCATTATTCATTAGTTTTCATAATAAAATTGTATTTAGACAATATCAAATGTTTGTATGTATGTATGTATGTAGTTGGGCATTTTATATATGCAGTTAGATGCAATTAAATGTATGAATATATAATAATAATAATAACAACAACAATTATAATAATAATAATAAAATGTGTTTCCATAACTTCCACCACTACACGCATACATTTAATCAAACATACACGATATACGATAAATAATCTCTTTATCTCTTTCTCTCTTCATGTGGGTTTACGTGTGTTTGCTGTGCAGTTTTCAATGCTGCTCAAATATTATTAGAGAGAAAAAAACAAAGTATGTTTATCAAATTTTAGCAGTCAAATTAAGATAATTGACACATTTAGTGTGGCATTTTGATATTTATAATAGAACAAACAAACAACAACAACAACAATAATAATAATAATAATAATAATAATAATAATAACAATAACAACAATATGCATATTAATAACAAAATCATAAATGTTGGGAAAACATAATGAAACTGCATTCGATTTATTTTAATGCAAATTTATTCTTGTGCATTCATTTTTCATATAACTGTAAATATTTCATTATAATAACGACATCTTTTAATGATTTTAGTACTGCGAGATATGGAAAACTCTTTATGCTGTTAGTCTCTTCTTTCTTGTATATTTCTTGGAAAAAAGAAAGATTCTATAAAAAAATACAAGATGTAGTTTATACTGAAGTATGAGATCTAGAACAGTGGACTACAATGAGGAGTGAGAGAGGGAGAGAGAATAGTAAAGAAAATGAAAGCTTTATTCTTAAAAAAAATATTTTCAAAAATCAAAAAAGAAAACTAAGAAGCAATTTGAGTGTAAAGTTCATTTTCTTCAACTGACTTTTCAAACACTTCAAACCTTGAGAGAGCGAATCATTTCTTTTTTTTTTTTTTTGAGGGATGGAGGGGAAAGTTGTTGTTGATGATTACTTGTTATTTATAAATACAGTGTTTGAGTGTATTTTTTGGATGTTGTTGTTGGTAGCCTTGAAAGAAAAAAACAAGGGGAAATTGCTTTTATACTCAAAATGTACACAAACAATTTCGTTATTCTAACTTTCTTATATCCTCTGCTTTGGAAACTCATTTGATTAGCTAGCTTTCTTCTTAGAGATTTGAAGTTGTATGGAAGATTGAGACGAAGAACTTTTTTTGTCTTCCTTCGGCGAATTCCTTTAACTTTTGAGTGGTTGGTTTTAGGTTTCTTGGCCCAAAGAAGTTTTATAAAGAAAATGAAAAGCAAACACAAAATAAAAAATCTACATAAAATAAAATGGAAAAAAAAATATTTTTATAAAACATAATTTATTTTCTCATTATTTTTATTGTAAGGCAATAGATGGCGTTTATGAATTTTATTAAAAGCTTTTTTTCAAATCAAATAATAATCATAATAATTATAATAATTTATGCATATGTTAATTACAATGGGAAATAAATATCGAAAAATTTAATGATATCACATTAAATGACAATACAAACACTAATGCAAAAAAAACAAAAAAAAAAATGTGGGCCATTTTATGGTTTCCATTGATAACTTTTCAATTATGGCGTTGACATTCTAACAATTTATATAAAATTATATGTCTTTCATGCAGTATGTGTCTGAGAGAGACAGAGAAAGAGTGAGCTCATAATATAATTATTATTATATCTCTTTCTCTCTCTCTATCGCACGCTCTATTACCATTTAGAAATAACAGAGATAAAGCACTCAAATTTTTAGTATGTCAATGAATTAGATTTGATATTGTTGTTGCTGTTGTTGCTGTTGTTGCTATTGTTGCTATTGTTGTTGTAACAAAATTTCGTCAACCAATTATATTTTGTGGTTAACCGCAAAATTTATTGTACATACAAACACACACATGTGCGCTTATGCACACAAGGCTCAACTATATTCACAAAACACTCAATATCTCAATTTTTTTTCTTTCCACTCTCTTGTTATCTCTTTCATTCCTATATAACTATCGCAGTATATATGGTTGCTATGCTTGAGGAGAAGGTAACAAAATTTTAGAGATATATATATTTTTGTAATCTCCAATTCGATATTTCCACCCTTGTTTCCTTTTTAGTTTTATAGAATAAATCGGATGAAACGAAACAAAACGAGCAGACTTTTTTTTGGATGTAAAATTTTACAAATCGTTCAAAATCATAGAGTTTCTAGAAAAAAATTGTTTCATACATAATTTTTCATTATTTCATGACATTTTTTATGGGTGAAAGAAGCTTCCTTAAAAAATTTTAAAAAGCAGGAGCAAATTGATACAACGTAGTATTTTGATATACTGATTTTATTTGGTAAATTTAAATCATTCTTTGAATCTTCTTTTTTGGAGCGGAATTTTCACTTTAAAAATGAGAGAAAAAGCGCCTCAAGCAGCTATTTTACCATGAAATAGAATTAAAAAGGAACCATTTAAATTTCAAATATAAGCAATTTTTAATTGTACATCTTTTAAAGTTAAAAATTTTTTAAAGTGTTTAAAAGAAAAAAATGCCCAATAAGAATTTATAAACTGAAAAAGTTGAATTATGCTTCTCAAGCTTTATTTAATAAAAATTTGAATAGAAAAAATTTAAGATGAGGCTTCCATTAAATCGAACTTTCTTTTAATCATTCTCATCCATCAATAAAATTAACAAAATTTTGCAACTTTTTTAGATTAATTGTAAAAGATAAGAAAGATAGGAAAAGCAAAAGAAAACTTTTAGATTCTTAGAGAAAAGATATTGGAGTTTTGAAGAAGACGAAAATGAAGAGGGGACCTCGAAGTCAGATACAAGTTAATTTGTGTTAATTGTTTTGTATTTACCCCCCAAATAGAAATCTTTAACACATTCAACAATACAATTATTAATTTATTATCAAAGAAATTTCATTTTAGTGCAATTAACATTAACAATTAATGACTTCTAGATTTTATCGTTACAAAATGATGCATAAAGTGACAACATTATTACCATAAATTTTAATGTTCAACTTTTACACTTGCACTCACTCATGACATTACTTTAATAATAATAATAAGTATGATGATTTTAATGACGCATCCATTTCTCACCAATTTATTATTGTTATTATTGTTTTTCTTAGATGACATTTATGTATATAAATAAAATACGGTTGTGTACTTTTCTAAAAGTGACATACGAAGTGAAGTGATGTGAATTGAGGTGTTGTATTAATTATGTCATCATTATCAAAATTTCTTAAACTTTTTACAAATGTTTTCATTTTATAGAAATAATTAAAAGAATTTAATGTTGAAATATTTCACAATATTTTGGAGAAAATTCAATTTACATTGAAATATTTTGTTTAAATCAATTTAAAAAGTGAAACGTCCTTTAAATGGAATATCAGTATTAAGATCGATTTAAGATTGAAGCAAGTTTGCTTGCACTTATTCCATAGAAGTTGCATGGTTCGTTTTAAGTTGTAAGTTAATTCTATTAAGGCATAGAATGTTACAAATTGATGACCATTTAAAGAACATGCCAGTTTTTATGGGCTTTTGAACAATTTTTCAAAAATTTGTACAAATTGCCCTGGGTGAGCAATTCTTGCCTAAAACTTTTCATAAGAAGTAGCATTAAAGTTATCCTTTACCTTTTTTAATTTTTTTAAGTATTTACGTAAATTGCTTTTTTTATAAGAAAATTATCATAATCGTATTAATGCTTTATCAAATTCAGGCGTGTCAAAAATATAATCAATCAATTTCAGAAGAAAAAAAAAAAGACAGAAAGTATAGATAGGTCTGAACGAATATTAAACGCTCTACCCTTTTCCGCGTTGTAGAAAATTTGGCAGATTGAAATTTTCCAAAATAAGTGTTGTCATTCTAAATGAAGCATTCAAATGATATAACGACACGTCATAAAAATTATGTTTAAACTATTAAAGTCGATCTCTCCAAGCAAAGTAAAGTTGTTACATGTCTAAATAGTTATAAGTGATATACAATGCAGTGAGTGTTTTACATGAATACTTGCCGTGAAAGCTCAAATGCATGCTACACAAACTTACATAATGAGTGTTAGCGTTGGTAGTCACGTCACGCAGGGTGCATGTTACCGTCACGATTAGCTTCCAAGTTAAAGCCTGCATTGCATTTTATGTACATGGATTAATTTTTGGTATCTAGATTCGGAGCCTTCCTATTACTCCTTGGCTTAGCTTAAATTAGCTCAATAAGCCTACCCAGCTACCCATTTTATTCGGGAAATGGGACCCTGTACGACAACCATATATAGGTTTCAACGAGAAACGCCCGCGACATGGGCACCACAGCCCCCACGAAGCCAACCTCAATTTCACTGCAATGGGCTTTGTTGAAATTGGTGATTCCGTGGTACCAAATTAAATCTTTGGACGGAACTCGTGACTCATGATGCCCCTGATGGCCGGCATATCCAATGACCATCTCATGAGCCACTCCCAGCTGAGTAGGTACTTCTCGGGTTTGGTTGCACCCATAAGTGATGTACAGTGGGCATAATTCTCTAACTACGTGTCACAATTTCTAAAATTGATAATAGAAATGATATTTTTGCAGACGCGCCTAAAACTATTCAACGTAATGCAGTGAATGGCAAGATAACACCACTAAAAGAGGAAAAAAGTAGACGCGAAACTAAGTGACACCAAAAATTATGTGCAATTCAATGAGGTAATGCAACGATGGTTAGTTGAGACGGGTTGTAGCATCTGAAAAGAAGGCAGACAGTCATTGTAACAGCGCTAATTCGATTGGAATACACAGCACATCTACAATTGTATACATTTCAAGCATTGCTCTGAATTGAATTGAATTGAATTGAATTGAACACAATACTCTGATGTATGTTGCGTTTGTATTGTATTGTAAATGTAAATGTAAAAATGTAAAATGTTGGTAACGCGACATTTAATGAGATGTCGACCGTTTGGTTCTTTTACAATCATGTCATGCATAGCATGGCAAAGCTCATGTTCATGTGGTGTTATCGTTATTATTGTCCTTATTGGCATTGTTGTTATTTTTACAATGGTTGGTCAGTTTGATGTGGCAGCCATTGTTTAACGTATTTCAGTGACTTTCACAGTGAAATTGTTTGATGGCATTAATTTTCTCGCCCACTCCATTCACTTCTCCATTCTACCCCATCTCATCTTCCATTCTTCACTCTTTTTATATGGCATATATAAATGTAAATGGGTAATATTATGAAAAGGAAACGTATAATGCTGTGTTAGCGTTAGCTGGCCAAAAAAATGTTACGTTTGAATTTGATATTTGACGTAAATGCATTGCATTTGAAAATAAACAAAAAAATGTCATGGTTTACTTAGCAATTGACATAATGAGACTGTAATTGTAACACCCGAATTTTGGGTTTGCTGCCTTTGCTACCACATTTGAATTTAATGTATATTAACACATACAAATACATCGTCTATGTATATGTATGTAGTAAGGGCCTAAGAAAAGCGAGAATGAATACAAATCTATCAACGTCAAACCTCAAATAAACGCGTTTAAAATTCGAATAAAATACATTCAAATCAGCGAATAAGAAAGTTAATTTCATTTGAAGCTTAATTTGAGGCACTCGCCACATGAATATTTATTTTATTAAGAGTTGATTGTAATTAATTTTCTATCATTTTCAAATTCATAGAGACCCCTTCGATCAACAGACCCATTTAATTTTTAAAAGATAACTTTCAAAAAAAATTTATCTTTAAATGATCAGCGAAATTTATGATTTTGTTTATTATCAGGGGAAGTTCCTGGATGTATGAACAGCGGCCAAAGAGAGAGAGTCTTTCAAAGCGTTTAGAAAATGACAAGTCTCTTGTCAAAGTTATATCATGGAGACCTAAAAGTGCAGTGTGAAATTTAGCACATGGCAGATGAAAA
The DNA here is from genome assembly GCA_023089585.1 of Melophagus ovinus. Taxonomy (NCBI): domain Eukaryota; kingdom Metazoa; phylum Arthropoda; class Insecta; order Diptera; family Hippoboscidae; genus Melophagus; species Melophagus ovinus. The sequence goes on from JAKKIB010000178.1 coordinate 9,325,695, forward strand.
CGTCGGACTTTCCTTACTTTTTAAATACGGCTTCTCTTCTTCTTATTCTTAAAAACATCCAATCTGCTTGCCATATTTTGAAAGTATTATTTCCATTTAGGAAAGTACTAATAACTATAATAAAACCTAAGAAAATAAAACGTGACCACACCCCTTCAAAATTTTATAAAATACGAATAAGGATGCATTTTTCTGACTGTTACGAACGCTCTAAAGTTCTTTTTACTTCTAATGCGCAGCGTAGTGGAGTCAATAAAAAAAAACACATAAAAAAGGTAAAAAGGGATTAAAAGTTTTGTAACAATAAACGTTTATATATACAAAATATATGAAACCTTTTTTCGTTTAATGAATTGAAATTGTTCAAATTAAAAGCGGAATTCGATTGAATAAAAATAATTGTTCAAATGGCTAAAGCATATTTATACATGTATGTGTGTTGTGTTCATAGTGTGACACATTCTGTAAGAAGTCTCCAGTCATTATCTCAATATGCAGTACTAGTGGACCATTTGGATATTAAGTTGTTCCTCCCATGACTTTGCAGGACGTTTTCTGTATTTTTATTTTGTTTTTTGAAAAAAATTTATCAAAATTAGCGAACGAGTTAAATATTAACAAATTAATAAAATTTTTACTTTTCAAAAATCGATTTTAAAAGCATTTTTTGTTACTTTTAAACTTAAAATGCAGTATAATTTTAGTTGCTTTAGATAATATAAAAATTGTTGCCTACTTTAGGCATTTCCTAAAAATTTCTTAAATTTTAATTTTTTCAAGTTATTTTTTTTCTTATTTCAGTTAAATCCAAATAATTGGAAACTTTTTTCTTCTTCATTTTCTTATATGTCATTTACAGGAACAATCTTCTATTTTTGAAGACATTTCTCTAAATTAATGATGTAACATATTGTTGAGACTTTTCCTTTGTTACTCTAAAGTAAACTCTGCATAACTTATGATTAACTTAACTTATGATGTATAACTTAAATTTAACTACACAATAAGATTTTTAAAGTGAAATCAACTTTATAAAATATCATATTGAAAATTGATTTTGCCTTAGAAGAGCATACTTGCTTGAAGTTTTCCATCAGACTTAAAAATGGGGACACACAATAGATTGACATGAACTTTTTCTTTTTTTTTTTTTTGTTTTTTTTTTTGTTTTTGTTTTATTCACACCTTGGACAAGTAATGAACAAAAAAATAATATAAAAATAGAAAAGAAAAGCAGAGACATAAACAAGAAGAGCAGGCTATAAATTTAACATTTAAAAGTTATTACTTTACTTTCAGTAAAGTAAAGTGATTGGTGAACGAGATAAAACATGAGCAGGAAACAAAAACTAAAATTTGCCCAATAATATTAAGATGAAATGAAAAGCATCATACATATTTTTAAAAAATCAAATGTGTGACCTATCTCACAAAATTATCATCTCATAAATTCTAACATTACGATTCATAGAATTGTCTTCCAAACAATTATACGTTAGATGGTTGAAACGTTTTGTGCGTGCCGGCTTTCCTTTCTCTCTGGCAGACTTTTTGTCTATTTGTTTGCCCATTTGACTTTACGCATGCATATTTTTTGACAATAACAAAAATTAATGATTGATATCCGTTTGATTTTCCTTTATATCCTGATATGAAACCAAAATACCCAAACACAACTATTTTGGCATAACTTTACATATATCTTTTGATGCCTTTTGATGCCTTTTGATGCCTTTTACTTTTGCATTTTTATTATTTTACTTTTCTTTTTATAACTTTTGGCTTTTATTTATTTTTTTATTTTTTTTTTTTGGTTTTATATGGCTTCCACTCTTAGTTTCAATGTCAGACAATCTGCAAACTAAGTCATGTGTTATTTTATGCCATTTATAAATACATTCAATTCATTTATCATTATTACTATTGTTATTGTTATTATTATTGTTGTTATTGTATATTCTTAACAATTTACGTAGCCTGTACAAATGAAATTTAAGCTCAAACATTGATGATTCCTTTAAACAATTCATTTTATTATTTTGTATACAAGTTAACATATCGATATCCATCCATCTAAGCGTCCATGTCTTTAGAGTATGATTGGACAATTGAATGAATGGATGTTACTTTGTATTACTTTTTTTTACTCTTTTTTTTTTTTCATTAAAATTTTATTTTCCATTGTGTTAAATCAATTATTTTGTAATACGTAATGGACACTTGTTCTTGTACACACTCATTCCCCAAAATAAAATGATTAATGATAACATTTAAAAAATTTCTATAGACATACATGCACATATATATGTATATATATATATATATATATATATATTATATATTATATATATATTATATATTAGAAAAGGCAAATTGCATATTTCTAAACGTGAATGAACTAAGGAAAGTTTTATTAAATGAAATTTAACGTGAAAAATATAGAGAGAGTTCTTTTAATAAAGAGCGTCTTTGTAAAATGATTTTGACTATAAAATTATAACTCTTTACTCTAGTACCCAAAGAGCGTTTACATTTGGATCTGCTAGCTAAAATTTAAAATCTGCCTTTTCTGAAAAGCATTTCTTTCACTGTAGAGATCTGTCAATATTTCTTTAGGAATATCTCTCGTTTGTAACTCAAATCCCCAACTCATATAAATTGCCACCAAAAAGCCTACTATAAACAAAAAAGAAAGGCATCGTAGCGTAATTTTTCACATTATGGCAGTAATTCAAAATTTTATAGAAGCGTAATTTGAAAAGTTTGAGATGAAATTGTATTTGCCAGCAAGTTACTTCAAAAACAGAATGTGATACACTACAATAATACTTTAAAATGTTTCTGATACTTGCTCCATGGATGTTTTTATATAAAATTGTGGTATACTTTAGAGCGCCAATTAAATCATTAAATAATTGATTCCATTTATTATTCGTTCGTTCGTTCGTTTCTTATTAAAATACTCAAGTTAATAGTTAAACTAAATACTTAGAGTAATATCTTTTGATTTATTTATTAAATCAAATTTATTAATTTATTTTTATAATAAAATCTTAACAAGTTCTTTCAAGTTCAATTAACAAATTAATCATCCATATGTAAAAAGTTCTTTCGTATAAGCAAACTCTACTAAAGTGATTTATATGGCATATTTAATAAGATGCCGCATTGTTATGCCTTGAAAATATAAATCAAATGTTTGAAATAAAATGAAGTACTTAAAACAGACAAACAAACAAAAAAGAAACATTATACACGTAAAATTAAATAAATATTTGTTTGATTGTAGCACAAACCACATATTGGACGCTAAGGAAATTCTTTCATATGAAAAGCTCAAGAGATATCCAAAATAAAAAAACAAAAAAAAAAAGAAAAGTGCAATAAGAATGGAGTTTAAGAAAAAATGGGAAAATAATCAGTAACTTGTGTGGTATAGAGCAAATAAATTAAGACTTTTACACATGTCCAAAGACAAATTGATTTTGCTTTGCTACATGAGCAATATAAACGTGAATTCTTTGCCATTTTCTTTCATTTCTTTTTTTTTTTTATTTTTTATTTTTGACGTAGTAGGAAATTTAATATGTGAAATTATTTACCATAAATCATTTAAGAGGTTTAACTGTCGTACACAGATTAAAGGGGCATGTCGCAAAAAAAAAAAAAGAAAAGAAAAGAAAAGCATCAAAAAAAAAAAAATAAATAAGCACATTTTTTTGACATACTCTCTCATATTTCGTATGAGAAAATCGACATTTTACAAGCGATATCACTTGCGGCCAAGAACGATTCGATTCAGATTATTTGTTGGATTTAAAGTCTGCACTTTAACATTATTCAAATTTATTTTAGAAAAAAAAAAACATTTTCAAATTTTCGATATTTAAGAAGAAGCTGCGCTTAAATAAAAAGCAAAGAGTTCAAAAAATGGGAATATTAAAGAATTTCTTAGACTTATTTTAACATTGATCATCTTTCAATAATCAAATGAACTTTTCAAGTTCCTTTGAAAAGTTTAAAATCTTCACAAATAATTTTAAATTTGTTTTATGAATGTAAAAAATTTGTGCAATTTTTTTTTTTGCTAAAAAAAATTTGAAAAGTTTTCTCTCGTTGATTTTGCCAAATTACGCTAAAACGCTAAGGAAACTAAAAGCATCAACTATTTAGCCACATTAATTTTTAAATTAATGAATTTAATTAATTTTCTTGATTAACAACTCTTTCGCTTTAGTTGTAATTTTTTGTTTGTATTACTTCTCTGTTACACTTTCAACAAATTCCAACCAGCTTTATCTTTTTGCATCCCTTTAAATAAACATCAATTTCATTTTTGCAAAATATAAAAAAGTACCAGAAAAATTATATAGAAGAAGAATTATATATGAGGGAAAATAGAAAGGAATTAGAAAAATATTACTACTACGTTCCACCTTCCACTTCAATGTTATTTTTATATGGCGATGATTGCATTTGTTTTGTTGTTGTTTACCTTAAAGTAAATTTGCCAAAAATTTCAAACACTAATGAATTATCCTTGATTAGGATAATGTATATAAAATGCGGTTCCCTCAAGCTCTTGTTTACCAAAATGCTTGACTATAAAGTTTTCTGAAAATTACTTTGACCGTAAATAAAGAAGAGGGTGATGACAATTGAAAAAGGCTAAAACAGCTAACAGTTAACAACACAACACTTGCCATATTATAAGATGAAAAGAAATTTGTCTGATTTCTACATTTTGCTTTTTTCAATAAAATCAACCATAACAATAACAATAACAATAACAATACAATAACATAACCTAAATAACCTTTGCCTTTTATAATGCTCATAAATGCTTCAACAAATAGTTATGTCCCATTTATTATACAAATTTTTATATATAAACATACATACACATAAATATATTTATGTAGATAATGAACAATAAATAAAAGGAAATATTAATTTGTGAAAAAGAGGCAAATTAATCAGACTAATAACGTCAACATACCACTTAAACTTTTTGAAAGCGATATTTAAGATGGAAACTTTTGAAATTGAAAGTCTTCGAAGACGATAAACAAAAAAGTGTACTTTCATCTCTTTTTCTTATATGAAATTATGAAAACAATTTTTTGAAATAGTCTTTATTAAATGGGCATGGCAAATTGAACATTGATATTATTAAAAGGGCTCTAGTTGTGACTTTTAAATTAAAAGTAAATCTAAGTCTAATAATTCCGATTTACACTTTCCTTAAGATGAAGCCAAAAATTTCACACATTTGCTGCACACAGATTACGAAGGAGGATCGAAGGAAAAGCGAAGTACGAAAAACACTATTAGCATCGTTTTATTTAATCAAGTCCCTTAGCAGTCAAAGCCCTTAAAAGTTAGGACCTTTTTATAACTTTGCAAAATCTAAATACTAATTTTGATATAAGTTCAAATGAAGTCCATACAATGGAAGTTCACTTCTATTGAATTGATGAATTGATAAGAAAAGTATGTAATTACCGTTACCATTTACCATTGGCCCCAGTAATTGATGCACATGCCTACTAAAAATCTATCTATGTGAAGCATCAATTGCAAAGTTGTTTTGGAAGTTTATATCGAATTTTTAGCTTAGCCAAGTATTGTTGCTTATTAAAAACCCTTGAAGCGCCTTATGCGATTCAATATTAAGACGAAGTGGTACTTTGTTAAATGTATAATCAAAGTTAGGATTTTATAAAGCTAGCTTTATTAGATGATCAAAAGGATCCGCAAAGGATCTTTACATCATAATAAATATTCAGAGTGATCTTGTAGCTCAACGAACCATAAACTAAAAAAGTCTATCCCTATTTGAGGCAATGCAACTAGAGACCAGAAAGCCTACAAATTTTATTTATTTAAAGCATGCAATTTAGACTGCTAATAGAAGACGCTTTGCCAAAAGCAATTTATTGTGCTTCTTAAAGGTCAAAATATAACACAGAAAACCTAATAAATTGGACAATATGAAAACTAAAGAATCCAATAAAAAAAAGGAAGAAAGAAAGAAATAAAAAAGAAACAGAAACTTAATATTTGTCTTCCATATCTTCACTCTCACTTTTCATTTAAAGATAAAATGTTGGAAAATGTTGAAAAATGTTGGAAAATATAGAAAATTTATATCGCTGACACTACAAACAGTGTCGCTTAACTCTAAAATAATGAAAGAATATTTATGCATGTAGAAATGTCTATGCATGGCATTTTGTGTCTGTTGGATATTTTTGTTATAACAAAGTGTGAAATAGTGAAAATTTGTTACTTTCTCATACAGAAATTCATGCCACCACCAACACACAAGATTTAATTAAACCAAAGACTTGATTTATGTGAACGACAGAAAACTATACTTTGCAATAACCAAACAAAACAAGAATAAAATAAAATCTACATAAAATACATATATAAAATCAGCCATTGTTTTTTTTAAATAATAAAAATAAAAGAAAAATAATCAAAAAAAAAAAGCAAAGAAAGTCATGAAGTCAAGTGAGATGAGACCGTAGAGATCCAGTGAAAAATATTATACGTTTAGTTATGTTTTGTAAAATATTATACCCCCATCTAAAATTCATAGAATTTAGATTTGGGGTTTTTTTCCATTCCATTTAGCCACCCTCCTTAATAACTGTCACATTTTTGTCTAAGTTTACGTATTATTCTATTTCCGTGAAGCTTTAACTCTGCTGGCTGAATCCTTCTGCAATTTCCATTTCTATTTGTTTTTAAAGCATAAAACGATGACATAAAGATAATATTGAAGAAATATAAAAATAAAGCAAAATATTTAAAAATGTTACTAATATAAATAGAAGAAAAAGAGTGAGTTGAAGTTTCGGGTAAAATGTGAATTTTCCATAAATTGAAGCAATTTAATATTTTACATTGAACAATACGAATTTTAAATAGCGAAGCATTTTTTATACTAATGTTATTACTATAAGCTTAATATGGGCGTGGTTGCCAATTTCCATATAAAATTGAATTATAATTTAAATTTTATTAAGAAATCTTTTCAAATCAATTAAATTTTTGAGAAGTTTAAGACTTGGGCCATTATTTCAAAAATGTTCAGAAATTTGTATATTTTAGGAAAATTCAAAAGGCAAATACATTGTCGCAAATTTTGATAAAATGGATTTGTGGTCGGAACAAAAATGCATCCATAAAATCATTTCTTCATTACATTTCTTTTATAAAACCAAATGAGCCATAATCAATTCCAAGTGAATCGAAACGAAGTAAAACAAAAGTATACAAAAATAAGTCCTTCATTGTTTTTTGAAATAAAATTTATTTTCTATATAATTGCTTCGCGTTTTCACTCTCTTTCTATTTCATAAAAAAATTTGTTTTGATTAGAAATTCAAGAAAAATTCAGGCTTTTTTTAAATACGCTCCACTAAATATGAAAATTTTCATTGTAAAAACATAAAAACTTGGCCAAAAATATTTTTGTGTATGCTAAATTAAAATTTAGCATTTTTTTATAATTTTATAATTTTGATCTGCAACTCTTTCATTTTCAAGCCACGTAAAGTAATAAAAAGTATTTAAAAAAATTTGATATTTTAGGCATAATGTATCAATTTGAAATTAAATTCTTAAACGTATTCAATTCAATATAATTTTTTCTATGAACTTCTCTCTTTCCTCTCATTTTATTTGGTTTTTTTTTTCATTTAATTTTTCTTTATTTTTTTTTTTGTTTTTGTTTTTTGTGGAATGTTTCTTTTAGAATAATTTTTGAATATTTTGAACAACATTTCATTCTTTTCTCTTCTCTTCTATTTTATTTTATTTTATTTATTTTTCATTTATTCTGTTCGTTTGCTTCTTGTTTCTATGCAGTTCTTACCCTTTCAATTTCAGTCTCATGCCATAATTTTGCCTTTTTTTTTCATTTCTTCTACTTTTGTTTCTCTTTCTTGTTTTTTTTTTTTTTTTGGCTGAAAAAGCATATTTAAAATAAAAGAAAACAAAAACAAGAAAAACAATAATAATAACAATAAGAATAATAATAAAAGAAAAATTCAATGTAGGTTATTAAAAGTGGAATAGAGAATTGAATTGAATAGAAAAAGCATAAAGGAAATGATTCCTCTTTTTTTCCACCATTTTCTCCATTTCACTTTGTCTAAATGTCTTTGTATTTGTAATGGTGAAATCAAAAAGAAATATATTATATAATATATATATATATGAAAATTGTAATAATAAAACAGATTTATCTTTTGGTGCTTTAACTTGGCTTTGTCAATGCATTTAATCTGTTTAATAAGTTTTTTTTTTTTTGGAAAGGTGGGGGGCGGGGAGGGGGCTATTATTTTCTTTTGTACTTTTATCCACCAACTTTTGTGTAAATGTGCGTTGTTGGTACGAAAGGGTGAATATTGCATTTATTTAAAATATAACTAATGACCCGGAAAATGTTAAATGTTATACCAAAATTAAGAAAAAAATTGAATGCGCAATTAAAACGCACATTTACATTCACAAAAACTTTACGGTAAAATCAAACAGTAATTTTACATATTTTTCAGTCTTCAAGCTAACTCAAGAACTGGGTGGCACTCTCGAAAAGAATTTAAGAAATTCCGTAAGAAATGTGTAAGATGAAATTTTTTTTTTTTATATAAAAAATTTTTGTAATGATCCTTTAAATTTTAAATTGAATGCGCCTTCAAAACTTTTGATTTGACATTTTGACCATTAAAAGTGTACAAACATTGAATTATGGCTCAATAAATAAAAAAAACTTATTTAACTTATTAAATTTCTTTTTACGCTCTGCCCAATAAATTTCCATACAGATCAGTACATTTTTGAACGTCATAATTTTTTTGCTCTCTGTGACTTCAAATTCATTTTTATTATTATTATTTTTTTTTTTTTGTTTTTGAACTTTTCCATAACACTAAACGAAATAATTTAGGATATTTAAGAGTCGATGTCGATTGACTTATTTTCTCATACAAAGAATTTCTATTATGTATAAGCTGTTGTTGTTGTTGTTGTTGTTGTTGTTGTTGTTGTATTTTCATTAAATTAATAGTTTGCCAAGTTGGAAAAAAAAGTATCGCCTTTCAAGTCGCTAACCGCTGCCAGACATTTTTTTCTTTAACTTTGCTTAAGTGCAACAAAAAGCAATAACAGCAACAAGCATAAAAAATTACTCTGGTTTCTATTTTTCGTTTAAAATTGGAAAAATTGCAATTGCAAAAGTCTAATGAATTTACTGGAAAATTAAGCAAGCACTTTTGTCAAACATCGTGAGGCCTTAAATACGCTACAAAAATAAAGCTAAATATAAAGATTTCTTTAAACTTTTCGAATTAAAAATTATGAAACTGAAACATTTCATTTCAGTCTCAATTCTATTTCGGTGATTTTTTGTCATGAAAAATAATTTTCATTGTTAGCTCGACCTTAACGCATTTTTAGACTTCTCGGGAAGTTCATAAGAGTAGTAAAACAAAGAGAGATAGAGAAGGAGAGTGATAAAGGATAGCAACATTGATAGGCGGAGAGTTTAAAAGCAATATTAGATTGAACAATTGAAAAAATTTATTTTGGGCAAATCTAGATTATTGAAACCCTCCTTCATATTAATTCAAATGTTAGTAAACTTTTTTGAAGCTTTCTACTTTTGTGATGTTGTAAACCTTTTGACATAACTTTTACACTTCTCAATGATGTCTAACAAATTTGCGGGTAAGAAAAAATAATAAAAAGAACAACAACAATAGCAATAACTATCATGCAATTTTGAAACGCCTCTATTTTGAAGTTATTTACGTTAATTAAAAATGCGTTGTAAAAAATGAAGTAAGCAGCAAATAAAAAATGAATAAATAGCGTAGCAGAAGTTTTATTGTTAATGTTAATGTTAATGTTATCGAATGCAGAGAATAATAAAATTGTTTCTTCAAAAGAAAAATTTTCTATTTTATTTTATTAAGATTTAAACATTTTCAAGTGAACCACAAATATTTCTCTTAATAAATTGCAAAAAAAAAAAAAAAACAAAAAACAAAAAAAAATTAAAATACAAGTAAAACATTTTAAAAATTTCAGAGAATCGTGGACGACTTTCATTTACACTTTTTGAAACATTTATTGCATAATTTTGTTCAAATTAGATGAAATTGGAAATTCTCTTACGGCAGAGATATTCAAAAAATTGATTATTGGAGTCCAAAATATACAGTCAATTTATATAACGAATTAAAAATTTGTAGTCATTTTCACATCTTTACTTCGTAGAATAGGCCTTTTGAGGCATACAAAATCTCATTCTCTGCTTAAAAGTTTTTGTAAGGAATAGTCCAGAAAAGGGATCTTGGTTTAATTTAAGTTAAAGCTATTTAGGTTAGCGTCCGTTTTTGAAACCAAGTACATTCAAAATATCTTAAAAATTGAAGTTTATATTTTGACGAGAGCTTTGTGAGTTATTAGGCAGGTAAACAGATAGACAGACAAATAGTCTTAAATAAATTTTAAGGATGATTCGATCGATGATTTTGCTAGTTTTAGAAGTGTCGACCGCGTAAGTTTATAACATAATATAACATTTGCCACAAATTGGAGAAGAAGGCTTATTGGTAAAAGGAGGCTACTGCTTAACTCTAAATTGAAATACTAAAAATTTCAATTAAGATTTAAAGTTTTCATTCAAAAACAGGCAAAAATTTTTAGCAAACAGAGAACGTTCAAGATGATGAAGATTACAAATTCAAGGTACTTTAAAGGTACAAAAACACAGATTCATTATAAAATTATTATTAATATTATTAACTTTTTTTTTTTTATCTACGAAGACACGTATTTGGTTTCTTTTTGGAGTTATAAAAGTAATATAAATTATGGTGAGATTTTGGACAGAGTTTGGTGTCATTTATACTTTTCTTGGATTTTAGTTTTGGTATAATAGATTTTTGGTATATAAAGTTGCATTAGTTACGGTAGCCAAGTTAACCATTTGCTTTGTTATCTGCTGGCAGGATATTAAGGATTTACGCTAGACTGACTAACCAAGCACAAAATACAATATGAATATAAATCGAAATTTTATTGTAAAAAGTCAATGAATATGGCATCCTTTAAAGAACACTTTCAGATGAGTATGGAGATGAGTATGGAGGAAAAGTAAAGGCAACAGCAGCAACCAAACAAGAAGACCGACACCATTTACTAGTACTTTCACTTAATTGGCTTTAATACCAAAAATTAATAGATGAACAGTACAATAGAAGATATTTTTTATATACGTGTGTGTGTATGCGTGTGGTATGGTGCGGTTGTGTTGGTTGTTAATAATAAAGTTAATAATATTTTTGAAAAAACGTTGCTAACTTAACTGCCAAATGCCCTACAACTCGGTAACTTTTGCACTTTGTCTAGTTCAATTGTGATGAAATTTATAAAATGGTAGAAGTACAAGCAACAGCAGCAACAGCCTCAGCAACATTAACAACAACAACAACAACAGCAACAACAACAAAACAATATTATATAATAATAAAAAAAATATAATAAAAGCAAAACCAACAGAGGAACAATTGAATTCACTTCAATTGTTGTTGTTGTCAAGGCGACAAAGTGTCAAATAGTTGAACTGAAGCGTAAAATGAGTATTTTCATCATTATCTTTTATGAAACATTCAGTCTAATTTATATTTATATATTTCTACTTAAATGTACATTCGCAAAAGATAATTTCAATATTTCAACATTATTTAGTTTTATGCTAAAATTTAAAAATGGACAAGTTGCCCATAAAAATCTCAAATTTCTTATTAGAAGAGAAATCTCGATAATTTAAATATTTCAGTACTTTTTAAAAAGCATTTATTCAAAAATATTAAACGCCTCACTTTTTATGCCGCAAAGTTTACTTACCAAATAAAAAATGACTTCTCGAAACTTGATTAGCAGCAAATTTTGAAACGATTTAGACATGCCTTAGTGTACTCTTCGACTTTCACTTTAGTAAGAAAAAAAAGTATATATATCACCGTTTGAAATGGGCCAAATCTACCAAATTAATAGTGAATTAGAAAGTTATAGAGAAAATTTTAACATTTAAAAATTTAGCGAACTCTTCGATTGCAATAAGTTCTATCAATTTTCAAGCATCCTGAATGTTCCTTAATGGAATTAAAAATCTTATGAAAAGTACTTTAAGCGTCTGAATCTACAAAAAAAGTGGTTTCAAGATTTCTGACAATTTCAAAACATAATTTTGGAGACAAGTCTCTTTCTCTTCCTTCCCTTCTTTTAGAAGATGAAAATATTTCAATGGGCAAAGTATCTTAGTTTTTCATATAAAACTTTAATATCCACTGGATTTTTACTTCTCTAGGTAAGGTCTAAGTTAAACATCCCAAAAATTTATTGAAACCCTAATTTTTATATAGAAAATACTAAGAGAAAATACAAAAATGCCCAGTCAGATTCAGATTGATTCAGATGTCTATCTGTCCAACATATATCGCCTTACTTTTTATGCAAACATTTAAAGAGTTAAATAACAAAATTTCGAAATTTATAATGGGGCAAAAAGAAATAAGTTAGTTAATTAATTTATTGAATTTTTTTTCTTAAGATTTTTTCGGAGATTTTTTTGTAGTTTTTTTTTTAGTATTTTGGTTATAATTAACTTTGATTTTAACAAGGCTTCTTTTATGCCATAATATCTAAAGATTATTTTTATGTACAAAGACATTTAATTGTAAATTTAAAAAAATTTAAAAAAATGGTCACTGTACAAATCCATCAATTCATTCCGTTCATCTCACTTCAACTAAAATATTTTGATAATTATTTTTAATTATTTTAATTCTTAAGTTTTTGTTTTTCTTGAATTTCTTTTTATATATCTCTGGGTTGTTTTTTATTATTTCGTAATTGTTAGTTGTTGTTGTTGATAATTTGTTGTTATTAATTTAATTTAAATAAACTTATTGGCCAAATAGCTTTGTTGTACCAAGCACCACCTTTGAAACAGACGCCTACAGATTTTTATAGCACTCTTCTAAAGTTTATACATTTTTATGAATGTTAAAGCGGAGGCATATTTTCTTTCACAAAAGATCGATTTTGAAAATTATGAAAATCAAATTATTTTTATTCACTTTCTTTTAAAATATTTCAAAGAGTTTCAGTCGTATGAAAAGAATTGTTAATTCGGAATTTATTTACTCTTAGTTTCGATCTTACTACTCTCAACTTTCTGAGCAGAAGACGTCAAGTGGTGTTAGCTATTTAAATGTATTACTCGGTTCTAAACTACTTGAGTACGATTTAAATTTCATTCAATTTCCAATCCATGGACATTTTAAGTTAAATTCGATATGTTCTTTTCCTTTCATTTTCATTCTATTCTTCCTTTATTTTCCTATATTTTTTCAAGAACTAACGTCTTAGGAAAATTCGACTATTGTAATTCCTTAATCAAAGAAAAAAGCGATATGGTATCATTCTTTATACAAAAATTGTCATTAAGATTTAAAAAATTTGGTTTATTAATGAGAGGGCGAGGCATTGATATTGTCCAACGCTTCAGTAGATTCACTTAAACGGCCTAAAATTTAAAACCAAAGCTTTACTGATCGCTTGTTATAGCCGCTAGTAGGGACGCCAAACATCAGTCGTTTTCGGTGTACGGCAACGTATGGGTCCATAAGTACTGCTACCCGATTTTGAAGTTGTGCTAACATCATCCATTAAATCGATAGTCTCTACCGGTGAAAGTGAGCGGTGTGATGAACTAACTGGAAAGGGAGATGAGCTCCTAGCTTCATTTTCAGTTTCAAAATTATGTGATATTAAAGTTACACAACGCTTTATCAAATTGACATTATGGGCCGAATCTGTAGCATTACCAGAGAAAGATGGCGCTGGACCTTCTAAATTTGAATTAACTGGAATTGAAGGCGTAGTATTAGTTGATGATACATTTAAACCACGAAACCATGGCAATTCATTATATTGACCATACAGTTGACTATACAACCATTGACTGGGTTGAGGCAATAAGGGATTTTGTAAAAATAATTGAGCTGCTAAAGCGGGATTAAAGGCGTTTGTCGATGTAAAATTTGAAGCAAATCCATTAAATAATTCATGCTTTCTAAGCGTATTATTTTTTTGTATGAGTGAGGTGAAAGCTCCTCCCGTATTATTGGCGGCTAATAATGGCGAATTACTTCGACCATCATCTTCTTCATGTATTGATGATAATGATTTTCTGGGTGATCCGGTCACCGATATGCTATCACTGTCAAAGCCAGTATCAACATCATTATTATTATTATTATTATCGTTGTCACTGTTCGTTACTCTTAATGGTGGTGAGGTACTCAAATTATTTGATCGATTGTGGCTGGCAGTTTTTGTGGTAGTCGGTGAACATTCTGGACTTGTGGTACTGTGAGCCGCCCCAACAGAAGACAATTGACTTAATTGCGTCAAATGATGCTGTGTCTCTGAAATTTCAATTTCATATAAATTAATATAAAAAAATCTTCTTCAAAAGCTATGACATGAAATAGTTACCATTTAGACGATGTAAGTTGGCTCTTTCCAGAGATGAATTGCCATTGAAATTATGTGTATTAAATATATTGGGCTGATGATGAAAAAATGATTGGGCATTTGCATGGAAAAGTCCAGATCGCCCTAAAATTGAAGCATGACCACCACTTAAGGTACGCCAATCCGGTGCATGCATGTGTTGATGCATGTCCACTAAATGATGTGCAAAACCTTAAATGAAATAAATCATAAAAAATATAATGAAATTTGTAATGTATGACTGTTACAGCAAATAAAAAAAAATTTAAAACAATTTCTAAGAAGTTGAAGTGAAAGGCATAAAAGTTAAGTGCCACATTTATGCCCAATATTTGGCCGCTCATTTTGGTTATTTCTTTACCATGATCCCTATCATTGCCAATAGCACGATGTATAACAACAACAAGAATAAAATGAGTAGCATAAGAAGCATCATATCAAAATCATAAATTTGAATATTTTTTCGCCACCTGCTGAAAATGCTGCTGAGAGATTGAGAGAGTGAGAGAGAGATAATGAGAGGCATGTATGTAAAATGAAATGTGCTTTATATAAATGAAAAAGTAAGAAAGGCATCAGAAGAATAATAGTTTCCAACACCAGCCCACAAATTCTTCAAACCAAAAAAAAAAAAAAAAGGAAAGAAAAACGAATTACGAAAAACGACAAACCTAATAAATAAGCATTCCTTTCTACTGCAGCTCTTTAGATGAATAGCAATGGATGAAAGATAAAAAAATTAAAAAGGAAAAATCATATTAAAAATAGTAATAAAAAAAAAAAATTCTTTATTTCAAAATGAACAACTTTACTCGATTTAACCTGCAAATGTGAATTCATTCTCAGCTTGCTTTATTTTCTCTTATAGTGTGCGTTATATATAGAAATATTTTCAGTTTGTTGTATATCTGAAAGTATGTAAAAGTTTCAAATAAATGCATATGCAAAAATATCTCTTTATGGATTTGAGCTTGTGGGCCTTTTTGTAGCCATCAAATAAACCAAACCAAACAACCAACTAACTATTCTTGGTTTACACCAAAAGACGCCATTATTTGGTTATATATATATATATATATATATGCATGTATATGTAAGTGTATATAAAATTTAAAAGTTCTTATGTACATTTAAATGTATAATAATTTGATAGAGCCAACTGACTTTCTTCCCAAAATTATAACCTCAAAAGAAAGAAAAAAAGAAATAGGCAAAAAATTTGTGCTTACACTAAAAATCATTTTCTTGGGTTCACAACCTCACGTAAGAAATTCTATTGACTTTTCTTTTGGTATTTCAAACTTCTTCTCTTTGAATTGCATTTTCTCATTGATTTTTACCATAATTATGGTTAAATTATGGTAAATACAATTGATGACGTATTTATATATTAATTAATGGTACAACTAAAGTCTAAATCTTTTTGTAGAATATAAATTTTAAAGGAAATTTATATAATTAAATAAAAAAGTGACCAAAAATCTATAGTATTGATATTGAAACACTCTTTATGTACTTTCTTATAATTGAAATCCATAAATCGGATTAGGTCGACTATTATTATAATTGCGCAATCAGATCAATTATTAAAATAGTTATTGATTAATAATTGACTTTAACTTAGTTTGGTAAAAAATTTCGCGAATTTTACGCCCTCTGCTTTCTTCAGACATTACTTCATAGTTGTTCTGGTAACGGTATAATAGGCATAATTTACCGTTAGGCTCTATGATTTCTTTTGGCAAACAAAAATTTTGATTAACATTTGCATCGGTTAAGCGCATGATTTTCTTGGGAAGGTCTTAATGTATGACATGCTTAATGGACGGCACGTTACACCTTCTCAAATTATAAGGCCATTTATGAAGTGCCCTTTTGAAATTCATATCACTTTTTTTTGGCATATTTCAATAAAGCTTAAAAAGCTTAAACAATTTACGAGCCAGCTTTTTGTAAAACCCGTTCGATTGATGATAGTGCGATTCGGTATTGCTACTTTTCCAGCGAAATATTGTTATAAGGAAGAATTTCTAAAATATCGCATGTACCGTGGCTTCGAGTAACCCAAATGAGATAAAGAGAATTTAAGGCCGTCGGTATTTGTACAATTGCAAATGCTTTACAAAAGAACAAAAGCAAAACTATCTTCTGATAAATTTAATTAAATACAATTTTCAATACGATTTGATAGCAGCAGCCAGTCAACCATTTTAGCCAGCCACCCGGTCTGCTATCCAGCCATCCATCCAGACTTTGCGGTTAATAAAAATATTCTTTATATTTATATTAAAGTATGAACAGAGATTTGGCAAGAGGACACAGAGAAGTAACGCTTTTTATTCAGGTCGTTGTCGGCGTGTAAATAATTCTAAATGTTGGTAATGCATTAAACCCAACCTCATGCCAAAAGTTTCAAGTAAAATTAAATCAACGTCATCATTTACAAAATTATTTTTCTTCTCGCTTTTTCTTTTTCCTCATTCCTCTTTTTTTTGCTTTTTTCTTTTTTTGCTTTTGACTTATTTATTTCTTTCCTTTTTTGTTTTGTTTTTTTTTTTTTTTTTTTGATTTTAACCAATGTGGGCTGGTACGATTCACATTTCCAGCTAAATGCAAAATTTCTCTTACTTCCATTCAAACATTATACACCATTTTAGACCAGTAGTTTGTTCTCATAAAGAGAAAAAGGGTATCATTAGTTTGCTTGCTGGTGTGGGAGTGATCCCACACCACCAAAATCTAAATCGGCCAAAGTAAATATCTCCTTTGTATTTATATAATACGTAATTTATTTAGATATATATCGAAATGTATATAAGTGCATTTATATATATACATAACAGTGGTTGGTTACACTCCCACTAAACCTTAAATATGCGGTTCCACCGTAAGGAAAACCGTTTGGGCTATAAAGGGTTAGCCACGATGGTGGCTACCTCAGCTAACTCTTTTAGTTTCCTTTCCTTTGCTTGGTCTTTCTTTTTCTTCAACATAATCATCATCATCATCATCATCATCATCATCATCATTAACATCATTATCATTATCATTATCATTAACATCATTATCAACATTTTCTGTATACACTTTAATGTAGTTTAGTTGAGTTTAAATGGAGAAGTGTTCATTCAAATCGTGCAAATATTTTATATATAATATAAAGTTTACAATGGCCATTTATACATATATAAATGTATATGTATGTGTGCTATGTATGTATGTGTATGCTTGTATTATGCACAATTGTACAATATAAAATTATTTGCCACAAAAAGAGAAATTCAAGGAGAATTAAATAGGAGACACTGTACATGGCTGTGTATATGTGTATGTGTGTGTATGTATGCATGTGTGTGTGTGTGAGTGTGTGTATGTGTATATATATCTATATGATAAATGCATGTGTATAGTTTTGGCTGAATTGTAAAAGCAGGTACCGCCAAAATATACTCATACCCTTATTTAAAGAGAGTGCCTTACAACTTCAACAACAACTTCAACAACTCGAACAACAACAATAACAATGACAACATTATTACAATCAAGCATACACTTAGCTAAATCTATATGTGTGTATAGTCCTCTTGTACATATGCGAGTACATTTTTTGGTCACACACACACACACACACAAACACACACACACACACACACACATACATAAACAAATACAAAATTATAAATATGGAATGTTTGCTTTGGTGTTATATATGGGTCGTGCATATTTCTCTTATTATCCTTGTCATAATGTTACTTTTCTTACATGTTGTTGTTGTTACTCTTGTTGTTGTTGTTGTTGTTGTTGTTGTTGTTGCTGTTGTTGTTGTTGTAGTTGCATTCCTTTTTCTTATTATTCCATATTGTTATTGCATTTCTTATCTTGTCCTTATCTTGTTGCTGCTGCTGCTGCTGCTGCTGCTGCTGCTGCTACTTTTACTTATTCTTGTATGTCTGAACGGTTTGAAACTACACATAAATATGCCCTGCATATAAATTGCCATTGCATTATATTTGATTGTATTTTTTGTGTCTATATGTACACATGTGTATGCCTTGTTGGCCAATATTAATAGTGTTAGCTAAAGGGGCATATAACGTGGTCTCATTGGTGCGCCACAAAATGCTTGCTTTCTTACGTACTTATTTGCTTGCTTTTATTTACTTATACTTACTTCGCCTCCTACATGTTTATTTTATTTTATATAATAACCAGAATGTTTGTCATGTACATTTTCTAAGTGGCCTAAAAACTTTTATGATAGACATACTTTTATAATAATGGCATCATTTAATGTAGTTTTGCTTTTTTGGCTTTTTTCGTTTTTAAATTTTTTGCCATTTTTTTTTTCAGTATAATTTAAAACAGGGCATACAGGAAATTGATTAGCCAACAAAAAAGACGGACAGATTGACATATAATTTAATGCATTTAAAAGGGATAATGAAAAATAGGCAGGATGAATTAGTGCAATCATCAAATTCTAGGCTTTTTCTTTTCCTTAAGTTTTTATAAAGATTATTTTTAAGGAGAAATAATACCGTCGGTCAAAAAATCTCACCAGTGCCGTCGGATAATTTGCAATACTTATAGCCCTTTTGTTTTTTAAATAATATTAAACTTTGCCTCATTTAAACTTTTTATAGGCTAAATCTTAGAATCGTATTTGAAGAAAGACAGCAACCCCCAAAAACGTCTTAGTACAATTATTTATCTATTTCACCACAACTTCTTAACATTAATTGAGAGAATTACTCTCATTGTTCTGTGAAATATTTCAAAACTTAATGCATTCCAAAATATGTGTACGCTTAAGAAAACTCTGCATAAACATCGCCTCTTAATCGCCTCTTGTTTCTTAATTTTGCGCAGTATCAAAGAGATTTACTCAAATTTATTTTAAAAATTTACTCGATTCAATATTAACTTACACTCTCACTCTCACTCAACTCAACTCAACTCAACTCAACTCAACTCAATTCAATTCAAAAGTCACTCATTGGTTTTTGGTTACTCCCAATATTTTTCTGCATAGAAAATATTTCAAGATATCACGATTTCTCAATTTCAAATAATCATGAGACACAAACTGCCGCCTTCATATTTATCTTGCTACTTTATATTGCTACTTTACTCAACTCTCCATAAGTAAATAAATATACAAATGCATTTATGGCGGTCTATATAAATGTGGCTTCTTTCTGTTAATGTTGCTCCCTATTTTCATTATTTTACAGCGCTTTAATGATCATTATTATTATCATTGTTATTGTTGTTATTGTTATTGTTATTGTTATTGTGTTATTGTTATTGGCTTTTTCTTGGTCAAATTATCTGGTTTATTGTCCAGATTGTCACATGGGCATCCATGTACCTTCACTTTATGCACTTGCCCATGAACCAACTATTTAAATCGGTTTTGTATAGAAAATACATTTTACAAGAAGTTAGATGATGATGAAGAAGAAGACGAAGACGAAGAAGAAGAGCAATTTCAATTTCTTTTGAATATATGGATATTTTTCAGATATTAATATAAATGCAAGTAAATTGTTCTCATTTGCATTTTGAAAAGCTATTTCAGCGTTTGATTATTTCTAATATTTCTGAATTATAAAATACGTCAAATCACATAAAATTGTTTCTTCATTTTTAACTTTGATGTTCTTTATGTTTTTTAGGTTCGATAAAACTTGCTTACACAAAAAAAATCTTTGAAAATAAAATAGAATAAATTAGATTCAAAAGAAGGGAAAAATTATATGGCAACACGATGATGTAGAGTTCTAGTTTTTGCGAAGGGAAGAAATTTTCTTAAATATAAAAAAGTTTTTGTCATATTAAATTAGAGATTAAGATTTCTAGTGCCATTAAATTAAGATACGCTGTTAAAACTTAAGATATTCAATGAATATTTATGAAGCGAACGAAGAATTTGTAAAATAAAATTGTAGATTTAATAATGAGAAATTTTAAGATTTATAATTCTTGCGGAAATGCGGAAAATTCTCATTTCAATTACATGCTTTCGATTCAATGCGCCATATCTATTATTGGTAATTGGGTTTATAAATTCCAAAAAGGTACGAGAAAATGTGGTAAAAGTTATCATTTAGAATTCATCTGAAGAAACGTTGATTTGAAAGTTGTTTGAACATTTAAAGTACTTTATTTATGAGAATTATAATAATAATAAATGGCAAAATTCAGTTAGATGAGAATGAAGTAATAACCAAGAATTTTTTTAGCTCTACAAAGGTTTTTATATGACAAGTTAGATCTAGCACTAAAACTTTTTGAAAAAAGTTTTGAACTTCCAGCGTTAAGTGTTGCTGAAATACGGAGCCCAAATCATTTTGAAGTTGATCATTTAATTGGACAATTAAAATTGCCTTCTTCATAATTTATATATTCTCAGTCAAATTCTGTTGACAACCAAATTCAAAATCATTGGCATGAGCCATTACAAAATTTTCTAAATGTTTTTATAAATTTTTGAAATTATATTAAAATATTCACACTCGAATATTAAATCTTTAATTGAATCGTTTAAGAATTATTTTACATTATTTACACGATACATTTTGTTAAAGGATTTTTTTGAATAATTTATAAACATCAATACGTGCGAATTTGTCAACGAATTGGAAATTTTCGAGTTGTTCAGTTATTTCACATTAAAAAAAAAAATGAAAAATGAAAAATGAAAAAACTGAAAAAACTGAAGGCAGAGAAATAAAATTTGAATATTTTTTAAGTATAAAGATATAAATGTAAAGTGAAAAAGTAACAACAATAACAAAAATACCTGTAGAAGGTAAATATCGACCTTCGTGAAGATTTGTAAATTGTTATATCAATTTATTTGCCATTTTACATGCATCCAAAAAAAATAAAAAATAAAAATATTCAACCACATATATGCTCACTTATACATTCATACATATATAAATATACATATATATGTATATATATATTAACAATTGTTTTAATGCGAACGTTGTTCATAACACGTGTATTTTGTATAGATATTTTATGGTGTTTGATGATGGTGCGCATTTTACTGACAATAAAAGCAAAAGTGTGTCTTGCTTTCTAAACTAAACTTTTATATTATATTAACTTATTGTTGTGTTGTTGTTGTTTTTGTTGTTGTTGTTTTTGTTGTTGTTTTTGTTGTTATTATTATTCTTGTTATAAATAATAAACAACAACATTTGACAACATATTGTTTTTTGCCACACTTGTTTATATTTAATACTTAATATTCGAGTAAATATTGTTAATGTAATTGTTGTTGGTTTGATTGTTGCTGCTATTGTTGTTGTTTTTTTTTTTTTTTTTTTTTTTTGAAAAAGAGGGTAGATTAACCTTTAACTTTTTTTATAACATCTAACATTTATAACAAACCATGGAAACTTTTTTCCGCTATTATTTCGACGTTTCTTTTACGAACTACACAAATTATGAAGCGTATTTACTTTTGAGACTGGAAAAGACGGTACCGCAATGTAAAAATAATATAAATCGGACAAAGATAACTTTTATGGTACTCCAAATAACGGCCATAGAAATTTTTCCAGTATAAAAATATTGCTAAGAAAATCAAACATTTTTTGATATCAAATTTGGGTCTTCGCTTGAATTGGACTTTATTATGCCACAAGAATAAAATTTGAAACGAGCCGTTTTTCACAACTGACAGTTATCTAGACATTTTTCCATAAGCGAAAGTTTTTAATTTATAAAATATTTTGAACAAACTTGTTATTTTTCGATAGCACTCTAGTGCAAACATTTTAATTCCAAATGGCACTACCTCTCTTATGCATCATTTTAAAGAATGTTTTTTTAGACATTTTTCAAATATTTTGGTATAATGAATTTACATATAAATAATTTGAAGCGGCTTATTCATATTTTTAGCTACCATTTCATATTAAAAATTCTTTGCAAACTTTCCAATGATTTATATTATTTCAATAGCTTTAATTTTAATTCAAGTGATGTAGAGATTCAGAATTGTCATCCATAATTGACTGAAAAGTTTTTTTAGGTTTTTTTTTTAGTTATAACTGTAAAACATTCTAGTTAGAGAAATATTTGACATATATTTTTTTTTTTGCAAAAAACAAGAAAAGGTTATAAATAATATTTAACATTCAACACCAAGAATTCATAGAAACACTCTCATAGATAATGTAACTATGGGCATTAGAAAGAAGAGATGAGAAGAGAAGAGAAGAGAAGAGAAGAAAAGAAGAAGCCAAGCAAAGAAGGTGTATTTTTTTATTATTTTTTGCTTATTATTTTATTTTATTTATAGTACAAAGCAGCCTTAAGTTAAGAATATTTTGAACTGTTGAGCCATATGTTGTTGAACATAATTCTTTACATAATTTTTTACATCCTTTCTACCTTTCTCTCAATCATCCAATCATCCCTTCATCCAATCATTTGCCTTTATATTCATCCCATTCAACCCATTCCCCGTTATGTGTGTAGTTATATGTGCTTATTTGGTGACTGCATCATTATTAGTATCGTATTGACACGTAAATTGACATGAAATTGAATCAATGCTGTAATTTGTCCTTTGGGGTGATGCTGCTTCTACTTTCTACTTTCTCCTTACTCCTTACTCCTTACTCCTTAATATTATGCATTCTATTTAAACGCAATTTTATCTTATTTTATTGTAATATATACATTACATATTATAGCAAATTTCCTACTTCCGCATTATTCTTTGGTTGAACATTTCAAGTAGTCGCTTTGCTTTGCCTTAGGAATTTTGCTCCTTTTGTTTCTTCTGGTCCTTTAGCTGTCTTTCTTTTTTTTTTGCAAAATAAAAGTGAAAATGATATTGTAAAAGAATTTGCACAACTCTATTTAATATGACTATGGATGGATGGATACATATGGATTAGGTTGTGCGAAAAGTCATTTCAGTTTTCTTTAAAGCAAACGCTACAATCGCTATGAAAATTTTAAAGCATTTCTCCCAACTTCATCTTCACTTACATTTCAGATTTTGATATTAAGAAATTTTGGATTGTTTGAAATGATTTTTCAAACAAACCAATAGTTATTGTTGGTGTTGTTGTTTTTACAACCAAAACGACACATTTTAAATTGGCATAATATTTAATGGGTTCCCCAAAAAAAAAAAAAAAAAAATTAAGGGTGTGAAAAATTTTTGTGATATATCACAATTTTATATTTGACAATTTTCTTCTTTCGTTTTTTGCAGCAGAAGAAAATTCGTAAAAACTTACTCTTGCCATTATACTTTTCTTTTCATATCTCTGGGGTGATTTTTTATGGGTCAAAGTTCAAAATTCATATTTTATGAGGAGTTTTTTTTCCTTTTTCTTTTTTTTTTTAGTTGGTTGGCACAAGTTTATTAGTTTCATATTCATTCTACTTTGTTAAATTTCCTTATTTTCTGTATCTTTTTAGTTTTTTACAATTTCTTTGTCTTTTCAATTTATGAATATATGAATATTATAAAGATTTATATTTCCATTCATAAGCTTACGCATATTAACTTGAATTTGATTGAGCGAATTGTGACAAATGTGGCCTGAGTTTTGAGTTTTCAGTATTGAGTTTTGGGTTTTTTTTTGGCGTGAATGCATCATGGAAAACTAACGCTGCCGTTTTTATTTTTCCTTTCCTTTTCTTTCCTTTCCTTTCCTTTTGGTTGTTGTTGTTATTGTTATTGTTTGCTTTTTGATGTTCCTGTTTGCCGTTGTCATGGCATGTTTTAAATGATTTCCTTTTATATTTGTTGTTGTTTGTTATGACATTTGTAAACGCACTCACTCAATTTAATTTCAACAATTTTTTATGAAGGTTTCATCTTATATTTCTTCAAGTCCTTTTAAAATTCTCACTTTTAATAATTTTAATATATATTGAGGATCATTATGTCACATTGTCACATCGATTTGATTGAAATTAATGCATTTAATATCATCTCAATTTGATAATGAAAATATAAATAAATATGAAACTGAAAATATTCTCATTTTTATATGATTATTTCAATGAAAAAGCGGGACAAAATGTTGCAGAGAAATTCTATAAAAAATGATCGATTTATACAATAACTCTTAATCGAAATGAAAATCTAATACAATAATTTAAAAAGTTCCTTCTAATGTAGATAAAATATATTGAGAAAAAACGAACATAATTTAACAAATAAAAAACTCTTACTTTTCTTTAAATGCATCACTTTAAACTCAAATACTTTTTATTCTCACAATTTGAGAATCATTCGTTAAATCAAATAATTTTCATTAGAAAAAGTGATTTCTTATTACAAACTTTCACATTTTTCAAGAAAGAACGTTACATTAGTCTGAGAACTTAACAATTCATTATTTCAATTGCAAAAAGTTGAATGACAATAATCGCAACTCATGAAAAATTCTTTCTTTAAACGTTGAATGGACTTGAAATAATCTCAACAATTCATAAATTAAATTGTTTAAGAAAGAAACAATATCGTGACAGCGTTTGCCATATGATTGAAATTTACTAAAAATAAAAAAAAAATGAAAAATTCAAAATTCAAAAAAATGTGGTCGCATTTTATTGTTGCTGTAATTTTTGTAATTATTGCTGGCGATGGTGTTTAAGCGGACGTTGGTTTCGTTAAGTTCACTCATTGTAAATTAAGTCAAGTTGAAAATTAATTAAAAAACATTAAAACACATACGCATACATACAGACATGCACACATACATGCACACATACATACACGCTTACATAATGAAAACAAAAACATGACAGAGCCGAGCGCACAAATTCCTTCATATAAAATTTGCAATGTTATTCGCACACACGCACACACACACACACACACACACACACACATACTCTCGCATTAACTATTCTTCTTCGTCTTCTTTCTCTTATTCTTGTTCTTTAACATATCAATTTATTTTTTTCATTTCAACTTATTTTAGTTTGTTTTCCTTTTTTTATATAAATATTTTTTATTCGTCTTTTGACAAAAATTTCATGAAGCGTAAAATTTTAATATAATTTTCACTAAAAAATCATACAAAATGTAAAAAGAAGAAGAAAAAGAAAATGTAAAAAACTTGCAAATGAACAAGAAGGTAGAAAAGAAGAGAAAGTGATAGAGAAAAAGTTTTTATATCCATGTAATTTTATATAATTCTATATACAATCACATATACATATAAACGCACAAACACATATGCACATTTTTCTATATATATTTAATTATATTCCAAAACACACATTTAATAATAAATATGAAATTATTTTGTGAGTGACTAGAAAGGTGTCGAATTTATATACACTCATACACACACACACACTTACATACACACACACACACACACACACACACACATCTACACACATACATACATACATACATACTACATACATACATACATACATACATACATACATATCCATGTGTATGTGTGTGTGTAAGTACAATACAAAAAAAGGTGGCCGGGTGCAGGGTGACGTTGTGGAGGCAGAAGGATATCCGTTGCGGATGTAAAACATTTTCCACACTTATGCTCATGCAGGTTTGTCTTCTTCTTCTGCTGCTGCCTCTTTTTTTCTACTCCATCTTATTTTCGGCTCCTTCAATCATTCACACACTCACTTACTGCTGCTGCTGCTGCTCCTGCTGCTTCTGCTGCTTCTGCTGCTGCTGTTATTATTTTTGCATATATAAATTGCAAAAAGTTACTGCTGATAGTTTTTCTCTTTTTCCTTAAAGACTTTTTATTGTAGTTGGTTTCTCTTTTCTTTTTGTTTTAATTTTAAAGCTCTTTCATATGTTTCTTCTGAGATTTGGAGGTTTGTGTATGCATCTAAAAAAGCTACAGGGACTATCAGTTTATTATTTTATTCATCGTCCTAGAATCATTTTTAGCCCAGCTGTCTGTCTATCTGTCTGTCTGTCCAAATTGTTAAGCCAACACGTTATAAATATACGCAATATCGAAAAATTCTTAGAAATTCTTAGAAATAAAAATCTCCAAAATATTCCAAAAACCGCTACAAGATTGAAAACAAATTTGTAACAAATTTTTTGCTTTGTAATATTTTTAAGTTGTGTAGCAAATTCTATTAAAATGGTTCAAATTGGTTTTTTGAATTTCCCTACCATTTCCTTCTGCACGAGTTTTACAAATCATTCAGAAATTAGAATTTTTTCATTTTGTTTGCTTTAATTAATATTTTTGACTTTCTTGAATTACATTAAGTCTAATGAACGTAGGGTGTACGTAGGATTCAGACTCTACCGATTTTACCGATATTTTACTTATTATCTTCTTACATCATTTTGCTTAATTTTTTCTTTTTTTTGTTTTTGTTTTTTTTTTTTTTTTTTTGAGGTACTTTATACTTTGAAGTCTGTACTCCTTTTAATCATTGTCAAACTTTTCTTTACTTACTTACTTGGCTGGCACAGTCAGTAGTACAACTACAAATTATCATATAAATATACATCACACATCACATCCAAACATGTATAAACATGTCCAATATTTATGTATATATTATGGAGCAAACTAATGTGTGGTATGCATGCATGTATTTTATATTTAAAGAGTGGTATTAGCTTGAGCATTAGTTAAAGTGCTTTATCTACTTTTGTCGTTTATATGAATTTTACATATACATGCACATATTTTGGTATTTAATTGATTCTTTTTAAAATTTGTTTAAAATGTAACGCCATAGAAGTTTTCGTAGGAAAAGAAATGTTTCACATAAGAATTTTGGAGAAATTATCAATTTTCTGCATAGATTATGGCAAATCTGAGTTTAAATTCAATTCACTTAAAATTCAATTTAAAGAGTACATCGCCAGCCCTTTCACATATTTTAAATGTTCAGCCCCAAATTCGATCATTTCTCTATTAACAGAGAAACATAGAACAATTTTGAGAATATATTTGTGAAGAGTTAAAAGTTGGACCGCCTTGTTACAGCTTTTGTACTTTATTTAGGTCCTATAAATCTCTGCTTTTCTGTTTCTCTGATTCAACTTTTTTTAAACTTTTTTTTCTTTGCATGTATCTTGTAATTTATTTACGGACCTTTTATACCTGATAAATTTTGGATATTTTGAAAGTCTGAAAAATAAATCAGGTAACTTTTGCAAAAACTTTAAAACAAGGCATAAAATCATACTCAAAAAAATTATATGAGAAATTCTAAAAATATGAGCATTTTGAGAGGAACCCATTTCAGTCAAGCCCATTTGTTTGATCAGCTTAAAAGATCATGAAACTTTATAGACCATGAAGAATTTCTTCAATTCAACCGTTTGAACTCCGTTCGATTTCTTAAACTTTTGATGTTACACATTTAGTTGATGGAAAGAATCCAAGATTTTTGGCGAAACTAACTTTCCTCTTTTGTTGCTGTTTTTCTATTTTTATTTTTAGTGGTCTCTTTGCTCTTTTTGCATTTTAATATATTTCGTTTTTCTAAAGTATTTGTAATGTAATGTCTCTTTGTTTGTATCACTTGTTTACACATCGGAGGCATCCTGGGCAAGGACAGCGCATATTTATTATAATGATTGTTGTTATTAGTGCTGTTCTTCATGTTATTGTTGCTATTGTAGCCTTTTTGATAAATTATACAAGTTTTTTAATACATTTAAAAAGTGTAGTAAAAGTTTTTATATGTTTTCTAAGAGCTGTATGCCGATCCGTATGTTTGTTAGTTTGTTCCTTTGACTGTCTGTTGCTATGTCATCAACATAAGTTTTAAATATTGTTGTCAACAAAATGATAATAGCAGCAACAACAGCAGTAATAATAAAATAGGGTTGATGAAAACTATTTACACATGGCCACGACTTGTTTTCAACAGAAAAACTTATTTTATTTTGCTTTATATCTCTTTTTTTATGTTTATCTTATTTTTTTATTATTATTTTTGTTATTGTACAAAAATACCAACAAAATTATATTGTGTTATTAAATGTTATAATAAGATATAATAGGATGTGATTTGCATCCTTTAAACGTTTACTTTAGCCTTTTTTCCCTTTATGCCCCTTTTGGTACGAACCACTCTCACTGGGCCGTTTGTTTGTTGTTTTTAAGTAAACAAAAGCCTAAAGTATTTAATGATCGGCAGTCTATTTAATTTAGATGTTTCATTGCAATATTTTGGAATCTTGAATGTTAGAATTTTTGTTGTATCATTATTATTAGCAAAATGGAATTGAAGAAATTCCGGCGGAAGGGTTTTAAGGACTTTGTAAAGTTGCTCATTTCTAAATGAACTCATTTTTTAATTATTCAATGATATTGTAACTGAAATTGAAAGAAAAAATTGAAATTTAACTCCAATAACCTTTAAAAAGAAAACTTTCGATCAAAGTCAATAAAATTCTTGTGGCTCATTCAATTTAGGATTCAGGAATTGTCAGCTCGTTTGCCCTATTTAAAATTTTTAAAACTATTGAAATATTAACTTTTAATAATATTGTTGTAATTATTATAAAAATTATCAAGCCTGCTAGAGAAACAGAGCGCGAGCGTTATTACTTTGATTGAAATTCCTTATCAGTGACGTGGCGTCAGTCAAAATAACACAATCAACAGCATCAGACGTATTATGAACTAACATTTAAATTTAATTTAATAATTATTGTCATTATAAAAAAAAAACATAAAAATGAACATTAATAAGTGTAATAATAACGCAAGTAATCAGCAGGCAATCAACAAAATTCACTTAGAACCAAAGAAATTAATTTTATTTTTTTATTATGTTGAAATATTCTAAAAAAAAAACGTTTATAAAATAAAATTCAAGTTATAAATAAGTCAAAAATGTCAATAGCGAAACTAAAGAAGAAAAGAAGAAGAGGAAATTTAAAAAAAGTTGCCTGGAACCACAACTTAAAGACTCATCAATCAACTAAAATTTAATTTAATTTAATGCATTTAAAGAGGCATGACCAATTTTTAATGCATTATTTTTCTCAAGTTACAAAAACTTGGGGAATAATTTTTAAGAAACATGAAATATAATGCAAAGCATCTAGAATTTTAATTATTTAAGGGGCGTGGCTGATTGCTTTCACACAATAAATTCAGCTAGAAATGTAACAATTTCCAAAAAAAAAAAAAATAAATAATTAATAAAACTTAGGCTTTAAACTACATGGACCAATTTGACCCATTTGTAGAATTAGAAATATTTATGAAAAATGTAAAATCAATGTCTCAATTTGTATATAGAAAGAATTAAGAAAAAGCAAACAGTTAGTTGCGGTTGCAAGCGATTTAGACTTTCTATTTTATAGAGACACTTTATATAATCTTTAAATCTTCTTTAATCACTGTTGCATGTATTTCAATGAATTAATCATACCTCTAAAATTGTAAATGCTGATTATAGAATTTATATAAAAAAAAATAAAATTTAATAAAAAAAAAAAAACCCTACATGTAATTTGTATATTGATAAATGTGCATAAGTAAAATGAGATTACAATTACAATGGCAGCAGTGAGACAACAGCTTGAGCTACTACGTTAAAATATTTTTAAAATATTTAAATCCTTTTACAATAACAATAAGAATACCATTAAACATAATAACAAGTACAACAATAACAAATGATAATAATATGTAGACAAACAGAAACAGAATGCATAAGACTTTAAACTTTCGACTCAATTGTTTCATTTTATACTCGCCAGGCTTTACCATCAATTAAACTGATAGATATAATAATTTCATCGTAATATTTGTAACATTTAATAGAAGTTGCCTAAAAATTTTCAAAGTCTGACTGCAATTTAAATATGCCTCTTCCTTCTGTGGGTCTAACCGAAAAGACTATTTTCCTAAGGTCAACTTTAACTTGAAATTCTTACACTTAGTTTAAAATGGTAAATAGACCAGAGAATGCCACAATGAGACGTACGGACATTTTGATTAGTTTAAGAGAAGATTTATAGCTTTTTATATGATTTTTCTAAAAAATTATCGAATTTGTGGCCCACAATCATTCAAAATTATTACATTTAAAAATTTTATATTTGAATTTGCCCTAAAATTTTATTGGAATTCTCTAATTGAGGGTAACTAGCCATGTCTAAGCTGATGGTTTCAAATGATGAGTAATCAAAGTTTGCCCACAGTCATATGGAAAATTTATACTTGTTCTCCTTTTTCCTTTTTTTTTTTTTTTGACTCCATAAAAATGAACATGCAATATTTGAAATCAGTTGAGGCAACAGAAGCAGAAGCAACAGTAGCAACAAATAGTTGGTAAGCAGCAGTTGTACAATTATAAAAGTTTCACATTTCAATAAGGGTAAGTTTCATTATTGTTATTATTGCTGCTGCTGCTGCTACTGCTGCTGCTACTGCAGCTGCTGTTTTTATTATTGCTGTTGTTGTTGTTGCTTAATACCATTTGTTATTGTTATTACATTATTACAATATACAACATTCTGGTGAAAAGGTCATAAACATCCACATTGTACATAAAATATTAAAATAAATACAAAAGGGCGAAGGCGAAGGCGAAGGCGAAAGCGAAAGCGAAGGCGAAGGCGTGCGCGCCCCCTTTGTCGCTGGTTAACATGCCAGCGAACATTAAAAATTTTACATAAATTTAAATATAATAACAAGTATAAGAACAACAAGAACTAAAGCAGTGACATTGGCAGCATCTAGCATTTAGGAGTTAGCACTTAGCATGTAGCGTCTAACAGCCTTAACGACTTCTGTATTATCATCTATTCTAATACAATATAATTGTTATTATTATTTTTTATTGTTATTATTATTTTTTATTGTTATTATTATTGTTGTTACAAATGCCATTCCATTCTATACACAATGGCCCAGAGAGAACCATTGTGTTCTCTCTTAGGCGACTTAATGCCAGTACGAGACCTTTAAGAAAGTACATGATGCCTAAAAATGTTTCTCAAGCATTTCATATGTTTTTTTTTTGTGTTTGAGGGCGGGCATTCTTGTTATCAAAGCCTTTTATTTTAAGTGATGTGCTGTAATATAATTTAAAGGATTTTTTATGCCTCAAATTTCTTAATCTCATTCAGCATTTATTCATATTTTATTTAAAATAGTTATAATTTTGAACTTCATTTTATTATCTGGAAAAAGTTTATGCAGAATGAACAATTTTTACAACAAGAAGAAGTTTCTTCATAAAAACAGATTCATAGCCTTTTAAGTCAACTAATTTTCGTTAGGCTGCTGCATCCAAAAAATTTTAAGGAACTTGAGAAATTCATTTTTAATAAAAAGCATGGATTTTCTTTTTTTTTGTATCAAATTTCATCAAAAATTTTATTAGAATATTTCAAAAATTTTTAATCAAAGTGCCTTGAATAAATACTAAGCAGATTTGCCCACTTTAATTATATGACAACTGGATGCTACAACTATCCTTAAACAAGTTATTACATCCCAAATAGCGGGTGATGCATACGCGATCCAATCAGCCTTTAAACTAATTGAGCTATATGATGGAAGATGAAATGAATAAGTTAAAGAACTTACCAGGTAATTTGAATGGTAAGCCGGCCATAAGCGGATCTGCAGTGAAACGTTGTGGCCCAAATGCAAATGGATGAAAACCGGGATGACGTATTTTAGAGCGTGGCTCTCTTGGACCATCTACAGTCACTTTAATTGCTTTATTATATGTCGCTATTTGTATGGGATTCGTTGAGATTATTATACTTAAACTGAAACTTTTACCTGCAATAAAAAATTATATAAAAATGTATCATTTTGTTCTGAATAAATGTATAAAATATAGAATGGAATTTTTCAAAATAGAAACATATATAAATTCTGTATTAATTTTTTTCCCCATCCATGCAATACTTTAGGTTTATATAAATCTTTTAAGCCATCCAATTAGCTTTGATTATATTGGCTAGATAAAATGCAGAGAAACGCAGAGAAGCGCAGAGAAACGCCAATTTCGTACATAGAAAATAAGCGCAAGATAGAAATACAAATGATGGTGGCTTTATTGAATATATAAACAACAATAATATGAATGGTTAAAAATAAGCGTTATAAAGTAGGGAATGGTTCCCTTTTTCCAGCCGCTCAATTGAATGGTTGCAAGCGCTTGTGTTGGAAGTTTATGAATTTAAGAAATTTGTGCGTGTGCACAATAATTTTGTGAATTCATGGATTTTTCATTTTCGCACTATGCGAATTATCTATCAAAATCTTTGCCATAAGCAGCATAACAAATAAAACAAAACAACAATAACAAAAAATGCACCTGCATAATAATAATAATAATAGTAATAAAAATGTGTGCATGATGCGCTACACACAAACAACCACACAATTATTGTACAATGAAATATTTTAGTGTATGGACATGGGCAATATCATCATCCGGCATAATAAAACCGCAGCGAGAAATTCCAAATTTATGGATTATCAAGTATAATCCATGTGAATGGAGGTTTTGTCTAGCACTCCGGAAGATCAATTTAAGAATATTAATTTTTTTTTTTTTTAGTGTTGAAGGCAAGCCATAATATTATTAAACTTATGCTGCTCTGCTAGATGAAGTAATTTTAAATTTTAAGTTTTAAAATGATTTCAAAATTTATTTAAATTTAAAAGTAGTCAGAAACTATTTTTATCTTACATCTGATCCATTTTATTAATCTTGAAAAAATCTTCCAATATAGATAATTAGATGACTGTACACCCAAATCGTAAACTTTTGTATCATGTATTTGTAACTTTAAAATGGCTTGCAGTTTTATACTCTAGATCAAGGCTTACAACATAAGTGACTTACAACATTTTGCCTCAAATAAAATCTTTAATGAAAAATAATCGGAAAACTACAAGAAACTACTTGTGTCAAACTTTGCTAATTAAACCTTTGAAATTGTATCTCTCTGAAGGTTTAAGTTAAAGTTTATAGGGTAAACAAAGGAAAATGTTCTCTCATTTTCCAAATGTTCTTTTATAAATGAATTTTTTTATGGGTACCAAATGTCATTGAACTCATTTGAAAACTCCCATTTTTAATATAAATAGAAAAATAAATGTAAATGGAAGAATAAACTTTGGAGATATCAACCATTAGACCAAAGTTAATTCAAGTCGATCTGCGTATATAAGTTTTCAAATCTTTTTAGTTACATCATAAATTCTTAGAAATATAAAGCACCCAAAATTGAATAATTTGATATCATCCAATATAGAGATGGCAACTTTAAGTAAAAGGAAAAGTAAATAAATTAAAAGTGAAATCAGCATTTTCTGTAAAAAATTTTTAATGCAAAATATATTGTTACTTATTGAGCAGCAATATTGTGCTGATTAATACAACTAGAACGATTGGAAGTTTATTACAATATTTGATATATTTATTTCTTACTGCTTTAAATAACTTAGAGTTCTAAGTAAATTGCTGGAACAAAATGTTTAACAAACCTGAACTGTCATTGCGTATGACAAGAAATTGGCCGAAAGATATAAGTTAATAAATGCCAAACAAAATTTCAATATGATAACAGTTAAATATGTTTAGAACAAAATCAAACTTAAGGTTGAGTTTTATTCCATAAAATCTAAAATCTAAAAGTTACAAAATGAGAAAATTCATTCCTTCCTTCATGAACATTTTTCAAAAAAAGTGTAAATACATTTAACATCATATTAACAAAATAACCCTTTTAGAAAGAAAATTTGTATTTATAAAATGTGCGATACCTTGACAGGAATCACAAGAAAATATCAATGTAAATGCTTGTTTATGTTCACAATGAAAATTCTAATATTTTGGCAGAAAGTGTCGTGTGAAATTTTGCACAAACACCAAACACCCAAACGTCATACTCCGAAATTTCTATTAAAGCGACTCACATTTACATTTATTTTACTGATGTTGTTACTGCTCCATTTGCACAAGAAAATATGCCATGATGAATTCACTGCTTGTATGAAGATGTCAATCTAAATATTAGAAGAATATTTTCAAAATGTCTACAATGGAAGAGATAATTTAGTGGAATTGAAAGGAACAATAAAACTGTGTTTTTAATGAGAATTCTTTGCTATTTTTTTTTAACAAATTTTACACGATTTTGTTAAAAAGTCATAAAAGTGAAACAACAAAATCATAATTATTGAACGCTTTAAAAAGTTCCTTATATGGTCCAGTTAAGGCCAAAAAGTATAGCCATCTTAAAGAAACCTTTTACAAATTTCACAAAGTATTGATTATATTCAAAAAATTTATGTTTCATTTAAAAAAATTGAGAAATTTCTTTTGAGCTGAGTTGCCGCTGTCAAAATTGGACTTGACTGAATTATGCAATTCAGGTATAAAGTTGGCTGCGATATATAACTATAAAGCTAAAAATTGCTTAAGAACAGTACAATTACTTTTTAAACAATCTAATATATTTTAATTTTCAATTTATTTAACAAAAAAAAAAAAAAAAAGGGTAGAAAAAGTAAAATTAACGCAAGATTAAAAGAAATGTAAAAAAAATTTTTTTTTAAGCTGATTTATTTATATAGAATAATTTTAGGTTGCTGCTAGAGGAATCTTTTAAAAAATTATAATTATAATTAAAATTAAAATTAAAATTAAAATTAAAATTAAAATCATTTAAAAGTATTAATAATAATACATTAAATGAATAATAACAACAACAAAATATAACAATATTATTTTGGATATTAAAAATATAAAAATAGCTTAATGCTTCAAATCGTTCACATGAAACGTACTCAATTACAGTGATGTGCATTTAATTTAATATCATTTCTTTATATACATGTAACTCCATTTATGTATTATGTGTATGTGTATATATCTATATATATATATATATATATATATATATATATATATATTTATTTAATTATTTATTGTTAAGCTTAGTTAAGAAAATGCCATAAATGGTAAATATTTACTTTAAAAATATGGCAGCAGTAAAATGAACTAATCGAAACGAAATAAAGCAACTGTTAAAGTATCACGATGCTAAGGGTAATAATATCTTTTAGATGCCTTTGATAATCTTGTCTATTTGTTAACTAAATAAGCAATAAATTGACCAATGTCAACAAATAAAATACAATAAAAAAATTTTAAACAAATGCTTCCATATTTATATAATACATACATACATTTATACATATTTATAGATTTACATAAAATAATACATTTATGTATTTCTATTGTACATCAATACATACATAGATATATTCATGTACATATGAATGAAAGTACAAACTACAAAATACAAATTACAAATTACAAAATAAAGGTAATGGAAATTTTTGTATTAGAAATTTTGCTCTTTATATAAAAAAATGGGCAAATGGTTTTTAAGTATGGAAAGATTTATCTCTTTCGTTTTTGGAAAATCATCTTTAAGATATTAATTTATTATACATAAGAAACAATTACATAGACATATAATAAAATAAAAAAAGAAATCTCCATTTAATCACCTTTGAAGTATTAACGTAAATAAACGAAATTTATATTATTCATAAAATATTATCCAAAATAATCCTTATAAAATATTTACATTTTTATTTATTACACTACTTAAGTAAAATTAAATATTTTAAATTACAAAAAACAAAAAATACATATGTAGGATTTGTGAGGTCTTTACTTACATAACCAAAATTCTATGCCATATTATAATAATTTTAATTCTTTAAAATTATTTTACAATTATATTTGAATTTTAAAGAATAGGCAAATTTTCGTATAAATTATCGATGAATTCTATTTCCTATTTATTCAGATGCTTGTAACACCCAAAAGACATTGAATTGAGATCTATCTAATTTCATTATACCAATCGCCACAGAATCACTACTTCATTCAAATTAAACCAGTCTGTCCATATGTCCGTTTATCCGTTAGATGCTGATGGTGATTTTAATGAAATTTGATGCATATTTATTTTGGCTCAGAGACAAACTCTATTGAAAATGTTTGAAAATCGTTTCATTTTTACGAGGGCCGATGCTTTAACGA
This sequence comes from Melophagus ovinus, assembly GCA_023089585.1. Lineage (NCBI taxonomy): Eukaryota > Metazoa > Arthropoda > Insecta > Diptera > Hippoboscidae > Melophagus > Melophagus ovinus. Next base: position 9,362,370 of record JAKKIB010000178.1, read on the forward strand.
AAAAATAGGTCAAAACAGTACACTTTTTATTATTGTTAGGTGTGATATCCTCTAAAAATCCATTTCACGGTATTGTCTAATTTTAATCATTTTCGAGTAATCTTTTCAAAAAAAAAATTACACTTAAAGAATGTGAAAATTTGAAAATTTGAAAATTGCTTGATTTGAGAAATAACGAAAAAAAAAGGCCAAAACAATCCACTATTCTCTAAAAATCCATTTCACGGTATTGTCTAATTTTAATCATTTTCGAGTAATCTTTTCAAAAAAAAATATAAAATTTTCACTTAAAGAATGTGAAAATTTGAAAATTTTAAAAAATGAAAATTGCTTGATTTGAGAAATAACTAAAAAAAAAGGCCAAAACAATCCACTATTCTCTAAAAATCCATTTCACGGTATTGTCTAATTTTAATCATTTTCGAGTAATCTTTTCAAAAAAAAAAAATAAAATTTTCACTTAAAAAATGCGAAAATTTGAAAATTGCTTGATTTGAGAAATTTGCGAGTGCATTATTTTTTTTGTAAAAGGAAAGTTTATTACACTTGCATTAGAAGTGTAATGAGTATAGAGAAAATTATATGAGAGAAAATTTGTTATTTTATAGAATGCATTCAAGCATAAATGCACAGATGAACTGACTAATGAATTAAAAGTTGTATACAAAATTCAATCCATATAATAATCTGGTAATAATGTATAACCCTTTCTCGTCCAAAAATATAAAGAAAAAAATGGCACGATATATATAAAAGATAAATAGTTAGAAGGTAAAATAAAGATGAGGAAACGGAAGATGTTGTTTCAGAGCAGAGTAGGCGCTGCATAAATTTTCAAAGTTATTGAATTCCAATGTTAATTAACATTAAGTGCAAAATGCAAGTGGAATAAGATTAAGTTTCAGTTTAAGTTTGAGACAGAGAATTGGAATAATGATAATGAACATGAAAATGAGTACAACACTAAAAGCAAAAATAATAAAATAACTTACTCATATCAATTTCTAAGTATCATACACACATCCACATTTCCAACAATATTGTATTTAACAATATTAATATTTAAATGTAAGATGAGTGTAAAATTGCAACAATGCCTTAACACAAATCACAATCACAATATCACAAATAATCTTTGTAATCATGCATTTCAGAACGAAATGTCTAAATGTTGTTCAAATGCAAATGTGTTAACATAATGCGGATTTATTTTATATTTATTATAATTGTCATTGTTGTTTTAAGTGTTTTGTAAAAATATCCAATTGAATGAAACAAAATATCGACAAGTTTTACAAAGTTCAGGACAATAAAGATTTTTCTCTCATTAAAATTAAATAACTTTATTTTCTATCTTAATCTGCTGATGGCATGATATTTTCAAATTCTAAGTAAATGAAAGTAGAAAGTAAGAGTTAATAAGAGAAATTGGAATGCAATGATGGAAAAATGTTTTTTTTTTCACAATTTTTCTGGCCTGATGGACTTGATTCATTTCATCAAAACATTTGCAAAACTAAATAAAGTTTCAATAACTTTATTTTAACTTTACTTTTCTTCAAGAGCAAGACCTTTTGGTCTAGAAATTCCTACCGCATCAAATGAAAATTTTCAAAAATCTTAATAACTAAAGTCATTCAAATATGGAACAAATTAAACATATATCTAGGCAATTTTTATTAATAATTATTTTACATACGATTTTTTGACCAAAAATGTAACACTCTCTACACATTTTTAAGAAGCAAAAGAATCCCATTTTTTGTATTTTTTCTTTATTTTTCTTATTATTTATAAGTTATATAAAATGTAAAATTGAAATTTTGTCCATATATTTTTGCTATAAGGAATTCATTATCGAAAATTTATATAGGGCCCACTAATTATAATATTTGAGTTAATATTCAACTTTACTTACTTTTTTTCTGTTTTCTTTTTATATTTTGTTTCAGTTTCTGTTTTGAAGTGCACTCTTAATTTTCATATTTCTCTTACACTTATTTAAATTTTCTTGATTGATTGTGTGGAAAGTACATTGTTTTTGCAGATACATGTAATACCTAAAGAGACTTGAGATTGACCCATGAAGCTTTTTTAAAGCAATTTAAATCTATGCGTGGCCATATTTCTCGATGCCATTTTAAATATATTTTGTCTTGTTTTTTTTAAATGAGTTGCAATCTCTGAAATTAGGTTTTATTAGAAAAAGAGAAGTTCCCTGGAATGACTTTATAATTTTGATTGCAATTTTTTAAAGAAATTTCTAGAAACTATTTTCTAATCTCTAATTTTCACAAACTTTATCTCTGTGAAAAATTAAGATCTATTTTTTGAATTAACTTCTGTAAATTAATGTCTTCTCTATCAGCTTTTTTAACCAAGTAGCCCTTAATGGTTTAGAAAGAAGTTTTGGATTGTAAAATGCCTTCTGAAACTTTCTACAAAATAAAAAAAAAATATATAAAATATAAAAATTGCCTGAGCAAAATGCTGATGCAGCAAATCAATTTCGATTCTACATCTATTTTCTAAAATAAGAATCATGATGTAAAGTGTCTACTAGTCCACGTTTATTTATTTCTTTTGCTATTATTTATTTATTTTTTTATTAATATATTGAAAAATTGTGCGGCATTTTATTTTACATTTCTTTAAAATTTTCTATAAATTTCCCGGTTTTCTCTTGACTTTTTATTTTTCTATTTCTTCTTCTTCTTTTTTTTTTTTTTCTTTCAAGTACTTTCTTTATATTTCATATTTATATTTTCTATCTATATCTCTATCTCTCTCTATCTTTCACCGTCTATGTTTATTTAGCTGTCTTTTTATTGTGTGGGCATATCCGCCGCTAGCTTCCATTAAACATCATTAAAAATTTAATATTCTTCATCATTTTCTTTATATGACTCCAATGATTACTTTTCGCTTCTTTTATTTCCATCTACTTGTTTTCATTTATTTATTCGCTTTGTTTGTTTATTTATTTATTTATTTATTTATTTATTTATTTGTGTACTTATTTATTCCATCCTGCCCTCCGATAACATCTCCAAATATTTTCGCTTTAAGAATTCAACAAAAAATGATGAAAATGAAAGGAAAAATGAAATTGAAAATAAAAGTAGACTTGAAGTTTTCGTGGCATGATTATATATCATGATTTTTCATATATTTATGTTCATCTGTTCATCTGTTCATCTGTCTATCTGTCTGCCCATGTATCTGCCAGTCTATTTTTTGTGTGGCTGAATAATCCCAATAAGAAAATGAGACACAAAGTAAAGAGTAGGAAAATAATTTTCTCAAAATCAACTTTCAAATAAAAGTACAATCTTAATTCATACAACGTGTAATAAATAATTTTTTCCGTTTCCTCTTCTTTTTTTCCCCCTTTTTTGCCATTATTTTTTCATTATAAGAATTTTTCCCGCCTCACAGATTTGTTTGTTTATTATAAATTACAAATTATATTATTTGGCGTATATTTTCTTTCCATTTTACATTTTGCATTCATTTCACATGTATTCATATATTAGGTCGTTGGGAAAATTATATTCAATTTTCTTCGAGTGATTTATTAAATTTTAATGTTTTACAGAAAACTTTCTATTTTCGGCGCATTATCATCTCAAATATTGAGATCTTATCTACGAGATCTAAAGTTACGTTTCAAGACACTCAGATGATGCATGAGTCATGGGCCCTTTTTGGTATATGAAGTGAAAAGTGAAAGGACCGTTTGCCCATATTTCAATTCCTTGCAATCGTCAAGATAAAAAATTATGGGTAATGTAGACAAAATGTCGCTAATATAGAACAACGCTGCTAAAATAATCTTGCAAAATTTTCATCCAGAAATTTTAATATGGAAAATGCCTCACTTCCTTACAGATCGCTTGAAGTTGAAGTTAAATATGTTCAATGGGCTCTAACATTCGATAAACACAAGATATTAACTGTAATTAGCAATTCATTCATTCAGAATTTGGACAATTATCGAATTCGAACGTTCACTATTAAAAAAGTTAACACTTTTTAAAGTTTTCCGATAAACTTAATTAAGTTAAAATTAACTTAAAAATAAATAAATTTCTTAAATGACAAAATCAATTGACAAACGACACATAATTTTATTAAACACTCTCAATGTAAAATAAAGATTTTGCCAAATTTTCAATGCAATTTCTTTGAAAATAATGCATTTAGGAATAGAACCAGTACGTAAATATGTTTTGAGTAATGTAAAATCAATGATACATTATATCATTGATTTTATGCTTCATCTAATATTGCATATGCAAATGTGGCCACTCCCTCTCCTGACAAATCAACAAACATACAAACATTCACATAAATAAATAAGCAAACAAAGCAAATGCAAATAAGATTCAATTACAAAATTACTTATGTTTGGAATTTTATTGGCAAAATCGAAGGAATTTAATTGAAGTCAAATGAAAATATGCCCATATATATATATATATATAATATATATATATATAAATAATTGTACGTGTAAACATTAAATTCAAAAAATATTTTAAAAATATTCTTTTTCTTGCAGATTCTGATGAATGTTTGTCTGAAGCTTTATAAATCTTTAACTTCTTATTGAAAAGTCTATAAAATAATTTATTGTTGCTTACATTTTACTACTTAAATCTGATATTACACCATAATGAAAGCAAAGTTTGAATAACTTAGTGACCGACTTTTAGGGTACGTCTCCTTGTGGAAGTTTCATGATGGTTGTTTTAGATGCCGCTAATCAGATTTAATCATTTTTAGGGTTCTATCATTTAATTACAGATTTCATCAATTAAGGCCGTCTTAATATTAACAACAAATGCACACATTAAGCGATTTTTATTGACCATTTAATTAGGCCTATTTTGAAAAGTTTGAAATTTTCCTTTCATTTGTTTTTTTCACATTTTATCAATGTTGAAAATATCATGCTATGAAAATATCATTAGAAGTTACATGTAGCAGCAACAACAACAACAATAAAAAATAATAATAATAATAATAATAATAATAATAATAATAATAATAATAATAATAATAAACAACAACTAATGACAAAAAAAGTGAAAGAAAAGCCGAAGTATCATTATCACATGCCATGCATGGCATATTTTTAGGCAGCAGGAAATAAAAGTTAAGAAAATACTTGACGAAACAATGTCCTAAGGCGTTAAAATTAACAAAAGGAAAACAAAGCGAAAATACAAACAAAAATAAGTATAATGACAATGACAGCAGCAACAAGAAGCAACAGCAATAAGTAACAGCAATAGTAACAATAGCAACGACAACAATAGCAGTGTTGGTGACAAAACATAATAATATGGCAAGTGATGCCAGACAGAAAATGAGCACACAGGACAGACAGAAGCAAAAAGCAAAATAAACCAACGAGATATGGTTTTCGTGGCATTTCGTGATATTCTCTTAAAACAAAAATAATAACAAAAACAATAACAACAACAATAACAAGAACAAAGAAAACAATGGAAAAAAAAGTGGTCTAGACGCACATACACACACATGTAAGAAATCAGTAGACAATTTAACAACAACAAGTTACAATAAATTGCAACAACAAACTATGAACAACAAAACAACAACAACAACAACTACTACTACTACTACTACTACTACAATAATAATAATAATAAACAAAATAACAAACAAGGGTAATGATTATGTCGATGATAATAATAATATAAATAACAACAACAACAACAACAACAATAACAACCAAACGCCTTTTAAATGGCAGATAAAAGAAAGCAGAAATGAAAAGACAAGTATTTAACGCAATAAAAATATGATTCTGAAAGAGGAAAAGAGAGAAAGAGGAAGACTGAGAGATATAGATAGAATAAAAGAGAGTAATAAAGATAGAGATAGAGATGGGGCCCATATAAAACTTTTTAAAGATTAGTACAATTCCAAAGAAAACAGAAAAGAAGAAGAAAAAAATGAAAGCAATAAAGAATGAAACTAGAAGAGAGAGTCAGAGAGAGAAAAAGAGAGAGAGCGAGTGATAGAGAGGCAGATTGAGTGAAGAAAAATTTAATTTAAGCATCAACAAATAAATGTCAACTTAAAGTTAAATTGAAAATTGTTTGAAAATTATGTTGAAACTTAAATCTTCAAATGGGGCTGAATTCAAATTTATGAGACCTTTAAGCATCAGATTACAACAGTCAATTTTGCCTCATTTTTATCATGTTTCTTTTTTTTTCGTTTTATTGTTTGTGGCAGCAGAACATTTAACATTTTTTATCTCATTTTTGTTTTTGTTTTTTTTTTTCGTATTTTTTTTTTTTTTTGGTTTTATCAAAAATAACAAATTTATTGGTTACATTTCTTTTTCACTTTTTGGTTTTTTCGGCTTTTCGTTTTTCTACTTGTTCCGCTTTTCCTAACATTTTTACCAACATTTCGTTTCCAATAAAAATTAAATGAAAACAACAGGAACATGAAAAATAGATGGCCGTTTTTGGGGGGAAAAAGCAAAACATTGAACTTTAAAAAAAATAAACATTTCAATTTGCCAAAAAGAAAAAACCAAAAGTCAACAGCAGATTTATGAAAATGTGAGCTCAGTTGAAACAATCGAAAACAGCAAATTAATTGTTGATTATTAAAAACGGTTTTTTTTTTTGTTTTTGGGTGGCTTGTTGGGATAATTATAGATCAATTTCTTTGATGGATTTTTTATATCTCATAAACTTTGATAAAAGTAGTAAATGCTACAAAATGCAATTGTCACATAAAATGTTAATCATGTTCATGTTCAAAATATGTTATTGTTGTTATTGTTATTATTGTTACGATTGTTGTTGTTATTGTTGTTAATATTAAAACTTTAATGCTAATGAAATGAGGGCGAAAAATTCATTATGTCACTTTGAGAATCCATAATGTTTTTTCTTCTATTCTTTCAATTTTTACTTATTTTCTTCTCTTTCTGGATTTTCGGAATCCATAAAATCATACACCCATTTTTTTCACATAATTACTCAGTTTATATTAGGTAGGTAACTAAGTGATTATAAATTTTGCAAGACACCGATGACGCTAACACAAACTTTTACTTTATCGAATCTACCTTATTAAGGTCATTGGTTTGGACTAACGTCAAGTACATAAACCAATTCCAATTTCCAATAGGCTCACCTTTCAAATTTCTTGAAAATAATGCCCTCAAAAAATTGCCTTAGATAATTGCTTAAGAGTGCAGACCTCTAGGTAAATTTTATGGATTCTATATCAAGGGCATTATAGATTTCTAACGTTCTAACACAATCTCTAAAAGTTATGGATTACAAAAATCTATGGCGCAAAATAAAACTTCGGAAAGCTTAAGCCTTAACTGGTGATAAGTGCCCCCTAAATACACAATATCAACAATAAATATGAAGCATATAGAAAAATGTAATTTTTGTTTTTCTTGTACTTTGTTTTTACTTAACTTTAACTTAGAGCTTAAATATCATCATTAACAGCTGCTAAATAGAATTTTATCCATACAAAGGTATAAAATATTTTAATACATGCAAATCTAAAGTGCGTATAAAATGGGAATTTTGTAAGTGATGGCATGTAGTTGAACATTCGCTTTGGCTTCTACTTCTTGTTCTTCTTATTCTTCTTGTTCTTTTTGTTCTTTTTCCTCATACCAACTTTCTTCAACATCTTTCTTAACTGGAAAATATTAAACTGCTTACTACTGCTGCTGTTGTTGCTTTCCCTTTTACCACAGAGATATATCAACCCTTTTATAATAAAAGAAACAGCCAAATATTGATGATGGCATGATGGCATGATGCATGATGTCATGATGAAAACGATGATGAAGATAATTATTATGATTATAATGATAGCAAATAATTGTAAATAATAATGATAATGATAATAATGATTTGAAAGTCAGCATATCGAGGGTGTTGGTTGAAATGTTAGCAATGGCGAATGATGCCATCGCTGTTGTAACCTCGTTAAGCTTAATTAATAGCAGCGTTAGTTATAAACACTTTTTTCACGCCATCCCAATGTCATCCCAACGTCATCCCAACATCCCAACATCCCAACATCCCAACATTGAAAAATAGGAAATTAAATCTTAAGCAGCATTCAAGAAATAGAAAGAATGAATAGAAAAGTTTTGCAATGAATATGGAAAAATGTTAAGTATTAAGTAGCCAAAAACAAGTAACAAGTAAAAAGTAGTCTTCGAACATTTACAGCAAAACCCATAAGATATTGGAGAATTATATAAAATGGCATTGGAATGGTTTATATGTATTTTGCGTATTGTAGCGTTACCAAAAATGGTGTAACATCAAATGTGGCTAGAAATTTTTATTCGATCCTCTTCTCATTTCATTTCATTTCTTTTCATTTCACTTCAGTTCATTTTGGTGATAATTAGAAAACAAATGATATTTAAAATAAATGTACGTTTTTTTCCAATTGATTGTCATGATGTGTTAACACCTAAAAATATAATGGAAATGAAATTTACGAGGCTTTTTAGAAGATTTAAGTTTTCTAAATTTACATATCGTTCTGCTTTCTTCTTCTTCAATTTAGAGTCAATTTTTGGTGGATAAGCCGAAACCAAACTAAAAAGAAAAAAATTATAGTCGATTTTCAAATTACAGTATTGTTACTTCTTAACCTTTATAATCCTGATAATTTAAACAAAAATTCTATCAGATTTGATGCATTGCCAACTTTTCAAATCACAAATCTATCGATTCAGTAGTATAAATTTCAGACTTTAATCACAATTGACTTTGTTTCACGATTATTGGAATCTAAAATTGGCCACAGCTCAAGTTTCAATTAATCTAAAGATACGCCTACAAATATTTACTAAATTAAAATAACGCTATGTGGAAGATTTGTCTTGATTTTTCTTAATTGAAGAAAATGAAAAAGATAAAATGTTTTGGTCCAAAAGACTATAAAATCTCTTACGCCCACTTTGCAATATTATGCGAAATTACACAAAGATTCTAGAGCAATAAGCAAGCTATTAGAAGTCAAGGACAATATAATGCGGTCCAGACATTAAACCCGCATTTGTTCAGAATCAAAGTCAGTGATACAAGGTAAAAGTTAAAGAAACTGCCTAAGTTTTATATGAATGTTAATTCATTTTTTTCTACGATAAAAACTTCCAACTGTTTCGAATCAATTTTTAATAATGCTGGAAGAAGAAATTTAAGTGCCTACTTAAGTCTCTTATAATTTATTTTTGTAAACTAAATTTGCGGCGTCAGTGACCAAATTTAAGTTTACATATGGAAACTTTAGGTTTGGTTGGATTTTAATTATTTACATAAATTTAACCCTAATAATCCCTTTATAAATAATGTCCAAAAAAGAAGAGAAAAAGAAAATAAGGACAACAATCTGAATAAATGGATAATAAATAAATAATAAAAAAGGCAACAAAAATTCAGTTTTTTTTTTTTTTTTTTTTTTTTTTTTTTTTTGGATGCTCTTATTTAAATGAAAGGCTAACCGTCTTTTCATTACACAAATTAACAAATAATGAGTCAATGGAAAATGTAATTGAAAAAGAAGAGCAAACAACATAAGATATTCACTTTGAAATCATGTTTGAAAAAGATTTTTAAGTAAAGCTTTCACTAAGATTTGACACTTAAACATTTCACCAATCAAATAAATGAAAAAAATTTTTTCAAATAAAAAATATATTTGATTAAAAATGAATTCTTTTCACTCTACACTTTGTATGCATTTTTGTGGAGATTTTCTTTTTCAATGATTCACTTTAATAGAAATAAATTTGAGAATTTTATATAAATTTAATATAAATTTCATTGCTACTCCAATATTTTTCTAGATTTCAAGTTATAGGTAGTTTGCCCACATAAAATAACAAAATTTTGCATTCTCCATACAAATTGATTGGCCATTAAAATTTATAATCATTTAATTGCCAACCTAATATATTCATAATTATTCATTTAGATCATAATTTCCTAATCAAAACTGTTTACAATTGTTTTGTTGTTTACAATCATTTAATTACCAACCTAATATTTTTTTTGTACAATTTCACTTTTAATAAAAATTGAATTCAAACTGAAATTCTTGTTGAAATTTTTAATAATTGTCCCCATTTAAAGTTCATGATCACTTAGCTAACGATTGAATGTCAAATTTTAAGGAATGTAAAAAGCAAAAACCAAAAAAAAGGCAAAACTTTTAAAATTCATGTTTTTGAACAAACCTTTTGATTAGTTTAACATATCGACCTTTTTGTAAAAAAAGGACAAAAAAGGAAATTATATTGTTGACACTGCGTGTAGCAAGGGTCCAAAGTGGCGACAAAAAAAAATGTTATATCGCGTTGATGAGAATGGGCGGGAAATAGACAATTTTAATGAGCAATTGTCACAAAGTGGAGAATGAGTAAATAACAAGAAAACTTCAAGATATTGAAATTTTTTTCTTCAAGGAAATGTTATGCCCCCTACCTCCATCTGCCTTTATTCTTACAAAGAAAATATACAAAAGTAGAAAAAAATATTTGGAAAAAAAAACAAAAAAAAGAACTAAAGAAAAATGGAAATAAGGAAAACGTGAAAACGGAATCACTTAACAAACATGGGCCATGATGCGGGGATTTAAATAAACAGTTACGCTGATTTAATTTTCTACACAGTGATTTTTCAATGTGCCATCATCCTCCATCTCTATCTCTACCTATCTCTCTTTAACACTCTCTCCCTCTCCCTCTCCCTCTCACTCTCACACGCCAATCATTCTATTATATTATCATCAGAAAAAGGAAAAAGAAACTGAACACAACAACAAGACTGGCACTAATGACCAGCCAGACTGTTTTTCAGTTGGTTTCACTTTCAGCACTTTTTTTCCAATTTTCTTTTTTTTTCCATTTTTTTTTTCATTTCGCTTTCAATTTTCTTAACAATTTCTAATATTTTTTTCTTCGTACATACTTTTCTTGATGAAGTTGGCTCTTTTTTTCTTACTTTTCTTTCATCAAAGTTTTGCGTTTTGTTTCTTTTTTTTTTATAATTTAATTGGCAGCAAATCAGGCCGCAATCATGGTTCGTCCATTGTATATATTCAAATATATTTACATATATAAAATTTTCTATATATTTACCTACCTCTCCCACTTCTACCAACGAAACGTAAATCATTAAATTTAGCTACTTGATTTTTCATCACTGCGGTACAGTTGCGTAACTCTCCACAAAAATTTTCATCATTACCCGCACGTATTGTCACAATTGTACCATCCATCACTTCACCCAATGCCAGTACTTTAAACGCAATTGGTAAAGTCTTATTCGAACGCCAATGGCTGGGCAGGGTAGTGCAGACCTTTAAAATCGCAAAGAAATAAAAATTTCCATTTAAAGAAATGAATAAATTGGTAAATTGGGTTTGTCTGAGGCCAATTTATGAGTACCTTTTACCTGTACCTGTTGCTTTATGCTTTGATGGGCGTGACAACTGACTTATTTGAATTTCATATAGACAATTCAATGGTGTACTTAGAAAGTTCAGAAAGATTTATAGCAAATCAGAGTAAAGAACAAACAAAAACATCGAAAAGGATAAAAATTCGATATTCTATAATTTAATTTTTGGTTTAAGAGTAATAAAGTTGCTTGATTTTCATTTGGGACATTTGACGGCGATATTTCGAATTATCGCCATAAGAACAATGCCTAGTACAGCCAGGCAAATAGACAGACAGACAGACAGACAGACAGACAGACAGACAGACAGATGATAAAATATAGCAAAATCGTTTATTAAGTCCTGCCAGAATAGAAAATTTCAAAAACTTTTATTTATGTGTTACCAACATTATGACAAAGTGATTACACTCTCAAATTCTAGATGATGATACATAAAAAATCATCGTTTACATTCAAATATTTCATTTTTAATATTTGTCGAAAACTTCATCATTTTTTATAAACAAACTTCCGCACTTAAAGCTACTAAAAATAAAAAAAATTCCTGTTTCCATGTAAATTCATGTAAATTCAATAACATTTTACATAGATTAGATTTTACATAGATTTATATTTTATGTATTTTTCACAAAATTAATATAAAAAACTAATAAAGAAAAATTTAAAAAAATTATGTAATTTCAAAATTTTGCATCACTTTTTTTTTTAACTAAATTATATAAATTTTTAATTTTTGATTTGTGGAATTAGTAAAATTTCATAAAAAAAAATCTATAGAATTAATTAATTTGATATGATTCTTTTATGGAAAATTACTTTTTATAAATTAAAAGTTAATTAATATTAATTAGTAAAATTAAAAATTGAATTATTCGTAAAAAATTAAAAACTTACATTATTTAAAAACTAAATGAGAATTGTAACAACAAAATAAAAAGAGTCCATGAAAAGCCAAAATTTTATTAAATTGTCATGGGCTTTTTTGTGATCAATCAAAGAAAATTTATTATTTTATTGGACTTTCACTAGTAACAAAATGATGGCCCCTCCATTCTTTAGCGGATTTTAAAACTTTTCAAAATGAGCAATTTCAAAAAAAAATTTTTTTAATCAACTTAACGCTTAGAAATTGTTCAAAGAGTTGCCTTTTGAAAATTTGAAAATTTGCACAGATTTTATAAAAATAATTGTTTCTGTTTTGGCTTAATTAATAATTTTACTTACAATGTGAGGTGATCCAGTTTTAACTAATTCACCGGGATGTTCAGCTAATAATACATCGACAGTTCTTTCGAATAAATTATCGGGCGTTAAATATGGACTTGTATCAATCGATTTTTTATTATTAACACAATTTTTATTATGATTATCATTTTTACTATTAATATTGTTATTGTTATTGTTATTGTTATTGTTATTGCTATTGCTATTGTTGTTGTTATTATTATTATTATTATTTTCATTATTACGATTATTTGAATGTTTTTTTGTATTTGTTGTTATTGTTGTTGTTGTAGAACTCACTTCACCCGCTATATACATTTTCCTTTTATTCTTCTAAAATTTCATCATTTCATTTAATTAAAAACAACAACATTAACAACAACAACAACAACAAACAACAACAACAATCGAATCGAATCGAATCGAATCGAAAACACTTGTGCAATTTATAGTTAAACCTTTTTTTAGTTTTCTGCAACATTTTTACAAATTAATAAACAAATGCAAACTTTTATAGTGGATTTTTTTTTTTTTGTTATTTATTAGCCAAAATTAATCTACAGACTTAAGATAAAATTTTTTTGGTTTTTTTTTGACTTTGTAATTTTTATTAAAAAAAAAAAAAAGAAATTATTAATAAATGAATTGTGTCCGCTTCTTATTGCCTTTGAGATACAATTAATTCATATTAATCATAAGATTAATTAAAAATTATAAAAATTATGATCGCTGTTTATTTTTTTTATCATCTTTATATTCATTTCATACCTCATACCAAATAAATGGACTCTTCATATTAATAATATAAATATTAGTAATGGATAAACAGGACTTGTAGTTGACTAATAAATACCTTACACTGTATTAAAGTATAATTACTTAGAACAGAATTCAAGTAAAATCATTAAGAAAATAGGCCTAAAGGAAAGTAGCGCGAGAAGCGACATGAAACAATTCATGGCAAGTTTTCCTTGAAAAAACAAAGATTTATTTTATATGAAATTTTAAAAATGTAGGCCATAATATTAAGAATTTTGATATACTTCAACGATGGTATCCATTTTGTATAAAGTTTCTAACAAACTTTCATCAAAATATCTCAAACAATCCTACGATTTTACATTCTGTAAGCCTGAACTGACTTTACAAATCTAAAAAATTTTATGAATAACTTAAATTGGAAAATTAAAGTTAAAGTAGCATGAAATTATCTAGATCGAAAACTCGTTTTTCTAATTGTTGCATACTTCGATATAAACTTTGCATAACTTGTTGCCACAATTGATGAAATGCCTACAAATGCTCTATTGTAAAATGTAACCAAACAAAATGGAAAACTGTTGACGGAAAATGAAAAAAAAAATGTTACGGAATCTATTGAATATATATTTATGTATAAGTATATATGATATGATAATTATTCATTCATTCAATATATACAAATGTTTAATCACTTGGCCACATGATTTGCCATCCTTCACATTCATTCATTTTACTGCTTATTTATATATAAATGTACATATATATATATATATATATATGTGTGTGTATGTGTGTGTGTGTGTATGTATGTTATGTATGTGTTTTTATATGTAGGCCTAATACACCGGTTAATAAATTTTCAAACTTGAAATCAATATTCATCATTTGTCACATTCGCTGCTTGTACTTGTACCTTTTAAAGAGATCAGAAATTTTGGCATTTTTAACATCCGTTAAAAAAATTTTGATATACATTATTGCAAGCATATTTTATCCAGTGCCACAAAGTAATACAAGAAATCGTTTTCTTTTTGCTTCGAAGTAAGCAAATAAGTGAAAATTATTTAAAATTGCGAATTTTTCGATGGTTTTAAAGGGTCAGTTATCCAAAAGTAAAGTAGATAAGTTTTATGCTTTCATTTGGTGGATATTTTTAATGCTTCATAAACCCACTGTCCATTTTAAGCTAACTAAATATTTGATTTTATTGGTAGTTGTACAAATACATTTAGAAATTTTAAAGGCTTTTTAAGAATTATTCAATTTCCTGATGGAGAACTTTATATGGATTGAGTGCGATATTTTTTCATCAGACAATTTTTAATTAACTTGTAAAAATGTTTAATTAACTTTAAAGTCTCCATACTTAAATCTCAGGAGATTTAGATATCTATAAAATTTCATATTCTCTAAATGTACTCGTTAAAAGATCGAAAACTTATTGATCTATAGATAATAAATAAATATCTGTATTTTCCGTTTAATAGACCAAAAAAATATCCTCTTAATTGCGTGTGTATGGTGTATCATAATTTCAACAATTGTTACAAGGACTCTGAATAAGTTTTTCCTCTTGTTGTTCATTTTTTCTTTGTGTTTTTATTTTATCATTTACTTTTCTCTACCTTTTTTGTTTTTCTTGTTTTTTATTTGTATTATTTTAATACGCATTTTTTTACATCACATTGTACGCCTCTATTTGGACTTCATTCATTCATTCATTCATTCATTCATTCATTACTGTAATCACAATTAGAGAGATCAGCTTTTTTTTTTTTTTTTGTTTAATAATTTTTTATGTTTAATGCATTTTTTATATAAAAGTTTTCTTGTTGTGCTTAATTGTTCTGCTTTTTTCGTTTTTCTTTTTTATTTTGAATTTGAAGTATAATTTTTCGAAAATATAAAAACACATAAGCCATAAAAGATATTTTTATAATCCTAAGGCATATCCGATTAAGTATAATTTTATCAATTGCGATTTTTATATAAACACAATTTAGTTAGAAAATTGCGTCAAAGGAAAACATTGATTAAATCGATATATTATATTGAAATTTCTAAGAAAAACTGCCGCTCACTCACTAATTACTCATTAATTGGATGGAATACCAGTACTTTTTTTCTAATTCAGGTTCAATCATTCAAATCTAAAATATGATCTTAAAATAATGTAAGGGAGGCATCTCACAACTTTAAGAGACGTTTTTTATTACAAGTATGAAAAAATGAAGTCTAATAGTTCAAAATTTCAGAATCCATATAATTTCTGGAAAATGCTTTCCTAGTTTGATCCTTATTTGATCCATTGTATTATGCCACGTTGACAAATAAATGACTTTGCTGTAACTGATATTTCATCTATAAAATTTTATCATTACAATTGAAAATTCTCAACTTTATTCTTAACAAATCAATAAAATAACACACAAATTGTAAGAATTTTTATACCCATGTAGGAGAACTCTGATCAATAAATTTATAGTTTCCCTGAGCCCGCAAGTTTTCCTTTTTTTAAGTATTCATCTGTTGCTGCTTAAGTCAAATGAAGGTTACTTTATGTAATCGTTTTGAAGACTACTTTTACATTTACTTATGATTGATTTTATTTTATTTTATATTATCAATTTATTTTTAATTTTTTATTTGTTACACAACACTCCATTTGATACGTTATTGCTCTACAAGCGGACTCACGGATGATGATATTTTCTATTCGCACAAGTTAAATTTAATTTGTTTGAAATATTAAACAGTTTTTGAAACAAAAAAAAAGAAAGATTTTTTTTAACAATGATAATACTAAAAAAAAGTTCTACAAACAATTTTACAAATCAAACAAAAAACTGGAACTGAAATAAATAGAGAAATCTGATAATGAGTATAAACTAAAACGTATAAATGTCAAAGCAGATTTTTTTTTTTTTTTTGGTTTTTACATTCGCCACTTTCGAAAGATCATCATACTATATCTCTATCCCTCTCATTCTCTCTCTTTCTTTCTCATTCTCTTTTAATCTATTCACTTTTGTTTCTTGCTCTGTATCAACCCATTTGTAAAATCACTTCTGGCACCAAGTGTCTCCTGTTATCATTCTCTATATCTGGCATTTACCAAATAACAATTAGCAGTATAATAAAATATGTGTGTGCATGTATGTGTGTGATTATGGTGTAAAATATTTATATATACATATCTACACATTCATCTATATAAACATTTACACATGGAAAAAAGCAAATAATATTCATATGAATGTGATGCGAAAAACTTTTCACGTGACGTTACTTTTTCTTTCCGTTTAATCCATTTGTTTTTTCCATTTGTGATTTGTTCATTTTGCATTTCAAAAAAAAAAGGCAAAAAAGCAAATAACCAAAAAAAAAAAGGAAAAAGTAAAACAATTTAAAACTAACTGTACGGTGAAAAGATGAGAAGAAGAGAAAAGAAGAAAAGAAAAAAAGAAGAAAACAAATCAAATGTTGGACATATTTTGTGAATGGCGTTGAGCTCACAGTATCAATATCACACAATAACTGTAAAATGCATGCAGCACTGAAAGAGCAAACAATAAAGTAATAGTAATAGAGAGGAAATGAATGATAGAGATAGAGTGAGAGACAGATAGTGATGGAGAAATGAATCATAAACTTAACAATTAATAAAATTGAAGAGAGTGAGGTCAATGTTTATGTGTATTTGTGTGTATTTGTATGTGTATATATGTAGGTGTGTGTGTGTGTGTATGTGTATGTATATGGTACAATAAGTGTAAAACATTGGTAAATTAACAGTTGCGGGAAATGGTTGACCAATAAAAAAAAATTAATTCTAAAAAAATAAAATTCTCTCACACAACGTCGCAATAACAGAAGCAAAAAAAAAAAATAAATAAATAAACAAGCAAAAGAAGAAAAAATGACGAACAGAATAATGTGAATTTGAATTTAATTGTGAATGCGAATGAGTGATGTGATGTGGGAAAGAAGTTTTCGAGGTCACATAGAGATATTATACAAATGATTTTCAGTTAATGAAAGTTATTCACAAACATTTATGACAACATTTTAAGGACGTACTTAATCAACAAAGTTATTCTCAAGTATGCCGTGATATATCACGACTAATAAAAAAACAATTCGGAATATAACAAGAAGAGAGGGAAAAACCTAACGGTAGAGTAAGTTGAATATAAAATAATGAATGTAAAATTTTTGTGAGAAGCTAAAGTACAAGGATAAGGATCTCATAAAATCTTAATAAATGAGAAACACACCAAAAGAGGATCGATGCTTAAGTCTAGGGCAATCTAACCATCCATTTTTTTATGTGATATCTGCTCTTAAACGTGATTTTCTTTTTTTCTTTTTTTTCTTTTTTTTATACTTCGATATTTCTAAGTTATATTAAGGTGACCACTGCGAACAAGTTTTGCAAGTACCCTCCACACTACGCATAATTTTGGCTATTGCCGTAATACGAGAAAAATTACTCTGGAATTTATCATACTAGCTTTACATTCGACTTGCACCAACCAAGAAGCTACCACACTTCAGAATAGAACGATTTATAGAATCTAGGGCATGGGAAGGGGATCCGTTATTAGATCAAAATACATCAGCGCACTGAAATCTCATAAACATCGAAAATTTTAACTTACAGCCTAAATAAAAGACATCTCGTAGACAAATTTTTACTTTCAAGTAAATAGGGGTGATAGGTTTTCCAAAACTTAAAGAAATGTATCAGTTTTAACAAAAAAATATCCTTCTGACTTTTTTTTTATATTCAACATTAATTTTGATACAGAATATAATTCAGATGTATAATCCCAGAGGCCTAAAAACGGATCTATCACTTTTTGGATTACTTTAAGCCTATCTGTCCATATACCTGCCTGATGCCTGGCGAAAATTGTTTCAAATTAAAATTTTATGGGAAGAAACTCATTTGTGACAACGTTTTCCAATAAAAAAACTTTTCAAATCAATCATAAATTCGATTTTCTCAATTTCTCGTCTCATAATTCATTCTTTTGACTTTTGATACACATTAAGTAAAATGCTGTATGATATTTACGATTTGACTCCAACCGAATTTAACATTTATACTTATTTTATTTGTTTTTCTTGCTGTAACGTATCAAATTTTTTTTTCGAAAAAGAGCTTTAACTTTTTGACTTTTTAGTGTCTTCCATTTAATTAGTTTCATCATTCCATTAATTTATAATCTCGGAAATATTTTCTTTTATTGGCTTGCATTTATCAAATCAAATTGAATTTGCATGAAATATTTTGAAAAGTTTATTAAATTTTCATCAAAAAATTTAACTTCAAAACACTTTAAGGTTAATTAATTATTTTTTTTTAAATTAGTATTATTTTTATTATTATTAAAAATATCTAAAAAAAAACACTTTTTATATTTCATATTTCATTTATATTTCTTATTCATTTCCTTTTTCTTTTACATTTGATTCGAATTATTTTACTTTTATTTCCATTTCGAGTTTAACATAATTTATGAAGATTTTTTGAATTATTAATTTAACAAATTAATTGAAATTTTTATATGATGGATGTGAATGTAACAAAATTCCTTAATATTAAAAATCTTATATTGAAAAATTTCCAAACGTAACAATGGACTGTTCCATAATATGAAATAAACTGAAGCACACTTATATTAAACTGAGAATCATTTTGGTTGTTTTTTTTATTCTCATTGTTTCTTGTTTACTTGTTAATTTTTTTGAATTATATTTTTGGTGATTTTTGCGGTAACCAGAAACGCGACCAATAAAATAAGCACACAATGCAACAATCGGTAACTACATCGACAACATTTATAATATCAACCTTAATGTTGGTTGATGACCGAAAAACAAAAAACAATAAGAAGGGAAATATTAACACAAGAACAGTAGCAACAACAGTAGCAACAAGAGTAGCAACAAGAGTAGCAGTAGTAAATCGATTGCAAACCATAACCAGATGTCGTCAATAAGATGCTGATACTGATGCTGATGCTAATGCTTATGCTTATGCTGAAACTGAAACTGAATTCTGATGAGGACTCTTTTGGCCCTACCGCTCTTGTTGTTGCTACTTCTCTTGTTGTTATTATTTGATAACGATACCCTCTATTGTTGCTGTTACTACGATGTGTTAACAACGTAAATGATAATATGTATGTATGGCTGTCTATCTGTGTGTGTGTGTGTGTGTGTGTGTGTGTGTGTGTTTGTGCATGTGTGGTAGTAATTGAGGTATACATGGAGTATTACGTGGTTAAGTTGCCAATGCAACAGTAACAACAACACCAACAACAACAGTAAGAACACCAATAACCGAGCTGGTTACGCTTCCATTGCAATATTTTCCTTTTTCATCCTTTTTCATCCTTTTTCATCCTTATTCTTTTATATCACGCATTTTCCTTGATTTTTCTTTCATCTATTTTTTTTTTTTGCCACTGATTCTGGTACGAATAAAATTATTGTCAACACCATCATTGCGCCAGCAACAACAATAATAATAATACGCAGCCGTTCTCTATTTGATGCGTGCACCAAACCTAAATGATTTATTTATTTAAGTTATATGCATGTGTATTAAAAGGCATGGTCGTATTGAACAGCGAAATGTATGAAAAATCACAAGATAAAAAAAAAAACCAAAAAGAAAAAGAAAGAAAAATCTCAACGTATTCGTTTTCTTGGGGTTTAACATTTACCGCGAGAACCAGTAGCAGCGGTTTCTCTTGTGGTACACACTCAATACCGCACCACTTCAAACCAACTAAAGTTAAAATCAAATAAAGCAGAGCAAAGCAAAATAAAACAACAAAAAAGTAAAGGAAAGTAAAGTGAATTTTGTGTATTTTGTTCTGTTGTTCCATTTTGTTGTACACTCATTCATAACACAAGAATCCCCCTCATTTTTATATTCTACACCAAAATGAAATAAAAGAAAACGTTCTTCCATAAAAACTCATTTATATTTCTTTCTTGCTCTCGTTTGGCGTTTTTTTTTTTTTTTTTGTGAATGCCACAACCATAAACATTCCAAGACATTTTTTCTAATACCCCAAGAAAAATATAAAAAAAAGCAAAATGGAAAAGAAGCGTTGAGTGAAAATCTCTTTAGAGGAAAAATAAAGGCCATCAAAAGTGTAGAAAAAGCTAAAAAGAAAGAATAAAACCAAGCAGAAAAGAAAAGCACACAATCTTAAGAGTTTCCAAGACCCATAAAATACAATACAAAGCAAAAAAATACAAGCGGAAATAGACTTTAAAAAAATCTCCAACAAAAAAGTAAAGCCAACAATAACGCAGCAGCCGTTATCGTCATTTATGCCCCAGTTCAATGTTCGTTTTTTATTTTTATTTTTATTTTTTTTTTTTTTTGTTTTGTTTAGTATGAAATTTTTCCATCGCCCTCCAAATAATTTAACTCAAATTCTTTTCCATTGACATTTCTAATAAAAATTTCTCTTCTCACCACAGAAAACTCAGTTGTTTTGTTCTTTTTGCCTAAAGACCAAAATCAAATCGTCTTTATATAAGTAAAATTGTGGAACCGAAAGAAATAAGAAAAAACTAAAGAATAAAAATAGAAATAGAAAAAAGACAAAAATAAAAATATTAAAAGGGAGTTGATGAAATTCACACACAGGAGAGCGCACAAACTAAGCGTTGTAGAAAGGAAAAAGAAATTTATGAGCATCTTATACAATAAAATATCGTATGCCACCATTAAAGATTGTGGTGAATATTTCTAAAAAGAAATTCACCCTTATTAATGAGAAAATAAAAAGAATGCAGCAAGAAGATGATATAAAAAGGAACAATAAAACCAATGTTATATTTTATAATAAATTTATTAGAATACTTAAGTTAGATGAAGCTTGCAAAAAGTGCAATAAATTCAAAATTAGAATGAGTAAAATATTGAGAGCTTAGAAAAATGGATGATGCATTTTAATATATTTAATGTAGACAGGTTCCTTTAGATCTTCTTAATTTAATGGCCTTTGAAATAGTTGAGAGATGAATGTAAAATGTTTACATTACCGTTATGTATTACCCCGTTGAATAATCCTAGAATTTTGAAATGGTATCTGGGCTTTAGTATTATATAATTTCTGACTGATGCGGTAGTAAATAAGTTCGGCAATAAGTAAGTAAGCTGTTTAAGATTTTACTTCAATAGGTCTCAGTTGTTTGAACAAATCAAATATTGTTTTTGAGTTACCAATAAGACTTCTAAGTGCAAGAGTTATAAAAAAAATTTTGACACATAACTATAGAAAGCTTTCCTTACACTGGGCTAGAATTAATCTATTAAATCAAACCGAATCGTTATATTCGATCGAGACCTTTTCCTCGTTTCATTTTCCAATACAATGATGATGTTAAAAATATCTGGCGCCAGAAATGTTTTAGTAATATTTTATGTGGGGAAGCAGTTCTCAAAATAGGCCGATCCGATTAAAAGTCGATTTGTATAGCTTATCAACATTGTAAACAAATTTTGATAAGTGTCATTTTTAATATGAAATACATCCTTCAAAATATAAACCAATCCAAAGCAAAGTTTTTGCATTTTCAATAATTGTTCAAAAATATTCAAAACTTTTTCATATAATTAAGAAAATATGTTGCATGGAAGGTGGACTCTCATAAAATTACTTTATTTTTTTTTTTTCTTTTTGGATTAAGTTCCATCAAAATGAGAGAGTTTACCAAAAACAACCATACAAAAAGTATGTAAATTTTTGAGTAAAACTGAATGGATTGGACTAAACTAACATAAGTCCAGCACAAGTCCTTTGGGTAGCACAAATGCTGCAAAATGTGAAATTTTATCTGCTGCGAAGATATTCAGAATCAATTCTATATGGAATAAAATAATATTGAAAATGAGATTTTTTTTCCAGGCATAAATTATGAAATCTGTTTCAAAAAAAATTCATTCATAAAGTATGCGAAAAAACTTTAAAAATTACATAAAACTGAAATTTTTTCCATTTTAAGAGTGTCGATTCTACTTTGCCTTTTATAACAAATAATTTCGAGCTATAAATTTTGAAATATGCTGCCAAAATCTTTAGAATATCTTCAACCTTTAAAAATATTCGGGGAGCCTTTTCTTTAAACATTTATTTTAAAATTA
Organism: Melophagus ovinus; assembly: GCA_023089585.1. Taxonomy (NCBI): domain Eukaryota; kingdom Metazoa; phylum Arthropoda; class Insecta; order Diptera; family Hippoboscidae; genus Melophagus; species Melophagus ovinus. The sequence continues at coordinate 9,385,044 of JAKKIB010000178.1, forward strand.
ATTTTAAATAGTTTCTGAACTGCCAAGCAAATTACAATAAATGAATTTTTCAATAAAATCTTCAATGAAATTTTGACAACAAAGGGAAAAATAAAAAGGCAAAATATTTCTATATGAATAAATGCATGATGAATTTTTTTCTGCCAATTTTTATAGGCGGAGTTTTATTTGATATTTAAAGAAAGAAAAAAATTTTAGAAAATCCACCACCTTTTACCTACATCGATATGTACACATGTGCATCATCGATGGCTAATATTAAAGGGTGTTTGTGGTTTCATAATCAAACCACAAGAAATTTCAATAGTGTTTGGTTAAATTTTCTAAAAGTGTATATCTGTGTGTGCATTTTTTTTCCATTTTTGTTGGCTTTCTCTTTTTGCGGCTTTCTTTTTGTTTTTTTTTTCTTTTTTGAGAGTATTTTAGCACTCGAGAGCCAGCCAATAAAAAATGCTGCCGAAAAAGAAATATATTCAAAAATTGCATGCAATCGTTTCTGATAAAGAATCACGTTAGGTCTTTCCCATTCTATATTTGCAACTACCCGATTTGATTTGATTTAACTTCATGGTACATTTTGTTTAGTTGAATATTTTTCATTTTCTTTTCATTTTCTTTGTTTCTTCTTTAAATTCAAGCAAATTGTTTTTATTTTCTTTTGTTCTTTTTACTTTGGTATTGTAACAATAAACTCATTGTGGCTAAACATGAACGGTCTTCCACTGACAGCGTTTCGCGGTGCACCAAAAATAAATTTTTCTTTTATTTTTGCTTTCATATTGAAAAGAATGAGATAAATTAGTTTTATGTATCCTGAACGGTGATGAGGCACCCATAATGCACCCATGAGACACCATGAGACACCCATGAGACACCCATTTTCATTTCATTTGCCAATATCAGCATCTCAATATTTTTAAATATCGTTTCATTTTTCAGTTTCTTGTACTATTTTCTTACATTTCTTCCTTTCGTCTTCTTTATAAGAAATGCGCCAACTCATTGGAAAGTTGGAATTTGCTTTTTTGTAGTGTACTCTTCAGCGTTACCTTAATGTAGGCTACTTGTGCTACAAGAAAATAAACAGCCAAAAAAATAAAAATATTTCATATGGCGGAATATTTTTATAGAGACAGCACTAAAGAAATACCGCCGGTACCTTTCACAGTCCATTATGTACTTAATTGTTTTGAAAATCATATTCAATTTTAGTGAGGAACAGCAACTGAATTGGAAGTAAACTCATGTGTCATGATGATTTATATGAAATCGGACCACGGAGGCCAAGGCATCAGCAATTTTAATTGGAGTTGACTTCGTTGTAGCTATGATGCCTCTTAGCGCTAGAGATGCATGTCAAAAATGGTAGTTTTCTACTTAAAAAATAGTGAGCGAAAAACTTATCCACTCCACACCAAAAGGTTTTTTTTAGAAACAAATTGCTTTATAAAAAATGGAAAATTTTATGAAATCTTTTAACAGAAACACTTATTTGATGTCTGTCTCAAAATTGGAATAACATCAACCAATTTTTTGGACTCATATTTCCATGTGAATCAGTCATATCTTAATGATTTCCTTAGAAAGTGAAAAATAATTTTAATTATCATCATTATCATCATTATTATTTATATTTTTTTTTTATTTTGTATTTGCCAGTTTTTATGATTTGAAAGAAGAAAGCAAAAAAGCGAAATGCAAAAGGCCCGTAATATTTACTAAATGTTGTTTACTTTTGGCCAATTAAAATGTAACCTAAGAACATGAATTCTCAAAAAAATGCAATAAAAATTTATAAAAATTGAAGTGTTTAAGTATTGTTGTTGTTGTTGTTGTTGTTGTTGTTGTTGTTGTTGTTGTTGTTGTAGTTAAATGTAATCTTGATGCAATTTTAATGGTTCCGTTTTCAACACGTTTTTTTTCTATGCTCTTAAATTTGCACTACGATATAAAAATTCAGTCGAAAGTTTTTCAATGTTGTGTTCCAAGCGCAAATGCAATTCAAATAAATGTACTCACATACCAATATTGCATTTATACCTTTAAGTTATTTACTTACAAGTATCCAAATATAAAACATCATAACAAATTAGATACTTCAATGTCAAAGCCTTTTATAACTTTCTCTAAGAAAATACCTTGCGTTGGTATGTTCTGTTTTTTACATTTGTCCATCATATTTTGGTATATTCAAAGGCTTATTAAAACTTTTGTAAGATCTCAGAGATAGCGTAGCCATAGGAAATCTACAAACTGCTTCCCATTCATGTTTTATGGGAAGTTTAAATGAGACAAAAAAAAAGCTTGCAAATACTCGTAGATCAGTCCATATTGAAAATGTAACATTATGGAACAAATGGTAAGCCCACAAATTAAAACAGAGGGAAATCAAAGTTGCCTGGCATTTTTTATCTGTAAAACTCTTAAAAATCGCGGCAACTTGGAAGAATCAAACTATCAGAATTTAGAACTCACAAATTTTCCATATTTTTTCCTTTTCCTTTCGTCTACTTTCTCTGCCTTCTTACTTGTTCCATTCTAATTATGCTAATTTAGAAATCCTTTTTAAACATCGAAAATCATCCATTGACTTTTTTATTTTTCCCAGTTAGAGGTGCATAAAATTTCTTGTTCCGAAATTCGTTTTTTTTTTGTTGCTGTTAATTTTTCTTTTGTGTTGATTTTTCTTTTAATTATTACAAATTTACATTGTGACACATTTGTCAACCTCAGCAACAATGACAAAAGGGTAACCAAATGCTACGTGCATGAGATTATTTGTATTGTCATCCAAAAAGAAATTCTCATTTATTTACACTAACAATGCGTACGTTTGTATTGTCATTTTTATACATAAACAATTCATATAAAATACAAGGACATAAAAATTAAACAATACAAAAAGAAAAAAAATCAACTTTACTTGACTTTTCTGGCAAAATCTTGAATTTATGATTGAAAATTTAGAGATAGTGCTGACTTTAAAGGATTTCGTTCAATTTTTTTTTTTTTTAAATACTAATAACGATTTATGAATAACCTTTCAACTTGTTTCTGTGTGCGTGTGTGTGTGTGTGTGTATGTGTGTGTGTGTGTGTGTGTGTGTGTACACTGCTGAAACATTTTTTTTTACCTTAATATTAATGTTTGTGAAACAAAGTTCAAATTTTGAATTAGTCTGAATTGAATTTTGTCGTTACGATAGTTATACAAATAAGGTAAAATTTAAAAGCTATTTTTTACTTAAAGAACTAATATAATTAAATTGTAATAAAGTAATTTTAGGCAAAAAAGGGAATTATTTTTAACGTAAAAATAAAACCATTAGCGAAAAGTTTGATATTTCATAATTCTCATTAAAAAGAAAGTGCCAATCCTAGAGGCTGAAAACATTTGGTTGTTCCAAAATAGTTGCCAATATAAAAATGGAATATAAAAGACTACAGCACGATGTTGCTAGATCGAGGAATAAAAACCTAAACTGGCAAATTATGATGCAAATTTTTAGAAAGGAAAAAAGAGTATCACGTTTCTACTGGTAAAAATGTCAAAAACTAATCAAAAAAAATCTTTTGTAATGAAAAATACTTGAACAATTAGATTAATATTTTTAATAAAAAACAGTCATATGTTTGCACTTTCGATTAATATTCTTAGATAAGTCAAGTGATTTATTAAAGTAATTAAGAAAAGTCAGCAAGCAAGAAGACTAAAAAGAAGACTTTTACTATTTGAAATTCTAACACAATTTCGATCATTTATACTTCAAATATCAATTTGAAGTATAAATTAAATATGAACAAATTTAAATCTGATTTGTGCAATACTTTAATTTTTCTTTACTTAAATGGAAAAGAAGAAATATTGCAAAAGGTACAGATTGATGCTTTATTACTCTAAGCAATTAAACTTAATAGAAAATGAATAAGAGTTTAGATCATCATCAATTCATATTTGAATTAATTGACAAAAATGGCAATCGATTAAGTAAGAATTTTACAAAAGTCCACTGATATAGTAAAGTTTCTGATTTCTTCAAAATAATGATTCAAATTAGTTTAATAAAAGATCTTTATATGTTGCAAAAAATTCGTTAACTCGAACCATTTTCAATGTAATTTATTCGTAAGCAAATAATAGCGAGTTTAATAGAAATTTCCAAGAGGCCCAATCAAGTCATTCAAATTCAAAATACAAAACAGCACAGCAAATTTTAACAAGATTTAAGACAGATTTATATGAACAAAAAGACCAGCTTTAAATCGTTCCAGGATATTGACTTATTTACTAAATTTAATCAATTTAGTAAATAAGTCCTTCTGGCAATTACATACGATCCAGATGAGCTCATTATGTTCTATAGCATATGTTATGGTATGTAGGGTGTCGAGAAAGGAATAAGTAATAAGTTAAAGTCGCAAAAAAAGCATCTTGCCTCTCTTAAAAGCTAACTCATCGCTTGATTACGCACTTGGGAGTGGTAACCGCGTTTTATGGTTTGTTTGGCATATTACACAGAAAAAAAAACAAGTAAGCATATTACAATTTGTTATTGGGCTTTCTTATGCATAAAATTTATAAAGTAAAATTTATAAAGTAAAAAGAAACGAAAGAAAATAAAAAACTCTGCCTTCATAACAGAAGAAAAAAAACTTCATAAAATGGATACGAAGTACGCTTGCAAATTTCGCAAATTTTGAAGGGTATATATAATTTCCGTAAGTAAATAAATAAATAAGTAAGTAAGTAAACACCCTTAATACACACAACAGACATTTACAACATTTACAACTTTAACAACATTCAGTTTAAATAACAAAGGCAAACAAGAACAAAACATACAATCAAAAATCAACGGAAATGTAATACTTTTATAAAAAAACACACAAAATAGCAGAAAATTAGAAAAACAATAAGATGAAATAAAAGAAGCAAACTTTGAAAAAATGTTAGTAATAATATGAATATATAAAAAAAAAAAACAAAGCTAAACAAAGCGTATGGAAAAATTACATTTAAACGAAATTAAATTTTGAATGCCCACCATGCACGATAACGCTCATTAATAAGCGGTGACTTTTTTTCTTATTTTACATTCAACTATTAAATTCAACTATTTATAGTTAAATATTTGCGACTAACGGTAAGTCTCAAATTGCTACTTGAACAAAACCGAGTACTTACAACGTGTCTTAGAACGTGTCGTTCCCAACGAATAAGCAGAGAGAAATTATTAAATCGTTTCAGATGAAGTTCGCATATTGAGAAAAGTCTAAACGCTCTTTTTAAATGTTATAAACATTTTGACAAAACAATTCTACTTTTGTATGGTAAATATATAAACTCACATGATGCTGTATCATGCAAAGGCATTCATCGCATACAAAGTCATTTATTTTTTACTTTATCTCTGATTAAAGTTAACAGTTAATGTTTAATTCAAAATATACGACTGCTAGCATTTTATTGTATGCTACAACTACATTTACAGCTGATAAAACCATTAGATTTGTCATTTAACCATAGATTTATAGGCCATTCTATTTTGTTAGAAAAAAAAAAAAAAAAAAAAGGAAAAAAGAACACATAGAACAAAAGGGCGAACATAAGCAAATAATTTGTTATGTTCATCGAAATGTTCGATCTTATAAAAAACAACTTTTTTTTAATTTACACTTAAGCCCTAAAAAAAAGTCTTATAAAAAAGAAAATATTAATCGTGTTATAGATATCTATAATGCCCGTTCGCTTACCAGAAATTACGTGCTTCGCCTACATAATCGTGCGAAGCACGTAATTTTATTAGGCTAACAAAACATTGAATATTAAGTACAATTAAAGTAATTTTTTCTATGGGCCATTGTTCAATTTGTCTCTTGTTAAAATAACTTTTCACTTGCAAAGTGTTTTCTATTCTTTATATATCATACATGTATTATTAAAAATATGGTTAGATTGAATACCTGAATATTGTTAAATAAAGTTAATAAAAAATGTAAGGCTCCATCTTAACACTTGCGGCCCCCAAAAAGTCCAATAACAATAACAAATTGCAAGAAACTTAGTTTGACCATTGAAAATTTTAATGATGTTGCAACAAAATGTCATGGTCAACTATTGTCACAAACCAACAACCATACACACATACACACACACATACATGCATACACACATACTACTGATAGAATAAGATTATTCATTAAGGAGGCTGTATCTTATTTAATAAAAGAAATTCTTACATAAATTCCATCTGCTGGATTATTTTTAGTTGTGTACCAAACATTGAAGATCTTTAGAGAAGTTAGGCCACTATACGACTTTATATAAAGAATCTAATACTACAGTAGTGTTTTAGGTTTAAAAATACAAAAAATTGTTAATCGGTAGCAAATATTTCATGAAACACTAAGCCATCAATAATGGAAATGGAAATTTAAAGAAATATTTGATAAAATTTTGTTTTGATCTTTTAAAGAAGCAAATTTTTTCAATTATATCATACTTCTTTTTCACTTTTCCATTTAACACACTATTCTTCCAAGGAAAATTGCTTTAAGAAAAAAAAAAAAAGAAGAAGCACAAATAATTCTTTAGGTATAATAAAGTTCCTTTTATACTCAATTCTGCCAAAGATTATGAACGTTGTAACATCACATAAAAATAAGTACATCAAATAACTTTGAGAAAAGTGTTAGTGGATAAACAAGGCAAAGGAAGAAGGATAACCTTTAAAAAACAAAGTATTGATTATTACAATTGTACAAGTGTCATTATCAACAACGTAATTGCCCCAACACAACACAATTGAACATATGTAGAAAGTGTGTTCAATTATAGATTGCCCAAATAAATTGTATGAATGAATCTATTGATGTACATTAAGTACATTCATGATAATGATATCATGACAATGTAATGGTCAAATGGTAAAGGACTATCAAGCGCATCCGAGTGACCCTTTCAATTAAGCCAAATAGAAGAAATGGAAGAAAAAAGGAAAGGGCCAAGTTAAATTTAACCTCGCAAAGGATAAATGTAATAAATACTACATCAATGTAATAATAATAATAATGGCAATAACAATAATAGCACAGGCGAGTTAATGATGGGCAATACAAAATGAAGATGCTGCTGTTATACATGCTGCCACGTTGCCACGTTGCCACATTGCCACGTTGCCAATAGCGTAGGACAAGCAGGTCGATATTCTTTTCTGTTAACATTTTTTTGTATTTTATTTTTTTACCACTTAAAAAGTGCCACAATACAGAACACGCTTCACTTGTCACACATGCTAACTGCTCTTCCTTTTTCCCAGCAGCTTCCTTAAGAAAGAAGAAAAAAAGGAGAGAAAAAAGCGAACGAAAAAATGAACGGGGATAACGTATAAATAAAGAAAAACGATAAACGAAAAATGTATCAATATCAGCAACAATATATCGGTAACCAAGTGTACAAATGAATGAATAGCAATAATGTGGAAATGTCCTTTAACACAAATAACACAAATAACACAAATAACATTGGCCTTCTATACCCTCGACCATAAAGATATTTTGTAACATTTGAACGATGGACTTCTCCTCAGTATCGTAATCATTATTATTATTATTATTTTTTTGTTATTATTGTTTTTGTTATCATTTCTATTCTATTTTATTCAAGTGTAATAAAATTTTTATGCTACAACACTTTTGATACCAATAAAACTATCATTTTGTACGGTATCGCGCATTGGCTAACAAATTGTATATCCTTAAAGGACAAATGTTAAAATGTTCAACAAATTTCATCAAAAAAAAAAAAAAAAAAAACAAAAAACAAAAAGTAATTGTCTTGATTTTTCAAATATCAATTTTTCAAATAACACTTTTTCTTTTTTTATTTTTTTATCTAAAAGATTTTAAAATATCTGAATTTTAGAAAACCGTGTTTTAATGAAATAAGCCTAGAATCTCCCTTCAATGAAATCGGCCATTCAATTCTGTTAAATTTTCTATGACAAATTAAAAAATAAATCGAGCAAATTTTTCATCTAGTCATCGAATTATTAAGAAACTTGCTAGTGCAATTATCAATGCGCAACTCCATTCGAAATAAGTTAAATATGATTTTTTTGGAACTTTGATAGAACCCAAGTGAAAATTCAGAATTTTGAATGGTGAAAGGTGAATGAAAAACCCTTTCTAGATGAATCTAAACTAACTGAATGAGAAGTTAATTTAAAGTTGTCTTACAATTTATTGTGTAATTTCAAATTCATTTATTAATACGATTAATTTTTGTTTTTGTGTCAATGTCATTTTATTTGTGCAATTTATAAGGGATTTTTCAAATGTATTTACAATTGGGCACATATGTGGTCAAAAAAAAAAAACAGGTTACAAATCGTAGAGGGTTTTGTTCATTTACTAAAACGATAATATATTTTTTTTCAAGTCAATGGATATTTCAAATTATTATGAGGCCCCTAAATCTATGGTCATATAATAATTTGTTTTCACTTTCTATAAAATACTTTCTATGAAAATTTTATTACAAGTAATTTTCACGCCTCAATCTAAACAGATAATAAGTAAGAATAAGTCAAACTTTCTATTTTGCTTTTTGAACGTCACCAAAAATACATAATATTTTGGACTTGAAAAAATTTTGATTTTATTATAAATATGTCCCCATTTTCATTATCCGCTTCCATATAGAAATTAATAATGAGTTTATATAGAAAATTACTAAAATTCTAACAGTAGGCCCCAAATTTCTCTCAGCATTCAAGTAAACAATTTACATTTAATTAATGCTGATTGATAAGACATTTATAGATAATTTTCAGCCCATAAAATAGATAATATAATTCTCTCTGAAAAATTTTAATGAGAATGAAATTATTAATTGGACTTTCTTAAAGTAAAATATAAATATTCCGATGAGTCCCAAACTATGATATTTCTAAGAAGAGAGAAAAATGAAAATGACATAACACTTAGCAAACGAAAATGTAGCAATCGAAATTTATTCAGACAAAATCGAGACCCTTCGAATATGATAACTTTTTTTCTCATAAATTACATTAAATAAAGGTCAATTCATTTATCAAATAAATTTACAATTTATGTTTAGAAATTCCAAAAACTCACAAAATTGTAGAAGTTTTCTTGTATTTTGTTTTTTTTTTTTTTGTTTTTGGTTTTTATTCATTATCCTTTAGAACATATTTACTTATTTTAACATAATTTCTACAAAAATGTAATCCTTTATATTTGAATGCTTTATTTGAAAATTACAATTGCATTGATAGAAATAAAAGTAAGAGAAATTGGGAATATGGAGAAATGGAGAAATGGAGAAATGTAAATTGGAAGAATGGAGAAATGGAAATGAAAATGGATAAAGTTGATAAAGTGAGCGGAAATTGAATTAAGAAATTCAATAAAATTAATACGCTTGGGCACTTAAAACTTTTCTATTTCTGTTTTTTTCGGTTTCTCTTTTTTTCTGTTTTTGTTTGTTGTTGCTTTTGTTTTTGGTTCTTGCCCTTCTTAACTTTCATGTAAGCATTTTATGTAATGTGTAATGCATTGTATGTAATGTGTGTGCCCAATTCCACTTATTATCATTTGCCCAAATTGTACATACATTCACACTTGTATATGCGATAGAGTTCACTTTAAATTTGTTTAGAATTTTTGCTTGATTTCATGAGTATGAGACATGAAAATTTCAAGTTAAGTGTAGACTGAAAACGCTCTTAAAACTTCTGAAGAGATCTGAATAGTCTCTGCATCGATTTAGAGATGTCTGTCCGATCTAATAACATGTAACTAAAATTGCCAGCGATCGACCACGCAATTCAATCAAGAATTACAAAATATAAAAGTTTCATTTTAGTCCATGATCATCTTCTTCTAATCGAAGACTTATATTGTCTAAACAAAAAGGGAAACGTATCGGATGTTCTTATCAAACACAATTCAATATCTCATTAAAGGATAATCAAAATTGCACAAGAGTTAAAATTGTTTCACTAAAAGAAACAGTAGTAGCCGTATTTGCTGTTGCTATTGTTGTTGTAGCGGCATTTGTTCTATTTGTTCTATTTGTTGTTGTTGTTGTTTTTGTTTAAGTTGTTGTTTTGTTGTTGTAGCTGTTTTATTGTTATTGAAGTTGTTTTTGTAGTTGGTGTTGTTGATGTTGTTATAGCGCTATTTCTTCCTCTTCCTCTTCTTCTTTTTCTTGTTGTATGTGTTTATGTTATTGGTACTGTTTGTATTACGTGTTGTAGCGATATTTTTGTTGTTGTTGTTGTAGCCTTCAAGTGTTATAATGCGACTAGCTTGGTTCCATATAATTGAATTTAACTTTAAACTTATTCAAAATACCGTTGAATTATTTGTACATAGCATTACAGAAAAACATGTAAGAACTTTAGGAAATATGCTGCCATTTGAAGAATGCTGCTTAACAGTGCTGCTTTGACATAAAGCATCTGTTTTTGTAAAAAGAAGAAGCAGAAATATATCTAAGTATGCAAAAGGTAATTGTGCAAAACAGCTGATTGATTATTTTCAATGTGAAAAAAATTCTAGTCGAAAATTGAATTAATTAATGTAAAAATAACTTTAATAATAAGGAGAAAAAGAAACAAAAACAGGCATCCACAGGTAAAATCACAATTAGAAAGATAATCTTGAAACTTAAAACAATTTTTCCGAAAAGATTCAACTGTTGAAGGAAAAATTAACATACTCAATAATCATGACAGATGAATTGTCAGATATCAAAGAACAACAGATTAATACAAATAACAATAGTAAAGAAACTTCAGCTGGAGAAGGTCGACAACAATTATTAGATGCTTACGCTGCTGCTGGTCTACCATTGAATTTTGCCTGGTTTCATAGCATTAGTGTGGAATTCTCAGAAATATCATTTAAAGAGGTGAAAAACAAGTAAGAAAATATTGTTTGGCATAAGCCAAATCTTCATAACACACCACTTAGATAGAAGGGTGTGCTTAATAATTTGTCTTTGCCTTGCACGTTTCTTATTCTGTTAATATGTATGACTTTCAAAAATTCTACGACAGTCAAGCATTCAAGCATAGAACTATGATAGACATATTCCTTTCACCATCTCATTAAATAAATAAAATCCTTAATAACTATGTGGTGTCTGTAAGACAAATACGATATATGCGTTGTATATATCTTACAAATCCTATAAATCCTATAATCAATTTAATTACGAAGCTCTCGTTTGTGTTATTGTAGAAAATTGGTCACGGTTCGTATGGTGTTGTTTATAAAGCATTTTGGCGTGATCGTTACGTGGCAGTTAAAGAGTTTGGACCTAAAACTGAGCAAAAAGCAATTACAACCGAAGTCAAGCAATTGTCACGAGTACAACACCCTAATATTATTGCCTTATACGGCATAGCCAGCAATCAAATGTCTACATATTTGTTAATGGAGTATGCAGAAGGTGGCTCATTATATGATTTTTTGCATGGTAAAGTGAAACCGAAATATACTGCTGCGCATGCTCTGAATTGGGCACTTCAATGTGCTGAGGGTGTTGCTTATTTACATGCCATGAAGCCTAAGCCACTAATACATCGCGACCTGAAACCCTTGAATTTATTATTAACTGATAAAGGACGCATTTTAAAAATTTGCGACTTTGGCACTGTAGCGGATAAGGCTACTTTAATGACCAACAATAAAGGTAGTGCTGCTTGGATGGCACCCGAAGTATTTGAGGGTTCAAAATATACAGAAAAATGTGATATATTTAGTTGGGGTATTGTTTTATGGGAGGTATTATCCAGACAGAAGCCATTCCACGATGTAGACAATACGTACTCAATTATGTGGAAAATACATAAAGGTGAAAGGCCACCGCTACATCCAGACTTTCCCGAACCGTTAAAAGACTTAATGATTGCTTGTTGGAAAACTAAACCAGAATTACGACCATCCATGAATTATGTAGTTGATGTAATGAATAAAATGGTTTTGGAATTTCCAGGAGCCGAAGAGCCTTTGGAATATGAATTTATTAATCAACAAGTGAGACATACACCATACATTAAAAAAATAACTATTCTTATTTTTATTTCACATTTCAAATTTACTTTATTAGATTATTAGTTCTAACACTGGGACAACTAATGGTGACAATTTCACATTGAATTTTAGTAGTTTCACCTCATCGAATTACAGTTTCAAATCATCAGAAATCACACAAGAAAGTTCAATTAATAATACTACCTCTAGCACTTCTACAGCATGCGAAGAATTAAATTATTCAAGACATATGCAACCAGTACATACTGATGCAGGAGTATCTCGTTGTTGGAGTATTATACCTGAAGAATCTGAATCTACAATTACAAATGATTGTACAAGTGATATCAAAGAAGAATTTAATTTAATTTCCACGGCTGAGTCTGCACAACGCTATGAAACTATACGCAACAACATGTTACAAATGGCTTCGATTCCAATGACTCCATTAGAAATAGACATCGATCCAGTATGTTTGCATTTAAACATTTAATTGAAATGTTTTAAGCTGAAGTGTTTGTATTATTTTGGTTTCTTTTTTAATAGCATACCTGGGACTTCAATACAAGTGACAGCCTTCTAAGTAAGTAGAAAATATCAATATATTTTTGAAATATTTTTAAAATGTTGAAATTTATTTTCATTAAATTGTAAAAATACAACAAACTATTAGCCGAAATAATGTGCCAAAGTGGAAAATTTCTGAGAAATAATATAAGATAAAATTACAAATTTGATGGTTTTCTTAACCACTCTATAAAGATTTTTCGTATCAATCTTGAAAGTTTGACGAATGGAAATGTGAAACAAATTTTCTAAAATATAATGAAAAGATTTCAAAGTAGCCACAATCAAATGTATATTTTCAATTAGACTTATTCATATTCTGTATTTACTCATGGACATTTTCCTGATTTATTTCCTAAAATGGAAATCATTTGTTAAAGTATTTTTACCATATTTTTGAATTTATTCAGAATTCTCTCTGAATCGATTCAAATTTCATAATTTGAAATAAGCGAGAACATCGACTCATAAACTTTTTACCTTTTAAAATATTGCAGTATTTTTTCAAAAAAATTAGATTAAGTTAATTGCGTGATATAAAATATTCGATAATGGTCTTTTTTAAAGACTTATACCATCGATTATGACGCAAATAATTTAAATATTTTATGGATAATACAGATCAATTATAATCTAAGAATAAGTTTGTTTACTGAAATTTTAAATGCTTTCATTATCAAAGCTATAAATATTAATAAAAACAACAAAGATCCTCAACCGAGATCATCAAAGATTTATTTCATTAATATGAAATAAATAAAAAAAAGTTATCCAACAAATATTTTGTGTGCAATGTTGGATCTAAATGAACTTGTAAAATGTAAAATTGCTCATATAAAATCAAAAAAAAAAGAGTAAATTGTCACATCTAGCAGTAGACATACAGTCTGGTATATGATTAAACAAACCAAAATAAAAAAAAAAACCAAATTAATTAAATAAAAAGAAGAAGATATTCAAACATCACCAGTAAATAAAAACAATGAAATAAATGGAAGAGAGAAACAAAATTCAAAAAATTCATGTCATTTATTTAATCAATGGCAAAAAAAATGAATAAATTCTCACTTATAAATAGCAATATAGAATAGAAAACAATAAGAAAATTATATTTGGCTAATGGTCACTTTTACAAAGACCCACCATATGGATGGACTATATGTTTTGAGCTCAAGTACTCCCATAAAATTTTATGTTTAAAATCTTCAGCTTTAAAATGTAAAAGAAATATACTTATTTTTATATAGTAAGGTAGGCGTGGCCATGAACCGATTGATATACAAGCGTATAAAAAATTTCACAAGTTTCTATTCAACTGAACTTTTGTGGCCAATAACTTTTATTTTTCGTTACTACAACTACAAAACATTTTGAATTTTTCTATCAATGGCAGTACAAACATCTTGATCATAAGAATACACTTTTTTTTTAAATTGTATGCAATGTGCGGGCGTCAAAAAACAAAATAAAGAAAAAGAAGATACAAACAAGAAAACAAACAAATGATTTATTCATAATAGAAACAATATTTCAACATTAATTCAAATGTTTCAGTAAATGAAAATTATTAAATCATTAAAATTCACAGATTGCACTGTAACGTATTCCATGAATCATTCAGCTACAACATTTAAAGAATATTAAATAATTATATTGAGATATTATGAGAGAATGGGAATGGCCACACATCCATCAAATCATCTACAATTAAATTGCAATTATCTAGTAAGGTAAATTTTTGAATTAATTACACAAACATGACACAATAATTGCGTTGTCAATCAAATAACTTTTTCTTTTAACACATTTCACAAGGAAGTCTAATTCTATCATTCTGAGGGATGTTAATTTGGGAAAATTTATTGATTTTATATTAAACAATATATTAATAACGTTATTCTGTATATCTCTATACAAAAAAGTCTCATTCAATAATCTATTGAATTCATGTGTTTATTACTCATACGCTTCGTATGCCAAAGGAATATAACATAAGTGATAAATAAATGTACCAAGAGATAAATTTTGTGAAAATGCGAAAGCAATGAAAATGACTACATTTATGACTCATAAAACAATAGCACACACACACATAGACACACACACATGCACACACACACACATGCACACACACACTTGCACACACACGCACACACATACATGCATACAAAAAAAAAGAAAGAAAAGAAAAGAAAAATACTTCTAAAAAAATTTATGTAAAATAGATGAAGATTATGTATGAATGCCTGAATATGCATGCGTGCAACAACAAACTAGAAGAAGAATATTGAAAAAGTTGAATTGCTCATCTATTAAAATAATGTTGTTCTTGTTGTTCTTATTATTGCTCAATTTTATTCATATAATAATAGTAATAATAATGCATAAAATCAAGCATACAAATTTTGCATGTTGCAAGACTAAATGTCTGTGTAATACGTTATTCTGTAACAATAGCAGCAAGCAACAACAACAAGTGGCATATATTTTCAATTATTTTTATACTTTTGTTTCTTTATGGGGGATTAGTTTTTTGATGTTCCTTCTTTTCTAATTTTTTAGTGCATTTACTCCTCAAGGTATCTCATATTTATATATATTTACTATTTCTCAGAAATATATGACGCCTTTCTGCGAAAGATTGTTCAGTGCTAAATAATATTTGTGCGTTTTCTCATATAAACGGAAGATAATTTGACAAGTGAAAAATTAAAGATGAAAATGTAAAAGAAGAAGTAGAAGTTGATTGATAAAAGAAAATTATTTTGATTTCTGCTAAATTATGCTTTTAAAATTGTTATTATTGTTGTAGTATGTTGAATGATAGAATTATGTTAAATAGAAACTAAATCTAAACAAACAAATCAAGAACATTTAAATGGACAATATGGGTAAGAATTGAAACACTTCAATTACTCAGAAACCTTAAAAAAACTTTCGCTGCGTGATCTCTAGCGATCCAGATAAATGCCTTACAATTTTTTTTTTTTTTTTTTGCAAAAAAAATTTCAAAGAGATTAAGTAAAGGTGAAATTTTTGAAATGATTTTTCTAAAAATTTTTCTAAATCATTAATCATTAATTACAGAAAACTAACACATGGGTCAAAAAGTTTGTAATGAGATTTTTGACAAATTTACTTGATGTAGATCTTTAAATCGATAAAAATCAAAGTTTTTGAATACTTATAATTTTCATTTGAGTGAAAAGCTCCAAAAAAGAAAAACAATGACAAAAATTTTTTGTATTATTTTAATTGAGTCAAATCGAGTAAAAAAAATTACATATACACATTACATATACCCACTCACACAAACCTTCGTATGCATATAAATAATTATACCCCGCAACATTACCAAATATTCAAGTGACGCATGAAAACTATTTTCAAAAACAAAAAAAAAAAGGCAAAATAGAATATTTTTTTATCTCTTCTTTATGTTTTCATAATCCACTTATGTTGATTACGCATTCGCTTTTTTAAAATTACACAGATAAATAAAAAAAAAAAAAAGAAAAAAAATGACGAAAGGAAATGAAATGAAATAAAAGTTGAGAGAAAGCCCATAAATCTCAATGTAATTTGCGAAGAGTCAATAATGTTTTCATCATTTCTTACAACCACTTTTTTCCATTTTTGTATGCTATAAATAACTCTTCAAATCATCATACCAATCAATTTCAATTTGCATTATTATTGGACAAATTTTGACTTAATATTTATGCAAAATTTTAGCTTTCTATCTGTTGAAAATAGTTTAGATAGATTTAGAATTACAAGTAAAAAAGTAAAAGTTTTCTTCACTTTAGGTAGAATTTTGGGCGTGTTCTTTGACCTATTTGGCCCAATTTGAAATTGCAAGTGCAAGAGTGCAAGAATTTCCAATGATTCTATCAAATTTAAGCTTGATATTTTAAATTTTATCGCCAGAGGAATGTTTATAACAGACAGACGGACAGACATGTTGAAATCGATTCAGAATTTGACTTTATTGGATTTCCAAAGCTTCCTTCTAAAAATTACAAACATAATGACAAAATGAAAAAAATAAATTTTTATAAAAATATTTAAAGTCCAATTAATTCTTTACAAATTTGACCAATTTGACTTTAACAAATCATTTTATAAATGTCTTTTTAAATATTACATTTTTTTTATTAATTTTTTTATTTTATTTTTATTATTTTTATTTTTTTGAATAATAATTTTTAGACTTGATTGGTTATTAAAAAAAATTGCTAGATAATTTGTGTTCATCTAATTGTTTTATCTCACCGTACATTAATTCCGTATTCATCGCACAATAAATCATTTGTTTTTCATAAAAATCAAATAAAATAAAATAAAATAAAATAAGATAAAATAAAATTTTAAACATTAATTTTAATGTATAATTTAAAATTAACTTTATCATTAGCGTAAATTAATTTTAATTAACTTATAAAAAGTAAAAATATATTAAATAAAATATGCACACTCGATCCATAATATTTTACACTTTCATGTGAAAAATTAATACTAATAAATTCTAGAATTGAAAAAAAGGTCGATGGCATGTTAAGCAGCTTCAAGCAGCCTTGTATCGATAACGATTGCATTAATTTAATAAAGTTTAATCGAAAGAACCGATTAACATTAGTCCCGCTTAAGATTTCAGAATAAAACTTTGCATACGAAAATCAAATCTATTTTTAAAAAATTCCTTCTTACCAGAATTTTTTTTTACTTTATTTATTTATCTATTTATTTATTTATCTTTTAGGCGAAATTCGGGTCTATTTATTTCATAAAAAAAAATAAATAAATAAATAAATAAATGAACCAAGAGAAAAAAGCTTCCATGAATTACACTTTTTCAGTTTTCCTTGAAAAAGCAGGGTACTTAATGTACCTTCAAAACTTTACCCCCAAATTTACAACTTTACTTAATAATTTTTGTTCTACAAATAGATTTTTATGCAAAACAAATAAAGAATAGAAAAAACTAAGAAGAAGAATAAACTACGTGACATGAATCATCGCATCTCTCGAATCTTAAAAATTAGTTCATTTTCATAAATGATATACACAAATTTAATATTTATGGATGCTTTAAGAAAGTTGAACTTATACAGCCAAAAACGCTTTGAAGACCTCTATTGAGGGGTCTTCAAAAAATCCATCTAACTTTTTTTTAACTGTAATCTAAAATTCCATTAAAAAAACAAACAAATTGGAAAATTGTATTCAACTGGGGCCACATTATGATTAACCACCATCCAAACCCCATGATATTACGATTGAAAATTTGTTTCTGTTTTTCAATAATAGAATAGACAGAAAATGTAAACATAAAATGTTGGAAAATTTCACAGGCTGGCAGAACAGACGTTGTTGTAAATTAATGGCCTTACTTTTTGTATAAAATCTCTGTGTGCTAATTTTTTTTTGATTTGCAAACATGAAGCCAAAACTCATCAATAACAATCTACGTGCAAGAACTGTCAAATGTAAGCTCGTTAATTGGACTGACAGGCAGGTAGACATGTCTAAATCGATTCAAAAAAATTTGAAATGCCAAATTGGTAGCTTTGCCTTTCTACTTCCACTTTGTTCATAAATTGAATTTATATCTTTAAAAAAAACATCACATTTATTTACAAATTTATTAATTTACAAATAGTTCATATTTATCTGTTAACGATCCATGTCCATGCATACGATATGGGCGTCAGATAAAGAAAGAAAGTGATCAAGCAATGTTGCCTCTTAATTATTTAATGAAGTAATTTTCATATAATTTCAATTGAACATTCTCATTGATTACTCATATTTGATTTTGAACTTTTACACTTTTTATGCGCACTTATTTACACATACGCATACATACATACATACATACATAAACAAATGGCATACATTTTGTGTATGATTTAATTATAAATATGCCGGCATAAGTCACTCGAGGTAAAATGCGAAATATATTTGTGTATTAATATGAATATGAATATGAATGTGAATGTGAATATAAATGTGAATGTAAATAGATGGTGTAATTATAAAGCATGCTCAATAAGAAAATTCTCATGAGTGATTCATGGCATAAACAATTTCACTTTGGGTGATAGACTCTTTCGCCTTAGACTGGCTGATTATTAAAGAAATGCAGCAAGAAAGGCACATACAAAATATAAATTGAAACAAAACAAAACTAGAAAATTTTTTTGCCTTAAATAACCAAATAACCCAAATAATAAATTTTACAAAAACAACAAAACCACAAAACAACAAAACAATAAAACAATAAAACAATAAAAGTGAAAATTTCAATCAAATCAACAGAGCAATGATAAATTTGTGCCTTGTTAGAATATTTTCACCACCAAATGGAAAATAATAGAATTTAAATAGGAAAATTGTAGTTACAGTCGCATCTTAAATGCTCACAACACAAATCAAATTCAAAATGGCAAAATAAAATATTTTATATTATCAATTTGACTCATCCGTCACAAATTAAAGATGACAAATGGTAAAGGGTTTGGCCTTCTCAGTACTTAGATATTGAATTAAATCGTTTATGCAAAGTCATCTATTTAAATATTATAATAATGAATGTGATATGATGTAGATATGCCCAGCTGATTGACTCACTCAACATCGTATGTGAAAAACTGCACAATTTATATGTACAAAAAATTTCGATTTTTCTTTTGAATTTATGGCGGATAAACATATCGAAATCCCTTCTAAAGTTCTTACATTTTAGACAGGCTATAGATCTACTTTCTATTAAATTATTAAAAATCAGGCGAAATATTCCAATCAAGCATGTCTATGTGATAAATTATGGTCAGCTATTCATCGATTCATCGTAACATTTTCGTAAAGCATTTTCCATAATTTACTTAACTTATATTTGCGTAGATGCAATTTTAGATCGAACAAATGCAGTAACATGTTTATAAAGTCTACAGCATTTTTAGTTATAAATTTTACTTAATTGAAAGTCATTTACTTCAAACTGCAATTTGGCATGGGCCAAATCGCTCAAAGGCCGCGGGTTCATTATACAAAAAATAAAAATTTATTTATTTTTTGAAGTAAAATATAATTGTCCCAATAATCAATGCAGTCAGTTTATATTCAAAAAAGAAATTGTAAATTAAACCATTTAACCACGCCCCTCAAAAAATTTTCACCTATTAAATTTCACATTATTGGACATATTTTAAATGAATTAATTTTTATTAATTATTCAGTGCTTTAGAAATTTTTGTTACATAGAAAAATTTTGGCCACGCCCACTTTAAAAAAATAGAAAAACTCTTTGACTGTAATGTATTCAAAATTCTTATGCCAAATTACATTGTATGGTAATAATTATTTTTTTGTTTTTTTTAATTGAATAAACCGACTGCATGCAAATTCATTTAAAATTCAATTAAAACAAATGGATGCTTTTCACTTTTTTTTTTTAAATTTATTTTTATTAAATGTAATAAAAATTCTGCATTATTTCTGTATTATAATTTTACGTTGTGTTGTAATTTATTGTACAAAGCATTCAAATTTATAAAATTGAAGGTTCGCATTGCTTGAATTGTTGTTGCATTTTATAAGATTAAATCATAGTTTTAGAAATGCTGCCAAAATTCCATTCAAACTAATAAATTTTTACAGCAAATCATTACAAGCTATAATATACTTTATAAGGATCTCTTTGACCGTATCTAATAAATCACATGTATGCGTGCATGACTAAGCAATGATGAGTTAAGTTGATGAGTGGCGAATGCCATGAAAATTAAGAGTAAAGAAAAAAAAATCATAATTAAAAATAACAACAACAACAACAAAATTTTCTTTAAAAGACACTATTTATTAATGGACGACATCAAGCAATTTCAAACTGTCTAGTTTTTTTTTCTTTTTTTTTTTTTGTTTTTTGTTGTGTTTTGTCTTTCGATACAATAAATTTTATCTATTGGCAAAATTTATTTTGAAATAATTTACCATAATTATTATATTTTGAAAATTTTTTTTAAAATATGAAAAAAAAGATTGTAAATATACGAGGGCAGTTTGAAAAATTACTGTTAAAATATTTGAACTCTGCATGACATCTGCATGCTCCTAACAACTGCCATCTGTCACTAGATTAATGTGAAATTTTTAATCTGATGATCCGTTTAATTTAATGCTTGACAACAAAATCTGAACTCGACAAAATCTCTTATGTGAAAAATTTAAAATCATTAGAACAATGTTGGACTTAGTATAACAAGTTAATTTGAAGTGTAATAGACTTAACAAACCATCCTCGATACATTGATGCTTTTTTCTTAATACTTCTCTCTCTCTTAATCTCTCTTTTTCTATTTTTCACGTGCTCTTTTGCTTCTTAAATGTTTAAAACATATTCATATTGTCATAATCGATGAATGCTGTATTCATTTTATAAAAAATATTGAGTCAGTTCAAGTGCATGAATTCTCGTGACGGATTTTCTACGAAAGAATTGCAAATGCATTTAAATCATCATAAAATACCATAAATTGTAAAATGATTGATCTATTATAATAATTATGAAATAAAATTTTTTAAGGTGTTTCATTAAATACAACAACAATAAAATATAAAATAATATTATCGTAATATTAAAAAAAAATTCCGAAAATATATCGAAAATGTGTGATGCCAAGGCTTTGATTGTCACAAATCAAACCGATTTACAAAATTTACAAAATTGTTGGATTATTTATAGTACGTAAAAAAAGCGAAAGCAGAATTAGGAAGACAAAATAAAAAATCATTCCAAGTTAAAGATCATCAAACCATCACATAAACAACGCATAAAAATTTTAAAGGCGATCATTAAATATTCTACAGAACGGCAGATTATACTTTATAAAATGTAGTTAAAAGTTTAAAATGTGATTTTAAAAAAATGGAATCAATTTTATGAAAATCTAGTAATTTAAACAACGTACCAATTTTCTGAATTTTTTTAAATAAAAATCAATCTTTCATTGTATAAATAGTCTACATAAATCTTATATGAGAAATTGTTCAAAAAATGGACAAAACAACGTCAAAATATATTAGAAAATTACGAATTTTTTTCATACACAATTTGCCTTTACTTCGCCTTCAGAATTGCGACCAATGGGTTTTTAAGAAAAATGTCCGGCTTAATTTCAAACGGACAGACTTACAGACAAACCTTAATTAATTCAGACTAATGATTCCATGATGGATGGATGGATGTATAGGAGTAATATTCAGAATTGTCTATCGAAAGTTTTAATATTATTTAAAGAACAGCGTTTTTATCATGAGCAAGTCATACAAGTTTTTAATTGTTTATACTAAAGTTTAGTTTATTTAAAATTTAAAATATTTATTGGAATCTTTGGTTTATTCGTTTTTAAATTTTTATAGCGAAAAGTGATGGCAAAGAACGTCTCACAGTTACCGATTCTAAACCATTAATGATAGCTGATAAATTATCTCATCGAACTATTGAAGAATTGACGCCTCCTATAAATGATGATGAAATCAACAATCTACACAAAACCAAAGATCAAGAAGAAAGAGAAGTCGAAGAAAAAAGTGAACAGGAACTAGATGTGGAAGATAGTGAAGATAATTGTCAATCATGGCATGAAATGTTAGATCCAGAATTACAGCCAGAACCACCTTTAGAAAATAATATTGAATCACAAGAAATATATAGAAAACATAAATGTCTAGCTAAGGAATATTTAAAAGTTGATACAGATTTATATTATGCTCAGGATTATAAGGAGAAATGTTTACAAGAATTATCTCCTGAGGAAAGAGAACTTAAAGAAAGATTTAATCAAGAAAATGAATGAAAAAGAAGAACTTTTAGAATTGTACAACACACTTAAACAACAATTGGAAGTTTTACGAATGGGAGAATGTGGAACAGAATCGCGATCATCAGTGGAAAATGCTCAGCCTGGAAATGCAAATTGTAATAATAACAACAATGAATTGGTAACACCTGATAATTGGGTGGTAATAGATCGCAATCAAAATATGTAGCGTTCAGTATTCAATATTTTATCAAACATAAACGAAAGGACTTTTTTGGGTGGGTGCTGTTGTTGATCTCATTCTTGAAATATGTGTAGAAATGAATCCATTTCACCATTTAATTTATTTGCATAGCTTTAAATTTAGGTTTCACGTTAATTTGTACACAAATTGCATACATTTACTTTTACATTTAAATATTTAATGATAAATTAAGCATAGATTTTTTAATAAACATAAACTGAGGAAAGAAATTTCTACATTTTGTTCTCCTTAATTAAGATTTTAAATATTTCATATCATTTAATTTTCATATTCTTCATCAACATTTGAGAAATAAATTCAAAGATTTAAAGAAACTTTGAAATACCTAAAAGTGGCTTTTGCTTGTTTTGATCACCGTCAATCCTTGAATTATTCTACGAGATCTAAGTTTGCCATACAAGAAATTATCATAAAATTATTTTACTCGTTTTTTATTACTTATAAAAATCATAAGATATAACTGAAAAGAGAGATTCATTTGAAAAATGAAGTATGTAAATAAATTGTCAAGTTCACTTGGGTATCACAATTATTCGACGGATAATTTTAATATCAGTTTTTCATTCCGAAGTTAAATAAAATCTTTTAACTAATTAATTTTGATTGTATTACATAGTAAATGCGTTTTTATTAATTTATATATTTCGTCTTGAAAAAAAAAACTATCTATAAAACTGCGATCCAATCCGTCCAAATTTGTCCTTAATAATTTAAACGTACTCTTTAATTCGATCATAATAATGACGAAGTAAAGATTTGTTTCAATATTTGCGGTAACGTGGAAACGTCTAAGCATACATAACTATGACCAGCTGGCATTTTAGCATTGATCAAATCTGCTTCTTCGGCTAAACTACCAATAAAAATGACGTGACCCTTTACTTTCGGTTCGCCATTCATTAAAGCTTTAGCAAAATCATTCGGTTGAATGCCATAACGTGATAGATTGGCATCACTTAAGACTACAACAATATTATTGTCGTAAGGTTCATTCGCCAGACAATTGATGGCTTCTTTGGTTGCTTTAACTGTACTATCGCCAGACCAACAGAATTGTGAATGCGCATGCATCATACGAATCGTTTCGAAACGTTCTTTATCATTTCTTGGTGGACTGCCAGCATTGATGAATGGTATTTCATAACCTTCACCACTATGACCAACTATATCGTAAACGATTTTTTTTTCGTATCCTTCAAATGCCTCCATAACCATAACCATAGCTTCCAACTGTCTATCTAAGCGGCCATCGTAGCCATTAAAACGATACATAGAACCTGATACATCGGCCACCAATTTTAAACGGTTCGGCTTCTCTTGTATATGATCCGCCCAGGGATTAGATTCAACTCGTCGACGATAAATATTCTTTTCTCCAGTTATACCTTCTATTAAACGAGTATCATCTAATTCACCATGAGTCTGATACTTTTGCCATTGACGTTCTTTGCTTTTCGTTTGCATGGCATCCAAAATAGCCTTTAACTGTTGAACCTGCTTATGTATCGGCTCACTAAATTGAGCGTACAATTTATGATCATAAGCTGACATGCGTATCTCCTTTAATTTGTCTTCATAAGCCTTACGATTCATTTCTCTTGCAGCCTTCTTTACTTCTTCTGGTATAGCATCTTTCTCTTCATCTGACAATTGATGTACTTGATGACCGGCATCTAAACGGAATGGACCACCTTTTCCGCCAAGACCTGCTGTGTCACGGCCACCAGTACCACCGGCCCACGTATTGCCGCCTACATGAGGCTCATTTTTCGGATCAACTTTGCCGTACTTGGGGGCCGATACATCTAGGCCACTAGTACGTTGTACAGTTAATTTCATTTCACGTTTTTGACGCAGTGCAAATAACTCATTTCGTGCGTATGCTTCAATGGGAAGACCATGTTTAGCCAACACTGTAGTGACTTGTTCCAAAGCTTCAGGCTGATAACGATCGAAATCTAAAACATTGCCTACTAATTCCGACATATTATCATTTGGATAACGTTCTAAATGCTTTACAATGTTCACTACTTCACGAGTTGAGTAAGGATAATTTAATAAACCTTCATCAGCCATTTGTCGTAATTCACCAAATGCATTAACCAATGTTTCTAACGTTCTTCTCGGTACAGTTGGTCCATATTGTTGCAATAAGTAAATTTCCGATTCTGGCGAAGGATTGTCAATGGCATGACAACTGAAAACGTCACCCAATGAAGCAAAAAAATCATTACCCAGAAAAGGAAAGCCCGGTCGATTAGCCAACACTACCATTCGAAAATCTGAATGAATCTTGATAATGTTGTTTTCAACACCATTATTCGCTGCAAGCTGATTTTCCAATGCGGAAACTATTTTACGCCCATCAGATAATATCATTTCTCCACTCTCTACTAGAGTTCGCAAAATACATGTAACATTTACAGGGGCCTTATCTGCCTCATCAATTACCAATACATGGCCATTCTTCACAGCTTTTACTAAAGGACTGTCTTCATATATAATCTGACCATCCCGTAGTGATGATTGCACTGTTAGGGTATGCACAGTAGTATCGCGATGTAGTTGTAAATATTCCCGCGGCTTTTTCATTAACTGCAGTAATTTATCTATAAGTTTATTTTTGCCTACACCCTGATTACCTACAAGTAATAGATGTTCACCCATAAGAAAATCTTGCAATAGACTTTCCAGTAGAGCTACATGTTGAGGCATTTCATAAAATAAAGTACTTGGAACTTTAGTTGCATCACTGGGTGATACTAAAATCATTTCCGTTTCCCCAATACGCAATGTATTTTTGCTCACACTTATTTTAGGGCGACCAATATCTTTTTCCCTGTCGCGACCTCTAATTTCTATTCCACTCTGACGAATTGCACTTTCTAAGGCTGCTTTAGGCAAGGCAGGCATAAATTTGGTTAAGAATGTATTTTGCAGAGTTTCGTATATATCGGTTTTTGGATAAATGGACAAACGTTTAGCAATTTTTAGTATTTGGCGTGTTGATAACGTTTCCGCTAAATTTTGCAATGTAACATCTCTTGAGTCCCTCAATGCATGTGATAGATTAATAACTTTACCAATTTCTTTACTTATGTTTTGATAAAGACGTTTTATAATCTCATATTCCTCAGATTGATGCAGTGGTCTAACTTCAACAAATAAAAACAGACTTAATATTTCTGGAGTCAACCAGTTTTGAGTCGCTGATGCTGAATTAAGTTTTTGAGGTTCAGACAAGGCAATAACACGGAAACCATCAGGTATTTTCATAATACCTTTCTCAGTTAATTCCACTTTCGTTAAACCTTGTTGAATTAGGGCCTCGTAGCGATCTTGCCTTAACAGAGTACTGCCATCACATAACTGAAGCTCTCTGTCATGTATTATACGTTGTAATACAGTAGCAGAACTTTTATGCAAACGATTAAGGCCATTTAATAAAACTATAGATCCAGATTTGGCAGCTTTTACCAAAGGTGAATCTCTCCACACTGTATCACCATCAATTGTAGTGACTCTTTGTTGGATTAAATCTCGTGATGTCATATCTCCATATAGAAACATATGCTCAACAGACTGTTGCAATGTGTTTACCAAATATTGTATAAGAGTATTTTTACCAACTCCTCGATGACCTATTACACAGATATCCCCAACAGTCAAAGCTTGTATCATTTGCGCTAAAATATTACGTTGATGCTCCAAATCAACAAAGTGATTTGATTGTTTTGTTAAGTGCATAACATTGCCTCCCGGCATGCGTAACTGAATTTCATCTAAATGATATTCTACAACATTATTTGATGATTCATTATTTAATTGTTGGGAAGTAATCTTTTTTACTGAAAATCCGGACGACATAGATATTTTTAAAGTATTCAACAAGTGTTTGATTCGCTCAAGTTGTTCCTTCTTGAAATTCAGACGATATGGATACAAAAACATTAAAGCATCATGGATACTTAAATTGCCATTCGAATTCATCATTTTTGCAGCCAAATGTAAATTATCCAAAGGAAAATCTGGTAAGTTTAAAGAACTATCAGCCGCTTGTATAGCCAAACCAAAAGATAATATATTTCTTAAATTATCTATGGGCACATTAGGAGCGCAAATTCTTAAATCGCTTAGCATTTCCTATTTAATATTTGACATATTATTAAATTATAGGCATGTATTCGAAATCAGGTCCACATTTAAATGCTGCGATCAAGTTTACCTCGAAAGAGAATGGTGGTATATTTCTTGATTGAAAGCGTGAACGTAATGGTGGATCTAAGGGTGTACCTTTATATTTTTGAGTTGGACAACCTAAAGCTATTACACGGAAATCCTCGGAGACGCGTAATAGACCCCAAGATTCCAAATCCTCTTGACTATAACGCTTTTATTCAGAACGTAAGATCAATTCCAAATAAGTTTTGTATTTTAGAAAAAGAAAATATGCTTTGTTACCTCCAATAATTTATCGTAACGTTCTGGAGCCATTAAAAATTTCCCATTTTCCAAATGCATCTCTCTATTCTCTAGTAAATTATTAAGAATAGGTAAAACATTACGTTCGGCATGTTCCACACCATCTAAAATTAAAATGCGACCATTAATAGCCGCTTTCACAGCACACTGCAAATTTATAAATATCAAAATAATTTTATTGAGGGGACAAGCAATTTATATCTTCTTTTTTTTTTTGTATTTCCCAAACTCACCTGATCATAATATAAGGCCGCCTTCATTTTAATTTCTCTACGCTGTTTTAAATCACTTTCCGTGGTATCCCTACTCAAGGCAATATATTCTAATTCACGCTGAGTTAATTCTATGAATTGCAGCGCCAATTTTCTACGCAATGGACCCGGCTGACCCAAAAGAAACATATCTTGCCCTAAAGTATCTTTTTGTAGCATCCATCTTAAATGATGCAAAGCACTTTGTGACAATTTAATAGTTCCATCCTTATTGTACGGTACTACAGAGTAATAGAACAAAATTACATTTCATACTAATTAAATTATTTAAATAATTATTATTTAGAGAATTAATTAATTAATTTGTTTTTCCTTTAACTTCTCTTCAAATTTATTAGAACTTTTTTTACCATATTTTTGTGGCACCAAATGTACATTCTTTGACACTTTAATTTCTTTTGTTACATCATCAATAATAATTTGCTGCTGCTGCTGCTGCTGCTGCTGCTGCTGCTGCTGTGGCCCTTAGACACCGCCATCTTTTCAGCATGATATTTTACAAAAACAGGTACAAAGTTACATCGCTTACTAAATTTATTATTCTGCTTTAATAATAAATGATTTGTTCCTCTTACAAATTGTAATAACATTTTTAAATTAAATAAATTTTAACAAAACTAAAAATTATTAATTTATATATTGTGTATAAATGTATGAACGAACAAACAAACAAAAAAAAAAAACACGCACATACACTAAAACTTTGAACTTAAATAAATTAATATCATCTTTATAAATTTATCATAAATGCGCTGCCAAATACGAATGTTTAATAATATTTAATAAAATTATTTATTAAAATGTGCGTAGCAGCTGATTTTATTTAATGAAACAGTTGTTAAATCAGCACGTTTGTATTTTATGGGCATCAAAATAAGAGAACTGTTACAAATTCAATTTCAATTTAAAAATTAATCAAACTTTAGATTTAACGATGTAACTTTCAGTTTAAATTTCTATATGAAATATACATATGTCTTATTTTATAATTTATAAATAATTTTGATATTATTGGGGCATAGAAAAAAACAGTTGTATTCTAAAATAACATCTTGTCAAAGAACGCAACAAATTAATCGATTTGCTTCAAATTCAGTATTTTGTATACAAAAATAACATTCAGATAACAAAAATCTCTCAGATACTTAAGAACTGCTATTTAAGAGGTGACTGAGTTCACCTCTTAAATAGCAGTTCTTAAAAGTTCATTAAGAGTTCATTAATAGTAAACTAAAATATCATAATTAATTATCTAAGAATTGTAATTGTGTCTAGAAATTTAGAAAACTTTTACTTTGCTTTTAGTTCGTTTGTAAAAAATATCAGACATGTCAGACATCAAGTAATTTTTGAATAATTTTAACGACTTTTTCTTCTTTCACTTTCTTACTAAGTCTTATAGAATTGTGCATGAAATTTAAATGGAAAATTTCATAGAAAAAGGCGATACTACTATTTAGGAAATATCCTTTATTTAAACCCTTCAATGAAGACTTGCCACAAGTATTCCTAATTCTAATTATTAATGTAGGACTCAAAGCTCTTTTATATTATAAATTAATTACCAACATGCTTTGGATTTATTACCAATAAGATCTTGAGAATAACACCAGCCAACTAGTGCTACTTAAATTTAAATTATTGACTACATTCTGCATCAAACTAAATAATTCTACTCAAGACTCATTTCTGGCTTCTGCACTGTCATAGACTTTTTTTTTTTTTGATATAACCACGACATAATTTTTAATATTTTTTATTGGAAGTAAATCCATAATTTAATGATAAAATGTAACAAATTATCGTATGACTAAAAGACTTTATTGCTCTTCATTTCTGAAGAATTTTTTCTAACATTTCCTTAAATTCACACATTTTTCATTAAAATCTCATAAAATGATTACAAAAATATAATAATAAGGTCTTTGAACTTTTAAATATGATAGAATTAGAAATAAAAATGATTTTATTATTAAAAAAAAAAAAAAAAAAAAAAGAAATCAAAACCAAAGCTAAACCAAAGAAAAAAAAATTGACTGAAAAATCAGAATTAGAACAAAAATTTCAACAATAACAATGCGTAAATTATCGTGGGAAAATTTCGAAGTAATAAGCATTTATTAAAAGGAAAAATAAACAAAATATAATAAAAACAAAAATAAACCAAGTAGCTAACTAAGAAAATCTTTTATCAAAAGTAATTGCAAAATGTATATGACGTTGAATTTAAAAGTAAAGGAACATTAAGGAGAACGCCACTGCGCTACTGATAAGTGTTAAATATACTATGGGCTGGGGCCAAATCTTGAATACTCACCATGCATACATCATGATATTACGATTCAGGGATTGTTTCAGTTTTGCTTAAAAAACTGAGGTGCTCTCAATTTACATTGCACTAAGGGCCTGGTCTTTAATTCATTCGGTCCATTTTCAATATCAATCGAGCTATAAGAACTTTCAATGTTCCTGCCAAATGTAAGCTCGATGTCTCTTTGTTCACGCCTCAGAGAATATCAAGACTCAGACAAACGGTCAGATAGACAGACGAACAGATAGACATGTCTAAATCTTAAATACTTTATAAAGTTTCTGGTGCTTCTTTTTGCGCGTTACAAACGTAATAACAAAATGAATACACCACTAAGTTTTGGATAGTGCATGTAAAAATTTATATATAAATTAATAAAAATTCCCATATAATGAAACGTATAAATAATAAAGAAATAATTAAAAGTTGAAGTCTTTGTAGCAAAATAAAATAAAAAAAATACAACAAAAACAATAAAACAACAACAAATGACAACAAATCAAATAATTTATGTCGTTTTTTAATTTAAGGAAATCAAAGCGAAAATTCGAAATTTTAAATTATTTAATTGATGAATAAAATATATTTAAACTTAAACTTTATGAATCGTTCTGGTTTAACTTTAACGAGCAAATATCAATATTTTATTCTTTAACGTTTTTTCTAAGCACAAAAAATGTGAAAATGTGAAAATTATACAGTTTTTCACATTTTATAGAAACTTCTTTTCAAGAGAAATCGGAAAAGTTGTTCCAAATCAAATGATAATTTCATCTATTCTTTGAATTGAAAGATGTCTCTCACATTTTGCCAAAACTCAAACTCTTTCTGGTAGAAAAAGAGGCCTTAAATATAAAAAGAGTAAACAGAAATTCTTTACCGTTTGACGTATTGTTATAACTTTCTTTAATTATAATTCCACCTAGAGACAGACATACGGACATGCGAAAATCTAATTTGTAACAACTTTGAAATTTTGGAACAAATTTGAAACTTTTTGCTATTAAAATTTTATTTTCAACTCTATGAAGTCCACAAAAAATATAACATGCAAATTTGAAAAGATTTAAGGCAAGCGCTCAAATTCTAATAACAATTAGTGTTGCTTACGGATCATCCAGATAGCCGTAACTTCTTTGACTTCCAATTTTGTGCTGATCAAGGCCTTAATTAGTTTTTTATGATATTACAAAAATTTTTATGTCAAATCAAATCAAAAAGAAAGTAAAATCTAAAAAGGTATCGTTCTGGATCATACGACCATACGACTGTAAAATTTTTTTCATAGCTTCACAGTTCTCACAGTTTTGTACAACAAAATTAATAACCGTAAACCATTTGTCTATTTTTCATTTTGTCGCTTTTCATTATTCACATTATTTTTTTTTCTTCTTCTTCTTCTTCTTCTTCTTTTAATAAATAAATACCATTTTGGAACCACAATTAATCAAAACCAAAGAGAAGAAGAAGAAAAAAGCAAAGCAGAAAACTTTACATATTTTTATGGAAACTAAATTTAAAAAAAAGGCAAATAAAGATAAAATGAAATAAGTAAGAACAAGGTAATCGATCAAGGCCAACAATTTAACACGCTACATTCATAACACTCATAAAATCTTTATGTAGAAAAGCTTTTCCAAAAATGATTTCTCAAAACATTTCAAAATCCTTCAAAAAGCTATTCGCAATTTTCAACTTTCTCTCTTTTAAATTTACAGGGGACTGTGGTATGATAAAATTTTTGGAAAGTGGCACCATACACCAAAATTGAAAATCGTAAATTTCGTTACCATTTCGCCGTTTTTCTTTTGTCAAATATAAACCGTTATTTGAGAAATAACTGTGAATGCGAATTTAAATGGGAGATTTTTCAAGAGCCTTCAGTCTTCAGCCAATTGATTTAAGTGTTCATGAAAACTATTTTAAGAAAATAATCAATGATTAGACAAGCAAAGCGGAAGGGCCAAATCGACCATTAAGAAAAAATTTTTGGAATTAATCTAGAAAGCTTGACTGAATGAATTGAACAAAAATATTGATATGTGTGCCCATATTCTGCCCTTTTCTCATATTTTCTTTTTGAATATTACAAAAATTACTATGAATTTATAATGGGCCATTAATGGTGTAGGGTGTAACAACAAACAAATAATTGATAAATTATCAGTACAAATTTTCATATAATTAAATGTAATCATGACCCTAATAGGCACATGCACACACTCACACACAAACATATATATATATATATATATATATATATATTATATATATATATACATTCATACATACCTTACATATATAAAGAAATATACGCACACACAGATCGTTGCACACGCTAATCATCGATCAATCAATGCAAGATAATTTTCTGCAAAGTTTCCCTACAAAGCACAACACACATACACAAATACGCACCTAAATTTATATACATATATATATACACACACATACATACATATATATTTATATGAATAGATAGATAGATAATTTAGTAATTGATTTGTTAAAAACTTTCCATGAATTAAAATAAGAAAAATATTGAAAAAAAGACAAGATAAAACAAGTTAAAACATGATCAAAAATCTCAAATTAAATAAAATAAATGCTCAACAGCAACATAAAAAAAACTGATAATAAGAATAACAAGAACATTAGTTAGTTGCATTATAATAATAATATAAAGAGAATAACGAAGAAAACAAAGAAAAAAATGAGAAACATAAATGCAAGAGTAGCAACAATAACGGCAAAGGTAGCAACGATAAACAACACAAGAAGAAGAACAAGAACAAAGAATAAGAACAAAAACTAAACGTTAATTAACCACAAAAGTCTGCGTGAGCATGTGTCTCTCTCAATCAAACTTCCAAATTACACAAAATAATAAATAATAAATAAATAGACGGACGTACAGACAAATAGAGAAATAACTAGACAAAATTAAATAATCGTATAAGTCTATCTTTACAAACTCTATCTTGGCAAACGCTTTATACAAAATTTTGAATCTAATCTAAAATATAAAAATTCCTCTTCCATTTCTTTTTTGTAAGAGCACAAAATCAAAATTTCGAAAACAAAATTTTGTAAATAATAAAGAAAAGTATATATAATATTTATTTAAACTGAATCTATAGAGATCATAAAGAGATAAGTAACAAGAAGAAGAAGAAGAATAAAAAGAAAAAGAAGGTTAAGAAAAAGAATAGAACAAGAAAAAGTTTAAAAAAAGAGAATATGATAATAAAAATTAATAGCGAAAGCCGAAGTCAAATATCAAAGAATTGAAAATTAAATGATAATGATGATGTTGCTGTTGATGATGATAATGACCAAGCTCTTATATAAAGAATATGGAAATATATGGCGTAGTAGGCTACAAAAAAAGAAGAAAAATAATAATAAAATGACAAGAAGAAGACAATTTAAAATATTCTTAAAATTACCTTGCACATGAACTTAACATTATTCTTCTACTTCCTGTACTTTTCCATTTCCATTTTTCATCTTTCATCAACTAAAATATGAAATAAAAATATAGCTCTTTGATGCTACTTTAAAAATAGCAGCAAAAAGTAGAAATGTTATACAAGGAGAAAATAGAAAGGAAAAACCAAGAGACAAGAAAATAAGTATTAAAATAGAGGGCTGTTAAAATGCGAATGTAAACAAACAAAACCAAAAACAATACATGATAATATTTTACCAAAAGAAAAGAAAAAAAAAAACAGAAAAAGCAAGCAAGCGAGTAAAGAACAGAAGAAGTATGAGCCATAAAAAAAACAAGCCCACACCGAAAGAAAAGTAAATTTTAAAGTTTTTTTGATTTATAGAAAGCAAACCAAACAAACCAGTAAATAACCAGAAATCATATTGACTTCAACGCCCCATTCAATCATTGTATATACATATATGCATAAAAACATACACACTCAAACAAATACATTTTGTTCATGTTACTGAAGAATTGTTTTGGCATCACACCATTCAAGTCTTTTTTTTTTTTTTTGAACACATTTTCTAGTTTTCCATTTATGGATGTATAAAAAGCATAAATCACTTTGTTAAACGCTTCCACCCATAACAATAATAATAACAACAAAAACAAATAACAAAATCAACCAAAATCAAATTGTATTGGCCAATGAGAAAGTGTTATGCAGCGTTCAATTCATCTCATTTCCAATGTCGTATTATTTTTTACATTTTGTTCAAATTGTTGTTGCTACACGATGCATACAATAATATATTTTTTAAAGAGAAAAACTTGTTTAATTATTGCTGTTATGTGTTGTCTTATGTTATATTCTTCATTATAAATCAAAGGAGGTGGAGTATTAATGTTTTCACATACACACGCACGCTGTGCGTGTGTATGTGAAAAAATAACAATACTAAGTACCAAATAACAGCAATAATAGTAAATATTAATCTTAAGAGATAGAGGGAGAGACAGAGAGAGAACAAGAAAATATTAAATAAAATAAAGTGAGAGAATGAAATGTTTTAAATGACAAATACTCAGAGAGAGACATTTGAAACAAAGAGATAGGAAACTTAGTTCTCGCTGCAATTACAATATACGCCATCCAGATGTCGCATTATGGTTAAAAAGCTTGGCTGTATTTTAGATATATATTGCATTGAACTATTACATAAAGAATCATGACTTAAAGAAGTATAGAAACTTTTAATAATCAATTCCTAACAATTTACTAGTTATAAATGTTCTTCCTGAACTACTTTGGACAATAATCGAGTTAGCTCTTTTCGGGTTATCAATTTATAAATTAATAATAACTCAATAGTTGTACCACAAGGTATTAATTATAACAAAATAGATAGATGGACATTAAATGTGGAGGCGTAGCTAACTTACATTAGAATGGTTTAATACTAATCAAGAATACATAAATGTATCGTAAAAATTTTCCAATCTGTTGCCTGCTTTTTACAAATGTTTTAGTTAAATGAATGTATTTCCAAATTTCTGGTTAGTTTGGTCCTATTAAAGAGCACTGTTTTTTACACTTAATATTTAAGAGTAATTTCTTGTAATAAATTCTAATAAAAAATAAATGAAAGAGCGTAATACGCAGAGATAATATAAATGCAAATACAAAAACAAAGGGAACAAGAATACTTTTCTTAAAGTCCGTAATAGGTTAATAGGAAATGCAAAATTTTCGATGCGCGCAATATGGAATTTTTCATTTTCATTTTATTCAAATGAATTGATGACGATATTGGATAAATAAAAATTTATTTTATATATATGTACTTATATGTATATGTATATATAATAATTAAATTATAATTTACATATAAATACAGATGATTGAAATGGAAAGGATAGAATTCGCATTGCCCGGAAATGTAATCAAAATAACAACGTAACATAACATTAAATGACTTTCAAATGATCATTATCAACTGCTAAACATTTTACATTCTATAAAATCTAAAATGAAGCTTTATGAAGCCATAATAAGAGATCAAATTAGCCCTTTGTTATTCCAAACAGAAAAGCTTTCTAAAATGATTTGTCGATTCTTCTTTTGTTATTCTGAATATCTTTCTCAAGGCCAAACCTACTGGAAATGGACTGAATGGACTTCCTTTGAAGTATGTTACACATTTTTGTCGAGATATTTCTTAATGTTTGCTTGGCTTACTTAATTATTAAGGGAAACTCTGGAATCAAATCACATCAACTTTCTTTGAACTTTCTTCCATATTGCTCATATATAAAAATTCTTTCATATTTAATATTACTACTTTAAATAAATTTAATTTTGCTTCTTAAATTGCCAGCCATTCAGGTAACAATTATTAATTACGTTATTCTATAATTGTCAACGATTTTATGCATTTTTTTCTTTTTTTCTTCAATAAGATCACTTCAGTTATAATTTATGGCCAAACTTTATTAATAATTCTAATAATTTTTATTCAATTAAAGCTTTCAGTTAATGCATAAAGTTTTTGAATTTATCATTTCACTTATTTCATTTCCTCTCAGCATCTTTCTACTTTCTATGGATTATGCAAATTATAAGAATTATGCATTTTTATATTTCATAATTTAAGAAATTTTTCCAATTAGATCGTTATTTCTTTTTGTTTTTGTTTTTGTTTTTTTTTGTTTATTATTGAGTTTTTTATAAGCTTCATACGAGAATTTGTTAATGATGATGATATAAATAAAAAGAGCTTAGAAGTTAAAAAAGTTAAGAGCTTAAAATTCACATGAACGTTGAGCATATAAAAAAAGAGACTATTAAAGAGAGAGTTCTATGTACAAATAGAAGAATAATAATAAGAAGAATATTCATTTTTATATATTTATTTTCCATTTGCTGGTTTTCCAAAAAAAAAAAAAAAGAAAATAAACAAAACAACTCAGCTTTGTTTTATTGTACTCTTTTCTGTATAACGATTTCATACGACAATATATAACAATATTAACAACAACAACAACAACCACAATAATAATAATAAAAATAACAATAATAATAATAAATGAAATGAGTTAATGAAAGTACATATATTTATAATAGCTTAGACAAATGAGAGCAAAAAAGAAAGAGCTTTGAATGAAAGGAAAAAAAGAATGAAATGTAAATCTATACAACAAGTGTAGCGTAGTTAGTTATCTTAAAATTTACATTTACATTTAGATTTACATTTACATTTACATGGATAATTTTATTGTATTGCAGTGGACTTGAGCTTGGCTTTATGGTTAAACCCATGCTGGTGGTCAGGTTAAGTGCCAGTAACATTGATGAGGCGCGCGTGAACACTTCAATTTCAAAACGTACAATTTT
This sequence comes from Melophagus ovinus, assembly GCA_023089585.1. Lineage (NCBI taxonomy): Eukaryota > Metazoa > Arthropoda > Insecta > Diptera > Hippoboscidae > Melophagus > Melophagus ovinus. Next base: position 9,421,663 of record JAKKIB010000178.1, read on the forward strand.
TATAATATGTAAATAATAATGTTTTATATTGATAAATATACATACATTTATATAAATAAAAAGAAAAGAAATTTCATTAATAGAGTACTTAATTAAGGGAAGAAAATTACAAAAAAAAAATTATTAAGAAAATTATTGAAATAAATTACTTCTTGAAATTGTATAAAGCTGTAACTAACGAAATAATGAAAAATAAATAATTTTGTGTACTATCATTTCTTAATTATTATAATTAATTAAAAAGAAAATTAAGAATAATTTTAAGAGAAGAACGCAAGTGATAAACAATAAAATAAATGAACAATCCAAAAAAATCCAAAATAAAAATAAAAATAAAAGTACAATAAAATTTGAATTTAATTTTATAATTATTTGTGATATGAATTAAATTTATTTTAACTTTTCACAAAATAAAACTGCAAATATAAAATTTTCTAATTTACCAATAACAATTTAAAGCTGCTCGTTTAAAAAAAAAGGGCCATTTACTTTATAAATAATAAAAAGAAGAAGAAAAGCAGAGGAATATTTTCGAAGAATTAAAATCTTAAATTTATATAAATTTAATTGGAGAAATAAATTAGTCAAAATTACAAATAATAATTAACAACTATAACAAAGAAAAAAAAACCAGAAAAAAAGTCGGTACCAATGAAAATTTTTTATTCTCGGTAAAATAAAAAATTTATTTCTTGGTGCAAATTAATATTTCAATAAATTGCTTTTCAAAACGCTCCAATAAACAAAAAACACGCTCTATGATCAATTCTTAAAAAAATGTTTTTCTGATTTCTGATATTTGATTTTCCGTTTAAAACTTTTTACTTTAATACAATTTTGATCTGATTTTCGCGGCATATTAAAAGAAAATGTTTAAGAGTAAAAAAAAGGGAAGAAATTATGTTCGAAATCAAAGGAAATATGTAGCGTGATAAGTTGCCGAAATATTTCAAATTAGGGCAAAAAAAGTTTTTAAATTTATTGGGAATACGCAGCACCGAATGCATTTGGCTAACGTTACTTCAGCAGCAGCAACAATCTATACATTGAATACACCAACAAATTTGGTACATTTTAATTTAAATAGCGGCGGCGGTTCGCCATCTGATGCAGATGGTGCTGTTGGCGGCAACATCGATAACATTGCTAATAATATTGATGGGATTTTAATATTATCGGCAGCAGCAGCAGCAGCAGCAGCAACAACAACAACAACAACAACAACAACAACAACAACGAAAGCTACAATAGCGGCAGCAAGGACAACAAGAACGTCCAGAGTAGTAAGAACAGTGAGAGCAGCGAGAGCAGCCAGCAACAGCAACAGCAACAGCAACAGCAAGAGCCACAATAACAACAATAACGAATAGTTTAGGCACCATGGTAACATCTTCAGCATCACCTTTAAATCCTCATAGCGATAATTGGAATTTGATCACCAGTTCATCATATAAAAGTGAAATTAGTGGCCTGTGTGAGGCAATGCCAGTTAGTAACAGTGTGGCCAGTATTGGCAGCAATTCACCGAATGGCGGCGCCAGTAATGGTACCGTTAACAGTAACGGTAGTACCAACAACAATAATAATACAACCAACAACAATAACAATACAACCAACAACAATAACAATAATAATGTTATACATCAAGATTTGGCATGGACGGAACGTTTAGTTTATGAGGCACATCAGCAATTTCCCAATGAATTGGGTAAGTTGAATAAAATTTTATTTCATTTAATAGCAAAAGCAAAACAACAAAAAAAAACATAAAAGGACTGATCATTTCAAATCGTCAAATTCCGGTGAATTTCTTTTGAAGTCTTTTGTTTTTTTTTTTTGTCATTTTTATTTTTGATTAGAAATTCTTGAAAAATATCGATGCACAATAGAAATTATTATTTTAGTGATCGATTTTAAATAGAGCAAAAATTTATCGTGGGCACTTTGATTTCTTTTGACTTTTTTTTAAACTGATTTTATGAAATTGCGCTTACAAGAAAATATTGAAAAATTGAAATATTGAAAAATTGAAAATGCGAAGTATTCAATTTATGTGGAGAATTTAACTGAACGTGGCAGATTTTTGGAGTCATTTGTTATAAATTTAATTATGGATTTGGTTAATACATTTATCAAGCAAATACAAAATTGGAAAATGAGATAAATTAGTGGACCGATGTAGAATCATGCATAACAATTCCGTCAAATTTATATTCGATTATTGAGTATCTAGATTTTGGCTAGAGAATTATTAATATTTTTTTTCTTGATAAACAGAAAAAGCTTGTCAAGTTATCGTCTAATAAAATTTATAATCAAGAAAAAAAAAATGCTATATAAAAATTTTATCTTTTTCCATTTTCTTACTTGTTTAATATCAATTCAAAAATCTTTGTCGATCTGATGAGAGCTTTTAAAATTTAACTGCCAACTCCTTTGGGTAATGGAAAATTGGCCAACATTCTGAAATGGCTTTTACTGAAAGTGAAAACTAATTAAAATTTTCATTTATTTAATTTGCTTAATTTTCATTAAAAAATGAATTAAAATAAAAATGGACCATGCCATTAACACTTTAAAATATTTTCAGAAAAATACAGAACGGAAATCATAAATAATGTTTTAATTTTAAAAAGGCGAAGAAAGTGCAAAAAAATGTGTGTAAAGTGAAATCATTCAAATTCATGTATCGAATAATTTTTTTTTTTTTTTTTTTGTAATCGATATGAACGCATGCCAATAATCCCAGCACTCGTATGCAGCGAAAAAAAAGAAAAGAAAAAACAAAATAAAGAAAAACAAGAGCAAGGTGCATCATAAGGTTTCTTCACTTGCCAACATCAAATTAAGAATATAAATATAAATGATACAAAACAAAACAAAAAAAAAAAAGATCCTTTCATATAAATCAAGGATACTTTATACTTAAAAAGATTCATGTGTTTATATGAAAAAAAAAAATTATTAAAATAAAATAAAATATCAATAACACAATCGAATCGATGCAATGAAATGAAAAATAATTATGTGAGATCAGATTGTAACAAGTTTGAATGAAATCTGGTCTAGTTTTAGATTAAAAAAAAAAAAATTCATCACACAAAAATGATGATGATGAAGAAGAAAGAAAGAATTAAGAATGTAAGAATGTTTATTGGCATGAAATTTTGAATACCCATCAGTCAGATATTGCTTTATTAGATTTTGTTTTATCAAAAAAAAAAAAAGACCTGGCCCATAATTTCTCAAGCGATAAAGTGAATTTTATGTCTTTTATTTTTTAGTTTTTGGTTGGAAAACTTTTGGAAATTTTGATACAAAAAACTCCAGAGTTTTGATATATAAAACTAAAGTAATATAAAATGGGCGTGGCCAAAAAATTACCATAAAGCAATTTCAAACTAAATCTCTCTGCAAGAGCCCGTTTTGGTGGCCCTTTCACAATTTTCCATTACTTTTTTCGATCCCATCTAAATTATAGATCTTTAATAAATCGATTTATGTGATTTTTATAAAATGAATGTAATGAATATTTATTGCTATTGTTACAGTGCGCACCAGTAATCCATATTTTTTATGTTCGGCTCTACCATCACATTGGCGCTCCAATAAAACATTACCGTTGGCTTTTAAAGTTGTAGCTTTGGTGGATGTTGGCGATGGCACTAAGGTAACTATACGAGCCGGTAATGATGAGAATTATTGTGCTGAGCTACGTAATGCTACCGCTGTTATGAAAGATCAAGTTGCCAAATTTAATGATTTACGTTTTGTGGGACGTAGCGGCAGAGGTAAGTGATACATTTCATTCATTCTAAAATCATACACAATTCATACCAATTGATCAATTGTCTTTACCTTTACTTGTCATTATGGCAGATCATTTTATAAATGTAATCATATGTGCTGTCAGATTCACTGGCTTATGAACTCACGGAAGCCAAATACCAAATAAATTTTCTTTCAAAAGGCCTTAGGTCAAAAATGCAATTCTTATTATTACTGTTACTTTTCTAAAATTTTTTTCTTTTTCTTGTTTTTTTTTTTTTTTTGTTTAATTTAAGTACGCACACATACAAATAAATTATTTATTTCTATATATTTGATAGTTTGTCGTGTCAAGTGCTTCTTGGTTACGGTTCAACGCTTCCAGTTATACAGTTTTTTTGTTTTTCCTTTTGTTCCTTTTGTTTTATTTTCTTGAACTCATAATGATCACAATTTGGAAAGCGTCTACTTAGGCACATAAGTTATATTGTGGCACCAACTGACAATAATTTCCACATTTCATGTCAGCTTACCAACACTTCTTGTGTAATTTGTACCAAAAGGCATTTTCTTGCTTCCTTTCTTACCTTTCTTAACTTTCCTTTTTTTTTGTTTTTTTTTTTGTGTTTTGTTGCTTTTAGCCATAACAAGCAACAGTTTGTTCTTTCAAATGATGTTTACATTATATGATTGCTCTTGATCATGCTCTTCATTTTGGTCTTCTAAACATTCTATCATTCTACGTTTTTCATATAAAAGATGCTGCCTAATTTTAAAATGTTTCAGCATCAAGTGTTAGAAAAAGTAAAACATTTTTTTTTCATTCTATATGATCACATTGCAAATCTGCCTTAACCAGCAAAATAGTTTATCTAGTTTTTTTTTTTTTTTTTTTTTTTTTTTTTTTGAGATAGAGTGACATCGAGGCGTTCTTTATTAAAAATAATCAACTTATTTTATTTGCATGTTATTTGAATGCATTTATTTTTATATTCCAATTATTATGGTTGATTCATGTTATTTTTAAATAACACGCAATATATTTTATCGTATTGTTATCCCGATATAATCGATTTGAAATATTTGAGATCTGCTTGTGGCTTATTTGCCTTCTTCTTCCTTTTAGTAAATATTGCAAATATAGCAAATGTAACAGCAAAAAACATGATCGAATGAAATAATTATATTGAATGTTGTTGTAGTGTCATGTGCTTTAGAATTTTGCACTAACTTCTAATTATGTTGAATAACTGAAATTATTTACAGCAATAAATTTCCAGGCATCATTAAATAAAGCTATTTGGCATGTCCACAAGCGACATATGCTTTAACAATTTCGATCAATTGTCTTTTATATAAAAAATTATTTATCAATTATAAATTTATAATAATAATAATAATAATGACTTAAAAATATTATCTTCTAGTAACACAAACCTTTTTAAAGTATATTTTAAGGATGTATCCTTTAAAGTTACACTCTTTAAGATGCAATATACTTTTAGGCTGTTAAAGTAGAATTTTTCAAATTTAACAATTATATTTAATGGGATTTTTTTGAAAAGACAGCGATTTTTATATCTTGCGTAGCTCCTTTTTTATATAAATTATCTTATATTTTTAGGAAACGACCTTTACGGCCTTAGTTATATGCTAAAAAAAGAATCCAAATAATATTTGCAAAGGACAATACTCCATTCCATTAGATTATTTAGAGTTGCCTTTTAAAATCTTTTTGAACGAAATTTTTTTTTTTTTTTTTTTTTTTTGGAAAATTTTCTATTAGGCAATAAGGAAATTTTCATTTGTACCGACAACAGCGCATTAAAATGGCTTAATACAAAATATGACAACCAAATTCCACAAAGCCAAAAAAAAAAAATAACCAAAGAAGCAGAAACAACTATAAATAATACAAACATTCAACTCATGATATTTATGAGTAAAAGCATCTTTTGTCGCCGACATCAAAGGCAACATTTTTGTTGATTCTTTTTTCTTTTTTTTTTTCATTTAAACACAACAAAGTAATCAAGTACGTTCAACAAATTGTAAATAATTATTTGAAGGTGGATATGAGAACATAAAAATTGTTAAAGAAATGGCGACTTCTGAAATGATGCATATAAAATAAATACAAATCAAGTTTATTAGAACAATAATGACAGACAATGATTTTTTAATAGATATCAATCATAAAAGAAGATGATGTTTAAGTAAAAATTTTCAAGGTATGTACCATGCAAAACACTTGTACAACAACAACGCAACGCAACTGCTGTAGGATTAATTTAATGAGAACGTAGAAAAAAAAAAAAGGGAAGCTGCTTAATAAAGGGTTAAACGATTTGGTTGAACATATGAAAAATAAATATGAAAAATTTGAATATAGAAAAAGGTTAAAAAAAAAAATTTTTAAAGAGTTTATGTAGAAGAAAAGGCGCTTATTGAAGACGCGTGCCATTCATTTCATTTTAGTTATAATGAAAATTAAATTTAATAATGATAAATAATTACAAAAGATTACAACTTTTTCTAAATACACACACAGAAAATATGAAAGCATAAATTTTAAATATTTTTGAGAAAATATGCCAAAATTAATGAAATGGACGTTTAGTTAATATTTCAAATCAAATAATCTAATTTATATAAGAAACTAACTTATTGACAAATGAGTTTACAAGGAATTCTTGCCAATTGCTTTCGGCTAAGTAAATAGAACGGAATATATGAAAAATCAAGAGAAATATGACTCAAATCGAAATAGAGGTTTTAAGGGGCCAGATAAAACAGTGTTACTAAAATGTTAATTTACTAAGAAATGAATTTATATTTCCACAAGAAAGTCTTTCAATTATAATAAGTAAAAATTTAGGTGGAAATTGCACTTTTTTAGGGATGTTAAATTATCCTAAATTTTGTAGGCCTTACTTATCAAAAATGAAAATACTTTAAGGTATAAATATTGGATGAACAAAGGCAAACAATAAAATGATTGATCAATGAACTCAGTGTTTCCAGAAATAGGGAAAGAATTTACGTAGAAGTTCCTTATTAAGATACTTAAGCTTTTAGATATTTTTAAGGTTCCATATAAAGATCTAATAATTAAATATTTAACATTTTTAGTAAACAAGTTTCATCAAGATTCAATTGCTTTATATTGATAAAAGATCCATATAAATTTTGCTATCTAATTTTGTTGCCATTTTTATATAAAAAAAATTCAAAGCTTTTAGGCTGATTAAACTAGAATAAATAAGCCCGCCTTAAACTAAGATGCCGTAATTACCTTGCAATATGAAAAATATAGAATTTAATTCAAATAGTTTTTCTCCATATGGAACCAATTAATCTATTTTCATTATAAGAAGAGCGCTTATGAAATCGTTAATAAAAATAATGGCACAATTAGAATGAAAATTTGCCGCATGATCTGAATATTTGGTTGCGTCTCTGGTTGCGGCTACTGCTTCTGCAACATCAAATAAAAATTTAATGATAAAATGTTGAAATTTTATCAATTTAGAAAATTTTGTATACAATAAATATAAAATATAAAAAATTTTATACTTTAACTATAAAATTCATAACAAATGAATTTTACGATTAAACGAAATGGAATTTACTTTGAATTTTTCCTTCCCCTTTTTCTTTTTATATATATATTTTGTTTTTTATTTTTATAAAAATAAATTGTAACACATTATTTTATAAATTATATTTTGTTGTTCATTTGGTTCTGCTTGATTAAGTGTCATTTCAATCACTGCTCCAAATAAAATAATAACAATAGAATGACAATAATCATTTTTGTAGCATATAACTCGAAAAAATAATAAGCTGTCATTACAATAATAATAATCAGAAATGCATTCAAAAAGTGGCGGCCATTCCTTTTTCAATTATAATTTTTTTATTTCTTTTGTTATTTTATTTTATTTTATTTTATTTCGATTTTTTTTTTTGCTTTTATGTTTTTCTTAAATATTTTCATACTAAAAAACAAGTTAATGCATTGCTGCTGCTATTATTATTGTTGTTGCTATTATAATTATTGTTATTGTTGTTATTGTTATTGTTGTTGTTGTTGTTGTTGTTTCATTTAAATGGTCACCATAACTGTGTAGAAGCATTCAATCAACGAAACACCCCATGATATCAAATGAAATAATCGCAAAAATTCTTAGTCTTATTTAGCAAAATTTTTCTTCATGTCATTTACAGTCCCATAATTTAATGAATGCCATTACTACGCTCTTTTGAAATTGATATGTTCCTTAATAAAAAAAAAAAAGACCTAAGCGGTTTGATAAATTTTACAATTAAAAAAAAAAATCGCCTTTTGATACGCTTAATGTTTTCGTGATCAATTTCGCTGGCCATTTTCATTAAACTTCATTTAATTTTAATTTTTAATTTCATGAATTTTTTATACTTTTAAAATTTATTGTAAGGGCTCACTTTTCAGATCATTAAGCCTAAAGCAGTAAACTTAATACTTTTCAAAATTATGCTTCAAGTAAAAAAAAACCGCCTTCACTAACTTTACAATTCACAGATTCACAGATTTGTACAGATTCACAAAACTCATTCCAAATCGATTGGTATTATAATAAACAAGGGGCCTTTTGGGGCAATCAATTCTAAATATTCCTACGCATGTAAAGTCATGAGGGACACTTTACAAAAAAAAAAAAAAAAAAAAAAAATTTCGGAAAGTCCAATCGGTCTTCTTATTTTAATGTTGTATTCATAATTATTGATAAATTTCATTTAATTATATGACACTAAATGAAAATGTAATAAATAAAATGTAATACACTAATTAATTAAAGCTTCTGATTTACCAACTTTCTAATTAGAACCATCACTGAAAGAAAAATCCCACTTTTAGCACTTTCATGATAAAAAATTTACACACACAAAACTAAGTCGGGCATTTACATTTAGACTACAATTTACAAATAGTTTATTGTATCGAAATTGTTCCAGCCAAATTATTTAAAATTCTTATTATTTGCACAAATTATTTTATTAATGAAATCATTTAAATAAATTTGAAACATTAAAATATTTTTGATATTTTTTTTTGTTACATTTTTATTATATAAATATCTTTATATAATATTTTTGTAAAATTCATAAAGTAAAAAATGTAAAAAATTGTACTTTCATTTTATGATTTTTGTTCGCATAGTTAAATAAATTGTTGGTTGGTCACAGTAACCATTTATTGATGATGGTGGTTAAAGCTATTTTAACGGTTCATTAATGTTAAATAATTTATGATGCAACAATAACAACAACAAGATGAACAATGAACATTTATATGCCACATATATGAACATTACTCTCAAGCCACATTTTCATTTCATTTCATTTCATTTCATTTTATTTCCTTTTATTTGCATTTTCCATTTTCCTTTTTGCTTTTGCTTTTTTTTTTTTTTATTAATTCCATTTTCAATTTTGCTAAAATGAATAAATAAATATGAAAATCAATTTACAAAGAAGGAAAAACAACAACAACAACAACAACAACAACAAACAAACAAACAAACAAACAAAAAAAAGACAAAGTGAAAAGATCAAAAAAAAGTCATAGCGAACTTTTAAATGATTAACTGACCAAAAATGAAAAGAAAAATTATTTAAATAAAAGCTTTTTCTCTTCATTGGCTATCTCTGTTTCACATACACAACAAGCATACACACGTTATTTTGTTACTTTCATTTTTTCATATTATCCAACGATTTATAACAATTGTTTTGCATGGATGAAAATATTTATATGCTTAAAGAGATGCTTGAGGCTGATGATAAGCAAAATTCATATAAATGAGAATTCTATTTAAGTCTACTTTTTAAAAACATTTATTCTTAAGATACATTTTGTACAGGCACATACATACACACATACATACACATGCATACACACATATATACATCCACATTTATTTTGTATACAAAAAAAAAAAAATTTTTTCAGCCAACCACTTAATCATTCATTCATGAATGCCGTTGAATGTTGCTCTCTGAAATCAAATGAAATGACATGAAATAAAATAAAATCTATAGCAGAAAGTTCATAATAAATTGTTAGACAGAGATGGTTTATATTTATTTATGTAGATGTGTTTGTGCATATACACAAACATTATCATACTTATGTTGTGGCTGTTTGGTGACTGGTTAGATTTTGCGGTTAATTCGTACGAAGATATCTATGTTTACGTTTTAGGTTTTACAGTTTGTTTGGCCACAATTTTGTGGGTGTAGTTTTTATATTTACAACAATCTCAACAATAATAACAATAACAATAACAATAACAATAACAATCAGCAAGTAAGCAAGCAAGCAAGCTAGCAAATAACAACAACATTCAACAACAACATTATAAACGACAATAACAAGAATTATAATAAAAAAAAAATACAATTTTCATTTCATTCTTCCCTCTCGTTGTTTTTTGTTGTCTCTCTTCATTTTGCTTTACTTTTAGGGTAAAGTAAGAAAAAGATGCAAAGAAGAAAATAATAATAATAATAATAATAATAATAATGAGAAATAAGAAAAAGCAAAAGATGAATTTGTATGAAAATAAAAGCCAGCCCACCAAAATCAGTTACAGCGAATATAAATTTTATTTTATGCACAAATCACAACACAAAAACAAAAATATTTATACATACATTTCTTTATATTTGTCTGTCTATGAGTTTATGGGACCAACCAGTTCCGAGAAGCGCCTGCTCAACTAGGAGTGGCTTATGAGATGGTCGTTGGTGTTTCGTTGCCATCAGGGGGCATCATGAGTCACGAGTTCCGAACAAAGATTTAATTTGGTACAACGGAATCACCAATTTTGACAAAGCCCATTGTGGTATTTGTGCGTATTTTTATTAGTTACTCATTATGGGATTTAAGGGCTGGGAATCACTCTGAATCATTGTTATGTCGCTTACGTATACAAATTGTTCATCATTAAAGTCCATGTGTAATATTTTATGTAACAAATGGAAATTTAGGATCATTATCGTTCTTTATCTCGAAGTGGCTTGATTCGACTACAGAGCGATCAAAGTTGTACAGCATTACTTTTGGAAATATATAGCAATTTATATCATCAGATGATGGCTCTTAAAATTCTTGAGAATATTTAAATCGCAGAAGAGTTAATTTCGATGCTAGATTTTTCAAATAATGAGTCAATTGCTCCGCTATCTTCCGAAGTAATGGTTCAATTTGACCCTTATTTATACTAAAGATCTAAGATTCAACTCGGTTATTTAAGACGGTAGCAATCTTGCGTAACATAACGGTCGGTAACATCAATCTGAAGGTTTTAGTAAACTTCTCCAAATTTCAATAACTTGAATGAAATAAAAATTCTTAAAGGAAGATGAAAATGCAATGCAGAATTCAAATCTGGAAATCTGAATTGTATCGGACATTTTGTATGATTATTTAGCAGGATGATACAGTGTCCTTAGTCTACTTTTATTTTACACAAAGGGAATCATTAAGTCATTAAGAAGCTCATTATACTTCGATGTCCCTTTGCAGCTGTTGCATTAGAAAGAGACGTGCCTAACTAAACCATCTCCATTTTCATATCGATCCCATCAAAAAATAACTTATTAAATTGAATTTGGATTTGAATTTCAATTTGAACGGCATAAAATTTGTAAAAAATATTAAACATGTTTAAACCACAAAAGTTCTGTATAAAAGAAAACAAAATATACCACAAAAGTTATATTTTAAAGTTGAAGATAATTTTATATAAACAACAAATACACTTAAAATATTTGTACTTCCTTTTTGTACTCCTTTCACATTACATTTCTCTTCTCGTTGTTTTTTTGAATTTGTTCATTTGTTCATATAAATTTCCTTACTTATTTGTTTTCTCTTCTTTTTTGCTTTTCTTTTTTTTTTTTTTTTTTTTTGTTTGAGTTGCTTCTCTTTGTTAATTTTCTATCACTAAGCTCATAAAATATACTCTTCTCTGTCATTCATAATTCATAATTTTTCTCATTATGCGAGTGTCACGCTTAAAACAATTTCATCACGTTTTATTTAAAATAAGAGAAACCAGCAGATCAAGCAGAGTTGAATGAGACTTAAACTTGAGTACACACCAAACCAATCACCAAAGAAAGCAATTAATTTGATTAAGTTTGAATTTTTATAGTTTGGAAAGTTCTGTATTTAGAAAAATAATTGGAATATATTTGACATCTTTCAAGTGGCTTCCAAGTAGTACATGAAAAGTTAGAAATGTTCTCAGTTATCAGTTCTCTATTTAAGCTGCATTATGGTTGTGCTTTTTTAATCGATAGAGCCATTTTCAATCAAGCGAACCAAAATTTCCGATTAGCTTGGATCACATTAAAACTTTTAGCCCTGGCAAACTGCACGCAAAAGGTAGATCCATGAGGAAGCAATTAAAGATAAATTTAGATCATCTTAGAATTTCAAAACTATAACACTTTGTAAAAATTCTAACTCTGAGTTTTGAATGTTGCAAAACTTTCAACAAATCGTTTACTTGTACCCTTCAAATTCTCTAATGAGTGGGGGAACTTTTCAATGTACATCTTATTTCTTCTGTTTTGTCTTTTTTTTTTTTTGGTTAAGACCAAGACGGAATTGCTACTATTGAATTTTTCAAACATCACAAGATGAGACCGCCAACTGTTAAAAGTTGTGAGCATATTCATTAACTATCACTCTAAATTAATTAACTTCAAAATATAAAATGTTTATACGTTTTGCTTTTAGCTTTTTTTTAAATTTGTTTTTCATTAACTCTTTTCATCTTTTTATTTGTGCGGGCGCATTTTTTTATAGCGTAATATTCTGTTTATTGACAGATTAGTGAAATATTCTTCTTCTTCTCTAATTTATTTGCCTAACGCCTTAAATGAACAATATTATTATTATTAAAAATTTTTGTTTTTGATTTATTTTCGTTATGATAATGATATTTTCAGGTAAAAGTTTTACACTTACGATAACAGTGGAAACATTCCCACCGCAGGTGGCTACTTATGCAAAAGCTATTAAAGTGACTGTCGATGGTCCAAGAGAGCCGCGCTCTAAAGCAAGTAAGTTCAACTTTTATTACTCATTCAGCAAATTTTCAAAATATTTGTAACATCTAAATGGAAGTAGCATTTTACGAAGACCTATGAAGGAAGTTCGGCTTCAAATTTTGAAGCAATCCAGCCAGCCACATCTGTTCTACCTACTTAACTTTTCTGAATACTTTTGTTAAATCAGTACAATGAAAATAAGCCAAAACCATGAAATAGGCCAATAAGCCTACACTCCAGTTTCAACTTAAAAAGGGTGCTATTTTCTCAATTCAATAGTTTTTTTTTTCTCATTATTCAAAAATTACAAATATTTAATGCTTATTCCAGCTAATTCCTCATAATATGGATACAAAAATGTTAACAACATTTTTGTGATGGTTATTCCTTTTTTTACGTTTGCTTTCATTCTTATGGCCACACACAATTTACACCGGTAGAATATTTTATGGCATCTTAACAACAAAGTAAATCAGATCATGTGAAATTCATGTTCTACAACAAATTGTTTCATTGTTGTCATAATAAAGCGATTGATGAACATTTTTATTGACGTAAATTAGCTTCCAGTCAATTTAGGCAAACATTTGCACGAAATCGTAAATATGAAATATTATCTCATCAAAATAAATCACATTGATTTAATACGATGAATGTTAAAGTATAAGAAAGTAACGTTCCATTTTAGTGGAATGATTTTGAGACGGACAACAATTGAAACAGGAAGTGAGTTATAAAAAAAGTGCGTAATTTGAAAAATGTTTAACAGCTCAAATAAATGTTAAAAAATAAAGAAATTGATGCTTTTACAGCAGTAAATTCTGATTTCTCGATTTCCCTAAAAATTATGCAAAATCAAACTATTTTAAAAGAAAAGTCTAATTCATATTTAAATACAATTTTCTGAATATTATAAAAACATGCATTTTTAATTGGAATGGAAATTTTTTTAAGAGGCCTAGTCCTAGTCCTAGTCCTAGTCCTAGTTCTCTTGAAGTACATTACGCACATTATGAGTTTGTGCAGATGTATGTAACAGCCAAAAGAAGTTGAAATAGACCCACCTTTTATTATTCCAATCAATTCCACATTACTTCCTTATACGATTTAAGTTTGTCTATCCGTCCATCTGTCTGACCGTTTTCTGCCCATGTAAATTTGTTAATTAAAGTACAAAGCATAATTTTAAAGTTAGGTAAATGAAATTTGATATGTAGGCGTGGTTTAGCCCAAAGATGCCTGGGAATTTAGATTATACTATTATTACAAACACGCCCCATACAGCGCCCTATTTTCCAAAGGGTTTCCTTTGGAAATCACAAAAACACAATTTAAATTTTTTCAATCATAACACTAAAAACTCTCTTTAAAGGGTTTTCTTTTTAATTACACACCAACAAAAAAAAGAAAAAAAAATTTGTTAAGAAATCTCTAAATTATGTTCACATCAAATCTCAATATAAAAGTAAGTAAAAAAAAATCTTAAACGTTTTATCTAAAATTTATATGCACAAAATCTTTCATAATTTTGCGATATATAAAATTAAAAAATTTTATTTAATTAAATAAATTTTAGAAAAAAAGAGGAAATGTTAGCTTTTAGTGGATTTAAGGAATAACATTTTTATCTGAAAGATTTAAATCATTAGAAATAAAATTTGAGGTAAATAGTTTTGGTTAGGAAAAGTTGCATAATTAAAAAAAAAAAAAACCCAAAAAACACAAAAAAAATACAAACTTGACATTTAATTAAATACAAATTTATTGCATATATTGTGGTTAAACAAAAACAACAATAAGAACGAAAAACAAACCAAATACTGTAAATGTAATAAAAAAAAAAGTAGCGGGCACAACAATAAAACTTGCACTGATTATGAATGAATGAGAGCAAATAAATTTCAAGATAATTAAAATATTTTCGATAGAATTTTGACAAAATGCCGCAGATGAACAAAACAAAATTTTTTTTATATTCTTATAATGAATTTTTATTAAATATGAAACGTTTTATTAAAAGGAAAATTTCATATGAGACTTGAAGAGAGTAATTTTCATAAAATTATACTCATAATTGTTTAAAAAAACACACCCTCGTCACGAGCACGAGCACAAGAAAAAATAGCAAACAATCAATTAAATGGATAAATGATAATGTAATTATCATTATAATCATCAGTTCATAATGAAATGAATGTAAACGCAAATGAATTAACATTTGTAAACATGTGGTTAAATGCCACCTACAAGACAAGACAAGACAAGACAAAGCAAAACAAAACCAGACAAAACAAGACAAAGCAAATAAGACAAGACTTTGATGTATTTTATACAATAAATTGAGCTAATAATTATCTATCTAAGTAATATTTACATATACATACACACATATATAACATATATATATATATATATATATATATATATATATATATATATATATATATATATTATATATATGTATATTATGCAATAATAGGAAAGAATAAATTTTCAATTAAGCCACGTGTAGCATAAAACTATTTAGAAATGAGAATTTTTATTCTATAAAAATTATTTAAAATGTAAGACAGGACAATGGATTACAGTGGAATAGTTTTAAGTGTTAATCTCATTTCAAAAATATGTCACAAGTCATACACAAAATTCGAAATGTAAAAATTTTTGTTGGGTCATTTGTATGAATGATTGCTGTAAATATTTTTGTTAGAAACATTTTCAAAATTTTTATGTTTTCATAAAGTCTTATTTAAAAAAAAAAAAAAAAAAACTGCCACCTCATGCGATTCGTTGAGAATTTTACTGGTAATTGCGATTTTATATCAAAATTTACTAATCATAACAATAGTTCTAACAAAAGTATTGGAAACGTTTTAGACTTAGTCTAGCCGTCTGTCCATCTGTCCATTTGTCCCTTCACTCGATCGCAAAGAATGTAGTATCGAACTTGAGTTCGACAGAAATGTTGAAAATTTTTGCAAGCAGATTTGTACTGAAAATTGTACTGATTTTTTCTTTAAAGAAGACAAAAATCGGTTACGCCTATAGAAATTAATCATAGAATACTTAACTTTAATTTTTTTTTATGTTTACGTTATCTTTCTATCACTCAAAAACTGAACCCGTCTCTGTAGCCTAATACCCAGGTGGTGGGTACTTTTTGAATTATCTTTTGTCCTCTTTGATGACAAAATTTAAGGAAAACCCTAAACCTACTTGATTTGAATGGCCCCTTTCAATATTGAATTCCAATAACGAAATGCTACTTTGTACCAATTAATCCAAGGAATAATTTGCAGTACTTCATGGAGTCAGTCTCATTCGGGATCTGATAGACTTTACTTTTTAATAATTTTAATAATTTCATTGTGAAAATAATTTCCTTTCATTTTTCGTTTCCTTGTTGCCTCTTTTACCTTTCTATATATATTAGAGAAAGAGAGAAAGAGAGAGAGATATATGACATCCATATAAATAAATGTAAATAAATGTGTATCGTATAATTACACGTTAATCTTTTCTGTGCGTACATAGATTGTGAATTTTATATGTAAAACCCTAAAAAATACAATAAATAAATAAAATAAAAAAAGTTTGTGGTTTTCACAACAATTTTTAAGAATACCGTTGCATATATAATTGCAAAATTCTCCTTTATTTATTTGCTTATTTGTTTTGCGTCCATCTTATTTACACTTGAAATGATATTTTTTTTTACTTATTGTGTAGCTACCACCCAGAATTTTCATAACTTATTTTAATATGAGAAATTATTTTATATGAAATTTATTGTAATTTGTTATAAAATTCACATAAAACAAACAATTTTCAAAAAAATGACCAATCAGTATCAAGTTCTCAAAGAATCATTCTTCCGCCTTTCCCTAACAATTTATTTATGATTAAGAAACATTCATTGAAGGAAAAAAGTTATTAGAAGAAAAAAAAGGAAACAATTTTGAACTAATTTCTTAACTGACTTTTTTTAGATCTTCCCAGCGGTCATCAATTTCGTGATTTCGGTGCTTTTGGCCATTTTCGTGATTTAGCGCCATTACAACGCTCATCACGTTCAACTGTTGCAGCAACAGCAGCTACAATTAATTCATCGATAGCATCTAGTGCGGCAATAAGCAGCAATTTACCCCAATTGGGTAGTAATCATTCATCATCCAGTAGTACAATAAATTCAGATTGTCAAGGTTATAGACCGAATGCTACCCACATACAAGGTAAGATTGATAAATGGAAAATGTTAAAAATACTATTTAAGATCTCTTTTCGCCACTTAACGGAAATTTAAATTATGAATGACTTGTAAATTATACTTTTTCGTTTCTGCTTGAAATTTATCTGAATTTTTTTACAAACTCTCTGATTTGACAAATCATTTGATTTATTTTCAAGCGCTAGACTTATAATAAACAATTAAATGTTAGATAATTTGTTTCAGTAAGTTTCTTAAAATATAACTTTTGAAAGTTTAGAGAAGCAAATTATAAATAAGGAAATATCTATCAAATGCAAATAATAACGTGAGATTTTCTTAGAAACTTATTAAGCATACAATCTTAATAATCATTATGATTATTATAATAATTATTATGATATTATGATATTATGATAGTTAAATTTTTATATGATTTATCGATTCTATCCATCAGTAAATGTTATCTACAAAAAATTTCAATTTCGTACAAGTAAAAGAGAAAAAATCCTTTACTGAAGAGAACTTTACATTTACATTTAAAATTTCATACAATTTTGTAATCATTATTAAGCTACTGCAACAGCAATAACAATCACCATAACGAAATCTAGAAGAATTGAAAAGAAAATCTCAAAAAAAAACAAAACAAAAAAAAAAAAGACAAAATCAAATTACTTGAATAACAGCAAACTATGTAACGTTATAAAGAAATATTGCTGTAATGAGGAATGTTATGTGCACAAAAAAAAAAAGAAAGGAAAAAAGAAAAAAAAGAAAAGTTGAATGACGATCACGATGATAGTGATGGGATATATAAAAAGAACGGAAGTTGGCTGCGGTTTGTAGAAAGCAAAAAATAAAAACTAAATAAAATTTTAATGATGGGGGAGATTATCGTAAAGAATATAAATAAAAATAACCAAAGTAAGAGAAGTATAGTGAGAAAGATGGACATGAAAGACAAAAATATAAAACAAAATTTGTAAAAATTTTGCTCAATTTTCACATCCAGCAAATTGTTTCGCTAAAGCATTTGTAACACTACAAACGTTAAAATTTTAGAAATTCAAAATAGGGTCATGAAAATTTGTAAATTGAAAGTTTGAATTGAAAATGCTATTAAGACCCTTCAAAGGTATGTCCTTTGTAGGGATATGCATTTTATGGCGGTGTATTCAAAATTTTATACTTTTAACTCTACGTTTTCTTGGTTGAATCTTTAAATTTTGATTTAATGTTGAAACTCATTTTAGGTAAATTAATAATAAAAATATTTAAAATCGATTAAATGGCAAGCCCACCGAGACTTCTTAAGGCGCAGAATCCTCCCTTTATTTAAATTTTTTTCTGGGACAATTCTTAAGAAAATCTATAAAAGTTTTGTTTTTAAACAAAATAAAATGCTAAGTAACAATTTAACTGAATCTAACATTATTGAGATTTTTGGTGCGTATTCAGAATTTAGTTCGAACCATTTATAATATTACTTTTTTTTTTTACTTTCTGTACAGTTATTTTATAAGCATTCGTGACAATTATTGCTGTTAGTATGAAGAAGAAGAAGAAGAAAAAAAAAGCACAATATAACAGAATTTTACCGCAAAATTTTTTTATTACATTTAAAATATATTTAAACATGATTTTGCTTGCTCTCTCTTGTTCATATTAAATTAAACTGCATGGAATTGAATTGACATTGATGTTTGAGTCGAGTTAAGTTGAGTTGAATTAAGTTGAGTTGAATTAAGTTGAATTGTGTAGTTGTAAGAAGAAAATCAATATTATGACAATAAAAAAAAGACTTGATCAAATCAATGTCAATGAAAATGCATATTGGAAAATGAAAATATATGCATATATGCTAATATGCACTATATACATACCTAGAAGTTTAATTGTAAAAACTTGTTAAGTTTACCAATTTACAAAGTCATTTCCGTTTATGGAACACAATGACACACGGCGTTCATGTGAAATTATGTAAATGTCCGGTCATTTATAAAATGATTATCATAGCAAATGATTTTCTAGCCATTTGTGCTTTTTTTGCTTGTACGGTTTTTCTTCTTCTTCTTCTTTTTGCTCCTCTTTTTTTTGTGGTTTGCAGCCTTAACTAAAATTTTAAAGGTTGAGAATCTGCCATGAAAATAATATGAGTCAGATTGTGTGCCGGGAGATTTACATGTGTGCCGCCAAAATTCAATGCATCTCTATAAAGGCATCTCTCGCTGCGCTTTGCACTATGCAATTTTTTCAATTTTCTTAATTATTTTTTTTTTTTTTTATATAAATCTTTGAATGTTTTTTGTTTGTTCTTTCGCTTTTTATTTTTTGATAACTTCAATAACAATTGACATGTTAATGATGTATTTTAACATTTAGCCTAAACGAAATCTTTTCACAAACACACATACAGACACACACACATTTATAGAGATATGTGTAGATGCAAACACAATCAAAAAATTATGTAATTTATGTGAAATGTATGAAACGAAGATGTTCATTTAATCAAAACTAAATTTTCATTTCAAAATCATACGTGTGCGCACACATACACACGCACACACAACATGCACATTAAATGAATGATGTATGAGATGCTTTGTAATCGTATGATACGGCATGGCATGGGATGGGATGGGATGGTTTGAGTTGTAATGTGTAATTGGTTGAAATCATTGTGTCTACCATTTTTACATTTTATATTTATTGTTACAATAACAATAACAATAACAATAACAATAGCAACAATAACATTATGTAGCGATAACATCAGCCATAACAATAATAACAACAAGCTCTATCCAGACTAAACCACATTTCGATTGATTTGCGGCTTCATACTTGAAACCAGACACACAAAACTCTGCGTTTCGTTCTTCTCTTTCTCTCTCTGTCTCTCTCTCTCTCTCTCTATTTGATTTTATTTTTAACTGTTTTTTTACCATGAAATTTATAGAGTTTCGGTTTTTTCTTCTTTTTCTTTTTTTCATTTGCCTTTATTTATTTTTTTTTTTGCCTTTTGTGTTGTTGTTGTTAGGACATTTGATTTATATTTATGTATTATGAATGTATTGTTTGCATGCATGTGTTTGCTTTCACACATTTTTTGATAGAAGCACCTAGTTTGACCTAAATTAACGTCTGCTGTTATTCTGTTAAATTCATTCTTACCACAAGAAGTAGACACAAGAAGACAAAAAAAGAAAATAAAAAACAAAAAGCTCCGATAATGCGTTTTAATACTTTTTTTTTTTAATTCAATGTTTTTACTTTCATCTCTGCCAAAATTTAGTCTATTTTTTCTTTTTTTTTTGTTTTGTTTTATTTTGTAAAGTGCTCCATTTAAAGTAGGAAACGTATGCAATTAATTTGGCCACATGTAACGCTTAAAGAATTTAGGAATTTGGACTCAAGAATTTGAATTTGAATCAATCGATCGATAGACTTAAGATTGAATGCATTTTCATAAGCAATTTATGTAGAAATTATTATTAAAATCATGGGCCGAGCAGGAAACGATAATTTAAATTAAGGGCTTTCATTTGAAGTGCCGAACTAAATCTGATGCCAAATGCTTTACATCCCCGATTTCGAAGTTGGTTGCACTAGGCCTTGGAATGTTTTATCTGCCCTTACTCAGATATCAAAATCAAATTAAACTTAATCGAATTTATGATAGAAAACGTAAAGTTAGTTTAGTTCGCTTCTTAAAAAGTAGAGAAATCTTTCTATGTAACATATTTTTGCAGAACTTTTGTTTCAACCTACTTTCTATTAAATCTTTAAATCGTTTCTTTAAAAATATTACTTTTCCACCAACTCATTTGTTTATTAAATAATTCGATTTTTCATTACAACTCAAAAACAAAAAGTTAGGCACTTTCAGTAGTAAAACAAAAGCCACAAAAGTTATATCATTAAAAGGACAATTATGAGACTAACCTAACATGTCATTATTAATTATCTTGAAACTTGTGACGAACTTCAGAAGGTCAACATTGATAAGGAAACCAGAAATTGCGGAAAAAGGAGAAATATTTTCAAAATTATGTTATAAGCAAAAATATTTGTCCTTAAAGTTTCATGTTAAATGTTAAGTGGCAAATTTTGCCACTTTGAGATGGAAGAATTTATAAAATTTTGTTCGTTCTAAGCTCAACAAAATCTCATGCATTTAGACTGTTTAAATTTTCTGTAGTTAAAGTTTTATTTAAAAATTAAGTGTAATAAGCTCCATGAAGCAGTAAAATGGTAATAACTTGTCATAAACAAAGTAAAATAATTTTCTTACACTTTTTTTACATAAAAAGAAGAAGAAGAAGAAGAAGAAGAAAAACACTCGAAAATGACTGACAAATTAATTGAAAAGTAATTTCACTGCCAAAAAAAAAAAAAAAAAACAAAAACAAAAAACCCAAAAATCATATGAATTTTTACA
Source organism: Melophagus ovinus (assembly GCA_023089585.1). Taxonomy (NCBI): domain Eukaryota; kingdom Metazoa; phylum Arthropoda; class Insecta; order Diptera; family Hippoboscidae; genus Melophagus; species Melophagus ovinus. The sequence goes on from JAKKIB010000178.1 coordinate 9,443,193, forward strand.
AAATTATAACGTTGATTCATGCAATAAAAAGTCATGTAAGTTAAAGATGGCTAAAAAAAGCATGTGTGTACAAAATTTAATAGAAAATCCTGCTGTGTTAACTTTTATAAAATGTGGAAAATATGAAACATATATAAAACTAAATGAAGGGTTATTTAAATGTAAACAAAATTGGTTACGGATTTATATTTTGGCTAAAACGAAATGTTAAGCATTCCCACATGCAAGCATGCCCCCCCCCCCCCCCCCCCCCCCAGAAATCTTAGACTGATCTTCTGAATTGTGAAAATTACAATAATTTTCATTGGCGTCTCATTCAGCTTGATCAGTTGTATACTTCCCTAGAGAGTACTTTCTCTAAAATGATGAATTAGTCAAAAAGTTAAAAAATTTTTTTTACGAAAACTTGAAAAATGTCCTGAAAGTTTGGCAAAAGTGACGGTTGAGGATGTCTTATAGTGGATGGTTCGCTAGAGGTCAATTTTGGCTTACAAATTCTTTAAATATGAGATTTGCCTATTCCTATATCTATTGCCTATGATAGCTCCCTATTTCAATGTATACTTTTGAATCAAAATCATGTTAAAAGATGCCTACAAATGAAATTTTATTTAAAGTATCTCAGGAAATTCTGATTATATGGTTTAGGGCAGATTGTCCTCAATTAAATATAAATCGTTTCAAAGTGACTTAAAAAATCATAAATCTAAGGAAATTATTTATTAAATGAACATTGAAATTAGGTCTTGAAGTTAACCAACTATTTATTTGAGGATTTGTGATACTTGAACCATGAATTTTTAAATACCATTCAAAGTAGCTTCATTATTGTGAAACAAATTTCTGAAATGAGACTTTAATTAAATTGCCCATACATTTGGGGCGTACCTTAAATAAAAGTACTTAAATTACCATTCATTTGATGTGGACTGGCCGTTTCTCTTTATTTTTCAAAATAAATCATTGTAAATACATTTTTTTAATGTTTTCTATGTTAGCACCTATTTCGATTTTTCATAATCCAATACAACATAACTTAGCGATTAAACTAGATTTATCTCAAAGTCTGTTAAGTCTTATTTGGATCCACAATAATCGCATGATATAGCATAGAAAGAGCAGATTAAAGTTTGGAAAGTCACTTTCTCTAACTTTCTCTAAATCTAAAGATTAAGTTATTTGATACGAATTGATCGAATCTTAGATATTTGAACTGTCAGCGCCAATTTATAAAATAATAAATCCTTATTAAATTGTGATTGTAAGAATATCACTTGAAGAATGAAATATTCCTTCAATTAATAATTAAAATTAATTAAATGGAAAATAGTTTAATTTTTTTGTTTTAGCTAAAAACAATTTATTATACAAAATGATTATTATAATTAAATAAATAAAAATAAAGTAAAATTAAAAATCAAAAGAGAGTTGTTTCATTTCATAAACACATAAATATAAATTTTGAAGGGAAATGTACGCGATATTGAAAACTAGCACTTATCACATTTTAATGTTTCAATTAGCAGTAAATTAGCCAACAATTATGTGAACATACACATGCCGGCAAGAATAAGCAAGCTAAAAAAAAAAAAAAAAAAAACAAAAAAAATTAAGTGGCGTACAGAGAGACAGACAGACAAGCAGAGAGACCGCCAGGTAAACAACTAAACAGGCAGGTATAAATGGCACATAAATGTAGTGATATATAACTAATGGACAATTGAAGCCCTTGGGCTTTTTTTTTTTCCTATCTTTCCTGACAAAAATAATTGAAGGTAAAATGAAAAAGTAAACAAAAAACCCCCTAATTTAGTAAACAGAATTGAAATTACGCATTTGCCCACGTCCATACCATTGCCAAACAAATCAGTTGGGTAAACTACAAAAGCAAATTTCTTATGCTGATTGTGTGTTAGTTTATCATTTGGTTGTAGATAGCACAATGGCACTTATTTACACAGTACATTCGCCAAACTGTGCATTTACATCTAAATAAATTATTATACAAAGTTTTATATGGCTAAGTGGACAGTAGCTCGTAAGACCGTTCATGAATTCATTGCAAATTGCCATGTTGACTTGTAGCCATTGAAAATGGCTTTTTAGTTTATTTATTTATTTATTTTTTTTTTTTTGGGTTCTTTTTTTTCCTTTTTTTTAGTGAGTGATATGCCCGACCGTTTATAAACGTCAACATATAATTTTCTGTACGCTGTTCCAATAATCTCATCCTATTATCACATTTTTGAATTACTCTCCCTTTTTTTTATGAATTATAATACTTTTGTTGTTTTAGTTTGACGTGTTTAACTCCTTCATGTTATTTTTAAAAATCTTTATTCTTAGAAAATATTGATTAAATTGAATAAGAACTTGAAATAGATGCGTTTTTAAAAATGATCAATTTAATTTCATAAGCTTAAATTGTGATAACCTTAAACCTTACTCCAGTTTTATATGCGCCGTACTTGCCCGATTTTGCAGTTATTTTGATCAACTTGGTCATTTCATAAATTTCATAAATTTCATAAAATAGATTTGAAAATTTGGTTTATATCAAAATTATGAACTGTGCTTATTTTTTTCATATCAAGTGAAAACTGATACTGGTTCAAGGACGAACATAAAATAGAGTTGTGTTTTCGTTTTATTAAAATATTACTGAAAATTTTCTTGTCAAAAAAATGGGTAATCTAGAAAAAATGGATAATCTTAAGATTTTCCAATAAATGAAGATCGCTTAAAAAAATCTTTTTGAACTCCTTATTATGATAATATTGTTTATTAAATAAAATTACGAATATTTTTAGAAAAAGTTGCAAATGTATAACAATAATTGATTTAGATAATTAAAATTTCAACTTTCTTCCAGCGCATAGAAAAAAAATATCGAAAAACATTTTTCCTTAGAATACAAAGTTAGAAGCTGATTGCTTAATAATCATTTGCATGGAACTACTGGTTTATTATTAATCTAACCTTCATTTTGTAAATTTCATATAATGATTATACTTTCACCGGAATTTTCTCATGACTTTCATATAAGTAATTAAATTTATATATTCTTCAAATAAAAATGTTATTAATTAAAAAAAATTTATTAAAATTTTTTAGGTATTTTGTATTAAGGAAAATCCCCTATCAAATCTTATACCCAGAAAATAATAAAATGAATTTGAATTTGTAATGTATTTTCTGTTTTGTTTTCTTTTTTTTTTTGTTGTTGTTTGTATTGTGGCGTATTGCAGATAACAATCTAATGGGTGCCGCCGAATGGACGGGTTATTCTACAGGTATGGCGGCATCAACATATAGCAATTATCATCATACACATCATTTGGCACCACCACCTCCACCGCCGCCACCACCACCACCACCACCACCACCACCACCCTCAATAGCTAATGCTGCCACAGCAGCAAATGCAACCATTTATGGCACTTACGATACATTGTCTTCAGCCGATACGGCCAATTTACATTTACCGCCTGTATTGACTGATATGCAAACATTTTGTTCGCCTAGTGATTATCATCCTGGAGCCATTATACCGCATGTACAAGCCCCGCTATGTAGTCCAAATTATAATGCTAGTAAAACGGAATTGGATAATTTTGCTAACGCTGGCTATCCATCGTATAACAATTGGTCGAATGGTTATAATAATTATCAATATGGTAGTTGTACAGGGCAAGGTCAATATCCTACCCATTCGGCACCAACAATGGTACTTTATCCGCAATTATATTCAACATTTAATCAAAATGAGATACATTTGCATTTGCATGGTACTGATAAAATTGAACAATATTTGGGTACAGATAATGCATTAACCATTAGTTCATTATCGGGTAATCGTTCTAGTATAGAGATCGGTATTGGAACATCGGATCATGACGAACAAACATCAGCTGGTGCCGGATTAACAACAAATCAAAGTACAAATCCCATTCTATCGAATACTAATTCAACTAATCAGCCACAGCAGCAGCAGTCACAGCAGCAGCAACAGCATCAGCAACAGCATCAACATCAAAGTCATCAGCAAACAGCAACACAACAACATCATCAGCATCAGCAACAGCAGCAAACACAATCACAATCACAACAACAACATCAACAACAATCAATTAGTCATCATCATCATCATCATCATCATCATACTCATCCTCATCCTCACTCCCATCCACACTCTAATCATCATTTACATCCGCATGTTCATACTCATCCTTTATCCCAAGGGCATCCACACCATCTTCTTCCACATCATGCACATCATGTTCATGTTGATCCAACTGAATTGGCTTCAACTACAACTAGTTCATCTTCCCAACAACAACAAGCTACACAACAACATTTAACCGATGGTCAAAATCAAGAGCCCAGAGTGATTGTTGGTCAAACAGAAAATCATGCACAACAAACGACGCGAGATGGTGAAGAAGTTTGGAGACCTTATGTACCATCATCATGGACTCAGTGACCAATTAGTAAAACTTATGTACACATTGAATTCAACTAGTTGGAAATTTCTCTACCACTTTCCTTTATTTCTCTTGTAATGCCGTTACTTCAATTTTATTGTAAAACCTACATTATCATATGTATATATATATATATATATATATAAATAATAAACTACCGTTATGCGTGAAATAGTTCGTTATGAAATGATTATTATTGTAATCGTTTTTGTTTTTCCATGCTCCGTATTTTACTGTTATATTACTGTTAATCGCTCTCGATTTTCTTTCTTCTTTCTGCTAACTATAAATTTTAATGAAGTTGCGTATATTGGTTTTCTTTTCTTTTTTTTGTTTTTTTTCTCTATTTTTAAGTAAATTTTTCACCATCTTTCCTTGTAATTTTTGTGTAGCTTGTAGCTTTCGCAAAAACTTTTCGTATCACAAATTTATTGCTTATTGTTGCATTTGTTTTTCTTATTCTGTTGCAATTATTACTTCACTACGAGTACAAGCCGAGTGACTGTTCTTCGTTCCTATCATACGATAATGGCGACATTAAATTATTATTATGAAAAAAAACTTGAAAATAAACAAATGAGAATTAAAACAAAAACAAAAGAAATATCTATATATTAGATATGTATGTGTCTTTTGAACACATATGTATGTAAAATGATATATATATATATATATATATATATATATATATAAAATTTGCCATGTAGTATGCAATAATGAGTGTTTTTATTTCTTACAATTTTTTGTTTTTTTCATTTATTTTTTATTAAGTTTTTTTGTTTTATGTAATTTTTTTTGCCATTTTTTTTATGATTATTTCACTTTAGATTTCTTTATATTGGAAAAATAATCTGATTTTGTTTTATGTAAAATAATTTTGCGGTTTTACCTACATGTAGATATACACACACACGCACACACACACACACATACGCGCGCGCGCGCATACATCAAGATTCGTATATACATATCAACATCCATACAATATCTAACCGAAATGACACAAACAATATAAAGCGAAATATAAATGTAAATGGAAACGTATATAGAAACAAGCAGAGCAACAATCAAATGAAAACAAAGTTAAAACAAAAGAAGAAATAAAACTCTTTTTGGTGTGTTTAATAAGTTATTTCGGTGTATACCCATAAATACGTATGCATGTGTGTGCGTATATATGAAAAATAAAGAAGCATGAAGAAGAAAAAATAGTAACAATTTTTGTTGCTTTACCTTTTGTTTTGAAATTTGTTGTTGTTATTGTTGTTGTTAGCTTCGTATATTGAAATAAAAAGTGTAAAATGAAATAAAGTAAAAGCTTACATTGTTGTTGTTGTTGTTATTGTTATTGTCATTGTGGTTGTTGTTGTTGTTGTTGATGATGCTATTTTTATTATTATTATTATTATTATTCATTTTATGATTATTTTGATTTTTTTTTATAACTATTGTGAACTATTTTCCTTTTTAAAATCATTTTTATGGCATTTCTCTAATTCGTCTCTCATCGTTTTCCATCGTTTTTTTCTTCCATTTTAGTTAATAACTTATTACATTTACATGTGTAATATACATATAAAATAATTATAAATATATATAACATATATATTTAAAAAAATTATAGAATTAAAATATTTGTAGCAAAATGCAAAATAATTTTCAATTAAAAAAATTTTTTTCTTTTTTTTCCTTTTCCTTTTGTATATTCTGATTTCTTGTTATTTATAATTATATTGAACGTGTTTTACAATATACCGCATACATATACATATATAAATATTTCTTTATATATGTATGTTGTATGAATATACAATTTATTTGCCGTTTTACCGTGTGGATTGAAATAAAGAAAAAATCATTTAAAAAATCTAACAAAATCTTGTTGTAAATCATTTGTTTTGTTGACGCTACCGTACACCACATGGAGTACAATATCTTTGTAAGGCATTTGAAACAGTTTGAGATAGATTCAAGTTTTCTTTAATACATAAAGCGTATTAAATTAATTTTATCTTTCAAGACTAATGCTACAGATTAGAACCCCTTTGAACTTTCAGAAATGGATCAAATGAATTCATCTTTTTTTTATAAAAGATCAATTCAGAATTATATTTTCTGCTTGCCTGATCGAAATCTAGGCATGTAAATTTATGCAAAATATAGCCCTCAAAATCTGATATATTTTATAGAAATTTATTAAATGGGCTTGCTTTTTCAAGCTATTTTTATTACTACATCCCTTAGTCACTAACAAATAATTTTCACTTGATCTGTTTAGATACAATTTCATTCACATAAAGGTTGCGCCTCGATCAGCTGTAACGATTTCACTAAAACACTTTTAGTTTCTCTTTTCAATAAATATGACCAAAATTTTTATGAATACTTTCAGAAAATTGGACACACTGAATCTTAAAATCAAATAGTTTAATTCTTTTTTTAGAATGTTTTTGTTTGAAAAATATTGTTATACGCAAAATTATTTATAATTTTGAAATTTTCCTTACAAAAAATACTACTTTAATGTACTATATCTTTATAAAATCATTTGAAGCAGTTTTGTCTGTCCTATTTTGTAGGTTGTAAAAATTCTTCTCTATAAAAAGGGGAATGAATTTTTTTCATTCCATTGACTGATATAGGGTTTTCAAAAGTTCAACTCGATCAATCCTAAAATTTTCACCTGTTTCATTGTATCGCTTTTTGTTTGATTTTTGTTTTTGTTACAGTGCCTTTTATTTTATTATTTTATTGCCTTATTGTGCATTATGCATAGTTGGCATTAAGAAATCAAGTGTTACAGGAGCCAGTTAACTCATTATCATTATAAATTGTTTTATAAATAAATGTATATATTTATATATGTATAAATCTATATCAATAGAAATATAGCACAAAATAATAATAATACTGTAATTTAGGTCTTAATTGATTTCACAATTTCATTTCTTTCTTTTTGTTTTGTTTTCAGTTTTTGTTTTTTTTTTTTTAATTTTATTGTACATTTATCAATCTGGCCTGGTTTAGATTTTATATACAGTTTGTTAATGTACTTTAATGTCAGTAGAAAAAGAAAGTTTAATGTAGATATTTTATAATCAAAAATAAAAGTCCTCAGAGAAGAATCTTCAATTTATTTATACATTTTTGTTATAGATTTTTATTAGAAGAACTTTTCGGTCACTTATTTTTACATGTTTTCAAATCAGTTAGTGGCGCCATTTAGTTTCTCTGATTATTATTAAATCTGTTTAAATAATTAATGAATAGAGACTTATGAAATTAACAAAAATAAAATAAAATAATTAAAAATAAAAATAAAAATAAAAAATTCCTCTGTACTTAATTACGTACATTACGAACATTTATATGAAGCATTTTTGAAACCACAAACAGCTCAATAAATAATAAAAATAAAAATATTTTACAAAAGTTGTTAACTTCAATTACAATTACAATTATAACCAAAATACCAATTGCATTACAATGTACAATAAAATTGTGTAACACCCAAAAAGATTTGAAGTACAACGATAAAATGGGGCAATATTTTAAAAATGACTGGACAAGTTGTAAGTTTTACTGGGCAAATAGGTTTGTTAATTCATTGAAATGAATGCTAGAAATGCTAGAAAACTTTGATCACGCCCATTTTTTCATAACTAGAAAAAAAATATTAGAGATCCCCTGAAATGTATAAAATATACAAAATTTCCAATCGCCTACAGTAAATTGTCAAAATAGGGGATTCATTTGGCTGTAGAAGCTACATTGCGAAAAAAACATAAAAAAAGATGAAATGGTTCGGTATTATCAAAAATTATCAAGTAATCCAATTCGCACTCATTTGCTCATAAATTATACAAAATACAACCCTGGAAACTTAGTTGTCAATTCTAAATGTCAAATAGCAAAAGATGCCACATCAGAAAAGACATTTCATTAAGGTATTTCAATGAGATTTGGTAGTATGCAAAACTAGGCCGTAACTCGATTAGTCCAAATTCGATTCAATTACCGAAGACTAAAATTTGACCTAATCTCATGTAAGAAATGTAATTTCTTTATGTACTAACTTTTTATTATTTAATTTTTAATTTTAATAATTCAAATATTAAATAAGATATCCTGTTGTTGTTGTTGTTGTTGTAGTTGTTGTTGTATATTGAATGTATATGAAAAAAAATTGTTTTAGATTTTTACAATTTTGATTATATGCCTTATGTTTTATGCATAATAATAAATGAATGCAGCCCTAAAAATGCTTTTTATTACAATAAAAATTACAACAACATAAAATATTATTGAAAAAAAAGTATTATACAACAACGACAACAAAAACAAAAGAAAAAAAATTACAAAAAAAAAAAATTGTAAAAAAGAAAAAGAAAAATGCGAAATGATTGAATGACTTAAAGCTGGATGCATTATTGCAATCACCATTACTATCAGCATTAGCACTAGCACTAGCACCAGCACTAGCACCACGATCGGTACCAAAACCATTACAATTCCAACACTTTGACTGACAACAATGGAAAAGAATAAATATGTGAAGAAAAGCAACAAAAACAAAAATATTTTCTATGAAATTATAAAATGCAGAAAAAAAGAAGAAGAAGAAGACGAAGCAGAAAAATAGAAACAAGCAGAAAAAAGAAATAGAATAAAGCGAAAAACCAAAAAGCATATAACAACCGCAAAATATTGTCGAAAAGAGGCGGAGGATCGTACAAATTTTGTGGTTAACTACAGCATAGATAAATTGGACACCCTAAATAACAACAACAACAACAACAACAACAAAAATAACAACAGCAGCAGCAGTAGAAAAAACAATCATATATATGGTTTACATATGCATGCGTGTGTATGCGTGTGTGTGTGTGTGTGTGTTTTTGCGTGTGCGTGTGCGTGTGTATATGTAATGATATGTGTGGCAATAAAATATTACATTAACATTAACAGTGCAAATTTAACTGAGTTAACACACACACACACACACATACACACATAAAAATACAATACATAACAAAATCCATACTTTATACATTTCTGCTTTTTTTTTGTATTTTCTCATCTTTGACGTACAAAAACAATCGTATCTATCATCTCTATTCGTACGTTATAAATATGCATTCATATATGCATATGTATGCGTATGTAAGCATATGTGCATGTGCATGTGCATGTGTGCATGTGTGCATGTGTGCATCCAACTAACTAACTAACTAAACTAACTATTTTTCATAGCATGAAAAACTTGCAATAAACAGATGAATTATGAAACGTGCCTAAACTTGCACGATTGGCTTCGCACACAATCATTTACAAAACAAAGACAATAACAAAAACAAAAACAAAAACATAAACAAAATCAAGTGAATATTTTATGGCCGGTTAAAAGGCATTTTATGTAAAATATTTTGAAAATGCCGTTCCATTGTTTGATTGAATTGAATTTATCTAGACAAACTGAAGACGGATGGACGGACAAATACGATGTACAACGTAAATCGTTAAAAAAAAACAAGATCAGTCTATCTCAAATTATTCTAAGTGTTAGAAACATTTACACAAACTTATAACACCACATGTAATGTAGAGTGATGGAATAAAGGAAAAAAGAAGCAAACAAGAAGCAAAACAAACAAACAAACAAACAAACAACAACAACAACAACAACAACAACATAAAATGGCATAAAATACATTAATGAAGAAAAAAAGTCCATTTTGTTGGGCAAGCTATGCAATCGCACGACATTATAAGTGTTATTATTATTATTGTTATTATTGTTATTGAATAATTTCCATTGAAACCTTATAAACGATTACTGAGGAATTTTTTTTTATTGTGATAAATAAGAATAAAAGTAAAATGCAACAACAAACATATATAAAATTATATTCGCTTTAGTTGTGCCTTGTATGCCTTGTATGCCTTAAGTAAAGGCATACATTGCCCACATAGAAAATATGCGTAACTTGATGCCAAATGCCAGATGCCAAAGTAAGGCAAATTCAAATGTAACGGAATTCTACTAAACTCGTTTGCACAATTTTCCAAAGTAAAAATTCCTGTATTGCTCAAGCCGATCTATGCATTCAAATTTCTATTATAAAATTGCAAAAAGCAAAATGTTAAACATCTGAAATGAGAACAACCCATTGTTTAGATGTTTACTACAACTCATGTAAGAAACTATCAATTACAATTCCGTATAATTCTAGTAAGAATAGTTTAATAAATAACATCGTTTTAACCGAGATATTCAATTGAATTTTAATGTCACATAAAATATCAAAGGGCCTCAATTTTATACATCATTTAGTTTAGATTCAATTTTACTCAACTGGCTCAGAATTATGGAAAGTCTCTACTTGAAGTCCCTACTTTCGTTTTATATGCCAAATATTTCCATCGTTGGAAATATTTCCAAAAGCATATGGACCTAATAACTATATGCCATATTTGAACTAGGCAATTTAAATATTGCAATCCATCACTTAATTCCAATAAACATGGAATTAAGTTCTTTATAACTTAGACTCAAGTTCTTTAGCCTATTTTAGATTCTTTTAAAGGAGTTTGGTATACTTTTCAAGGTAAAACAAAAACCGAATTAATACTTTTACCTTTAGCAAAGCCCTTATAATCAAGGTTTAATAATTATGGCTGATAAGATTCCTAAGCATAAGTTCTCATGTCAATGCGTAAAGATCAGCAACGTAGCATTTGATTTACACGAATCTTGGACATGATTTTTAAATAAAATAAATAACAATTTAAATTAGAAAATATTTCAATTATCTTAGTTAATGATGATCATTATATACAGTCTACACATATCATGTAATAATTTTGATATTAGCATTGTATCGTAGTGAATTAATTAACACAATCTACAGCAATAATTATTTCTGTTTATATCATTGATATAAAATTTACTTTACCTTAGCAAAGCCTTATAATCAGTAATATTTGCATAGTTCCAGCAAATTTCATTCAAGCTAAAGATCAGAAGTACATTGATACAATCTGGACTGATTTTAAATAAAAAAAAACATAATTAGAAATTTCAATTATCTTAGTTAATGATGATCATATATCGCCACATACATTGAAAATTTTTGCATTGTTGTTGTTAATAGACCAGCATAATTCTGTTTATAAGATATAAAATTCTAAGTTACCATAAATAGATTGCATTGTGTTAGAAAGTGAACTTACCGCAAGGTGATCAAATGTACGGTAAAGTCAATATTATTAATTGAGTGCTGTTCGTTAGTTTTATCTATCTCATTCTTTTTGAGTTTCATTTATGTAAATTCAAGAGAGTAATCCGCTATATGATACTTGAATTGAATTAATGGTAAATGTTAATAACAACCATTACAATGAATCATTTATTCAGTCCACAATTTAACTTCTAAAGGTTTCAATTCTATTCTGTTTTGTTTTGTTCTGTTCTGTTCTTTTTCTTCTTCTTTTTCTTTTTTGTTTTTCTTTTTCTTATTTGCTTTATTTTTACATGCAGCGCGTGTTTCCCATGTTTCCTTCGTATTTCTTTTCGTCTTCATATCATATATTCTCAATCTTCTCCTATTACATTGTTCTCTTCTTCTTTTTCAATTATGTCAAGATCATACTCAACATGTACATTTTTCTGGTTAATGAAGCATAATTTAAAAACCTCTTAAGTTTCATAGCAAAGTATTTTGAAGGCTCCATTTTGGAAAATCTCAAGTAGCAAGAAGCATAGTTCAAATGTAAAATTTGATAAAATTTTGATTATGCTTATGACCATCTCCAACTTTTCCATGGTTCAGTAAAGTAAGTAAATCAAATTTCTTAAAAATGTGGGTGGTTACAGATTTTGTTTAAGCCAAATTTATTTATTTTATAATTTGAAGAGTTTAATGAAATAAAAAACCAATTCAAGCTTTAGACTTTGTAGTTATTCTAATTTTAGTTATATGTTGGAAGTTGGAGGCATTGTTATCTCTTCAATTTTACATTTCAATGCTGATTTCAATAATTTTAAAATGATATTATATTAACTTTTTGCTTCATGTACATTCCTTAGAGTGTATTTATTTAATCAAAACATTTGGCTTAACTAAAGTAAAGCATAAGAAATTATTTCGATAACTCTCTGTTTAGCATTAATTAAATAAAAATATTTTTAATATAAATGTCAAAGTTTTAATGTAATTAATTCTAATTAATTAATGAGATTAATTCTTTGTGAAAATTTTCAAATAAATTCAAGTTTTTCAATGAGTACTTTGAATTTTGTACGATTCAGTTTAAAATCTGAAAAATGCCAAAAAAGCGGGCACTTGATATTGAACTCTATGCCCTCTATGCTCTCTATGCCCTGGCTATTTCAGTCAAGTATGGACGATTTATAATTTATTTTTCTGTCTTATAATCATTGATCCTCCAATATTTATCCATAAAATGCAAACTATTTTCAAATTATGCGTTAATTTTTAAAGTTGTATACAAATCTAATTGAAAATAGAAATTTTAGACAACTCGGCTAGACACAATTAGCTTTTTTTATAAAGACTCATTCGCTTTGTAAAAAAATAAAATAAAATATGAGTTTTATTATTAAAAAAGTGCGCTCTCTTATTTACAAATAGATTACTAATTGCTCAAATACCAGTTGTGATAGGTCACATATGCAATAAACATTCATGCTTTTACAGGGGTTTTTTTATTAGCTCACGCGACACGTAACAATGTGGAAATATATCAAAAAAAGATTAATAAAAAAAAAAAAGAAAAAAAAAAAAAAAAACCGAAAAGGTACAATAACAAAAACAAAAGTAAAAACCAAGAAAGAAAACTAGTAATCACAAATTGTCGTTAAAAACGAGTTTGAAGTCGATTATTAAACACCTTAACTCATTCAAGTTAATTAAATTCCATTTAAATTATTGTTATATTAAATTTTTTAAAAGAGCATGATCTATTAAGTTGACACATTAAAAGGATCCATTTAAAATAGAGTTTTTCCTTAACTCTATTTGAAATAATGATTTCAGTGACGAAGAAGGGCCGCAAGAAAGTTCGGCGTAGAAAGTTTTCCACACAATAATTGAACTAAAAATATGGACCCTTAATTTAATGCAAACTTTTTATTTTTAATGTACGTAGCTATTTGATATTCTGAATCTTGAATTTATAAGTAAAATTTTCTAAAATTATTTATTCTATTCAAATCAAGTAATTGCCATATTGACTTACGGTAGTTTTTTCTATTAAATTTGCCCAAAAAAAAAAAAAAGCTAAAAATCCACGAAATTTTGAAAATTTTTTTAAATTAGGCCTTTTTCAAAAATATGAAACAGTTCTTAGAAAGTACATTCAAAGCAACCTTATTTAAATATACATTAAGAATATTCCACCTTCGACAGGAACCAGTTTATACTCTAAATTTCGTAAAAAAAGTTGCCACCAGCTTGTTAAAAAGAAGTTTATGATCCAAGAGATGTTTCGTAATAATTGCGGAAAATTCTTTAAAAAAAAGTGTGTTACATTTAAGTACATAAACCCAGTGTAGCATCCGTTCGTTGTGGGTTGTAGGGTAAAATGAAAAAAAAAAAACCGTTGAGAAATTGTAGGGCCTTGGATGAATCAACCAAGTATTTTGCTAAGCAGAGGCATGCGTGGCGTTGTGATTCCAGTGTTTCATGCGTTGTGATGCTTTGCGGTATGGTGTGATTTAGGCGTCATATCTAATGACATATTTATTAATGTTAAAAATGTGTGTACGGACTCACTTTAATATAGTACGGAAGCACTGGCACCGGTAATTAATTGTATTGCAATCAAATCCATAAATATTTGACGTATATGAAAAGCTACTACTAATAAGAAGCAACCGGCAACAAGTGAGAGAATTGTGAGAAAACCAAGCTTTCGCTTTGTCATACTTTTAAGCTTTTTTTTTCTCTAATAACAAAATAAAAAAAAAAAACACTAAATAAATGTCATGTTTCATGGATGTCAAGTTAAGGGAACTTTTTTTTTCTTATTTCTGGTTTCTTTTTTCTTTTTTGCTCATTTACTCAAAAAGGAAAAATGAAATTAAAAAAGAAAAAAAGCCAAATTGAAATTTATAATTTTGCTTAATAACCATAAACGTTTTACTAATAAGCCACATATAACGGCAAACATTTCACAAAAACCTTTAATCAAATTGTCAAAAATTTTTCTTTTTTTGTTCAATACATTTTTTTCCTTAAAAAACTTAGAAGGCCAAATCAATAATCAATAGAGGAGGCTAAAACAAAAAGAAGATTAAACAAAAAAAATTTTATTTGATTTCCATGAATTTGAATGCAATAAAAAAGTAAAACAAAACAAAAGCGCAAACAACAGAAACAGAAACAACAAAATGAAAAAAAAAATTATTAAATCAATATGTTTTTATATTTGAGAGGGCACCTGCCAAACACTTATAACAATATTCTACATGATATTTAAGCACATACAAACGCACACAATCAAATCATAAAAATTCACGTATAAAAATGAAAAGCAGAAGCAACAAATAAAAAATCAAAGTTAAAACTTAAAAGTTTAAAGTTAAATCAGAAAAAAGTGCAACGATTAATAAATAATTTTAATATAACTCATGATCTTCTGTCTTTTTTTTCTTCTTATGCTTCTTCTTCTTTTTATAAAGAAGCACACTTCTCAACTAACCCAAGCTGAACCTGTTGACTGTTGTTTGTAAGAAGTATAATCGTATAATAAAAAAGGCCAAAAAAAAAAAAAGAAACTATTTCTTTGCCTTAAACTGCTTCTGTGCTTTCTTCCAACTTGAATTCTTAACTTCTTTTTCTTATTCTTATAACAATTTAAAAGAGGATCATATAAAAAAACTTATCTAATTCTAATTTATGAATATAAAAATATATTTAAATGATTTTCGCATTCATTGCACTAGGAAATATGAAAATGTAAAAGAGTTTTATGGGAAATGGATGTTTGTGCCATTTAAAAACTTTTTTCATTTTCTATATTTATTTTATATTTATTTTAATAAATGAAAACTAAATAAAAAATCTTGGAAGTACTCTTTTTTGGAGGCCTTAATTTGTAATAACTTAATTGTGCCAAGCAGAAAGTTTTCTAATAAATAATTTTTCAAGTCCAAGAAAAGCCGCTTAGACTTCAAATTTTTTTAAGGCTCTCTCACTTTAATTTGTTGTAAGAGTCCATAAAAAAATATTAGCGTTCTTAAGCCTCGAAATGGAGGACAGGTTTCTGTCAGCTTGTATAAATAAATGACATAACTTTTGCTTTACAAATCCGTTCAAATCAAAGACCTCACAAATTGCTTCAATAAAATTAAATGCGAAGCGTATTCTGTTAAACGAAAATTATAGATTTTCTTGGTAGAGCAATTTAAGCTTAGTTGAAATTGGCTTCATCAAGGAATGAATGAACTCTGTACTTTTAGATTTTTTAGATTGGTTTTTTACTATACAAAACCAAATATTCTCCACATTCTACTAAGAAAGTAAAATTTCGAAGCCATTCAAATAATGAACTCGCAATAGAAAATTATAGAAAATTGAAACTTTCAATGCCATTCAAATGCAATGTAGAATCTGAAAGATAAGTATTCAATTTGAGTATCAGTCAAATAACTTCAAGTATGGATGCATATTTGTCAAATTGCATAAGATCTTCTATCTATAATACAAGTCAATTCAAAATTTGGAAATCATTTTTATTGATTACAGAGTTTTAGACTTTTCAAATATTTTGATAGAATTCGCTTCATGAAGGAAGCGAATTCATATTCAGCTTATCCACATTTCCCCATTTTAATCACATAATTTTTAGCAAATTTTTCATAATCTATTTCATTTCACATTTTTAGCTTTTAAATGAATCGAAGTGAAGTTGCAAAAAATATTTCAAAATTGTTCATGAAAGATAACAAAATTTTTTTAATTAATTTATATTTAGAACTTAATTTTATTGTTTTTGTAGTTATTGATTATTATTTCTGCTTTATTATTCTGCCTCTGCTGATGATGATGATGATGATGATGATGCTGATGCTGATGCTAATGCTGACGTTGCTACTGCTACTGCTACAGCTAATGTTATTGATGCATTTAATTGACCACACACATGACCTATGAACTTGATTAGCGGTTTATATTTTGACGAAAATTTTTGACACATCATTTCGCAATATTTTTAATTTAGTTTTAGTTTCAATTTTATTGTTTGTTTACCCTTTTTGCTACTACTTTTTGTTTTGCATTCAAATAAATTTTATATTAAAATAAAAGCAGAATTGAAAATAATTTAATCGAATAGTAAACGCAAAGAGGAAGCTGAAAGAATTTATTGAAATATTCATAATAATTTTGCCGTTTTGCGTTTTATTTTTTGTTTATTTATTTACACAACTACGCACCTAATCATGGATAATTATCAAATTTGATCAACATAGAAAGTTAACCACTAATTATTTATGTAAGGTACATAAAGTAATATTAAAACAATAATAATAACAACAACAATAATATGAATAATAACAGTAATAATAAGAATACAAACAACGATGAAATAATATATATATTATATATATATATATATATATATATATATAATATATATAAATGGCAACAGCGCATAATGTGTGGTGGTATTTACAAAAATTTATTTTACACAAAACAAATAATTATGTAAATAATTGTAATAAAAAAAAAAAAAAGTATTTTGTATAAAAACAGCAAGAAAACAAAAACAGCCCAGAAAAAAAAAATAATGAAAGGTATAAATAAAAAAAGTGTAAAAACGTGGAAAAGTAGAAATAAGTTGCAAAGAGGAAAATATGGTGGCAGAAAAAAAATTGAACAGGTCCAATTGAAGTGAAGTGTAGAAAAATTATCAAAGTGTAAATAAATTGCACTCAATCGAATTTTGATTTAGAAAGTTACAAAGGAAACCTAAATTGTTACAAAACATTTAAGACAATTTAAAAAACAACACACACACTCACACAAAGAGGCAGATAGAGAGGGATAGAGAGAGAGAGAGAGAGAGAGAGAGAGAGAGAGAGAGAAAGAAATAGAAAAAGAAGGTTTAATAATTTTTGAAAATAAAATCAATGGATAATTGTGGTTACAAAGAAAATATTATAACAAAAAACCATGTAAATTTTATTGGCATCCAATTCCCATAATTTAACATCTAAATATTGAGGGTGGCTACAAAAAAATTTAACAACTAAACAATTAACAAATAAATGGTTCAATTAAAAAATTTTTTTTGAAAATTTGAAATCTTCAATAATATCGAAGTAATCTCATTTCATAAAAATCTTACAAAGATCTTACAAAGATCAGTGAAATTTTTTTCCATAATTAAATATATTTTCCATAAATCATTGTCATGCATTTAAAGTATGAACTTTCAAAGATTTTCCCATGAAAATTCAATTAAAATGGTAAAGATTGAAATAGAAAACCTGAGAAAGTTCAATATGTATGAAGAAAGGCCGATTGGATCTATTTGTAATATCAGAAATGACTTAGATTTATTTAGAGCTTTTTTTTAAAAAAAAAAAAAAATTCTTTTTTTTTTTTTTTTTTTTGGGAAATGAAGTTAACACACCTTTGTCTAGCCAATCATTTAAAATCAATCTTTCAGTAAAATTATGAAGATAAAATTATCCAAAAAAAAAAAAAAAAAAAAAACAAAAAGAAGAAATTTAATTAAATATTTCGACCAAGGCGTTCCAAAAACTTGATACATGTACTCACGCATATCTTTCTCCACCATAAACTTTAATACATATCTCAACGAAATTATTGTTTGGCAGGAAGAAGAAAAGAAAAAAGTAAAAAAAAAAAAAAAGAAAAAAGCAAAAGGAAAAGGAAAATAAGCAGAAGAAAAGCCGCAAAATGCCAATTTGTCTGCCTTTAAATGTGGTCACACTTTTTCTTCTGATACATTCTCTATGCAAGAACTCGTAGTTGTTACACTTAAATGGCAATTTATTCATATCTTTTGTATATGGCATAATATGCAGATAGATACTCCAGTCAATTTAAATCGTTTAGAATAAAAGAAGTTTATGCCGCAAGCGTAGTCTTTGTTTTCTTGTTCTTTCATTTTTTTACTTGAT
This sequence comes from Melophagus ovinus, assembly GCA_023089585.1. NCBI lineage: Eukaryota > Metazoa > Arthropoda > Insecta > Diptera > Hippoboscidae > Melophagus > Melophagus ovinus. The sequence goes on from JAKKIB010000178.1 coordinate 9,461,853, forward strand.
TGTTGTTGTTTTCGTTTTAACGTTTTTAGGTTTTAAAGATTTGAAAATTTGTTTTTTTTTTTATACCATTACACACTTTATATGTGGGTGTAGGGTATATTAAGTATGGCCAAATGAATGTAACATGTAACATTTAAAAAAGTTTGAAATAAAAGCAAATTTTATTTAAGCATTTTTGTCCATCTGTCTGTCTAACTAACTGGCCATAATTTTATACAAAATTTTAAGGTTTCCTTGAAAGAAAGCAAAACATTTTTTAAAATGGTGTCATATAGTTTTTACGATTAAACCTTCTCCCAATCAAAGAAAATTATTATAAAATAAAATGCACAATTTTAAATATTACAAATTAATATAAAATTTTCAAATCTGAAAATAAAATTTCCCTAATTGTATACGATAGGAATTGTATCAAACGATTTGAAGTTTTCAATTAATTTTAATTCTTTTTTTTAATTTCAGCACCCAAAATTATTGTTCAGAATTTTCTAGTCGTCTCGATTCGAAATCGATTTTACTTGAGTTTGCTTCTCTTTCTTTTTTTTTTTTTTTTTATTACGAAATGAAATGAAAAAACCACACTTTAATATTTTTATGGATATTTCAGTTTTAAATATTGCAACTTTTCAATTAAAAGTAGATCCAATTTTTGTATCGTAACATTTTTACAATTTTGGTAGACATTAAAATTACAATTTACGATAATTTTAAAATGAACACTTTGTGGTTCTTATGCTCCAACATAAATATCATATTTTTATGAGTATTTAAAAAGGGAGAGACAATAAATTAATTTTCATATAAATGAAAGGATCCAAAGGACATTAGACTAAGAAAATTGTCATTTAAATAATTGATGCTTCTTCTTGGGAAAAAATATCTAAATATATTATGTAAATTATATTAAATGAACAAAATATCAATAAAAATTCTTGTTTCTTGCAAATGTAACTTTTTCTAAATCAATTAGTCTAAAGAAAAAAATAGATTTTTGATAAAATTTTATTAATCATAAAAAAAGTAAAATAATACAATTTGGAAAGCATTCTCTCTCTCTCTCTCTCTTTTTTATCTTATTAATTTATGTGTATGTGTCATAGAAATTTTATTATATTAAAAAGTCAATTGATCAATCAATTATTTTGGTAGACAGAAATTTCCGTTTAATTTTGTAAAAAAACCAATGAATTGCAAATGCAAACATTTTCAACAAATTTCAAATGAAAATTTTCAGCTAAAATGCAATATTTATATTTTCCAAAAAACAAAAAAAAAAACCCAAAAAAAAAAAATAGAAAATATTTTACTTTTCATGTAGCAATTGAAGTTGAATCATTATTAGCATAAAATTGTCTTCTAAAATTGATATTTGCATATAACTCCTGCCAAATAATGAATGCTAAAACGGAAGTACTTATACATTGTGTAGCATTGTGATCAAATATAAACGGTAATTTAGCTTAATGAAATGAAAATTTCAACAATCAATTTCCTTGCCTTGATTTATTGATAAAATAAAAATAGGCGTTAAATTTTTCTTTGATTTCCGATTTAAAAGTGCTAAAATAAAATTCCCGCTTATATATGATCATAGATGAAATCATATAATCACATAATAAAATTTAATGCGTAATGCTTAAGCAATGTCATCTATGTGAATTAATTGGAGCATACTTTTAGGATGATAGTATCTCAAATATTAAATGAACATTTTATCGGTTTGCTTTTCTTTTTCATTTCGTACATTTTGTACATTTTGTACATTTTGTACATTTCGTACAACTGTTGCAGCAATTGTAACATTTAAAGATTATACAACAACAAAAATTTTAAATGTACCAACAATAATAATCAATTGTATTAAACCTCAAATGATACTGCAACATTTTGAGTGAATATTTGTATTATCCACTGGTTACATGCATTACTGAACAACAACAACAAAAAGGTAAAAAGTAAATTTTAGTGTGAGTTATTAACCATGCCCATATGAATGAACAAAAATTTATAATGGTTGCAACATTTTATCATCATCATAATATCATCATTATCATCATCATCATCCATATTAGCATCATCTTAAGTATCCAAATCTCATAGAAATGTGTAAATTTTGAATAATATTCCAATGATCAAATATAACCAGGAATTTTTAAATTTAACAAAACCAAAACACTGAGCTGGAGAACACATTTTAACTCAATAAAATATGAATATGTTTCTGGACAATATTTTGATTCAATGGAAATCATCGAAAGGCGATTTGAATTCAACTTTCTCAGAATAACAGTTTAACTGTCGCCAAACTGAAGCCTTTGGGGACATAATTTCAACTTTATTGGAGCAATATAAAAAATTGATTTATGGATAATTCTTCAATATGTAACGAAAATTAAAATATTTGATATAAAGACGTCACGTGAAATTATTGAAATTTATATTTGCAAGTTTTGCATTAGAACACCATATTCTCAATTTCCCGTTCATATTTGATTAGCAAAAAAAAAAAAAAAAAAATAAAAATAAAAATAAGACTTTCTTCTCTATGTTGTATGTACTGTTTTGAAGTGTATTAACCACTTTATTGTATGACTCGTTTCACAAACCTATAAACAAATTGTTGGCATGTGCTTTTAGTTAGTTAACTCAAACTTGGCAACAAAAACTTTTGTTAGATAAAAACTGATATTGTAAATATGCTTAAGAAATAAAGACAATGAGAGCAATAAATAGAATGCAACAGCAGTAAGTAACAATAAGAGTAATGTTACAATATTTTTAACATGTTAAAAATAGTTAAAACAGGAAGAAAAATGAGGTAAAAATAACAAGTTAAATACGTTAAAATTGGCCTCATTTAGACGCTTCAGTTTAATGATACTTAAACGAATTCATTTTTAAATGTCTAATGCACACACTTTCATAGAAAATTAGAATAAAAAAATTCCACTAAAATTTTATAGAATGTGAATTGTTTTGAAATGTATTTTTGTATTTATCGTTAAATAGATAAAAGTTAAGAAAATATAAGTTACTATTCATTCCCTTCATTTTGTCTTTTATTCCTATAAGTTTTTCTTTCACTTCAATTTATTAAAGCCGAAATTGTGCGACGTTTTTCGGTTAACGCATTTTAAGCAAATATCTTTTTCTTCAAGGGGAAATACTTTCAAAATAGAGGGAAAGAAAACAGAATGGATGAACTTAAATTGTGCATAATTGAATCGATTTAAATTCCAAAAAATCGAGCCTTCTTTTTAAGTATAGACCCTATCATGGATGTAGTACTACCAATCTTTATAGATCATGAACATCAAGATGCTACTTCGTGCCGATAATAAACAAAATATATTTTAAATTGTTAATTTTTGCATTTTTGCTACTGGCTACACTTAAGGGCTTGACAGAGTCACCTGATTCTAATAAGTTTGCTATAGATGCCATCATTGAACCAACAATTATATAGTTATATCTAAAAATTCGAGATCTGTCCCAGCTGATAGAAAACGTGGTCAAGAAATACCAATAAGGACAGAATGGCATCAATTCAGAAGAAAATTTTTTTAATAGAGCCTTCAATAAAAGTTAAGTTTATCTCAAAGCCTTTTAGATAAAGCATAAATTTTTGAAAAGCTAACTCCACCATAACTAATCTAAAATTTAACCAGTTTTGGCAATTTTTGATGTGCCTTCATTTGTAATTGTAAATTTATATTTTCCATTATAAGTTATAATATTTTTGAAATTTTTTCAACATTTTAAAATGTTCATTCAATTCTGTTAACATAACACATTAACTTCATTACCAATTGTGGCCAAAAGTGACAAATCAAATCAAAGGCAAACAAAGTAAAATGTTGAAAACAAAATTGAACAAAAATTTAATATTTTGGGAAAAGCAGGCTGGAACAGTAAAATGCAACAATTAATAGAACAAACAAGAAAAAAAGATGACCACGAAGATGTGTTTCTGGCTGAATGCCATATAAATGGTCAACAGCATTAACAACAATAACAATAACTCATATAAAATGCTTTACATACATTTATAAAAATATTTACAATGTAGAGCAAATTTTACTGGCACTATCCGAGCAAGCATTCTTAGTTATTGAGAAGTTTAAGGAAATTTACAAAAAAAAAAAAAAAATAAAATAAAAAAATAAAAACAAAGTGCGTATCAATCGCTGGCTACCAGGTGGTGATTATGGCATGGCCTTCAAAATTTTACGTATGGTGCATCACAACTTTTTCAATTTCATTAAATCAAATCAATAATAATTTTGTATATAAAGATCACTTTGAATTTTATTTTAAATAACTATTAAGAAGTTTATTTTGATTCATTTTTGTTTCAATTCAAGGTATAATTTTGAAAAATCACCATCACCATCTTCGAATTATCTTTTCTAATTCTAACTTTTTAATATGCCAAATATAAGCAAATATCTCAAATTTTTCGTTTAAATACCTCAAAGTATTCGTTTAACTTTAGAGCATGGTTTGCAATTTTTAAATAACTTAAATCGTCTAAACGTCAAATTTGCTGCCAAAATTTTATGGCCTTAGTATAAATTTGGAAAGCGACTTGATAAATGCACTTAAAACATCACTAAATTTTGTGATATTTGACTGAGAGCAACACTTTAAAGAACCCTTCAAAAGAAACGAATTTCAATTCAAATGCATTTTTTTTTTTTTTGAAGTTCATCGAGATATCGCAATTTTTGATACTCTACAACTTTAATCATTTTATAATCATTAAATAAAAGCAATTCTTTTAGGGATCCTTGATTTTATGGCGATATATAAATATAAATATAAATAAAAATTTTTTAACTCAGAACAACAACATATGAACCTTGAATTGGCCTAACAGATTTACCTAAAAGTCGAAAATTTATATTATAAGAATGAATTTCTGAAATTTGTTAGGCGATCTATTAAGAATTTTGTCAAGAAACAACAATTAGAGAAGCAGAGTAAACGGCCATTTTGTGAAATATTATTATCAGTATAATGAAGAAATTACCAACTGAAAAATAGTTCAACAATTTAATAGGCCTCCTTTTTTCTTTTATTGTTGTGATTGTTGTCGTTATTGCTGTTGTTTTGTATGAGATACTACCAGAAATGCATTGACTTGCATTTAAGTAATTTGTTCTGCTTCTTCTTCTTCTTCTTCTGCTTCTTCTGCTTCTTCTTCTTCTTCCGTTTCTATTTTGTTTTACTGCTTGTTTCTTTTTGACTTTAATAAAGTGTTGCCTGCTCCAATCGCAGCCACAACAACATATCACATGCATTTACAAAAAATACAAAATTAGATAAATGAACAGTTAGATGAGATGGCAGTATTTACAGAGGGGGACAGAGAGAGTGAGAGAGATAGAAAATGGACAAACAGCAGTTTTTTTTTATGTTTTGTCAAGTTTTATGTGACATGGCTGCACTTGACACATTTACTCGTTTCTGGTCGTACATAATTTTTTGTCCCTTTTTTTTTTGTTCATTTCTGCTTCTTTTTTTCTTGTTTTGGTAAATTACCGTTATTAACATACCCCAAACCATGACCAAACACAAACATTACTACAAACATAAATAAATGAGTCGAAAAGGAAGAAGAGGAAGAAGAAGAAGAAAAATGGGGAAATGTCGACGCGTTACGTTTTGACCGAATGGCATATTTTAAAGAATCTCCACTCAATAAATCAACTAAGCTAACTATATACATACATAATTTTATATATTTGCATAATAAATTTTAAATATTTATATATAATCTGCTTTCATAATATGCCTAATTTAAATATTTGAAAAAATCTATAATTTCTTCAAATTAAAGAACGCTTTTTAATTAAGTCTATTGCATGAAAATCGAAAAAGGCAAATGATTTTAAAAAGTACAAAAGAAATATCAGCGAAATTTTTGTTCTTTATCAATTTCTAAAATTTTATAAAAAAGTTCGAAGGAATTTTTCAAAGATATTCAATTCAATTTTTGTGTGAATAGTTCTGTGTACTGATGAATAAAATTCTATGACAACTGATTAAAAAATTCTAAAATATTATACCAAGCACTTTGCCATAAAAATCCTTCAAATTCTACAATTGATCAATGTATAAAATTTTACACTGAAATAATGAAAGCCATATAATCGAAAAAATTTACCATTCTATCTTTTAAAAAAAAAAGGAATTATTCAACTTTCTTAATTCGCTATAAATAAAATTCTATAAAAACTCATTAAGAAATTCGAAATATTTATGCACAACACTTTTCAATAAAAATTCTTCAAGTTCTATAATTGATCAATGTATAAAATTTCATATCAAAACTATCAAAAAATTTTAAGCAAAAATCTTTCATTTCACTTGCATCTATGAATCGTTCCTAGTTCCCTAATTAACAAACAGAGAAACTCAAAAATATTATGAAGATCTTGTAGCAACTAGTTTATAAAGGTTTCATGAAACCTGAATTAACCTCAAAAATATTTGGCGAAATCCAAAGATCATAACAAAAATGAATCGAAATTTATTAGTATAATAAAATTTATCTTCATCTTCATCTTCAAGCTTCAAGATGAAAAACTTAAAAAACTTTACATTTACAAAACCACCGAGAAGTACTTAGAAAGAAAAAAAAAAAAGGAGAAAATTGAAAACCAATAAAAACAAAACAAGCACAATTACATTTACAGTTATTATTTGTACAGTTGTAAAGTTACAGTTATTTATTGTAATAATAACAACAATTAAAACTATTACAAATACAAATTGTACAAAGAGGATTAGTTTATGGGTAATTAACTTCAGCCATTGATCGGTCACATATTTTACATGCTTAGATGAATGACTTTATGCACACAAAGTGTATAAAATATCGAACGAATAAAGAGGCGTAGCATAAATGCAAGATACAGTCTTGTCTCCTTTAACACAAAGCCATGTTATCCATGTTATCCATGTTATAAAATTTCGGTAAGAAAAAAAAGTTCTTCAAATAATCTGTAATCTGTAATTTCATAAAATTTATTTTACCTAAATCAAATTGCCCGCTTAAATTATTCTAAAGCAAGTTCTATAGCACATAGCATAATTAATCGCTTTGTTGGAGGTATAACTGTACTATAAATATTACAAAAGATGCTACTGTTGCCCCTTGTATAGATTCTTGAGTAATTTCTTAAACAACTTTTCTTTAAATGATTTAGCAGCATATCTAGCATTTAGGAACATGTTGCTCGTTCGCCTTTGACATTTTTATTTCAACATAAATTTTTATTTGAAAAAGTTATTAAGTAAGTGTTACATTAATGGCCATTTTAATAAAGTATTGTTTTCTTCTTACTGTTAGTTGTTGCCTCAACAATAATACAGCAATAATACAACAATAATACAACAATAATAATAATAACATTGCCTGCAATGTAAAAGGAAAATGTTACATGTTCATTTTATAGATTGAAGAAGAAGCTTATTCATTTGTCTGACTTCTTTTATTCTTTTATTGTTTTGTATGTAAATATGACTTTTATAATTTAACTGCTGCTTTGACGAAAAAAGAAAACTTTATTTATCGTTAAAATTATGAAATTTTATAATTTAACAACAATGTTAGCTAATTTGGATATTCCAATCCATATTTAGTCTACCAGTCTTGAGAAGTATCAGCTCAACTGGATGCCGTGAGCTCATTGATGGGTATTCAGTAAAGATCGTAAGTTCTTCGTAAACGAATTAAAGATTCAAGTCTGCTGCAAGAAGATGGCCAGTTATAGTGCCCATTTTATGGTATTAGAGTTAAATTCGTGATGGCTGCGATTCCCATATCGAATACATTTTTTGTTCAATTATGGGCGTAATTCCTATCTCCTTATGGAACTGATAACCCATAAGCCTTGTACTATAAACTTGGTCTTTGAGTTTTAAGAGAACTACGCTCTTTCATTTGTATTAAATTGCTTTAAACTTGACCTAAAAGTTTTGGTGAAAAGTCCTCTCTTTCACTTAAGTAAGATTTATTATAAAGAACTATAAACATGGCCTAGGAATTTTAGGTGGACTCCACTCGTTCACTAAAGGCTAGGTTTTATAATAAAGTACACGGTGCATATGCCCGTTCCAATAAATGTATGTAGCTGCCTACATGAACTCTCTACAAACTCAAGAATAAACTTCGGCGCTTATAATAATTAAGGAACATGCCCATACTTTCAAGAGTTGTTACATTATTAGTACCAGTCAAAAAACTTTCCAAGAGCTGCAATGAATCATTCAATCAATACAACTTTTTGGATTCAATAAATTTATTTCAGATTGGGTAAATATTTTAGATACAATTTACATTTGTGTAAATGAACAAAATTAAGTTGGCAAATTTTTTGTTGACGCAAAAGTCTGGTTGATGAAAATTTAAAATTTTTAATCAAAAATCAACGATAACTTTTTCCATATTTATTATGAATTAAAATTAAATTGGCAAAAGAATGAAAATATCGTACAAAATGTCTGACCTAAATGACCCAAATCATAACGACTAACTATATCAAGGTTGTTTCGAATATCGAGATTACATCAAAATATTTTCTCATATTTTTGAATAATTTTAGTTGAAATAATTTGCTTTTTTCTGCTGCTTAAAATTATCTGTGAAAAATTTATATGAAAATAAGAAGGACCTTTTGGAACTTTGACATCCTCTATGATAAAAGATTAAAAAAAACAAAAAAAAAAAAAAAAAAACAAAAAAAACAAAAAAAAACAAAAAAAGCAAAAAACTCTGTTGATTGTTGATGTTGATGAACTTTTGACCACGTGTGTAAATATGTGAACAAAATTTTAAACAAATGAATGTAATCAAAACAAATCAGATAAAAGTACGTGTGCCGCAAAAAATCTTCCCCTACCCAACAAATCATTCAAATAAAAATGGATTAAAGAAATAAGAAGCAGAGCAATGAACGAAATGATGCAGTAAAAATTATCATCAGGATTTTGATTAAACATTATTCTTGTTATTTTGCGTTAGTTTAGTTTATTTATAAATTTTATTGTTGCTGATGCTTTCATTTTCATAAAATATGTTATAATATATAAGTGTGTGTGTGGTGTGTGTGTGTGTGTGTGTGTGTGTGTGTGTGTGTGTGTGTGTGTGTGTGTGTGTGTGTGTGTGTGTGTGTGTGTGTGTGTGTGTGTGTGTGTGTGTGTGTGTGTGTGTGTGTGTGTGTGTGTGTGTGTGTGTGTGTGTGGTGTTGTGTGTGTGTGTGTGTGTGTGTGTGTGTGTGTGTGTGTGTGTGAAGGATAAAAATTACAAAACAAACGAGTAGAAAATAATTCTCAGGCAACAAAGCAACAATAAAAGTATGAGCGACAAAAGCAACAACATGTTAATAAACTCAAATTAGAGGAACGATCTCATTTTCAATTTATTTTATAACTCACATACATATGCACCCATACAATCATACAATCATACAATCAGACTATTTTGTTACTGACATTTAAATTAACTTCCGAAAATTAAGTTCAAGCAGGACTCTGAACAACAATAATAAAGATAATAATGTCAGCGAACGCCAACTTTCGCAACGGCGGCAGAGGCGCTGACCAAGCCACAGTGCCGGTGCTACTTTTTTTTTTTATGTTGGTGTTGCTATCAATGAGCACTCACGTATCTATAAGTGATGCGATCGAGACATAAAAGTTAATCAACTGTGTGTTCTTCAAATCATGTACGAATCATCATTTGCGTAATGTTGTAAAAAAAGAAATTTATAAAAAAAAAAATAAAAAATAAAAAAAAATAAATAAATAAATAAAGAAAAACGATCAACACATGAGCCAGAATGAAAGAACAAGCTAAACGCACAGATACAAAATCATATAGACAGATAGACAGACAGACAGACAGACAACAGATACATGGACAGTGGGGCAGATGGGCAAGGGGGGCAGGGGGGCAGAGAAGCAAAAGATCAGAGAATAAAATAAACTCTAAAGTAAAGTCTAAAAGATATTTTTATTTATGGAACAATAAACAAGTAAAAAAATCATACTTTATTGGTGCCGCATTTTTGTTAACCATCACTCAGATATCTGACAATATGAATATGTATAATTTTCGGGAGGCACGGCCGATTTACACGATTTTTGTACAAACATTAAAGAAAAACAAAATTCTAGCTTTCTATTGATTTCAATTGATTACAATTTTCAAATTATAAGAGAAAAAGTATAAATTTAAGGTGTTCTCAGTTAACGTAACACTACGGACAAGCCCTTTAACCGATTTGGGCCATTTTTAATATTAATCAGCATACATGAACTTTCAATATATCGGCTTAATTAAAATTTAAAATCGGTACCTTTCTTTTTTGCTTAATAAAAGAAACGGATAGACAGACAGACAGACAGACGGACAGACAGACATATAGACGGACAGACATGGCGATCATGGTTTTCAGCTTTATTAGCATTACAAACATTATGACAAAATGAATATATCACAAATGAATATGTCACAAATGGTGATTATTATCACAAAAAAAAGGGGGAATGCATGCACAAGGCAGTGGCAATTTTCTTTGTTAATGGTTCAAGACTTCTGAACTAAGTTGTACATAAAGCGCAACGAATACGAATGTATGGAATAGTGCGGACAGGTGATTGATTTGTACAAATGAGCATGAAAATTGAAAGGAATTTCACGAATCACTAATACAACAACATAATTCAAACTGATTGAGTGAATGATTGTACATGAATGGAAAGATAGACAACATAAAACAAATGGTTGACGGACGTACGGACAAAGAACGGACGAATGGACGAATGGACGAATGGACGGATGAACGGATGGATAAACAAATTCAATGATATTAAATATGATTATTTTATTGTTATTTGCTGCTGGTCCTACAATTCAAATAATTTCTTTATTATATATATATATATATATATATATATATATATATATATATTAATCTCTTTCACTCTTGTATGTATGTATTTTATTTTTTGATGTTTTTATTTTGTAACTCATTTCATTTCAAACTAAAACTTATTATTGTTAAGATGAAGACGATCATGCTGAACATGTGAACAATAATACGTTGTTGGGCCAATGGAATTTTATTATATTTGATTTTTGTATTCGTGAATGAATTAGCATAAAATTGATCGATTTCTTGGGCACTAAAATAATGCCAATAACAAATGAATAAATAAATAACAACAACAATAGCAGCAACAAATTATAACTAAAATAATGCTCAACGTGATTGATAAAGTTACAAAAAGAAAACAAACAAAAAAAAATATAAAACTTTTATATAATAAAATAATGATAAAAACCTAACAAAAACAATAAAAATAAAAATAAAAATAAACTAAAAACTAAATAAATACAATACAAATAAAAAACAGCTAACAAAAAAAACAAAAGAAAACGTGAAAATTCATTTTTGAAAGAAAAAAAAAAAAAAGAAAGAAAAAGAAAACCATGTTGGCCATAACAATAAAAGCGAAAGAAATGAGCATTTATATGTGGGGCTAAGGATGGTTTCTTAAATACCTGCCAAGCGGATCTCAAATTCTATTCAAATTTTAAATTTCCAATTTTTGATAAAATGGCAGCATCTTCAGTTCATTTTTACTTCATAACCAGATTGTTAGAAATTTATAAGTCCCCAAGTGGGCGTAACCAATATTTTGCGTTATTAATAGTACTTTTTTGGAAGGTAATAGATAGCCTAAACTGGATAGTCTCAAGCTATCGATATCGATTAGCATAAGTTGTTTAACTCAGATTGGAATCAAGAGTTGAAATATCGGATCTTCGATTTAATTTGTTATCTAGATATAACCAAAGCCAAGAGGATCAAAACTACATTGATTTAGTGGTATCCATATCGCTAAAGGACATCTATATGAGCCATTCTTTTTAAAGACGATTACTCCAATAAGCACCGGGCTTTTTAAGAGCCTCTCAACATTTAACCCATACCAAATAGATTCATTTTAATACCTTAGGACCAGAAGCAACAGAAGATGTGAGTACCAATTGCCAAGGGCAATGATACCTTTATAATAATAATATTTCAAATTTGTAGTACCAATAGAAAGATGTTACAAGATGTTGCAACATTTTGCTCTCATTTGAAAGTAAGCCAGAGAGAGATGTCTTTGATGTTGTAAACCTGTTGACAAAACCATGACGCCCTTTGGCCTTTTGGCTGGTATTAGAATTAATAAACGATCCAAGTAAAAACTACAACAGAAATATTATTGCGCCAACAGCAATAATCTCTAAAGGAAAGCACAAAATATTCACGCATACTTTCACAATTCCAGCAAATATCTACAAATACAATTTTGCTCATTATTTATAAAAATATGTTTGTATGAGTGAATGGATGGATGGATGGATATAGAGCTGTGAATGCGGTATGTTGTCGAATTGTTTGGTTTATATATTTCGAATTGAACAAGAGATAATAAATAAATACAAAAAAAAAAAAAAAAAAAAACCAGTTGCACAATGTATCAAAGCAGATAATTTATGCATTTTGTTGTGGCAATATCATGAAATTTTTGCATTGCTACTGAAGTTTTCTGCGGTTTCACACTTTGGTTAAAAATTTATATACGCCTGCGCATATTGTACTCATAAGGCGATCTAACTTAACATCATCACAATCAACATCACCATCATCATTATGATGATCATCATCATCATTATTAATTTTATTATACTTTCTTTGTTTTATGAATGTGATGCTTTCAATTTGCTTTTCTGTTTTCTCTTTTTTTACTTCTTTCTTTCATTTCATTTATTTTTACTGCTCCTCCTTTTTCTTCTTGCTTTTTTTTCTCCTCTCTCTCTCTCTTCTCTCTCTCTCTCTGCCTATCTGTGTCTATCTGATGGCTCTGTTGTATTTATCATTTCGACCTACATGATCATTTTGAGTAGCATGAAAAGTAGCAGTGGCAGCAAAAGCAAAAGCAGAAGCAGAAGAAAAAGCAAAAGCCTCAACAAAATGATGCAATTGAACTGAACGTCTTACATTTTTTTTGTATTTTTTTTTGTTTTTTTGTTTTTTTTTCATATATCGCTGTACACAGTTCATAAGTCATATTTTCATGGCTATCATCATTAAATATAATGATAATAATAATAATAATCATAATCATAATGAGAATGAGCATAAGAATTGTAATAATAATAATAATAATAATAATAATAAAAATAATAAAAATTATAATAAAAATGATGGCATCAGCAACATAAAACTATAAACTCCATAAGTATGCCTTAACACATGCTTAATCAATTTTCCATTATAATGTAAAATTTTATAATATAAATACTTGTTATTTCAAGTTGTTGTTATAACTATTGTTGCTGGTATTATTAATATGATTTCATGGTGATACCTTTTATTTGTATTACTTTCTTTTTCTTAATGTTTTCTTTAGTTACGGTTAATCTTCATAGTGCTTAAGCTGTTACCAGAGAAAATGGACGGAATGGAGAGATCGATGAGATCGAAGATCAGATAATCGAAGAGATTGAAAAGATCGCAGAGATTGGAGAGACAATTGCGGAAATGGAGACGTTGGCAATGATGATGATATTACGACTGTTAGTGTTAGTATTGATGCTCTATCATTTAATGGATTGAATGCCACAACAAATTAAGGTAACACAGAAGTCAATTATGGTTGATGTAATTTATTTATAACTTTAATTTATATAAATATATATAGATGAACGAAATGATCAATTTCCGGTATTCTAATTCTAAATAAATATTTTATATTTTTCATTTTATTGCTGTATAAAAATATCTATAAATTGAAATCATACAGTTTTAATTCCAATTAGATTCTTGCAATTTGTATTCAACGGTGAATAATTTTTTTAAAGAAAAAATCATTATTCAAGGTTATTCATTGAGCAGCAATTTGCTCAAATCGTTATTAAAAAAAAAAACAAACATCTTTTAGATCAAAAGTTTCATGGATTCCAAATATGCCCAACACAAAATTTTTGAATATTATTTCTAAAAGGCAAAGATCAAACATTACTTTTTGCATGGCAGGAATCTTACCTAAAACGCTCCTTAAAGTTTCTGAAATCCAAGAGCGAGTCATATCATTCAACTGTTCTGGAACACAACTTATCAAAAATGTATCTAGAGTCTTCCAGATGTGTAACGATAATCAGCAAAAAATCGGCAAAAAATCGGCAAAAAATCTTAAGCAATATTTAGCTCGACAAAGTAACTGGTCGGGAAATTTTATCATATCAAAATTTGAATAAATAAATCTTTGTAAAAATTATTTGTGGATATAAAAAACAAGTGAGTTCATTATGGTCAATCGTGATCCACTTTTAATACCCAAAAAGCCATTAATTGCAAGTTGCAGGAATAAAAATTTGTGATTTTGGAATTCTCTACGTAGCTTACTTTTTTTAGAATCTTTGTCCGAAAGCAAAACCATGAATAATAATAAATAAACTTTTATAGAGAAGTCGTCGGAAGGAAAACAATTTCGATAATTCCCAAAATATTTAATACTAATTTGAACTAATTGTGCTACCAGGAAAATTACTTTGCAAAGTAAAAAAAATTATAGAGAGGTATCTTTTTCGTTGTCATCCAGTCCAGGTGATTCGTCACTTATTACTTGAGTCCACACCGCAATATAAGGAAATACTATATTTTAAAAAATTCATTATTTTTGCATAATTTTTTACCAATTAAAATAAACTTTTTGCCTCTACATAAAAAGATGTCGATTCAATTTTAAACCCAATTTCTTTAAAAAAAAACAATTTTCAAAATTAGTCTAAAAAAACGAAATTCAAACATAAAATTACACAGTTGTCAGATAAATTTTTTTAAATAAAGAAAAAACATTAAAGAGTGCCCTGTAAAACGTAAAATAAAAATTTATAGATTTTTATAGCACCCTGCGGTAACAGTAAATTTCTTTGCAGCAAAATTAATTTATTAGAGAAAACTTGAGAAATACAAAAGAAAATAGCGCAATAACGTTGATAAAGGAAAATGACTACAGCTGCTAGACCTACATTTGACCCAGCTCGAGGTGGCACTGGTCGTGGAGAGAAAGATTTAAGTGCATTGAGTAAACAATATTCCAGTCGAGATTTACCTGGTCATACAAAATTAAAATATAGAGAAACTGGTCAAAGTACTTCGGAAGAATTACGTGATCGCGATTTCCGTAAAGAGTTAGAAGAACGGAACGTGAAGCACGCCCCAGTAAAAATGTACCTTCCATTGTCCGTAAAGCAATTGAGGCGAATAATGCTGGAAGTAGTAGTAGCAGTATTAAAAAACCCAAATTAGATCCAACACCATCAATTGTTAATTTAGATGCTGATGATCCAATTGATGATAGTGAATCTAGTGAAGGCGAATCAGATGAAGAGGATGATACAGCAGCATTATTGGCTGAATTGAATAGAATTAAACAAGAACGTTTGCAAGAAAATGCACGTAAAGAACAAGAAAAGAAACAAGATGAAGAACGAATACGTATGGAAAACATTTTAGCAGGCAATCCACTAATTAATTATACATCAAATACATCTGGAGCTGCTAAGGGTAAGATACCAACTGGTGCTGATATGAAAGTGAGACGCCGTTGGGACGATGACGTTGTATTCAAGAATTGTGCACGCACTGAACCGGATAAAAAGACACATTTCATCAATGATTCATTACGTAGCGACTTTCATAAAAAATTCATGGAAAAGTATATTAAGTAAAAGATTGATACGTATTTTTTTGTGTAAATAAAGAAGTATAATAAATTTCCAATGTAAATTTCTACACTAACAAAATTTAGAAATTTCATCATAGTTAAAATATTTGATTAGAAGCTTGATTGCTTAAAATTACATTAAATTCGTATTAATGAAACTTAATATAATTGTGAATTAAAATCATAATGTTAAATGCGAAGAAAATTTTATTTCTTGCACGTTAATTTTACATAAACAGTTGGCAAATTTACGCAAATGTCACAATTTCTAAAGTGTAAACACAATCTTAATGCAAAGAGAGGTATCGAAAGAGAGAGAATTGATTTGATAAAAAGAAAAAGAGTTCCTCTATAAAAAATTTTAATGTGAAATACGTATATATTGTATATACAATAAAGATAATAAAATATTTAATATTTATTTAGTTATCAATAAAGTTTCTCCAAATGTATTCTCTTATTTAATATTTACTTACCTCTCTTCATGTTATACTTTTAAGAAGCAATTGAATACGTGTAATTATTATAATCATAACGAAGTTGTTGCAGTTTACCGTTAACCTCTTTCAAAGTTACAATTTTAGTTGAATTTTGTAAATTATATGGGGAATATGTTAAAATTGTGTTAAATTAAAGTTTTGCGCTTGTTATTAATTTGTTTTACGAAATATTCACTTTAATTTGTTATTACAAAATATTCACTTTCACTAATATATATAATAAAAAATTATATTTAAAAATAAAGACGAATGCAGACAATTTGTTTTACCAACTCGCGATACGAAAGCAAAAACAAAACTAAAGAGCAACAAAGAAAACATGAAAAAATCGTTTATTTGTTAATTCACAATCTCACTTACTTTTATTATGTGAAACGACATCAGATAACAACGGTGAAAATAAAATTTATAGAAAAAGATTAAAAAATACAAAAATCGAAAAGATGGATAAAATGAAAAGAACTATCAGTCCAATAAAGGCCAAAGAAATTTTAAATAAAGATATTACAGAAAATAACAATAGCAGCAGCAATAATATTGTTACTGATAAAGCAGCAATTCTAGAAGGTAATATAAATATCAAGTATTTCACTTTGCGAATTCCACCTACGCATTTAAATTTCATTAAAAAGTTACTTAAAGGGATTCGATTACTTTTTATGCATGCGATAATATATCAACTGGAACCATGCTTAGTTAAAAATATTACATTTAAAGATAAAAAAAAAGTGCAATTTTCTTGAATGTTCACAATTAAATATAAATAGATGAAGATGAGTATTTAAAACAAAAGATTCCATGACATATTGAATATGACTAATTTTTATTATCGTAACTTGCAAATACATACACACGCACTATCCTAAATGTATATAAAAATGTTATAAATAACTGATTATGAAATACCCTACAAAGAGAGAGTCCTTCTTCATTTTACCACGTACGTTTAAGTAGGAACCTTTCTTGGTCGAATGCAGTGTAAATTTCTATAGAACTTTACAACTTTAAAAGAAGTTTAGCCTAATTTGATAAATTTGGAAAATTTATTTCAATTGTTATCAATTCAAGAAGTTCAGAATTTCTTTTCTGTATAAGGATTAAAGTGATATACGGTTTAACAAAGTGTGTTTAATATCGCTAATTTTTTTCTTCTGCCACAATTCGCTAAAATGTAACCTGATATCTTCAATTCACTTTACCTTATCCAATTTCCGATTAAAATATATATTTGTATAAAATTTCACATAATACCGCACACAATTTTCAAAATTATATACATGTGAGAAGGACGTTAAAATGAATTGAACACATCACTTGCTATTGTTATTCTTACATTATTCATTTATTTGTTTATGTAAAATAACCATATTGAATGTTAATGTTTGCTTCTGTTATTGATACGCTTTAATAAACTAAGGCTATTGGCACTGAAATTAAACATATAAAATAATATTTTTATATTATTATTATACGTATTATAATTATTGTTGTTGTTAGTTGCTACTGCTTTTCCTGGGTGTTGCTTATACTTTTTCTTTCTTACGTTGTTTTTTTTTTTTTTGTATTTAGAAGTTTTACATAATCTGTATGATGGTTTATCCGATAAGGAGCAATCTATACGGACAGCCATACAAAATGCTATTGTTAAAATATTGGAAATACATCCCCTACAAGCTGTTAATGTAACACTGAAATTTATGGAGGAGGAACAGTCCGAAGCAATTTGTATAATATTGTTACAAGCTATCGAGAAGATGATCAATTCTGATGTTAATATACCTTATGAAGTGTGCAAGCAATTAATTGCTTTTGCTTTGAAACATCTTACAGATGGTACAAATAATATCTCAAATATTAGTGCAATACAAAAGCAGGCCATAAATATATTGGTGGCGATTGCCCGTAATGATAATTGTGCTATGGTTATGGATGATTTAATGAGACATACTAAGGAAGGTGTAATGCCACACTTTATGATTATGGAATGTTATGGTGCTATAGCTACAACAAATGTAATGGGCGTTGTACCATATGTTAAGCCAATATTGAAAACTATAGTTAATCAATTGGGTATACTTAAGAATGATCACCTTAAAAGGACTTATGCTTATGCTATTGGACGATTTAGTGAGGCTTTATTAGAACAACGTTCTATTCATAAAGCCAGTATAAAAATTAAAGATAAAGAAGATACGGAAGATCATGTTCTATCACCTACTAGTAATGAGGTTCAAGAATTATTAACAGACTCTACAGAAATATCAGTGGCCTATGATATTTTATATAATCAATGGCTATCGTCAAGAGATTCCCAAATTTGTTTGGAAGTATTAAAAGCTTTATCATCGCTGTTTCCCTTATTACCGTATAATAAAATAAAAGATCAAACGCCACGTTTAGTGCCAGCCATTTTTAACTTATATCGTCGTTCATTGGATCGTAATGCTGTAACACAATTTTTATCATCTGTCTTGGAGACAAATTTATCAATTTCAACCTCAAATTCAGCATCGACACCGTCTTGCGTCTTAGATTGTGTTATAGATCAATTGCTTAATAATTTGTTTGATTTAGTAAGTATGTCACCGCATTATGATAAGCCGTATACATTAAAAGGCCACTACGAGGTATTAAGATGTTTCGATTTACTCTCCAAAGAATATCCATCACAAATTATGGATATACTTTTAATACATTTACGTAGTAATAGTGAACGTGAAAGAATTAAATCCCTACTTATACTCACACATCTATTAAACACATCTTTAGAGCGCATACAAAATAGATTGCAACCATTTTTAGAATGCATAAAAACAATGGTTACCACTGAAAAAACTATTAATATGAAGAAAACGCTGCAAAGGACAATTGTCGCCTTAAGTCAAAAATCATATATTAAAGAAAGAGAATTCATTTGGTTTATGGTGCGCCATAGTTGTAAATACAGTAAGATAAATGATGATTATGGTACGGCAGAAGAGTACGATGATTTGATGAAATCATGTGAAAATTCTTTATTTATGTTATCCACCACTGTTGGTACAATGGATGAATTATTGAAGCGGGAACTATTAAACTATTTCGTTTTGTTAGATTATACAGATATTTGTTGGAATTTGGCCGGTTGTTTAGCTAGTTTATTCAGTAAATCTCCCAATATTGAATATGAAGTTATGACAGATACAGAACAAGACAATCCACAAGGTGAAAGCTTATCATCTAAATCATCCAATGTGCCAGTGAAAAGGAACAAAATTATAGTACCCAGCGCTGAGACGATTTATGTACGATGTTTAGCTTTATTAGGTAATTACAGTTCAATAAGAAGGACGACCAATATTCTATCATTTCTAAGGTATTATTATCCACATATAAATCCCGCCTTAATGGATTTATGGGAGAAAAGTATATCAGATTTACTACTAAATGTTAACAATAAAGAAGAAATATTCCAAGCTAAATTAATGAAATTTATAACTGATACAAATGATTTTCTAAATATTCACGACGAACAATTCGCCACAACATTAGCCCATAAAATAGACGAACAAATGATTATGTATCCTTTAATATTACCTCAAAGTGATTTTGTAATATCGCCGTTGCATCAAGAGAAAGGTATGCTATTGAAATGTCTAGGCTTAAGCTTACGACATATCAAGGATCCTCAAATTGTTTCAACAAAAATCGATTTAATAATCACTGCAGCTAAGCAAGAACGCTTAGAGAAAAATACCAAATTATCAGAATTTGGCATTAAAATTGATTCCTGCGCGTTAGCTTTGGGTTATGCGTCGCATGAACATTTGCCAATAATGGTTGAAAAATTATCTGAATTAATACATTTAGGTGATCGTAAACAATCATCGGGCTTCTTTAGCAATTTAAATTTTATGAAAGATACTCATAAGGAGTTAGAGAAAACAAATTTGCTTGTTATCAAGACAATCGGTCAAATAATGATAACGATACCCAAGACGGATACGTCAGATTCATTAACTTGGTTAACGAGTGATATTTTGAATTTTTTAATTGGCCAATTAACAGCTGCCAAAGACGTCACTATAATTGAGAATGTCCTGAAAACTCTTTTATATATATGTGAACGACTTATTCAATTAAGAGCTAAAGGACAAATAAATAGTCACTCACCGCTTAATTGCCGCAAAAAAATTATAGATACGGTTTTCAATATGTCCATGAATCCGCCTTATGATGATTTACATATGATGCCAAGCATATTCAAATTAGGCTCTTATATTGTACGTTTAGAAACTTTGGACGATAGTAATTCTGATGAGCAAGTGAAGTTGGAAAGTGGTGGAATTTTTACGATTTCATGCCGCAACTTTTTTACAGTTGCACAAAATCTAAAAACTAAATTTGAATCACCCAAAGAAGATGAATTCAATAGTTTTTTGGCTCAACATTTAAATGCTGCATTACCCGAGTTAAATATTTTGGTAAGAACTTTTGTCGAAATGGATCCAACACCAACTTCATTAATGTTCGTCTTCTCCGCTTTGGAGCCTTGGATGCGTGATGAAAATGTAGAGGTACGAACATGTGCTAGTCGTATTCTTAACAATTGCCTAGATGCTCATATTACGTGTGTAAAATTAGATGATGAGGATAAAACAAAATTCACTGAAACTGGCCAAGTGATGGCAAAAATTGTACCTCGTTGTATGGATTCAAATGGCACCATACGGCAATTATCTGTGGAAATATTACAACAAATTTTAATTGTTGCATCGATTTATGAAACTTCAACAGTTGCCGATAATTCAATTGCTTGGATGAAACAAATCGATAGGATTAAAGAGCAAATTATTACAGATAATCCTGAGACAATGAATGCATTAACTAATAAAATAGGCAGCATCATTGCTGAACGAATTTCAACCTTTCAATATTTACAATTTTGTAAAAATTTATTGCAGGGTCTTAAAGATCCTGAAGAAAGTTCGGCAATTGGATCAGCTGTGGTATTAAAGCTTTTTATTGAACAGAAAGGTTTCGAATTATTTCATGTTGTAAACGAATTAGTTAATGATGCTTTAGTGGCCATTAGAAATTGTAAAATCGATTCTGCTAACACGGTCACATTGGAAAGCTTGGTAGCTCTAACAAAAAATCATCCAAAATTAATGATGAATGAAATGTTAACGCAAAAACTTCCCTATGAAGAGTAAGCTACATATTTTATCTACATTCTAACCTGATTACTTTTCATTGATTCTTCACTGATAAAAAAATGTAGAATAATTAAAATTATAGAATTACTGGTGCCATTTTTTTATATATTCCTTTATATTATACATATATTAAGTAATTTTCTTTTGCATTTTATAAACTGTTAATAATTTACAGGAATATTACTGAGTATTGGCATATGCTATGTACGGAAGATGAAACCATTGGTGTAATATTAGAAGATTTCTTGCAAAGGATTGAAACATCCGATTTACTTGAGGATACAGGTCAGCCGCAAATGCAATTTCAATCCCATTCACACGAAAGACAAAATATAGCAAGTGTTCGGTTATTTGCTGTATTTTGTGCTCTACACGAAATGATGCCTTGTCCTAAACTTTATCATCAATTAAACGAAAAATTTGCTGAATTATTTGCTATGCTATTAACATCTTTAGCAACATATACAAATGTTGCTGCACCAATGCTGTCACTAGTTAATGATGTGGCCAACAAAAATGCCACAAAACCGATATCGGGCAAATATAAATTTGGTTTTATACCGAATAAAGATACCGTTAAGTTGAATCCATGTCAAATTGTATTGGAAACATTTCAATCATTTTTGAAGAATGTGAAAATTGTAGAAATTAGTGATTTACTCGATCAGCATACATTACTGGCAACTAGCAGTAATTTGAGAAATTTTATTGAATTTTTAAAGAAAATGGTTCCATTGTTACAGTCAAGCATTAATTCATCTAATATGGAATGTATTGTAAGAACATTAAGTCCATATGTGTCATCTACATATGAAAATCAACGAGTGGCAGCCATTGGTTTCTACTCAAATTTAATTCACTTGAAACCGTCTCCGGTGATATTGACATCCATAATGGAACACTGTACTCATGCTTTAAGTGACCCAAGTCCAGTAGTACGAGGTCTCAGTATTCAAGGCATGGGTTATCTCAATTATTTAAATAAGCATGATATCGAAAACTATATAGACGTTGCGATAACTGCTCTACTTAAAGGCATTGATGATTCTTTCAGGTGACTATTTTATAATACCTAATACAAAAACTTGTGATACACATTTTTTATTATATAGATGAATTTAGAAAAGTTTTGTAAATCGATTGAAGCATGTCCATCTGTCCATTCTATGTCCATATCCATGATGTTTATTTTTGAAAAGTATTATCAAAGTATAGAGCGTAATTTTAGGCATGTTTTATCGCATTCAGAAAACTAATTTTGCATTTTTAAAAAAAAGTCAATGGCGATCAACTTTATTTGGTTTTTCATTAATTTTGATTTCATACATTTATTCATTCACAATTTGATGATATTTTTTATTTATGATATTTTATAGTGATACCGTCATTAATATACCATTGGAAAGTTTATGCGGCTTAACAAGAATACTTCAACATGTACACACTGAACGCATGGATTCCATTCAAGTCTCATTAGGCATACGCTTAAGACCCTTCTTTGGTAATTATTCATTGGATATAAGAAAAGCAGCTATAACATTATTTGGCAATTTGTGTGAAAGATCTACGACGAGTTGCAATGTACATGACGCTATGCGTGAACAATTATTAGCAAATCTTTTTCCCTTAATACTGCATTTGAGTGAAAGTGAACCTCAAATTGTACTTGTAAGTTATTAAAATTGTTTACCAAAACAAGCAAAGAAATTTAAAAAGAAAAATCCAAATAAATTCTACTGATTCTATTGGTATAGGCATGTAAGGAAGCTCTTTTAAAAGTTTGTGATCTTTTAAATTCGGATAAAATTAAGGAGATGGCTTATGATCACCTTAATAATCAGGATCAACTGAATTATTATAATTTTGTTCACAATTTTGTTAAAATTATTGTAAGTAATTGTTGATTGGTCTTTGATTGATTTATTGCATTTATTTATTAATTTTTGTTTTTTCATTTGCCTTAATGCCTTAATGAATTTACAATTAAAAGGCAATGGAATTGAGTGATCATATACAAGATTTTATAGACACATGTATACCAAATTTACGCAGCCATTGGCCAGATGTCAGATCAAGTTCAGCAATAGTTATTGGTAAATATTTATAAATAAAAAACAAAAAAAAAAAAAGAAAATTTAATTAAGTACTGAGTTAATTATAAGAATGTCTTAATATGTTTTCCCTGTAGGCATCTTAAATAATTTCCTTTCTGAACGTAATTCCCAAACGGATGCAATAGGTGTAAAAATTGCCGTTTTACTAAAGGATAGCAACAAAAATGTACGAATTCATGCTGCCACCGCTTTAGGTTATTTTTATGGTGATATTTAAAGAGTATTAAATATGTTTGTTAATATGTTGTTGTTAATATCATTATAATCTAAATGTAAAGGAAGCAAAACAACATTTTACATAGGATTTATTATTAAATGTCCTTGGGCCAAATTCTCCAATTAATTACGAATATATGAAAAAAGCTTATGCATCCATTCAGATAGATTTACTTTTTTGTGCTCTCTAAAGGTCATAAAGCTCTTAACAACTAATAGAAAATAAAAGCCTGGTCAACATTAAATCCTGAAATAATCTAACCATGTTCGAGCCTTTAGCCATTTATCTACCCAAGGTTAATATTCACCTAGTGGCAAAAATTAAGATATCGATTTTATATTTAACAAAAATATTGGAAAGATTCTCGAACGCAGAGGGGAATTGAAAACATACCAAAACCGAAAAAAGTCCTAGAAATCCAGCTAAACTGAGGGCACATCTTTGAGATTCTTTATTCTCATTATTATAACTTCCAAAATATAAATCCATACACAGTTAAAGTTTTCCATACTTATTCCTCTTATGGTCTCATCACGTTTAGACAAAATTTCCAAGCTATTCAGCACCGTTTTCAAGTAAATTTTAGTGCCTGAATAATGGTTATTCCATGTTGACCTAAGGCATATATTTGTTGTTGTAATGAGTATTCAAAATTTGGCCATAATCAAAGAGAATCTTGTAAGAAAAACTTTTGCAAAAAGTGTAAGATATTTCTAATTTTTTTCGTTAGTAAAAAAAAAAAAAAAAAGAAAACGCGTCATTTAAATATGTATGAACAGTTTGTAAACATTTATTAATTCAATTTGTAAATTTTATGTATCACATATAAAAGAATTTGCTTTATATGAAATAAATGCAATTATTATCATAATCTCAAATGAACAAGAAACATTTAATAATGAATTAATTTAATGGAAAATATTGTATGCGGCCACTACTCCAACCGATTGTTAATACAGTGGATTGATTCTTATGATTAATACTTTGAAAACATATATAAGTGGGATACTCATTGTGGAGACCAACTACAAATCCAAATGACGATATAGTTAGATTAAACTTGTAAATGCACGTCGAATATATCACTACAGAGGATGTATCTTTGAAAGTGATGGCTAAAAATAAACCTAGAGGATCCCAAATAAGAGACTGAGGTCTACCACCTAATTCACGTTCATTCACAATTATTTTAGATAAGTTAGCAATTGGCATGGCCATTTTAGAAGCCGTATCCTCTGAATAAAATTTACAAAATTTAGAAAATTTATAAGTTAGCATGGAATCTTTAAATATGTAATGGCAAATTATATTGTTGGCAGTTTTATACAAGTTATAACTGAATTTGTGTTATAACTCACCTGTTGTCTGCCATATTTGAGACATGAAATTCGGTATTATATGTCCATGATCTTGAATTTCATTTTTGTATTTTTTATCGTTTTTTTTTTTGGGCAATTGGTAAAAAACCATAATAAAAAATTTATTAACGAAATTTTATCAGCTTTGAATGCCCGCATGATTGCGTAGAAGTAAAATCAAAATATTATTGAAACTTACTTTGAAATGGTTGCTCTTCGAGAAATTGTAATCGATACAACGTGGAGTCTTCGGATGTTACGAATAATAAGAAACTGCAGCATGGTGACCAACAAGCTGCTTGAATATAACCTTTCATTATAGACCAACGTTCTACGTCCCACTTGTTATGTGGATACCAAACACGAAAAACACTATCAATGGTAGAACTGAAAAGGCACGATCCATTAAGAGACCACTTGAGTAGAGAACATGCATAACCAACACGTTTTAATGGAGCATTTTGCATTTTATCAATATTCCATATTAATACATCAGTATCACTAATGGAAGCCGAAGCTAATAAAGCGCCATCATTATTCCAAGCCAAAGAAGATATAGGGCAATGATGATCATGTGTCAACAAAACAGTTTGGCAGAAAGAACGTGTCATATGCATATTGCTATCCAAAGACCACAGGCAAATACCCTTTTGACAACCTACAACAAATTCTATGGCACTATAAGGACGCCAGGCCATACAAGTTATCCATTTTTGATTAAAACTCTTTAATACTGGTACAATGGAAGGCTCATCAGTATAAATGCGTATTATATCGTCTACACCAGCTACAGCTATTTTAAAACAATTTGGATGCCAAGCAATGCATCTCACAATGGAATTAAGCCAATCTCTTGTCTCAGCATGTTGAGCTACACTATATATGCCTTGCACCTTTTCATGCGGTAATAATTTACATTTGAGCCGTTCTATAATTTCCACCACTTGAAATACCCAATCTGCTACTTTTGAAATGATTGTCAAGCAAGCAGCTTGATTTTGATTTTGGCGAGCCTCATTTAGAGCCTCCTTGAAGCCCCGTTCAAAGAAAGTGCGAGTTATACGTTTTAAAGGGCCTTCATTAACGGGTATCAAAACACTTTGCCATGTATCGTTGCCTCTGTTATTAAAACCACTGGCACTTCCTGATACATTTACAATGTCGCAATTTAAATTAATTTCCGGATAATATTCTATCTAAAAATAAGCTAATAGAACCATTAAGAAATGTTGAACGCATAATTAAATATATATGTTAAACATTTATACCACATTATGATCACATTGAATCTGATTTTGGGGTAATCTATGTGAACGTCCACCTAATTCACTAATTACAGGCGAACATGAAACGATTTCACGTTGTTGTGGATTCATTTAATTTAAGCTTATTTTTATTACAATCAATTATATATTTCTAGAATTGTTTTACGAATGAAACAAACGTTAATAATCACACCAAGCCATTATAACTTATTTCGCATCACTTTAATTAGAGAAGGTAAAATTATTTACTAATTGAATCAGTTGCATCACTTTAATAAACATAGCGTGAACTTGGCCGATAGTACGCAAGAGCCGAACGGCATAAGAATATTACAATCTGAATCGATCAATCAATGTCAATTTTTTCTGGATCGATACAAGCTTGTAATTCCCTATACAACAAATAAAGTAGCATACGATTTATTCAAAATACAAGTTTATAAGAGTTACTAGTTTAGTGTCATCAAATAGTTGACATTACTAGATTGAGTAATGTTTAGTTGACACAAACACACATAGCAATTTACATTTTGTTGTTGTTGTAAAGGTGTTGTAATTGTAATTGTAGTGGATGTATATTTTTGCATCAACTGACAGTACACTTCGAATTCTATTTAGTGAGTTTTTGTGTAATTTTGTTTTATTTCAACTACTATATTATTGTTAGTAACATGAAACCAAAAAATGACAATACAATTCATGTATTGTATTTTGGTATCAGGTATTTCAGAATTTTACACAAGTTATTAAATTCTTTAACTTTAAAGTTAGATTCATGTAAAATTACTTACGAAACAGGTCAAGTGAAAAAATAATAAGCAGTATCACAGTTTGAGTGTGTGTAAGAAAGAGAGAAAGCGAGAGAGTGACATTTTATAAAAGACAATAATAAGTCAGAAAGGGAGAGAATTATATCTTATATGTAAGTAAAATATACGAAATTGTAATGCAATGTAAACAATAATAATAGTAAACGGTTAATTAATTAATTTTCAGAGCTTTTGAACTATACAAGCGAAAGAAATACAAGAAGAGAAAAAGCAAAAAAAAATCACGTTTCTTTCTATTACGTCAGCTATATAATTTTGGCGATAAGAATAAATTGCCGTACGCTGTTGCTTTTGCTTTTGTTTTTGCATACAATTGCATATTGGGGTTATCAGAAATATTGAGTGTAAAAGTGAAAAAGTGTAACAAAAGAAAGCTGCCAACCTTGACCAAGGCAAGCGATTATCATTAACTAATTAACATCTGTTTTTATTATTTTCGGTGATTCATAGAAATGTTCTTTTTCTTTCTTCAAACTATGTTTTCTAAAAGGTTCTCTTATGCTTGCCTTACATTTAGCTTAATCTGTGCATAAATTATGGCAGGTGGTGCTGCTTCGGTATTGCGTGGTAATAGCGAACATTGTAACACAACGGCAGCTATCGCTGGGGAACGTAGGTCATTGCCTTATTCTCGAAATGCAGCACCACATTTTACCCTAAGTTCTCATTCGGAATCTTTACTGCAAGGTCTTAATGCATTAAGATGCGCTGATAAATTATTTGATGTTACACTTGTTGTGGAAGATAAAACATTCAAAGCTCATCGTGTTGTATTAGCCGCTTGTAGTGATTACTTTTGCGCCATGTTTACAGATGCAATGCGTGAGGCGCGCCAATCAGAGATCAAATTGAATGGTGTAAATGCTCGTGGTATAGAATTATTAATCGATTATGCGTATACCTCGAAACTTGAATTAGATCGTAATAATGTTCAAGATGTTCTTTCGGTATCTACGCATGTTCAAATGAAAGCAGTAATTGAGGCTTGTTCAAGCTACTTGGAATCACAGATTGATTTGGAAAATTGTGTAGCAATAGCTGCATTAGCCGATTTATATGCTTTAGATACATTAAAATGGAAAACTTATCGTTTCATTTGTTCGCGCCTTAATGAATTCTCACAGACTGCTGATCTTCTGAATTTAACTTGGGACCAATTAGAATATATATTGTCTTGCAATTATCCCGTTGATTGTTCAGAAGAGCGCGTTCTTCAAATCACTGTCCAGTATTGCATTGAAACTCATTTAAAAGCAGATTTAGCTCAGTTGTTATTCAGTCGGATACGTTTTAAACAAATTGAGCCCAGTGTTTTAAGAAGTTTCCTGAATGTTTTAGAAAGTGGTGAAACTGATAGTGAAAGTGATATTTATGTTCAATTATTGGGAACAGAAATTAGCAAGCAATTAGAACAGAAATCTAATAAAATTGTGGGTGTTAATGAGACAGAAGAGGTAATACCTACCGATATTTTAATTAATTCGCGTGGCATGGAATTGGCTTTAGTAAAAATTGGTGGCTTCGAAACGAGTGGTCTAACCAATCATATCAGTTGCTATTTGCCTTCCGTGGGTAAATGGGAGGATCTAACTGTTATACCTCACATAGAACAATGTAAGAAATAATTGTTGAATTCATTTTTAGACTTTTTAAAATTTCTAACAACCAATTTTTTTCGATTTTGCCTTTTCTTTTGTGAAGGTAACTATGGCACAGCAGTTTTAGGTAATGATTTATACATTGTAGGCGGCTCATATGATGTATGCTTGAAAGAATATATTCATCCGTTCGGTTTTCGTTATTGTCCAACAAAAGATAAATGGAAAACTATTGCCCCCATTCAAGCGGATCGTTGTCGCTTTTCTTTAAATGCCACGGGCAATGATTATTTGTATGCTGTTGGCGGTGTATGCGAGTTAAATGATAATGATGATGGTGGCGGTGATGGCCATTGGGCTAACGATATGGCAGTATCAAATTGTGAACGTTATAGTGCTAAAGCGGATCGTTGGGAATATTTACCTGCCTTAATCGAAAATCGTAGTCAGCATGCCGGTGTAGTTTTAGGTGATAAATTATTTATATCAGGTGGCATTGATCGCCATATAGTATTAGCTTCTTTATGGTGTTTTGATATACGAACAGAAAAATGGAATAAATTGTGTCCGATGCCAACACCAAGAGCAGATCATATTCTATTAGCATTGGATGAACATATTTATGCATGCGGCGGCTGGTATGAAGATCCGATTACGGAGACACGTGTTTTAGTTGAAACTATCGATGTTTATGATCCAGAAAAGGATTCTTGGTCGATGGAAACCATTAATCCAATGCCAAAATATTATACCGGTGTTGCGGCTGTAAAAAAGCGCATTTATTTTATTGGTGGCTTATTATCATCGGCCACTATCAATCGGGCTACAACAGCTGTACAATGCTATGATTTAGATACTAAACAATGGTCTTTTAATGTAGAATGGGAATATCCCAAAGAAGTTTGGGAATGCACTCTGGCAGCTTTCTATGTACCGCGAGAACGTGATGAATTCCATTGGGTAAAAGTCTAATCGTTTAATCTAACCAAACAATTTATATACCTAAATCTTGTTCATTTTTTTTTTAAATTACATCTAAAAATTCAATGTGTATTATTATACTATGTACATATATATTATATATATATTTAGTTATTTAGATTCACATTTTTTCAATTTTTATGCACTTTTTTTATTTCATATTAATTATAATTTCAAATGAAGAACAAATGAAAAAAAAAGAACTGAAAGTATTAATAGAATCTCTTCTTAATTAACTTTGCGAATATGTAAAATTTAGCTGTAAGTAGTTATTATAGCGAGGCTGCTTAAATTCTAATATTATTTCATTTCATCCAATTAATAAATTTTTAATAGAACTCGTTTTTTATTGGAATAATGATATAAAATCTTTTTCAGAAAATGCTCAAGATTTTGCGTTCTTTATAAATTGAGATATATTTATGTGAAGCGATTGATAATTTACAATTTTCGATGCTTTATATTTTAGTTTTTTTCAAGTAGAACTCAATTAAAAATGTAAAACAATTTTATTGTTCATTTAAGTAGTATTTACATATCTATTCTTGAGAAGCACAAACATTTTGTACTGATTTAACTTCGTTAGTTTTTCTATTTGCTGGCATTTTCTTGCTTATAAAAATTGATTTGAATTTACTCTAAATGTGCCTACTCGGGTTAATAATGAAAATGAGCTAAATCTAAATCAATGGAGATGCCCACAATGAGATATCTGTTAGGTCGGACATTTGATTTTTCAGAAATGCTTATGCTTAAATTTCTCATAAAATTGTTATAGATAAAAGCTTCATATTTTCAACATTCATTCTATGCATTATCCGAATGCAAAAATAAAATAAAAATTAAACCAGATGCGCCTACGCAAAAATTACTTCAATTTTAATTGTCGCTTTCATCGAGCTTTGACATCTTGGCATGTAATAATCATCGATTATATAAGATTTTACAAAATTTAACAAACATCGCTTAAGATTTTCTGTGGATTGTATCACCAATTTTAGATAATTTTGCCATTAACTTGCTGAATTTTTGCTGTTTATCGTTACACTCCTGGAAGACTCTGATACGTTTTCGATAAGTTGTGTTCCAGAACTATTGAATGATATGAATTGCTCTTGGATTTCAGAAGCTTTGAGTAGCATTTTTGTTGAGATTCATACCATGCAAAAAGTAAAGTAGGAATTACGTTGCGATCTTTGCACCGTGTACCCTTAGAAATAATATTCCAAAGTGTTGTATTGAGCGCACTTTAAATCTATGAAATCTTTGATTGAAAAGATGTTTTAATAATGACGACTTACGCAAGTTGCCACTCAATGAATAACACTGAAGAATGATTTTCTTTCTATATAAAATAATGGAAAAATGAGTTGTAATAACTTGAAGTGATTAGCGACACTTGCTTCTTTCGTAAGATAATCCATAAGTGGATCAGTTTTATTATGTATGAATTTGATACTTTGATGAATTTGAGAATTTGATACGTGTCTTTAGTTAGATATTTTTAGAAAAGGTAATTATATTAAAGTTATTCGCATGAAGTAAAACGTAAACAAACGAATAAATTTTTATGACAATTTATGTAAATTTTATTTCATTACACCTATTTTTAAGATTGTGAATGTAGGCATTTTAAGATAAACCTCAAATTCATTTATATGGTTCTTTTTCCTTTTTGTTCTTTTTTGGGTTTACATCCATTCCTGTGATCATTGTTTAATTTCCCTCGATTTTCTTTATAATTATTATTTTTTTTTATATAAATTGTTTCTTTCTAATTTTTAACTTCATTTCATTTTATTAATTTAATTGTTTTATGCTTTGCTTAATTGCCGTTTTTCTTTTCTTTTTACACACTTAAAAAAAATGACATAGGGAAATTTAATTTGCCTGTTTTTTGCATCCTATGGCAAATTTTTGCATATTTTATTCACATGATTTTAGTTCTTGTAAACATTCGATTAGCTTATACATTTCTTGTATTATTACAATATTTTCAAAATAAAATCTCATTAAATGATTAATAAAATAAAGTATAAAATAATATAAAGTAAAAATATCATTAAAAATAAGCAATGTAATAATATAAAAAAAATAAGCCTTTGGTTTTTTGTACATTTTCAATAATGATATTGTTGCTCTTATTTTTGTTTTTCTTTTTCTTTTTTTTTATTATTTTTAATAAAAATTTTTAATATTACAAATATCTGAACATTGCACATTGTTTTAATCGATATAATTATTGAACGATTAATTCACAAATGAATAAAAAAATGTAAGACATTTTGGTTTTATTTTAGTAGTGATGAAAAAAATGAAATAAATTTTAACTAAAATGAAAAACTAAATGCAATAATTCAAAATTAAAAAAAATCAAAGTAGATGTCAGAAATAAAGTTTTATAATCGATTAGAATCGAATTCTTCAAATATCCTACACCACTTTGACATAATGATTGAAGGAAAAAAATTCAAAATGGCAGTTTGGAGATGTTTGAAAAGTTTGATATAAGTGCAGCCAGACAGACAGACACATCTGATCTAAAGCAACTGTGTTATATCAAAATATAACTTTATAGCGTCGCACTAATAAATTTTTATTGCACAACAAGTTTTTTCACAATAAAAAGTATCGGTACAAATCAGCCAATATAATTTTAATTTTTAAAGCTTTGTAATTTTTAAATTGAAGTACGCTCAATTTTTTTATAAATTGTTACTTTATTATCATTAGTTTTGACTAAATATTTTCAGTTGTGCGATTCTATATTAATGCACAAACAATCATTTAATTACGTTTTAAGGTTTACAAGCATTCGCAATAAAAAATGATGTAGGATATAAAAACTAGTTAATAATTGAATAGAATTTTTTATAAATATATGACACTTATTTTTGGTCCTTAATCATTTTTATATAGTGTAAGTGATTCATTTTAAATTTATTTACTTATTTGTTCTTCACCTTAAACGCATCGTCTTTGTCAGCCATTTCTTTAAAAATTAATTTTTTTTATAGTTTTTTTTATATGGAAACCATAAGGAAAGTTAAAATATCACATAAATATGCATTTTTGAATGTTAAGAAAAAGTTTAGTTTTTATTTGTTCTACTAAAAACTCAAAATTATTAAAAATAAAATCAGCAAAAGTATAATAATCGATCAAGACCGATTATCAAATACTTTATACCATGTTACATTTTTAATAATAGAAATTTTGGCCAATGGAAACTTTGCTTGGACATGTAAATTACGTACATGGTGTCATTTAGCGAATGGCAAACTGATCAGCATTCTAGATCAATTATCACAGGTCGATTATCGAAATTAAATCTTCTTATCTAATGGAAGGGTTTCCTTAAGGTCAAAATTTATGTTGGTAGTCTTTTAAAATTAAAATTATAATCAAAAAAAACATTCAAATCAGTTGGAAAGCATTTACCCTAATTAAAGCAATGAATCTCAAACGAGGTTATTCCAATATATTGGCCAGTGTCATCTTATTAAATCAACAAAATTATTTTGTAGGGCTTTCAGCATAACCGGTAACAATAGCAGATGGATCTATTTTAATTTGGTCTGTTTTAATCCATGGTATGTGGTATAAATATTACTAAAGTCATTTATAAACTAGTAAGACATAATTTCCAAAAGTAAAAAATTAAAATAATTAGATTAAATTTAAATTGCATTAAAATAAAAACATAAACATGAATTATTTGGCTATAAAGGGAGAAAAAATAGGACTAGCTTCGTTTAGGTTTTCTTACAAAATAATTATGCTGCGTTATTTTTCATTTCATCATTAGCTTAATCTTAAAATTACTTTCTTTCAAAAAATAGCATAAGAAGAAAAAAAGAAGACAATGAGAATGAAAAAAAGGAAATAAAAATGTAAATAAAAATTTACTTACATTTTGCCAAAAAAAAAAAAACAAATCTAAACACTAATGAAAACTAAATAATTCTCTAAATTCAATGCAACAACTAGTCGCACAATAATAATTATCTCACAAATAAATTAAATCGAAATATGGGTTAAGGTGTTGGAAAGCGTTTGTAGAATTAAAATGAGATAGTCGATAAATTATTATTAATTGAATTTTAGGCTAATAAAAGTTCTTTATGCATACCGTCCGTATCGAAAGATTTATTCAATTTAATTATATAACTATTGTCACTAGCGTGAGAACCTTGAGAAGATTTCGTACTTGAAGACATATATAAATCATCTAAATCTTGACTGCGCACAAAACTGCTAGCTGGTCTACTATATGTAGATGTAGCCGGACTGGCAGGATTATTACTATCATTGTCATCTTCATTTTCCTTACCCGACTGATTACCCGATGTATAAAGATCGCAATTGTTTAAATATTCACTACGTAAATAATTATCCAATTCACTATCATCATCATCTTGATCATTGTAGTCTTCATCATTTTGATCTTCATGTTGTTGTGATTCTACCATACAAAGCCATTGAGAATTATGATTACGAAATTTTTCCAACTTAATACGTTTAGCCCATTCGTTATTACTAATGGCTACAATATCTAAACAATAGTCACAAACTTTACGTATTTCGGCATTCTTATCATGCATTAAATCAATAAGATAAGCCGGTGACTCAGTCTCTTTAATCATGTACTCTCTAGTGCTTTCATGCCGCAAAATCTGTTGAAATACAAATATAATTTGTAAAACGATTTCATCATCTTCCTGTTTAGCTTTTAGTAGTTCAATTAAAGACAAAACAACATTCGCCCGGCACAACAATAAAGCACATAATTCATCGCGTGCACATGTTCCCAAATAAATAATGGTATCCAAGACGATATCATCTAATTTAGCACCCGGCACTAAATTATCACGTATCCATGGTATTAATTTGAAATTTTGCAATATTTGTGAATAATCCAAATCGGGTAAGGCCAAATTACCCAATATACCCAAACATTCTAGCATAAATGATTCATCATCACATATAGTTAGAATGCGTGCTAAATCTGGCACATATTCAATAAATAAAGATTGTAAAACATTATGTTGAGATATATTCCGTAAAAGTTTCATTAGCAGAGAGTCTTGATATTTGAAGGCACGTTCCATTAGGCTATGTAAACGATTTCCTTCAACCATAATTTGAGCATTACGACGATTCAATGAAATATTAATGCATAAGGCAATTAAATCGAGATCAACTTTAGAATTTAAATTTAAAATCATGGCATCCGTGGCCATTTGTACGCATTCCGTATGTGTAAACATGGCCTTGACCTTGTCATCTAAGCTCATATGATAAAGTATTTTTACAGCGATACCATGATGTTTTTCATCATTAATAAACA
The DNA here is from genome assembly GCA_023089585.1 of Melophagus ovinus. Taxonomy (NCBI): domain Eukaryota; kingdom Metazoa; phylum Arthropoda; class Insecta; order Diptera; family Hippoboscidae; genus Melophagus; species Melophagus ovinus. The sequence continues at coordinate 9,497,062 of JAKKIB010000178.1, forward strand.
TAACCATCATTTGTAAATAACCAGCAGCAATCATTTTCTTGCGTACATTGCCATCAAAGGATAAATTAAAGACTAGTTTTAAAGTAACTTGTACCAGATCTGTGTTGCCACTTTGAAACAATCGCGGTAATTTCGATATAATATTCAAATCGCTCATGTCATCTTTATTATCGCCCACTATAGACAATTTCTTAAGGAATGTGGTAACTAACATCAACAAATCAATATTTTGTCGATCTAAAGTTTTTACTAACATTTTAACAATATGCTTACGACGCATTTTCTCCTCCAATTTAATATTTTCAGCCATATTAAGCAATAAATAGAATGCCACACGTAATAATTGTTCCTGCTTTTTGGCAAACACTTTCAATTGTTTACTTAAGCGATCAATTTCGTCTTTCTTAGCCTTGGCATCATTTTGATCTAAGGCTTCATTACTTATTGTTTTCATATCGCCACTGCTGGACATACCTGAATCGGGCGTTTGAGCCCCATTTGACATAACTTCATAATAACTGCCATTCGAAATTTGACTTTTACCAAATGATGATGACATTGAACTATGAAAACTTGACCAATTGCCTGATTTGGGTCTCTGCTTTAGCTCTGGTATACGACGCCGTGGCGGTTCCATCTCTTTGGGCCTTTCTTCATTCATGAGATCTAAAAAATCATCATTGCTATTATTAAGTTTCTCTTTGCTAACCTTAGCCGATAGAGAATTTGTAGCTGAGGGATTTTTACGTATATCAATCTCATGTCGCATACTGTCATAACGTCTCAATTCATAATCAACAACGTCCATGCATAGTGATCCAATCTTTTGAAAAATAGAAACCCAAAAAAAAAAAGCAAAACCATGACTCCTCACAAAATTAAATGGATCGCAATTAATTATAATGTACCTTATATTGTACAATGATTGGATGGAATTTGGTATAAGTTGAAAAGCAAAAAAATATATAAATAATATTAGTGGATAAATCTAGACTTTTACGCCAATCCTCACGCAGCACACGAGACAAAGCACTCAGGCAAGCTTCTAAAAGTTCATTTCATAAAAAAAAATTAAGAAAAGAAATTAAAAAATAATGCACATTAATAATTCTTTTTCACTTTTTTAAAACGGAAATATTTGAAAATTTTCCAATTTATTTACCATTCTTTTCTAATTCTTCTAAATTATCAGGACTTCTGGCTACTTGTAAAATCATTGCCGAGCCACGTATACGTTCACTTAAATCTTCATAAAGTAATTCAACATATTCATCTATGTGATTGATGGTAACATCTGTTGAAGTTGTTGAAGATGATGAAGATGATGACGGTTTTTTAGCCTGAGTTTGTGTGGGTGAAAATGTATTACCCGTAATTGCTGTTGTATGAGGTCTAACTAAAGAGCGATGCGCCACTATTGCTGACCGATGTCCCATATTGTTATCACATAAACCTATCAATAAACAAATATCCACTTTAAATATTCACTTCTTGCTCTTAGGCTGATAAGGAAATTCATTAGTAGATGGAATTTACCTGTGTTTACCGTGTTATCTTTACGATTTTTTAAATAGAATATAATTTGTTCAACATCGGCTAATTGCGATTTATGTATAAGGTCACATTTATCCACCACTTCACGAGCCAAAGCGGCCGGATCGGTTTTTGCATTTAATGAACGTAATCTTATAATTTTTTGACAATTCTGCAAAAATTAATTACAAAAATACTGTACATCATTAATTTTAGTATAACACTGATAGTTAACCAGTAGAGTTGGTTTAGTTATATCTGAAGTTTTGATACAATCTGATACATGTAAGTTAATCTTTTGGAAAAAACTTTTATTCTAATCGGAAATTGTAATATTAATTATTTTGATTAATTATTTTGTTTTTTTTGCCACATATTGATAAGTTGAATTAAATTCTGTAGGCCACACTTCAACATGATCAAAATTGCCAAATAAATAACAAGTTCAAAAGAATTGAGATTGAAAAATGCTACAAAGGGCCAAATGAGCAAACATGATCAGATCAATTTAGATTTTGATACAGTTCAAGGTTATATGGACCCCGGAAGGGTCTCGGTTTTTTTGCTTATTGAAAATATTTCCTGAGAACTTGATAATACAATTATTTATGAAAATTATTCTGACGGATCGTGACTAATCCACACATCAGACACATACAAAATCACTTGATATGTATGCATGATTATGTAACGCGAAACAATTAATAATGTCGTACATAATCAATGTGTAAGGAGATAAGTGTGCGAAGCCGGTAATATTTCACACTTTGTTACAAACATTTTACAAATCAAAAAAAAAAAAAAACAATTAAAAATGTTACATTTGGCTAAAGTCAAATCTTGAGTATCCACCATTCAAATGATTATGACAATGAGTATAATTCTTAGAGAATGTTTTTCTCAGATGGATATTTAATGACTTAAGCTTAAGCTGCCTGTCTCAATTTTTGAAGAGTTGCTTTAAAATTATTAGTACGGCAATTTCTACAACATTTTCGATTTTCGGTTTCCTGATAAAATTTCGGCGAGAAGTGACAAAAAAAATCTATACATTCATGTATAATTTTATTAATACACTAATTTATATAATTTATAAGTTGATTATTGTTCAATGAAAAGACGCCAACGCAATATACATAAATAAAATGCTATAATAAGGCAAATAAAATAAAATAAAATAAAAGTACAAACCCGTAGCCCCACAAAACATCATTGTCAAGTTCATTAACTTGAGAGATTGGTCCAACATATAAATGTAAATTGTGCTTGGTCATGTATATATAAATGTATATTTATAAATAGATTTGAATACGTTAAGGAATATCATTTTATAGAAAAAATCTAATAAGGTAATTAACATTTAATAAGGCAAAAAAATGTAAATAAAAAAATAAGAAAAACTTTAATTTTTAATATTTGTTCTTGGCGGAAAAACAAAAATCAAATCGGAAACATTTTATTTCCAAATTATCAAGTTAAATATTTTACAAAATATGTTCAACCCAAAATTTAATAGAAAATCGTATTTTGGGTGAAGTACATTTTTTTCAAGTCAACTTATTACATAAGTAAATCTGAGAAATTTATTGGAGGCGTATTCTGTCCAGAGATTCTCGCTCTTTCTCAATTTGACAAATCTCTACTAAAATTAACAATTTGATATGTTTATGATGAATCGTTAATCGTAAATATTAGGAAATAACTAGTAAATTGATCTGACTTAACTAAATTAATAGACGTAAAGGCATAGCAAATTTGAATTTAGTTTAATATAAGAAACATATTAAGTTCATTTGTTTAATTGCTTTTTCAAGGTAATGTTTACAAAAATAAATTGATTAATCAATAATAACAATTCTACAATAAAAATTCATTCTTCCATTTGAACAATTAACATTTCAATAAAACCCACACTTGAAGAAAAAAAAATCAAAAATAAAAGTAAAAATAAAATGATAACGTATAATAATTCTATTGAGGCGAGATTTTTTTTTGTTCAAATGTTTAAATTTATTTTTTGAAAATTTTTTAAAACCTTTATTAGCGTTTTCATATAAATAACATTCGACTGCTTGCTTTTTAATTTTTTATTAAATTTTTTGAGATTGTGTGAAACATTCAATTAATTCATTTCAATTGATTCATGTTACCTTAGAAAATTGTAATTGTAAATTGGGTAATTCTTAAATTTCATTTTGTGAAGTTGACAATCGGCCTTAACCGTTATTTAGATATTTATTTGTTACATTATGAAATAATCAACTAACCGAAATAAGTGAGAATCTCTAGATTAAATTTCTTTATGATAAATTTAAAAAGATTGTACAACATTTTCATTTTATATCAATAATTATTAGGCTACAGCCAAATCGTGTATATCCAGCAAATCGGACATTGGATTATATATGATGGCTAATGATCGAAAGTCAGACCTTTTGGAATGGAAAGGAAATGTTTTTCTTTGTAGCATAATTGATATTGCTCGTGATTTAAGAATAAATGATATTAAAAGAATATAAAAACAGTTGCAAATTTGAAATATTTTAATGAAAATAAAGGCGTGTAGCCACGTGTAGCCATTTCAATCGGTGTTGTAAACGTACCCTTTAATCAATTTAGGTAAGTTCTATTAAAATGTTGAATACTAAAACGTTATGCCCATTATGGACATAATATCAAAAGTATATTAACAATGGACATTGTTTTGCAAGTAAAGACAAATCGTTGTAGCTCTTGCATGGCAAAATTCAAAGGTGCATGCTTTTTAAAATTCTCACTTACGTAACCGTTTCTTCGTATTGCTAAGGCTTTAAATTAATGAGTATAACGGCAATCTCTAAGGGTTATGGGCATAAAAATATGGGCATACTGATATGAAACGTTTTGTCATAAAAAGTGATTTATAGTAAACAGATAATTAAAGAAATAATCACTTATGCGTTATAACAATCATTTATTAATATAAGTATGGTTGTATGTATGTATGTAGATGTAAATAGGCAAACTGAGTAATTAGTAATATAATAATTTGTAATAATGTAATATTTATTTAAGTCAATAACACTACATTGCATTGCATTGCATTGTAGTCATATCTAAATTGTTATGTGTTATGTTGTAATTATGGCGTGCCACTTGAATGCTCTTCATAAGTTCTTCTTCTTCTTTAATTCTTTAATTTTTTTTTTGTACAATTTTTCACTTTTTTTGCGTTTATTGCACTTTTTATTATATACATACCTAAAAAATACATAAATACACAGTTACAAAAATACATACATACACATAGTTATATATAAATGTATAAACGTGTGTAATTTTGTAATAAATTATTATTATTATTATCATTAAATATATAATAAATGTTTATATGTAGATATAATGAAGGAAAAATTTTACTATGACGATTTGACTATGACGATTATAACTGCGCACATAAAAAAAAAAACAAACGCTCTACGCATATAAATGCCTTATGTTACGTGTAAGTGCATAAAATTGCATTTTCTATATCTTAGTTTGTATGCCAGTTAAGACTTGCACTTTATTGAAATTGATGTGAGTAATAAGTAAACAACAATAAGAAAAAAGCAAAAAACAAAGCAAAACTAAGCAAAGCAAAACAAAACAAAAACGAAAAGAAAAAAAAAGGAAGAGACGAGTAAGTTAGATCGTTTAAAGCCGACACTTTATCTATGCTAGAAGGTAAACTTTGGACAATAAAAAAAAATTAAACTTAAACAAAGCAAAGCTAAGCAAAGCAAAACAAAACATAAACGAAAAGAAAAAAAAGGAAGAGACGAGTAAGTTAGATCGTTTAAAGCCGACACTTTATCTATGCTAGAAGGTAAACTTTGGACAATAAAAAAAAATTAAACTTAAACTATTATTACAACAACTTAAAGTAACAACAAGAACTATTGACATTTATTGACATTGCGCAGGCATTGAGGAGGAGATTGCTGTAAAGCCGCAGCACTTTAATAAAAACTGATAGGCTTTGTATTCATGGACTTACGATCTTACGGACCATCTAATTGTACATATATAAACTTATTAGAACCTTCAATAGATATTTTGCTATCCTTAAGGCGTGTCTTTGTTATATCAAAATACAGACTATTCAAGAGTATTGATTGCAATGATTCTACAACGTAAATACATAGTGGGTTAAGTGAAAGACACTATTTGAACATTTTAAAATGTTCATTGTATTCAAATGTATTATTATTTTTAATTAAATAACAGAAGAATCTGTAATTTTAAGCACAGTACACTAAATAGATCAAATTGCCAGCTTCCCATTAGGGATCTCTTAATTTATGAAACTATTAATATGAATTTTGAACAGTTACATTTATTTTCAAAGAAGAAAATTTAATCTTTACAAAAGCCCAATATTTAGCTTATAAAAAATGCCAGCTCGTCTTTTAATTACATTACGAACTTAATTTTATTTTACTGTGCCTTGTAATTTGTTTAAAAAAAATTACGCTTGAACATGCAGGAATTGGCCGAACAAATAAACGTCTACATTGTAACTAATTCAGAGAAAATAATTCTAAACTGATTGGCTCTCCAAAACATTGATACATTTCAAATCTGTTGAAATATTATGCATTCTCAGTTCAAATTTATTACAGCTACATAAAACAATGACTTTTGAATTATGAGTTTATGAGTTTTATGAGTTTTGAATTATTATGGCAAACTTAACATGAAATGCTCAAATTTATAAAAGTGTGAGACCTTTTTTTTTATATTTATGATGGACAAAAATCTTTATATTTTTATTTGTAAGTGTTTCAAGCAAATCACAACCAATTTGTGATTAATTTTTTTTATGTTATACTTAGTTTTCCTCTAATCTAACTATTAATTTCGCTTTATTCAGTATGATTGTGACGCAAGGCTAATTCCGGTCAATGTCATTGGAATTGAAAATATACAATTTGAAATGATGTATTTACAATAAATTAAAAAAAAAATTATTATAATAGTAATAAAAATGATAAATTTAAATTTCAATTATACGCAAACAGAGTCACAAAGCAGAATGATTAAAATGATGACAAATGATAATGAGAAGGAACAACAGCAGCGCAAGCATAATGCTTCACAAATTGATATTTATAAATGTTTAGAAGAGCATGGAAGAAATGTTCATGTTGATGTTGACATCATTCAAGAGACCTCCTTTTGAATGCATCAAGAGAATCAGAGAGATAAAGTATGAAGGAAAGAAGAAGAAAAAAGAGGAGCAGTAGCAACAGCAGTAGCAGCAGCAGCAGCAGCAATAACAATAACAACAGTCAATTTCAATATTAAGAAAATCAAGTACAAGATTTTTGGAAGTATGCCCAATTTGCTTGAGTGACACTTTACAGCGTCAATTTCCTACCAACGATTGATTTTATGACACAATAATCACAAAAATCAAAATATCTCACAAAATCATCTGAAATTGTTTCTTTTTTTCTTTTGTATTTGTTTTATAGATGTATTGACATCTTGGAGAATTCTTCTAAAGATTTTATGGAAAAATTATAGCAAGCAATTTTGGGTGCAGTTTCAGTAAATCAATAAAATACATGACGTAAGCTTTTATAAATAATTACAAAATGTAATTGACAAAAAAAATAAAACAATAGCAATGAAAAAATATGGAACAACAATTTTCAGTTGACATGAGTATTCTAGAAAAGATATTCTCTCTCTCTCTCTCTCTCTCTCTCTCTCTCTCCCTCCCTCTCCCTCCCCATCTATTAAATTAAGTAATCAACTGTGACTAAATATTTGGGTCATGTATAGATATAATAAATAAATAAATAAATAAATAAATATATATATATATATAAATATTATATATATATATATATATATATATATAAAACTCTACTACAACAACAACAACCAACAAAAACAATTTAATTTAATTTAATTCAGCTCATCAAAAACCCAACATATGTTGTTTGTTTGTAATTTTATTTTGATTACGCTTAAGAGGAGTGTTCCTCGCTGCGCCATTTATGTTAAATGTAAAATTTTATACTACAATTGTTACAATTTTAATGAATGCATCCAGTGAAATGACTTTAAGATCCAGTTTTAATGATCCTCTTTATTTCATTAAATATTTTAATTGAAACAATTTGCCACTGCATAAAATTTATGATGGAAGACTAGAGTCAGATGTTCGTAAAACTTTTTAAGGTCTTAGCGATTGTTCAGAATTATTGCGATTGCTTATGGCAATAATCTTGAGAATAGACTGCATAAAATAGCCTACTAATTGTATATCGCTGTGTGCGATCTACAATTAGTTAGTAAAACCCGGGGAAATCATTGATATATAATCATGGCAAAATTGAAACCACTTACTCACTCAAATTTGACTTTTTTCAATCACAATTTCATTGCGTTCGATAAAATCAAAACAGTACACTTTTTACAACTCGATAACGGTTTTTTTTTTTTAAAGAGGCAAGAAATTTAAAGGACAATATGTATTATAGTTTTCACGAAGCACCTCACAGAGTTTGAGAATCGTACGTATGATATGTCCGCTAAAAGTTAACAAATACAAAATGAAGGGCCAGTTACTAGACCAAAAGAAATGAGTAACATCAATTTGTATGGACATAATGTAGCAAAACAGATGCGTTTTTTTTTTTGAAATTTACTAAATAAATTTTATATTAAAAGTACAATGACTAACAATTTAATGCAATTTACTCTTTAATCGTTGAACGTTGAGCGTCAGTTTATAGATTCAAATAATACGATTGATGAATAATATGAAGTGATGATATTTTCCATTTGGACAGGAATATTGCTAATATTTTTTAAAATTTTTCTTTAGTAGAAAATTTATAGAATTCAGGCTTAAGGGCGTTTTTGAGAATCTTCAAGTTCGGATTTGATCGATTTTTACATTGAAACAATTTCACATTTATATAAAAAAAATAAATCCTTACATTTTACCAACAATTTTTTAGAAATATTGTCGAAAGCTTTTAAAGAATCCATAAATTTCATTTTCCATGTCTTTTATCAATGTAAAGCCTCTTCATCAGTAGTCACCATAAAATCGAAAATGATATTCACTTTAGTGTATATCATTTTAGTCATTTTAAATATGTTGTTAAATGAAAGAGGAAAAATATGAAAATAGTCACAAAGAGGGTAACAAATATTTGCCATTTTTGCTTTTTATTTTATTAACAATTTAAATAATGAAAATTTTCTCATGTGATCAATCGTGAAGTTGAAATTATCACAACAATTATTTCGGTTGTTGATCTTGCTTCTGGTCAATGTTATCTCAAAGCTACAATTGTTATAAATTTTTATAAAAATTTTCCAATACCAGTTTTATAGATATTTGTACAGTGATGCGATTGAAAAAAAAAAATATAGAAAAAAGGAAATTTAAAAAGTGTAAAAAATGCAATAATGTTTATCCTACAATTTCATTGAAATTTTTTCTTCATTCATTTTCAAGGTCACATACGTATGTATAAACAGTAAATCATTAGGATCATATAAATAAGTATGAACTTATTCATTTTATATTTAAATGTTTTCATTAGAAATGACGTGTTGCTATCTTGGGCAATGTGTGCGTATTTCTCGGATGTAAAGGCATGAAATTTTGTAAGTTTCATTTCATCTTTGTGCCCTACAAAATTTATGATACTAAATATATAACATTAATATGAAGGCCATAGAAATATGAAATTGGAGTTATCTTCTTTTGTTACGTATGAAGGATCTATTAAAATGGACATTGAATGGACTCTACTTTGACGATAAAATGCCAGCAAGTTTTGAATTTGACGTTGATTATGATTTAACGGTTATTTTGACATCTAAGAAAATCATACAGAAATTTAGAATGAAACGTTTTAACTTATTGAAATTTTATTCATTAGAACACTTAGAAGGCACTTGCGGAATAATTGTTTTTATTTATTAGATTTCTGATCGCTTGAGGCATCATTATAAAAAATTTTTAAAAGTTGACTTCAACTAAGTATTAAGTATTCATAAATATATCAATCACTTGCTATATTTTTAATGTACCCATCATCCTCAAAATTGAAATATATTCATACACTTGGACCGTTTATCAAATTTAACAGAAAATATTAAAAGTCTCAAAAAAATGATTCAATTTTTTTATTTATCTGTCTGTCTCAGTGTCCGTCAACTATTAACATTGCTGTTGGTATAAAAAGTTGAGAGAAGCATTGAAAGTTTCATGACATAATTTAATATTTGACATGATTAATATCAGACAAGAGATACGCTCGTAAATTGAGAGAATATGGCATAAAGTTGGGGGGTATTTCAAATTTAACACCAACGAAATGTATTTTTTTTTTTACTTGCTTTTTGAAAGCTTTTTGTATGTTTAAACAAAACGATAAAAATAAATGACAAGTTAGCTACAAATTATTCATATGGACATATTTCTACAAATTTATGAGATATTTTTATATTTTACAACGGTTGCTGGGCAGCGTTTCTTAAATTATTGTATTGAAGTATTCAAAAGGGCTAATCTCTTATTTCTGAAGCAATTTAAGTCTAATAATTTGTCTTTATGAAAGCTATGTTTGTACATTCAAATTGCTGGGCACAATTTTTTATTATGCAAGTTGGAAGAAATTGTTTCAATTCTTGACCTTTTTTTTTTGAATCGAAATCATTACAAAGTTGTAGTAGCAAGTTAATTTGGATAATTTGATTTAGATCCATGGGTTTTTTTTTTTAATTACTAACACTTTAAATTAAGAAAAACATTTAGTTTCTTATTTGATTTTTATAGCATACTAAAGTAAGTAGGGTATTTAATAGTCGCCTTTGATCGACCATTATAAATGCACTTATTTATGATATCTTCAATATTTTACGTTATAAATTACTTAGTAATATTATTAATAGTTTTTACATAAATTGTTTCTTCCGTAACTTCTATAAAAAGGATTTTTAGAACTCTCCAAAGATTTTTATTGTTTCTGGTCTTTAATTAAAGCCAGTGACTTTGATAGGGTCCCAATTCTTGACCCAATTCGTATAAAAGTATGTTACATTAATGCGCAATCGTTTCTTCTCTTTCTGTTTCCCTCTCTCTCTCTCTCTCTCTCTTCTCTCTCTCTCTGTCGCACTCGCTCTGTTTATTTATATAACTAAAATGATTCCATTGATTTTATATAATTTTAGTTACGTTTGCTTGTTTGCAATAAAAATTTTTTCAAACCTTCTCATGACAAGGAAATTACAAATTTTTAAATAAATTATTTTCATGCAAACACTCTCCAATTTGTTTTAGCTACAGAAATTATTTGCATATCTTTAATAAGGCAATTACATTGCATCAATCTTTTTAAGGAAATTGTACCATTTGCTTATCATATATGGCACTAGAAATCGAAATTGTAAAAATTACTGGTTAAAAAATTTTTTAGTATTTACATTGAAAACAGAAAAAAAGGTAAACAAAAACACCAAAAGAAAAAGCAAAAAAAAAAAAAAACAAATGAAAGGTATCACCAAATGTAGAGTGTTTGTTCAATGAGGCTTTGTTTTTCTTGAATAAGCCCAAAATCATCAAACAACATTCCAAGTTTATTGAATTTTTTTTTTAAAGTTAACTTCACAACTTTACTATTGTTAACTTTATTTATACAAATATATTTCAAGCATTGGATCGTAGAAAGCTTTTACTGAGTCACCCATGAATTTCTTTCATTTCTATATAAATCATCTCAAATTGGTATTAATTTTTCTTTCATTGTAAAAGTATTTTGAACACTTAAAAAGAGCCTTAAATTAAAATATTTTCTTAACTACAGCAAATTGGAAACTCATTAAGGTAAGACTAATCATTTCTACAAGTTATCAGCACTCCAAATTAAGCAAGAAATGCCATAATGCCAGTCTAAACTGATACTAAATTTTGTTGCTTAAAACAAAAGTGTCTAAGCATTTTTTTAGAACTTTTTTATTCATTTCTATAGCATTACATATTTTATAGTGTCAACAACATAAAGACAGACGAACAGATGGACAGATGGACAGATGGACAAACGAACGGACAAACAAAAAGTTAAGTTTAAAACGATACAAAAGTTGATGATGATCAAGAATAAGTACATTTTGTAGGGTCCTCGATGCTTTCTTTTGAATTTTACAAACATAATGACAAAATGAATATATTCCAAAACCCTGGATGATGATGTTGATTAAAAAACCAAATAAGATAATAAGAAAAAATTATTGTTTTGATTATTTGTATGAATGAATATTAAATTTAATTTAGTTAATTTAGCTTGAAATTGAATTACAATTAAATTATTATGAATAAGACTCTTGAAGCAAATAAGTGAATCAACAATAATAATAAAAATAATAACAGCAACAATAAATTAATAATATTTATATAAGAAAAATTCATTTCATATAATGATTTTGTAATTATGATTCATTGAAGGACTTGCATTAATTAATTATGAAATTTAAAAAATGTTACGCTTTAGTCTAATGAAATTTAACAAACGTAATAAACAAACAATTATTATTATTTAATATTATAAAATTAACTAATTATTAATATTTTTTTATCATTTAACGTACAATTGCGAAACATCTAATTAATTGCAACAAATTTATTTATAAAGCATAATATTAAATTTATCTAAATTTAATATGAAGCAATTATTAAAAAAAATTACAAAACGATTTCAAACAATAATTTCTTTGTAATTTCTTTATAACCACGGTGCATATAAAAAATTAATTGTAACCTTTTTTATTTATATAAAAAATAAAATTAAAAAATAAGATAATATGTAATGGGCCTCTAATTCATTCACTTTTTTATAAGATATTAAAATAAAACTTTAACTTTAGATGAAATTCATAAATTGCCTTTAGATTTTTCAGTTTAGAATTTATAACAATAATTCATATTAACATTTTGCAAATTTTTTACTTTGAATTTATCTCAATTTAATGTTATTTCATTTTCAAAACACTCCAAAACAAAATTTTACAATTTTACAATGTAAGTTTAAGAAAAATAAAAGTAAAAGAAATTTTAATAACTTAACAGTAGAATTACTTTATAATTAATTTGTTTACGCCTATCTCTCTAATGACTTACATTGTGATTAATATTTAAAGACAGCAAAGCAAAACATTTGACACTTAATTGAAACTTAATGATTGATCAAAAAAATAACCTTCATTTATGACATTTCATTGTCTTGTGCTCTTAACCATTCTATCTTAACCATTAAGGCAGAAAGAGATCAAGAGTGAAAAAAAGATATAGAGTGAGGGAAAGAGAGGTAAAAAGTAAGAGAGGGAGAAAAAGTGGGTGATATAGTGACTTTGTCTAATTTACATGGCGATTTTAACGGACAATTAACTAATGAAAAAAAAAACCGAAAATATGCCTGGCTCGGTATTTAAATAAATTATATTTTATATTTGATAGGTGTGCTCGATTTTTATCCAATTTCAGAAAAATAATACAGAACATTCATAAACGTTGAACGCGACACAATCCAAAAATTTAACGGCGAAAATAATTTTCGAAAGAATTGTAAGAAATTTATGCCTGGAGAGTATGGACGATTTGGGTTAAAATTTTTTCATTTTTTTATGCTAAAATACCTGCGAAAGTGTTTTGCTTATAAACATTCCTAAATATTTTCACACAGGAACTAGTTTTGAAATTAAGATTCTAAATGAAGAGGCATGGCCTAAATAAATCAGATCAATCTTGAGACTATATAAATTTTTTTTTTACAAAATATTGTATAAAATACCGTGAAAATCGGCATTGAACTATACACATTAACAATAAGAATAGATTACAGTTAGAGAGACAAGAATCAATCAATAAAAAAAAAAATGATTCTAAATCAATTTAAATAATCCAAATTGGGTTTTTCTTAAGTCTACATGTAGGTCGCTTATTAAACTTGATTTGTTTATGTAACAAATCAAACTCATATGAGAAATTATCCTTTACAATTAAATTGTATATATTTTATTGACCATACATAGATGTAACACGGAAATATTGATAAAATAAAGGAAGACATTCGAAAGAAAAACACATATCATGTATAAAATGTCAACAGGAAAAGTGTTATTAAAATGAAGTATGTAAATTTGTAAAATGGAAAGCTGTACAAGTTTGTTTATTTTTACTTAAAACAGTTTGCATGTAAAATAAATAAGAACTTTATAGTCTGCCGGGGCCGACTCCTAAGTGCCCTAAATATCATTTTGCTTAATGTGATTAAAATCAAATAAGAAAATTCAAAGTCCATAACATTGAAAAAAAGAGTAATTTTTCAATTATTTAGTTCAAAATATGAGGAAAGTTTCAAAAAATCAATCTATCTGAACCAAGTTAGATCAAAATACAAGGCAGTGCCAATTTTCGCTATAATTTTACCAAAATTGAAATTTTTGTCCATCTAATGACTTTTTTTGTAGAGTGATGGTATATATAGACCAATCTGGACCAAATTTGATACACACTTTTTTTTATATCACAATACAATTCAGCGCTAATTTACTTTAAAATTTATTTAGATTTGTAATTTTCTTCCATATAATGATTTTTTTAGAGAAGCGTTACCGGGAAACTTACCAATGAAATATCTCTAAAATTGCAACCTATAGTTTAATAACACATTCACATGGACAGTACAGTTAGTGTTTTACATGCATACCTGCCTGGAAGGCTCAAATGCATGGTATAAACATACTTATGATCGCTAGCGTTGGTAGACACGTCACAAAGTGCATGCCACCGTCCCGACTAGCTTCCAATTTAAAGCCACTATTGCACCTCATCTAGTAAGCTTAATCCTTGGTGTAAGGATTCAGGGCCTTCTTAAAACCCCTAGGCTTAGATTAGATTAGCCCGATAAGCCCACCCAGCTAGCCATTTTATTCGGGAAATGGCACCCTGCTCGACAAAACTATAATAGTGGTATAAACATAATAGGTCGAGCTACGTCCGCGACATGGACACCACAGCCCCCACGAAGCCAACTCCAACATCACCACATGGGCAAAAATGAATTTGGTGATCCCGTGGTACCAAACTAAATCTTTGGATCTGATCTCTTGAACTCATGATGCCCCCTGATGGATATGGATCAGAAACCATCTCATGAGCCACTCCCAATTGAGCAGGTGCTTCTCGGGATTGGTCGCCCCCCATTCACATGGACAGATATCAGACGTAGAGATAGGCAGTCAGACAGGCTTAAATTGTATCTGCAAATGATTCGGAGTCTATTTGTATAAGAAAAGCTGCGCCTACGGCAAATTCCTTTTAAATGTTTCAAACGTCTGCCCAAACTTATAACACTGTGAAGCACAAATGGTGTAGGGTATAATTATTGTATTGTAGAGTGGGCAGTCAAAATATAATAATGTGTTAGCCGTAGACGTTTGAACAAATATACATAACATTAAAATTTAAAAAAATGTAAAACTTGTAAAAAAACCTAGTTTTTCTTAAAAAAAATTCATTAAAAAAATACTTACAAACATACGAATGCATGATATATATTTTCCAAGTGGACTGTTTAATAAAATGTTTTTTTTTTTTTGTATAAATTCATTCTTAATAATAAAGTTTTCACAAGAAGTTATAACTTCCAGCTTATTCATTATATTTTTCAAATTTTTTTTCCCACACGAAATTCTTAACTTCTCATACAAGCACACACATAATTTTTGATATCACATGAGTATAACGTATACTTTTCTAAATGACCCAATATTTGTAAAATATGTATATTCATAAAATATAAAAATTTTAATCTTACTGACTTTATTTTATTATTTTGCATTTGATGAAAGAATTTTTTACAGGAAATTCCAAAACATTTACTTTACTTTGTCATTCATTATATTTCATAAGAAATCTAATACAATCCTTAAAAATATATTTGTATGCCATACATTATAGAAAACACCCACCTTTTGTTACACGGAGCAAATTAGAATCAGCATAAAAAAGCAGAGTCATTCGATTTTAGCTTGTCTTTACGTCTGTCCATTTGTACATATAATTTGTTATGAAGCTGCAGTTTGAAATTTTTGACATATTTTAATAAAATTTGGCATATGGGTTCATTTTAGCCTATGCTTAGAATTTTTAAGACTACGACTTACATAACATCTTTGTTGACTTGTAATTCTTTTATTTGACTCTTAAATCGCATTAAATAAATGATGTCGAATATTTGAAAGTCCTCCCTAGCCGTCTATAAACTTCTTAATTGTTACATACACACGCACACATATATACATGACATATATAAGGCATAAATATAGCATAAAAAATTCCACTGCCAAATAAACGAGAAATTCCTTAGAAGAAATGAATTTTATTTAAGGGTTAGTTGGCAACAAATTTAAAGGAATGCTGTCACAGAATATACGAATACAGATCCTTGTATTTAAATTTCTTATACATTAAACAATACTTTAAACTTTTTAAACTTTACCTTCTTTTCACCCAGAACAGGATTATTTGTATCACCAAAAACGGTAGCTTCCAATTGATAATTAACAATAAGAGCTTTTTCTGTAGGATGGGGTTCTATGCTGCCGCCTTTCCAACGTCTGAGCAAGCAATAATTTTTAATTTTTTTATTTTTTTATTTATGTATTTTTTTTTTGGTTGAAAACAAAATAATTGTTTTTTTTTAATTATTTTTTTAATTATTTTATTAATTTTATATAAATTTTTTTGGCGTTTTTATTTTTTTATTTTTTTTTTTGTTTTATCATAATTTTACAAACAATTGTGAATTTTAGCCCGTTTGAAAAGAAAAATATTACGTGAGAATTTTAAAAAATAAATAGATAGATAAGAGAGAGAGAGAGAGAGAGAGAGAGAGCAGAAGATAAAGAGAAATAGTGATGGAGAAGTGAAAAAGAGAAATTATTATTTTTGTTTTTCAATTATTTTTATTTCGCACAAGAAAATAATTGTTTTTCTCTCTTTTTAATTTTCTTATTAATCTAGTTATTGTTGTTGTTATTATTGTTATTGTTTTTTAAGCATTTTTATAATAAGCACAATTATAGAAATGTCCATTGATTTTATTTTTAATATTCAAAAAAAAAATATTGCATCAAACTGAAAATTGAAAATAAAATAAGGATATTACAATTAATTAAAATTGAGAGCGATCAAAAAGGCAATCGAAGCCGTAAAAATCGTAAAAAAAAATCGTGAAAAATGAAAGTGGAAATTATTTCCAAAAGTGCATACATTCAAAGTGAAATTGTGCTCAGATAATTGATCTGATCTAATTTGTTTAGTCTTATGCTTACATTTTGAGTCAATTCTTAAGTTTCTGGTAAAGTTTATTCTATCAGAAAGCGTCAGGCGTTAAACGATTCTGAATATGAAATGGAATAGATCACGCGAAAGTTTGCGTTCTTTTTCAAAGTTTTCTTATGACAAAAATATAACTTTTATAACGAATGAAAATCACAAAATTGTACTCGCATAAAAATATTTTTCGAAATAAGGCCGTATTTTTAACCAAACAACTATGCTTTGGAACAACCAAAGTTAATGGACCGACAAATATAATTCCAAGTTAATCTAATGAAAGAAATGAAAAAGTATAATAAAAATAAAATGGCAAAATTAAAGTAATGAAAAAATGTGTAAATATTGAAACGTCATTAGAAAGACGTCAAAAAATTAACAGCAGAAAATTAACGTCATTAAATTTAGTAGAAGAATAATAAGAGCAGCAGCAACAACAAGAAGAAAATTATTCATAAATAAATATAATTAGATGACAGTCTGCCGTTCGATGGGACAAAACCAATTTACGATTTATTAATTTATTTACCAACAGTCAGCTTAATATAAACATGTACCTACGTATAAACACAAATGTACATGTATATAAATGTATGTGTGTATGTACGTATGTATGCATGTATGCATGTATGAACGTATGGGGGTGCCCGCATTCATTTGTACAAAATACTAAATAAGCAGCCAGACAATTGTTTTATGTTTTATTTACAAACCAATTACATTGGGAGTAAATTTGAGAGTGTGAGTGGGAGAATGTGAGAATATGAGAGGGTTAGTGAAATGTGTAAAGAAGAGGGAGAATGTTTAACAATATTCTCTGCGAAAAATCGGAAAACGTAAGCCCAGGCATTGACTGACAGACAGACATACCGTAAGCATTTTCTTTCTTTCCACTTCCATTTCTATTTTTCATTTACCATTTTTCATTTTTTTGTTGCGTTGTTATGGTTTAGTTATGATTGTACGTTTTGTGTTGTGGCGGCGATGGTAGGGAGAAAATAAAAACTAAAGAAAAAAGGCCGACAGCATGCGCGGAAAATTTTCCAACTTGGGAAAATCGATAAACACAGAGTTGACCAAGTAAAATATTTCTTTATGCAAAAAAAAAAGAAAAAAACCAAACAGGAATTTTCACGTCTTGACTGTTTTTTTTTTTTGTTATATTCAATTTTAATTTTCTATTACTTTAAATACACTACAATAATTTCTATAAAATTTTTTCTATATCTATTTATATTTTCATTTCAAATCATCTCACAAATAACATTGAAATCATTTCAATACGAAATGCACACTTTTCTACAATTTTTTCCTTTTATCTTTCTTGCTTTTAATTTTTCTCAAATTTTTTCGCTTTTTGGTTTTTTTCTTTTGTTTTCTTTTTCTTTGAATTTCCTCAAAACTGTATTACATTTTTCCGTATTCTATGAGAGTACGATTGTTGGCACATTTAAAATAAAGTAGCACAAATAAACAAGCAAACAATTAAATAAAACTAAATAAAAAAGGAAAAAAAAGGAATTTTAATAAAAAAATTTCAAGATCTTTTGTACGATTTTCAAATGTATACACACACACACGCACGCATATATATATATATATATATAAATTTCTCGTTCACTCACTTTTTAATAAATTTTGTATCGTCAGACGAAGTCTGCATTCTTTGTGTGATATTCACGTTACGTTTATAATTTGTTGGATATTTTTTTACGTTATGCACGTTATTAATATCGTTAATATGATTCAGTAGCGTTTTATATAAGTCGCGTGTAATTGCATTTATAATATAATAAATATAATGGATGAAGATTAATAAAAGAGCTAAACTAGCAACTACTTGAAACAGATGGAACAACACAACTGGCATACGATGATTGAAATTGTACTAAAATTTGCCGAAAAATTTACGGAAAAGCAAAAACACTTTTTCTTTTTTTTTTTCTTTTCTTTTTGTTGGATGTCCCAATAACGCTAACAATCCTCATAAATTATAACACATTTACATTGAGGATAAATTGGATAAGTAAAGTAAACGGTCTATGAGACACTAAAATAAAAGAGCCTTGCGCTTTATTGCTTTAGGATAAAAGTTATTCATTTCATAGCTCACAGTTGCCAAAGACAACAAACGATGATTATGACGGTAGCGTCAGTTCATGATAAACAGCGACGACGTCAACGACCGACCAAAAAAACATTATCAAAAAATGTAAACAAAGTACAAATAATTAGGAAAAAACAATTATATACCAAGCACTTTTCAATAACACGGTTCGTAACATTCTGATTGGGAGAATGATATTTACTTATTTATTTACTTAATTTGAGTAAAATTGAAGAGAGGGAGAATATGAAAAATATGCATACTCTTTAAACCAGAGATGAGACTCTCTGCTTTTTATTTCTCCACAATTTTCAAGTTTTCTTTGTACGGTTATGCATTTTACTGTTTGTTTACATTATTATCTTTATTATCGTCATTTTGTTTTGTTTTGCTTAAGTATTTTATTTGTATTTTATTTTTGTCCTCTGCCCCTCTCTCGAAATCAATTTATCTTTTTCTATTTATATGAGAAAAGTTACTTATTATTATTTTTCCAATTTTTATTTATATACGTGGATAATTTTCTAATGGAATGTATAGAATATATTCACTTATTACTACTTAGAAACTTTATAGACTAAAATAAATAAGGTCAAATAGCATTTGCTATGTTTATTTTTTATCAAAGACTCTCTATACTGCAAGACTCATAATGACTCAAGAGAACAAATGCAATGTCAACTGAAATAGATTGGTTGCTAGACTTTAATCGATACCTATACTAGACTTGAAATTGTTAATGTTTATAGACAAATCTCATACACTTTCCTTTTTATAAACAAGTTTACGTAACATAAATATTATATTTCTTTCCCGGCAACGTTTTATTTATTCATTATTATGTTTATGTGTATTGTACAATATTTTTTATGAATAATATGAAGTGAACAATATTAAATCATATTAAATTCATTTATTATTATTATTTCCAATTATTCTTACAAATTTGCGCAAAATTTAGAGTATTTAAGAGGTGTCTCATGGCAGTTTATTCTTATGGATCAGGAGGGCATAGGCTTTTATTTAATTGGGAAAAACGTAGAAGCGCACATATATCGCGCATACATATGAACTATTTCGGTTGACATTGCATTTGCTCTCTTGAGTCATTATGTGTCTTGTTGTACAGAGAGTCTTTGATTTTATAGGCTAATTACATTGTCTAAGTCACATTAATACAAGTTTTATAATATCGATAGAGGGCGCTCAAGAGTTATTACAAAACAGATTGTTTAATTTTTAAATGTTTAGCAAAGACTTTTCAAAGTAAACGGTCCTCGTAAACTGGAAGTGCACAAATTAATCTCCTAAATTTTTATCGAACGTTATTTAATGTGATCATTTAAAAATTTACTAACATAAAGATTTTCAGTTAAGTTTCTGTATTAACTCTTAGTTCTATCTTGTATTTTAGAGGACCTCCTTTTGGACTTCCCAATATAAGCCACTCTAGATTACTCAAATATATTATCTGTACTACAAGTAGGTTAATATATAAAACTAGTGGAAATTTTGTAGCTATTCATACTCTGAATAGTGCCCTCCAATTTGTGGATGAAATAAATAATTGAACTGTTCTCATTTTATTATTAAAGTAAGTTTATTGGTCCATTGTTACATTTAAATCTCTAATGCCGGCACACCATTCGCAAACAGCTTTAAAATATTCCGGATCTATTGCTTCAATTAGACGCACATTTATAGGATTCCGATCAGAATCGCGCAAATGATCTAATATCATTTGACCGCGCGTTTGCCCCGATAAATTAATTGTACAATGCCAATAACTTTGTTTAAGAATAGATTTTTTGGGAAATAAATAGGCTGTGACTAATAAGGCATCACAAGGATTCCATGTTTTACTCTTAACATTTGAATATTGAGCAGCTTCAACTTTATTTAACAATTGAATAGCTGCATCTTGAACCGTTTTAGGACCGAATTTCTCTAAACGCCATTTAATATTTAATTGGAAACGATCTTCCGTACAGGGCTCCCATGGTAATATTGTTATGGGGCAAATTGAACGCGATAAAACAATTTGAGCTGCTTCAGGATCAGCATAAAAATTAAATTCAGCAGCCATTGTATAATTTCCAACACCTTGATAATTTCCTCCCATCACATAAAGATCTTTTAAATTTTTCGTAAAGACAGTATCGTAAAATGCGCAGCATAATGCTATATTTGTTAATGGTCCAACAGCTAAAATAGTCACCTGACCAGGTCTCTCTTTACACATTTGATGTATTGCCTCAACAGCAAATTGACTTTGTATTAAATCTATACTTATATCAGAATCAGTTGTTAGAACATCACCAAAACCATCTTGGCCATGAAATGTCAACTTTCTTGTACAATTCTTATTACAATGTAATAAAGATTTTTGACAACCTAAAAATACTGGTATCTGAAAAATAAAATAGTTATATTTTACTTAATAGCACTTTTATATTAAATAAAGTTAATTTGAAAAAAATTTTAATTTAATTTAACAAAAAGAAAAATACCTTCAGATGATTACGAAGTTTTAATAATCGTAATATATTATAGGCAGCATTATGTCCAGTTGTATTACCATTGCCACATATGGTTACACCTAACAAATGAATTCGTTTCTCATCATGAGCTTTTAGTAGTAAAAGTAAGGCCCAGGCATCATCGCTGCCGCCATCACAATCCAATAAAACATACTGGATCTTTGACGCGTCAGACATTCTCTTCTTTCAATATTTTTCTTATATAACCTGCTTTAAATATATAAATATTTTTTTTTTTTAAATCTGTTTCTCTATTATCTCTGTAAAATTGCATACTTAGCTGTCTAAGATGCTCATCGAATAAGATATGAATTCAAAATAAGAGATAGAATCACATTCAAATTCAATTTTGAATTAAATTCTGCTTAATATCAAATATTAAGGTTAGGATTAAATACGTTTAGTCACACTTATCTAATATTTCTCATTCTATTTTCAATAGAATATCATAATAATTTTTATTTGGTGTTTGATTGTTGATGTTTGACAATTTAAATGTCAAATTTATACTGTTATATACACAATATAGATATGTGTGTGTAGATATGTTATCAATGTATGATAAAATTAGATAAAATTAATACAACATAATTATTGATTGTGTGAAATGTGTATTTTGTTTAATGTAAATCATGAATATCACTTTCAATTATAAATTTCATTTTAAAATATTCCAAGAAAATCTCTTTTTTACATCATTTGTTGTTGATCTTATAAATAAATTAAATTATCAGAGAGAATATTTAAATTGTTCAAATATTTAACTTGTTAATGTTTACGCAAAACGTAAATAAAAAAAAGCATCAAATTATGAATCGATTAGATAACAAATATTGAGATTCAGTGGAAATATAAATGATAGATCAAATACGTAATAGGTCTCTTTAACCTACACCTCTAGCTATTTTGGTTATTAATATTCAACTGTAAAAAATATACTTTTCGTAAGGAATGTGGCCAATTTATTTGGAGTAACACAATTTTTTCAAAGGTTTCTTTGTGTTCTTGTCTATAGTGTCATCTAAAATGAAGGTAATTCAATTTTTTGAAAACGATATTTGATATATTTTTTAGTCATATTTACTTATAAATTACATACAAAAATTTATTCTAGCCACAATTCTACATTGCATGTCTAAAATTAAATAAAATTAGTAATGGAGAATACGATGGCGGTTATTCGGTATTACATTTGCGATAACTAACTTAGTTGTTTGTTGTGGTTTTTTTTTTTTGCATTTAGCATCTAAATTTGTAAATACAGTCATTATTTAATTTATATTTTAATTTCGCTTAATTAAAATGCAAAAATTGCAAATGCTTTTGAAGAATTTTTTTAGAGAATGTCACATGCATTATAAGCCAAGAAGAGAGAGCGAAATATAAATTTAAACTCTCTTCTCCTTCTCACAATTTCCCTAATCCTCTCTTATATTTTCTATGTCTCTTATAATATAAAAATTTTTATATGTAAAATAAGTATGTAAAAGAAGAAATAATTTTGTATAGTTCACTTTATATAAATTAAATAAAATGTAAGAATGTAAGAATGTAGGAATGTAGGAATATAACGTTGTAGAACAATCGAGATAAATGCACGACTAATTTGTGATAAGATCTATTGGAAATTATAAATTCAAGTATATTTATAAGAGATTTATTTAACAGGAATGTAAGGCATGCCAATAATGCGAGTTTAAATATTACATATTAGATCATACGAAAAAGTATCTGTGGTGTATTTTAATCATCATGATATATTAATGACTTTGGATACTTTTTCGAATAACCTTAAAATATTATCCGCACAGAATTTTATTTTACAAATATAACAGTCATTGCAAAATTTAGTTAAAGGACTCCAGCGAATGACTCCCAAGGATGGCATTCATTCACAGCATCCTCATCGTTGTATTATCAAGGAACTATAAATATGACCCAGTAAAATGAGCTCTATAGAAATTTTTAAATGGGCTATTTTTCAAAGATTCATAATTTCATGGTAATGACAAATTTTTTCCTACTCATTACCACAAATTAAATTACAATAAATTAGTGTTAGAATGTTTTAAAGAAATTAAATAAAAAATACAAAAGTTGATTCTTTTTAATATCTTAAAAAGTGGAAGCAAATATGAAAAAACAGCCCATCTAAAGTACCTTAAACTTTGATTGATTTAAACTGGAATCAACTGCCTTTGGTGTAACCAGGCATTTCTGTTTACTACATTCAATAAATCTACTATTAGCTTCAAATTAGTATCCAAACATTAAACATCGGAAGCCAGTCCCCTAAATTGAAGAGGCCTTGTTATTTTTCTTTCGGTGTGAATGACGCCGCAAAAAAATAATTATCAACTTTATGGTAAGATTTTAGTTAAAAATTTTTTTCTTAACACATCAAGGGTAAATTTTGAAAATGGCAAACGTTTATTGTAATATTATGGGACTTTTGGATAAATATTTGGACTTATATTTATTTAATTTTATTTAAACGAAATATTAATTCCTAATATTTTATGAGACATGTTTGTTGTAATAAAAAATAAATGTATGCTGGCAGTTCCGCAAAATAATAGCCGTTGTGCAGTTAGTTGAAAAATGTTAAGGTTCTTTTAAAATAACTTAATTACCATAAATATTAGATTAGAATGTATAATAGAATTAATGAAGAATACTTAAAAGCTAATTAATTAATTTTATAAGAAGAAAGAAAAAAAGAAACAAAAACATTTATTACCGTTAAATTTCACCACTGTAACTGAACAACTGTTAATATAAAATGTTTATATAAAATTTACAGGGTGTTTAAATTAAATTATAATTTTCATACATGTATGATGTTGCATATGATATAAATGGTTGCAACCAACTAAATGTTGTATTGAATTCAAATGAGTCAATTCATTTATTTGTCACAGATACTCCTATTTTTTTTTTGGTTTTCATGCATTTTTTATTTTTTTCCTTTCTTTTAAGCATTAAACATTAAATTCTACAATGTAGTTAAATCAATCTGTAATGAAAATTATTGTACTGTACCAGTTATTGTTGTTTCCATTGATGCTGTAACTTTACAGTTTCTCTATCGTTGTTTTTTTTCTTCTTTGTTTGGAATTGGTTGCTGTTTTTTTGCTGCCTGCTCCTATGAAAATTTCCTATTTCTTGTTTTTATTCTACATGATGAATGGGGAATGGAAAGCGTGCATATTATTGTGGCACTAAATAATATTAAATATTTTGAATTTTTATTTAATTAGATTTTAGACAAATCAGATAAATAGAAAATTGAAATTTGAATAATTTCACGCGGTTACTTTTTAAAAGTAATAATTAACACAAAATACATCACGTGGCCACATTTCAAAAAAACCAGAAATTTAGTAATAGAAATATAGAAATATTTATAATATTTTACTGCTTTTTGAATTATGATCCTTATACTAAAAATAGGCGATGGCCAATTGAAGCAAAAGCCAAGCGAGGCTATTTAACAATTTCGTTATTTTACAATTTTATAAATTATCCGCCAGTAAATTCCATAAAGTACATACATTTTATTTAAAATTCATATGCAAATGCCTCATCCAAAGAAAATACATTTGAAAGAATTTGACTAAATCGGGAAAAAAAGATTTATTTGTGTTTTTCATTTTTTTTTTCATTATTATTATTATTATGACTCTTTAAGGTAACTTCATGCGTGAGTCAGAGTACATTTAAAAAAAAAAAAAAAAAAAAAAAAAG
Source organism: Melophagus ovinus (assembly GCA_023089585.1). Lineage (NCBI taxonomy): Eukaryota > Metazoa > Arthropoda > Insecta > Diptera > Hippoboscidae > Melophagus > Melophagus ovinus. The sequence continues at coordinate 9,522,380 of JAKKIB010000178.1, forward strand.
AGTACAAATATAAGCAAGCAACACATACAAATATGAGTGTATGGCTCCACAGTCTGCTTTTTTTCTTCTTCTTGCTATTGTTGTTGCACTCTGCAACACTACTGGCGCAAGATAATATGTTCAGTTTATGTTGTCATACGAAATAACAGATATGCCGCAAACCATTCAATTGAATATCATTATTCAAGAAACAGTTAAAGTCTGCTTTCTTATTGGACCATTTAATTTGTCTAATGTTTTTTACTCAACCAAATTTTTAATGAAATTTTACTCTACATTAAGCAAAAATTTTCTTTATTTCATTTTAAAAGTAACATTTTTCAATTTGAAAACTTTTATTTGTATGAAAATTATTAGAAATAAAGAAAGTAATATTTCCATGTATTAATTAGTCATAATTTTAGATCGGCTTTTCATATTTCATTTTCATTCAGACTTGAAATAAATAATTCTTATGCAGGACTACCTGCATAAGAAGTTATTAATAAATTTTTATTGATTATACACACGTACTGAACTAAATCGGCTTATGAGCTGAAATCATTGATTAATGTTATGACCATTTTGTATGGGTCGAAGGAAATTGCTAAAAAAAAGTAATATTTTTATATATGAAATGTCTACATGAAAAGTTTAGATCAGAGATGTTTACTTTTAAAAGGACTGCCCATTTGAGAGAGTTGGAAATCGGGCTGTTTATATAGCAAACTGTTTGCTTCAAAATATTTCTCAATTATGTACATTGATCGGTTTTCTAAAATTCAACCGATTTTTCTAGTCTTTTCTAACTTTCTACTAATTTTTTTCGCTTGGAACTTTTTGTTTATTCTATTCCATAGAGCAGGCCACAGACCGTTTAATAAGCGACTTCAATCCACCAAAAAACAAAAATTTCTCCTTGCCTTTTATTGTTGTTGTTATTATTATTATTGTTGTAACTCATAGAAGAGGAAAAATAAAAAAAGAAGAAGAAGAAGAAATAGAAGAAAAGTGCATTATATCGTATAAAGTTTTTATTCGTGTAAAATATTCGTGCGAGTTGGACGTGTATTACGCTCAAAACCTGAAAAAGTTTCCGTTTCATTTTTTTTTCCTTTAACTAAAATTTATTTTACAATCGTAAATCGCATCATTTCATCACACATTAAATTCGTGTGTGCTTTCTCACTTTTTTTTTATATTTGTATTCCTGACTGCGCGTACAGGTTTACAAAATAATCCGAAATAATTGAAAAAAAATAAATCTTTATTTGAAGTAAATATTATTTGGTGTTATTGTTGTTTTTATTTTTCCTACAATTTCATTCCATCTTCTTCGGCTACGCGTAAAATGATTTCATCAAAATACATTAAAATATTTTTAGCACAAATTTGGTTTTTATTCTTGTTTTCGTTACCGTTTTTTGTTTGTTTTTTAATTTTAATTTTCAAATAAAAAGAAAGAAGTATTCAAAGTTTTAGATATTTGTGTGATGTGATCGTAAAAAGATTTTTACGATTTTTACGATTTGTACGATTTTTATGCTTAAAAACCGGTTTTTCCTTTTCTTTAAAAATCCTTCCTATAGAAAAAAAATTAAAAGAAGTGAAAAAAAAGAAAAAAGGAGTAAAGCTGAACAAGAGAGAGAGAGAGAGAGAGAGAGAGAGAGCAAAATAGAAATAGTAAACAGTAATGAGAAGCGAAGTAACTGAGAACAGAGAGAAATTATCTCTTTCTTTTAAATACCGTTAATATTAAATTTCTTATTAGAATTTGCAATTTCATGAAATTTCTTATGCTTCAAAATATTTTTCAATGATCTTCTAAATTTTTTAAGTGAAATTTATTTGTGCAGATTTTAGAGTAAAGAATTTTTGTGTTAACGAACGTCTTTTAAAGTGCTTTTTATTTTGTTTTTGTTTTTTTTTTTAACATTTTTTCTATTCCTGTTTTGTTTTGTATTTTATTCATATTGTAGAGAAACGTGCAGTATCACATACCGGGACTTTATATTTAGATTTTGTCTGCTTCATGTCAAGCACCACAAGACAAGTTAGATGATAAAAATTTTTAAACAAAACAACAAACAAACAAACACAAGGCAGTAGCAATTACAATTATAATTGTTAAATAAAAAACAAAAAATAAATAAATAAAAAAGAAGTTTATATAATTTCTGCTCTAAAGGCGATAACTGTTGGAAAATATTTCAAAAACATTACGAAAATGTCAGATGGTATCGAAGTTGAACAAATGGTAGAAAGCAAACCAAGAAAGGTAGGCACAATTTTTTACACAAATTCTTTGTTCGTTTTCTTTTTATTTTTTCTTTTTCTTTTTCTTTAAGTATCACACGCATACACATGCAATTCTGTAACATTACTCAAAGAGCAAGATAAAGATTTTGTAGGCGTGTTTTTTTTTAAGTGTAAATTAATCTTTCAGTGAAGTTTACGTGGCATTCGCGATGAGCTAAAGTGATTTTTTTTTGGGTCATTTTTTGTACGACGGTAATTCATAAAATTTCTTACGTATGCACTTGCCTTGATGGCCTTATTATGTGCTATAATCTTTTTTTTCTTCTTCTTCATGTTGTGGAAACTATGTCTCCCATAATATTAGGCTGCTTTTCTCAGCAATCCCTTCAAGTACCGAATTGAATTCTCAAACTTAAGAAAGTAGTATAAAACTTCGTTACTACTGGGCTAAATTATTTAATTTTTAAGGGTAACAAGGTCCCATGAAACGGATCTTAATATCACACAGAGAATATCGCTATTGAGAATTGTAATTTGGTGAAAAATGTGAAAAATAAATCTTTAGTGCATTTCTTTAGAATTAATGCGCCAAAATAATCCTACTTCCAAGTAAGTGAATAATTTTAGGAAATGGTTATTTTTTCCATTCACATTTGAAGCAGTAATTTAAATGTAAACTGAATAACTGAATTGTTACATTGCTTGAGAGTCATTTTCTAACTAAATATTCAGTTTTCAATTCAGTTTCAATTGTACCCCGGAAATAGTGATATTATTGTATTAAAATTTTATTTGTTATATGGAAAAACATTGAAAAGCATGATAAGCTTTTTTTTGTTTTTGTTCGCTCTTCCTTTTTATTATTTGTTATGCCAAAAAAAAAAAAAATACAAGTTAAGATAATATTCATAAATGGATATGTCAGCATTATAATTAATACATCTAGAATTGCTTCTCATTGAACTTGAGAATATTGAAAAAAAAATATTGCATGAGAAAAACAAAAAAAAAAAAAAAAGAAACTTTTAAAAATTGCATGTGCTGGTGTTTGCTTTTCTTTTTTTTTTCTTTTTTGGGTTTTTTTGTGTTGTTTTTTGGTTGACCATGTGACTTAATTCTCTTGATAAATACAAAGTATTTTATATCTTTATTAATAATTTATATTCTAAATTGATGTTAGGTGGTTTAATAAGTCTACTGAATTTCTGCATATTCTTTATATGGCATTTTTCTAACACATTTATTACATTTAGGTGGATTTTTTTTTCCAATCCATCCTCTACGCTCGTTTAATTATATGACATTTAATAGCGTTTTATATTTGTTTAAATGCTTAATAAAATTTGCAAGAGATTTATCTCGTTTTATTATGAAGAATATAAATTGTAAAATGCAAGAAAATTCACCACTTTGGCTGAATACAAACTTGAGTTATTCATGTTATGAAATTTTATAAAATTTCTTGGGTATATGACTGATTTCTTATTGGAATGAGTACTCGAACTTAAGCAACAAATAATAAGTAACAAATTTCTTAATATCTTTCGCTTTTTCTAAAAGAAAAAAAATGTGGTAACAAAAAAAAAATTAAATTCTAAATACAAAGAAATCTTGATTCTAATTGAGATGTTAAAAAATATTAAATTACAGGAAACAGATTTCTTTCATAGTTTAGAATGAGTGCAGTTTTTTTTATAAAAATATCAATCGGATTCAATTTTCTTATAAGAATTTTCTGTAAGTGTCCTTTTAATATTAAAGAGCTTGAGAAGAGAAGAGTTTGAATGAGAAGAGTTTTCCAATAAATTTGTTGAGGCACAAACACTGAATTTCCCAACTCTGGTTAATGCTTCATAAAATGCAATAAATAAAATGAAATTGCAAAATTTCTTATCATACATAAAAATTATAATGTAGCAGAGCACATTTAAGCGTACACATTGATAAAAAAAAAAGGCTTGCAAAACATTTATAAATTTCAATGAAACATTAAACTTTATATTTAAATGATTCTCATGGTAATTGGTCAAGATCGAAATAATAAAAATTTCTCACAAAACATTTAATGGCTTTTATATTTTCATAACTTTCATTTCTGTAGGATTTTAATGTACTCCTCTACATTTTCAATGAAGCCAGTTTACATGAAGAAAATTATACGCGCTAAATGTTTATTGAACTATTTGCTGCCAGCCAAAAGTGACTTTTTATATTTTTTATATTTTTTTTGTTATAAATGTCGATTTACAAAAATCGACATATAGGGACATACAAAAGTTGATATCTGTTCCTTTGTAACCAGGAGAATTTTTATTGCACATGGACAGACGGATAGACATATCTAAATTGATTCAAAAATTTTTTTGCCGTTGTTTCTGATGTTTCTCTTTGTATGTTACAAATATAATGACAAACTGAATATACCTCTAAACGTCTAAGTGTTTGAATTGTATCTCGCTCGGCTTTAGAATACGATGATTTCGTCCATTTCGTTTGTTTGTTAATTTTGAAATGTTCTTCATTAAACAAATGTGTAAAGAACTCAAACACGAACAAATATAACAATTAATAATAACTTTGTGTAAATGATTTTAATAATAATAAGATAAATTAACAAATGAATACTGGCAATTAAAATAACAAACAAAAAAAAGAAAAAAAATTAATTAAATAGCAAATACCAAAAAAAAAGAAAAAATAACAGAAAAAACAAGAGAGCACTGAAAGTGCATAAAACAAAAAATATAACATTTATTCTGGTGTCATTAAACAGTAACAGTAACAGTAACAATAACAATAACAATAACAATAATCAGACAATTGTTCACATTTGTTTCCACAATATTTACATGATCCATAAATTTATAAGTAAAGCATACAAAATAAATACGCATGTTTGTTTTCTTTCAAACAAATTACACATCACATTCAAAAGCATATGTTTTTTTATATTTCAATAATGCGGTGGAGGTTCAAGAATGTTCATGTGTATGCTTGCAAATGTAATTAACACAGAAAAAGCAAATTTTGAACTAAAAAATATGTTTTTGGATTAATCTATGAAGAATCAATTTATGATTCAAATTTAGGTTTTCTTTTGTCTGTTCTGTCTGATTATAAATTTCGGCTTGCTTATTCATGCTGCTTGATTGATCAATTGAAAAAGGCCATTTTTAAGATGCTTTGTAAGCGTGCTTTGATTAGACCAATTTATTAAGCACTTATCACGTAAAGCATTGCAAAAAATTGAATTGTACGGTATAACAAAAAGCGGGGAATCAAAAATGATCTTTTTTTTAAACACAAATCATTTTTAAAGTTTGAATTAAAAGCAATATACTTGGGCATCTTCTTCCATATAATGATAACTATTTATTAATAATTTTCTTGACTGATGTTAGAAGGAGAAATGAAGAATGATTTGTAATTTTTAAATTAAATCGTACATGAAAATAAAGGTTTCTTTGTATTTATGATTTGTAAAAATAAATATGTGAATATGAAATAGTTTAAGTTGAACTTTTGGCCAATAATATTATTTGATGGCTAATGCTTTTCGTAAATTTGCCATTTGTCAAAAAAAAATTTTAAAGCATTAGATGGGATGCCAAGGTTAAAGCATCAAAATTTCAAGTAGCTTAATGTCAACAATTAACTTAATTTATTAAGTCATTAAATTACTTGAATCTTCATATTTTTAAATCAATTTGAGTTATGCATAATAAACATCAATTCAAACAAATGATACATACAAAGTAATTTAGAGTCAGTTCAACGGAAATTTGTCAAGGGAAAATATTACTCTTCACAAAATGTAAAAAAAAAAATTGCTGTAATCTCAAAATGTAACTTTTGAATTTTGTTTAGAATTGTAACGGTTTATTCATAACATTTATGTATAATAAATAAATAATTTAGAGATGAAAGAGAGCAATAATTTAAAGATGAAAGAGAAAAATAATTTAGTAAAACATTGACACTGACTTTGACATTTGATTTGATTTTGACTTTGTGTGGTTTTCCTTTTTTCTTTCTCTTCTCTTTTTAATTTCTTTACTAATATTTTTTGTTTATTTTTATATAAATTTAGATAATTGTTTGAGTAGACATTTAGTAAACTTTAAGTAACTCAGTGATTGTTTATTGCTTATTGTGTTATTGTTTTATTGTTTTGCGCATGCTCATTTTATATAAATTGGAAATAACGGCTTAATTTAAAGTGAAAGCATTTACAAATATTGTAAATGAAAATTATTAAGAAAAGAAAATAAGAAGATTATAATATTTAAAAGGTGACGTGTTTCTTCATAAAATTTTCTTTTACGAGTTTGAATGTCGCACCAGCTTAGACCAATAAACAATTAATTTAATATATTTACATGGTAGATAATAAATTTTGAGTTAATGTCAGCAACAGTTAAGGAGTGGTTTTACAATGGCACCTGCTTTTACTTTCACTTTATAATGATCTTTTTAGACGAAACGAGTCATTTTATCTTTTCTAGTTTCCCGCATTGACCCCACTTTTTATTTAACTATAAGCTTATAATGGTCTTCTTAAACGAAACGAGTCACTTTTTCTTTTCTAGTATTCATTTCCCGAATGGACCTCACCATAACCATAATTTTATAATGATCTTCTTAAACGTAATGACCCATTTTATCTTTTGTAGTATTCCTTTCGCGAACTGTCAGATATCCGTTCAGACTTTTTTCTATTGAAATTTTAAATCGAAATTGCTTGACTTTACACACGATCATATTAATCCAAATTGGTCAATTCATATCACTAAACTGAATCATTTGAAATATGGCCATATACAATTTCGAAATGCTTTATTCTTTTTAGAGGTAACAATTAAAATGCTCATATTAATAAATGAACTTGCTATTTATATGTCATATGATTATAAACGGTCTACCCAAAATATATACATAAATGATTTAATGATTAGTATCAGTTTAGTTAAAAATTTTGTCCTTTTATTACTTTAATATGATATAATTTTCATAAAAAGCAAGATAAATTTAATAAAGTTAATTGGGGCGTTTTTTTATGCATTACCATACCAACACAAAATTAACCGGCTTAACAGGTAGAGAAATTTGATTACTTTTAACCAAACAATAAAATAAAATAAACATACATTTTGTATATTTTGTTTCATATTTGTTGTTACAACATTTATTAGTGAAATCTTAATGATTCCATATGCGGTACATGGCTAACAATTGATGGCATGCTTTATGACCAAAAAAGGCAAAAAAAAAAAAAAAAAAACAAGACAAAATAAAAAATAAAGATCTAGGAATGGGGAAATTCCAAAGAAATTTTATAAATTAATTTTACAGAATATCAATAAACTTTCATCTCATAAAAGGATAAAATTAGACTGTTTGGACAATTTCTTTTTTAAAGTTCGGTTCGACCAATCAAAATATTGAGTATTACAATTCTTTCTATTCTATTCAGTCCATTTGAAAAGTCTTCTTTAATAAATTGATAAAAAACTAAATAAATTAAGTTTATGAATTCCATAATCAAATGCTGTATTTGCGAATCAAAATTAAACGATTCAAGTTAATGAAAAAAGGTGCAGCCTTTTTGGCTGCTAAGAACAATTAAGAGGCTCTTTTCATTCAAGGATAACTCCTTAATATTTTGTAATTGTTTTAAAAAGGTAACTTAACAAAACACAAACATGCAAACCCCAACTGATATATTTCTTTCAAGTTAGCATAAATGAAAATGCAAGTCCTTTATAGAATTTTTTCTACGAATTATTTGTGGATACAAAAGGAAAAAGCAAATAAATTAATGAAATAAGTATTTGTAGTCCAATCCCAAATATAATAATAATAACAATATAATCAAAAATATATGAATTAATCCCAATAATCCCAATGAACAGTGACTCATATAATTTCCTTTAACACGACACATTACTACATTCATTTTTTGTGTATGCTCTGCCTCCCTTTTTTTTGTCTTTTTCTTTTTTCCTTTTCATACTCAATCTAACTAAATCAACCATATTATAATTTTGTATTGTATTTATATATTTTTGTAAATGTATACACATAGATAAATTTATGTATATAACAAGACACATATGTTATGGGCATACTGAAATGAGCATAATGAAAATTATTTTTAAATTTATTTTTTTTTTGTTCCATATTAATGTTTATAATACTCATAATAATCATTTATAGAAAAATGGGGAACATGCTATTTCTGTTGATACATCTGAGACTATCGAATATATAAAATATATGCATTCTATTCTGAAATGATTTAGCTATATCGATTCGTTTGTTTAAGTATCCAAGCATTCAAAATAAAGACTAAAAAAATTGTTTTCCTAGTCTTGGTCTGGAAATTTACAAGGAGCATTAAAAGTTTATATTTAGGCTAATGTAACAAAAAATTAAAATCCAAAATGGTTCAAGTCTTTGGATTTTCATTTAAAACATCAAATGAAAAGCATCAAAAATACTGTTTATTTAATCAAAATTCTTATTTCTTTAATTGAAAATTCTAGAGATCCTCATTCGCCATAATTTCATTAGTTATAATTTTTCGCTTTAAAATCTTCCACTTCTTCTTCATGAAATGTTCTACATGATAGTGCTCAATGAAATTATATCATTTTTATGTTTATCATTCTGAGCATTTGACTGGGAACTTTATTCTTAAAGATTTCATATAAATTTTAGCTTGTTGAACTAATTTTAATTCTAAAAGTGAGGTTAGTACAGATGATCTGCTATTCATTTATTTTCAATTATTTAATGGACATTTTTTTACTTTATATGAAGAAAACGTTCTTTTTGTAATATAACTAATTCTTCTGATATTGGAAAATTATTCCGAATATAATTTATATATAATTTATAATTTATATGCAATCATATATGGAATGCATTAATTCGAATATTTCATTATTTTATTTATATCCAAGATTGTTGTGATGGTGCTTTTTGTTTTTCCCCCATTTGAATATAATTTTTTTTTATTGTTATAGTTTTTAGAGTTTGGCGACTTCAACTAAATGAAAATAATCATTTTATCGTTATCGTTTTTATTTTGAGCATTTTTATGAAAGCATTTTACAATTATCTTCAAAATTTGTACAGTTTGCTATTTTGACTATTTATAGCATTATTTGCGCTTTTATTGCTCATTTGCTTGTAGCTTTTTTTTTCTTGTTTGCTCATTTATGAAATAATTTTATGTTAGAGTTACATTTCTAATGCAGCCGGATATGGGAGCGATAGTCATTTATATAAAAAAAATTAATATGAAAGAAAAATAAAAACTTTACATACTTTTAATAATTCATCATAATCATCATCAACATAATCATCATATAGAGAAATTTATTGTATAAAATATGATAACCCAGTTCTATTAGTGCACGATGCTCATTGCAATTTGCGAAAACGAACACTGATAAGAGAGGATTTTTTTTATAAAATTTATATTGAAATTCACATTTAATTTGAAATGGTTGATTTTCAGACATAGCAAATGGACAATTTTTTTTTGTATAGTTTATGTCAAATTGATTTATGATAAAACTTGGTACAATGGACATGATTTCTTCTAATGGGGGAAAGCTATTTCAAATTGAAAGTACTAAATCATTTTTATAAAACCTGAAACATTTTATAGCATTTAGCTGGAAAAACTTAGGCCCATGGAATGAAGAATTTGCAAATGTCGAAAGTAAAAAGTATTTTTCTAGATAAATATTATAAAGTGCTATTGAAATATTCTTCTTCTTATGTATTTTTATACAGATGCCGATGGCCACTTCACTTGACAAAGAGGCTATACGTGAAGCTTATGAAGATGTGCGTTCTGATCTCACAGGTACCGAATGGTACGAAATCCATTAACGAAATTAACGGATTTAAAATAATCCATTGTAAAATATTACTATTAATTTTATTTTATTTTATGATATTTTTGTTTCATGATAGGGCCGTTTTTAAATTTGATGGTCCACGTATTTTATGCACGGCACGTGGTCAATGTTTTGAAGAGTTTCGCCAACAATTTGGTGATAATGAAAGGGCATTCGGTTATATACGCATACAAATGGGTGATGAAATGTCCAAAAGAAAAAAATTTATATTTCTTACATGGATTGGTCAAAATGTCGGTGTCATACAGAGAGCAAAATGTCTACAGATAAAGCCATAATTAAGGATGTTTTAAATAATTTTGCTGTTGAATTACAAGCTGGTATTGAAAGTGAATTGAATATCGATTTGTTTCGTGAAGCTTTGAATCGTGCTGGTGGTGCTAATTACGGTACTGGTGTACGCAATTATTAAATTAAAATAATAAAAGAGAAAAAAATTAAATAGAATTTAAGGCAAGTGGAATAACTTTCCATGAAGATTAAGAATCTTTGTTCTTGTTCCTTAGAACAATAAACAAAAGATACTAATGATTGTAATAAATGAATAATAGCATTTATATTTTTATATATATAATTAAAAAGAAAGTTAAATATAATACTTGGACTTATAGTCCAAGTACCTTTTGCAATTTTATAATAATAAAATTCAGGAGCCAAGTAAAAAATGTATTTTCCATTCAAAACTTTGTATGCATACAAATTTCTGCTTTTATTACAATTATATTTGGTAGGGAGTAAATCCTGAATACGAACTATTTAGATGTTGTATTGTACTACTCTGGAATGCCATTCAACGGACATGGTCGGTTTTGCTTTTTTATATTCTATTCAGAAATTTTCTAGTTAAAATTTTTGAAAATATTGGGCCATATAAACCATGCAAATTGTAAAAAATCATTTTCAAAAAAAGCAGACAAAATTGTGAATTGTAAGATGTTGGGTAATATACTTTTTCCATCCTTAGACAATGTGGGATTATAATGGTTTATACTAAACTTTCAACTTCAACTGGTTTTTATAATTTATAAGGAAATAACCGAAGCTTTTTGCTCTAAAAGAATGTTAATGTCAGTATACAATTATACAACTTTACAATGAAAGCATCTACAAAGTAATTTTTTTAATACACAAAATTTGTGTAAAAAATACAAGTCGGTTTAGTATTATTCGGCAAGACTAAGACATTACATAGAAAGAACTAGAATTATCATTTATATTAGTATAGAATATGCATCTATTCTATATGGATATACATTAATTTTTTAAATGTTTTGTAAAGCGGTACATTCAACGTTTCATTGCTTGATGAAGGATAGTTGATACCGACCCATTGTAACACTTTTATTTATTTTGAAAAAAAGTTTATATAAGTGTAGTTTCATTTGCAATGATCTGTATTTATATTACGGTTAATCAAATTACCGTTTTAACTCCGTCAAAATATTTAATGGCGCCGAAATAGGACTTTGTGTAAAGCATCTATGTCTATTTCCAGAGGTGTTTGCTTTGATGATTGTGACCCTGGTAAGCGTATTGCAGGAGCTGTCGGTTTATTTGAAACTCTTGGATTAACCAATAAACATTTCATCGGTTGCCCGTCCAATTGACGATTATGATAAGTGTCAACAGCATTTTCAGCATCTAGCAATGATTTATAAACTACTTCTGCAATGCCCGGGCGAACCATACGAGCATCATACAATTCACCAATATCTTCAAATAATTCCTGAATATCTGATTGCGAGACACTTGGATGAAGATTACTGACTACTATGCGATAACCCGATGGAGAAGGTGGCATTGTGGAATTTTGTTTTAAGGGATTTGAGAATATACCCATTGAGGCGCGTGGATCTGGTGCGCGTTCTAAACGAGTGCGCATTTCATATGACAAATGTGAAGAAACTTCTGGTATATAACGATGCTGTTGTTGATAATTGAGTGGACTCCGAGACCGTTCCCTACTATTCACAAGTATTACATCTTTTGATGATGACAAATCTGGTGACATATGTCTAATACGACGATTTTCCCCGGGAACTTCGTACACATCAAAAGGATCATAATGCGATTCCATTGGTGTTCCCCAAGTATTTATACGTCTCGGCGCCGGTGGTGGCATATCATTTTTAACCGTACGACTCAAATGTGTTATACCAGCAAACTCTTCCTGCTCTATTTCTTCCATATTATCATAATCGACATAACCACGTGGTATAACCAGATGTGCCGGTCGTTGCGATCTCTTAACCATCGGTTGTAATGTTTCTCGTCTATAGTTAGACAATTTGGAATTTCTCGTGTTTAATCTTGAATTAGTTGATAGCTTCCGCACACTACCGTTAGATGATGATCTTTCTCCAGTATTTCTACGATTTTTTCTATATGAACCCGTTATACTTTTATCAGCAGTTTTATTTTGTTTGGCTACCAACTTTTTTCTGACATCTCCATTATTTCGCGTAAGTTCAGCCAACTTTTCGCGGGCATCTCTAATTTTAGCACGATTTTTTTGTATAATCTTTAAGCGAGCATCTTTTACAGGAGGCGCACCTTTAATTGATAGTCTGAATGGCTTTCTAAATCCACCAACTTTTTTAGTTGCAGTAGTTATAATTTTTTTATTTTTTATTATTTCATCTAAACTTAAGTCCATATTTCTAAAAGTGTATCTTAAAAAGTTTTTTCACAAATGAGTGCTTTCCCAAATATTGAAAAACTTGGATCCTCGTATCTGCACATTAAAATTATGTTTAATGTTGCCACATTTTTATTATTAAAAGGAAAAAGTAGATAACACTGCATCATATATTATTATTCGCTATTATCCTAATGTTAACATATTGCAATATTGTGAATTGTAACAATTAAGAGCAGAGTTGTAATTAATGAAAAAAATAGTGATGTTCACAAATTTATCAATAAATGAGAAGGACTTATTACTATTTATAATTGATTAAATCCTATATATATTGTTTTCCCCAAAACTTTTCATTGTAAAATCTTTTAGGAACATGTTACTGATAATTTCACTGTCGTCATATAGTTGTTATATGTGGCAACGTTAGTCTATATAATTTGTTCAACGAATTGTTGGCACCATTGTTTTATTTAGTGAATTACTGTGGTGGTATAAAAACGAAATATATTGATAGTTAATGTTCTTATTTTTTTTACTATTTTAATAAAAAGTTGTTTTGCGTTAAAGGTGTTTACATGATTTGCAAACAATTTGTCATTTATCTAAATATATAAAGAAGTGATAACTGTGCATGTAAAAAATATTATTTGAGAAGAGATTATAACAAAAATTTTATTATTAGTACCTGAACAAATGTAGACGAATGTATAAACATATATATAGATTTTAATGGGAAGTGTACGATCCAAAAGCAACACTAATAAAAGTGAAAAAAGTAATGATGTGATTGGTGAAAACGACGCAATTTCCATTCCTGTTCTTGTGGCCAAAGTAAATCAAATATCCAGAGTAAATACAAGCGAGGAAACTATACATAAAAGTTCCAAGTTTGCTTATAGTGTAGCAGCTGATAAACATCAATATCAACAACATTCAAAGCAGGTAAACAAGTGAAATAGAAATGTATGTATATATATTACTTAATTGATACAGTATAACAAAATTTCTATTACTATTTTCTATAAATAATTCTGAAATATAAAACAAAAGAAAATGAATTAAGATGAAATATGAAATTACAAAAGAAACCATTACAAAAGAAACCATTTCTAATAACAGATATTGGACAACAGTGAACGAGCGAATAGATGGTTCATTCCCATTATTTTAATCCTGCCACCATATGAACTATAAATCTCACAATATTTACGAAGTACTCATGGTAATAGATTGAGAAATATTTACTAAATTCATTTGAGTCTGTCTGTCTGTTTATCTAATGTCTGATTGTACATTTTTGTGCACTTGTATTTGACATATCGAGAAGAAGCATTTTATTTAACTGTACAATTTTTAGTTGAGCTCAATTTAGAATATAAAGCTGTAATATATTTCCAAAATTGTTTTTCTCAATTTATCTAATCTATTTAGTTTTCAGAATGAATATTTGATAAAATTTGTTTCGATGACTAAAATGCAATTTATTAGAATACCATTCATTCAATTTCAGTTTTAGTTTTGATTGATTATTAAATGAAGTCCTTTTATATTAATTTTTTGATTTTAGAAATTTTTTTTTAAAACGCAATGCCCAGTAAATTTAGAGCTAATTAATGCATACTTAATATGCTGTGCTCATGCTAATTTACATAAAAATAAAATTTTAAAAAAAAGAGAAACAGAATTTGTAAACAAGTAAGAAAAATTCTGTTCGGTTGAGGCCAAAGCTTGGATACCCACCTCATATTAATCATGATATTATTACTTAGTTTTTCAGAAGTAAATAAAAAGCGTGAACATAAAAAATGTAAAAATTTGGAATAGTATAATTTCATATGGGCGTAGTCGTGGGCGTCAATTCTAGATCAATAGCCTTTCTACTTGTATAAAATTTCAGGTTTGATGGTTTTTGACCATTTTTTAATATCAACCTGACTGTCAAATTTGAGCTCTATATCTAATTTTTTGCGACCGGGAGAATATTAATAATCCACAAAAAAATGGACGGATAGACAAGCATGTCTAAATCGATTCAGAATTTGATGCTAATCAAAAATATTTATACTTTGTAGGATTTACGATGCTTCCTTTGACAATGTGATTATGCCCTCAAACTCTGAGTAATGGGCACAAAAATGTTTAACTACTTAATGGAACGATTGAAGTTGAGTTTAGTTGGATTTGAGTTGAGACGATTCAAGTTGTTTCTAGTTGCTTCGAATTGATTCGATTTAAGTTAAGTCGAATTGAATTAAACACATACAAAAGTTCAGTTGACTAATAAATATACAGTAGTTTGTGTCTACCGTATTATCTCTATTTAATAAAGCAATGCCCTCAATAAATAATATAAAAGTTTCTACTTTTATATTACTTGTTCACACTTGGCCCCATCTCCTCCTCTTTACCCATTTACTTACTATCTAATGCTGCATTATTAATCAAATGAAATACTTTATTTTTTATTCTAGACCACTTTTAAATGGAATAATCTACATACGGTGTACAAGGGAAGGGGCACGTCTTTTCCTTAAGTCACACTAGATTAATAGATATTTATAAAGTGAAACGAAAAATTTTTATTTAAAAAAGAAATTTTTATTTGTAGAAATATAGAGCATGAATAGAATGTTTCAGTTCAAGTGCATATATTTATAAAGCTGAAGGAGTACCTCTTTACTTTTTTTTTTTTTAAAAAAAGAAAAGAAAGGAACAAAAACAAAGCGTATTATTAACAGCATCACTATTGCAATTATTTATACTCATTGTATATGTAAATATCTCTGTATTGCATATAAATAATTAACTGGGCAAAAAGACAGACTTTTAGATAAGCTTGCTATTGATGTGCATGTTCCCATGGACATGTGTCACCTTTTCAACTGGTACACAGACATATTAAACTATTAACGGTTTCAAATATGATTTTCTAATGAGATCACTTTTAAGTTTGTTGCTTATTGTTCATATTAATACCATTTAGAAAAAAAAAAGGAAAAGAAAAGAAAAATCGATAAATTTTATAGAAGAGATGAAACATCGAGAACGATTTATTTCAGTCGCTTTTTTGGATTGTTTTAATCTTTCAAGGCAAAAAAGTCTAATGTTATGAAAGTATTTACAAAATTCAACAGAAGGCGCAATGGGTACCTTAAAAACTTCATACTTTCCTAAGCGATTTGTCTGATGCAGTAGAACACTTTAGCCATGACCATTTGGCAAGGTGTTGTGAAAATATTTGTAATTCGAGAAATTTCCAGCTGGCAAACTCCTAAAATGTAAAGGCACTATATTTTGTGGGTGTGATTATAATTTCGAGACTTTCAGTAATCAAAGTTTACTTTCAATCAAATACAACTTTCTTCATCATTAATATTTCTTTGTTTATTTAGTGCATTAAAAAGTGATGGTTGTTGTTTTTGAACATGAACAATAGAAAAGTCGTTATTATGTGAGATGATTGTAAAGTTACTTTAGAAAGTATTAAACTAGATCTATTGCGTTCATATAATATTCTAATCTAGTCAATCTCATACGCATAAACAAAGGCCTTTAATCGGTTATAACTAATTTAACATTCATCATCCATTTTCGTTTCATTTATAATGGCTGAAGCGGTGTATTTTCAACGCTTCTGTTAACAGTTGTAGAATAATTAAAGTGAATTTGAATGTGAATGGAAATGTGAATTACAATTCGATAACAAACTTTTCAAACCAAACTTTTCTTTGGTTTGAATTTGATTAAAATTGTTGGCATGAAAAAGGTGCCGCAAATCAAGAAAACATGTAGTGGAAATGGACATTAACTTTTTTAAATTGATTGTTACATCGATTCACATAATCAACCAATGCAAAATTTGTGATAAAAATTTAAGAGAAGCACGTCCATAAATGGTGCTCACAGCTTTCTGAGAATATTGCTTTATATATAATGGAATGTGATCGTACCTAAACACTTCGATTTCATACATTTTCAGCTTTCAAACTTATTGCTATTTCAAGGAAGGTCCATATGAAAATATTCATCGCGATCATGTAAAGACCAAAGTACATGGATAATAATTAGATTTAGATAGATAGAACTTATCAAAGTCGATACAAGTAACTCAGACGCTTGCATTGATTGTGATAAAATCATGATAAAATAATGATGGGTTTAATTCAAGATTTTTGATTATACCACAGATTCATGTCAATTAGTTTTATCTTGTACGAAAAATTAAAATGATTCGAAAAAGATTTGAATCTTAGCAAGCCAATAGAAACAAATATTTTTTCATTCTTGTGCCGCCATTTGTACAAAATGATGACGTTGGTAATAACGATGACGATGTTTATATGCAAAACTTGTTTCGTTTTAATTTCGATTTTTGTTTATCAATGCCTTTTCTATTTGTTCATTTTTCGTATGCGCATAGTGATTAATACGCATCGCCCTTAAATTGGCAGCATACTCAATTCAGTTAATTGCTTGTAACCCTTAAAAGAAAAAGAAAGAAACAAAAGACTTCAGAGATTTATTAATGCGCAAAAAATCTTGTTCGATAGTAAAATTTTGAAGCGATTTAGAAATTTATGTTTGCGATCGATGTTCTTGTAAAAATTTGCAAGGCTTTGATAGTCGGCATTGAAATGAATCAAATTTATATAGTGCTTGCATTTGGTTTGTTTTTAAAGAGCATAGATATTTGAGACCTTTGAGACTAGTGAGAAAATTTTCAAGTACTTTCGTTTAATTTTTACATGTTTTTTATTGATTTTTTGTCATATTTATTAAATAGAACGTTTGTCCAGACCATTTGCAAATGAAGAAATCTGTTTGCCACACCTTCTGGAAATTGTAAGCTTAGGAATTTTCCAATTTTTTTTTCAATGGTGGGTACTCAAAATTTATTCTCAATCAAACTATAGCGGTTTCAGTAATGATGGTGTTGATGTCAATGTTGGTATTAGTGATTACGGCACTGTCCCACTCAATTTCTATATACATATTTACTTTGTAAGCAGCCCTAATTCAGTTGTTCATTAGATGTGTAAATATAAGCAATAAATAAAATAATTAAACCTATTAATTAATGTTAATCATACAAAAGTTTTCCGTTACGTTTGGTCTAGTTCGGGTCGTTCTTTCTTTATATTTTTAATAAGTGCAGGCGCTTAACAAACAAAATGAGAAATCCAAAAAAATCTCAACAAATTTTATTTAGTAGAAATTAAATAAACCGCTAATATAATTCCTTTGTTATAACTATAATATAAAGTGAATAAAACAAAGAAACAATAAATAAAAACGAAAAGCCAAAAGAATACGAAACAGGCGAAAAAAAAGGAAAAGTGAATATATAATAGCAGCGCATCTCATTGTTATTATAGTCACAATTAATTGTTGTGAGAGAGGAAGAGAGGCAAAATAAATTACAGTCAAGACTTTACCAACGTGTTTGGCGTTGGGGTAAATTCTTAAGATTTAAAATTTGTTAAGAAATCTTAAGATTAATTTGTAAAAGAATTTAGTCGTTGAGTCAAATTTTTATACGTGTCAATTACTATTACTACAGAATGATCATTTCATATCACCATTGGATTGAATTTGCCAATTCTGTTAGACTCAAAATCACTTCTTGATTCCATTTTTCCGTTTTCTTATGTCGATTTCTGCAAATCGAGTTCAACCATTCATGTTAACGATTTCTATATGAAAAAACTTGAAATTCTTGTTGTGGGAGGTTTGACTGTAATATTTAAATAATATGCCCGACACTTTTTAAAAAAACTAAAAGATGTTTTTGAGTGGTCGATTTATAATTGAGTAATGGCCATGATAAAAATTTCCGCAGTGTTTTTTATTTTAAGTGAAACAAATATCTAGGATTTTGTGATATAAACAGTTAAATGAAATTTCAGTAAAAATATATAACTAATTATAAAATTATAAGTAACGTCATTAGAGAGAGGATTGCGTTGTTCATTGTTTACATCTAAGTTTTTGTTGTTGCTTACGTTTCGTTTTATTATTATTGTAGTTTTTTTGAAATGTTTTGAAAAATACCAAAATAAATATATAAATCATTTTTTGTTGTCTTTGCTTCACAGTTTTTCTTTTTTCATTTTTATTTTTTTTTTTTTTTTGCTTTATTGCTTTGTTTTGTTTGATTTAGTTTGCTAAATTTTATTGTGTTCTTTTTACCTTCGTTATGATCGTTTCGTTTTGTTGTTTTATTACAACGTATAAATAAAGTAAATGTAAACAACATAAAATAAAAAAAACTATTAAATGACTCAGGGCAAATTACGTGTTAGTAACAAGCAACAAGCAGTCTGATGATAATTTGAATGTAATGTGAACATAGTAATAACTGTGTATTGATACCTCAGCACCTTAAATTGATAAATTATTTCAAAAATGTAAATTAATGTTAATTTCATAAACAAATAACAAGCAATAACAAACAAAAATGCAAAATTTTTTTTAGGGGGTCATTTAATAATAGCACTTTATAATAATCTGTTGGTTCTATGAAATGGCTTTTCTTATTTTGTTTACATGTAAACATTGTTAAATGATCATTTTATAAAAAATTTTCTCAAGAAATATAATAAATATTATATTTACCAAGAATTATATGAAATAAAACCATTAAATTCACTTTGGCATTCACTAGATATTTGTGTATTTTTTTTCCACAGAATTTTAGTCCTTTTGCCCTTTACATGTTCAGGTAAATCATAAATTTTCTTGAAAAAAGAATTTTCTGAAAAGTCAATAACTATTTTATTGTAAAATTTCAAAATTTGACATTGTCTTTATTTAAGTAATAAGTTTTATCAATTTGAAATAATTACTTATATTTGCAAAGACATAATTTCGCTTTGTTGTAATATTTTGCTAATAACGTACTTTAAGCCAGCATATTTCTTTAGGGATGCCCATAAATACATTTCCACCAACTGCACTTTTCATTCAATTTACTTCATTAATTTCGTCTATAATATTTCTATTTTCACTTTATTTTGATTGCTATTTAAAATAAATATAGGTTGTACATTTATTGCTCAATGAGAAATAACATATCTGAATTATTTCTAGGCATCTTTTTGGAGTTTGGCAAATCTAAATTGGAGTTATTCAATTTCCAAAAATAATTCCTTAAAGAAACAATATAGTCATCGTTCATCTTATAAAAGGTAAGCTCAAATTTCTGTAATTTTAAGCTTAAAACTTGAAACGA
This sequence comes from Melophagus ovinus, assembly GCA_023089585.1. NCBI lineage: Eukaryota > Metazoa > Arthropoda > Insecta > Diptera > Hippoboscidae > Melophagus > Melophagus ovinus. Next base: position 9,542,424 of record JAKKIB010000178.1, read on the forward strand.
AATAATTAATTCTCTCAATAATTTTAAAATGTTAGTTTAAATAGCGGCCAGCAACAACAATTGCATCAGAGAAACCCCTCGAAAACATATTGGCCTAAACCAATAACCAATTCAATATTTAATAGTCATTTTAAAGATTCTTATCGTCGTAATCAAAAATTTTACATTGAAAAATTAATAGCCAAAGGTGCCTTTGGTGTTGTATTCAAAGTTATTCAAAAATCTCTATTAGCAGATGCGGTAAATTGTGAAGTGGTTGCTGCTGCTTCATCTTCAATTGAGTCCGTTTATGCTTTAAAAGTTTTAAAAAAGTTCAAGATAATAGCCGAGAATAGTGTACAGCAGATTAAAGACGAGGCTGATGTACAAAAAGTTTGCAGTCATAATCCTTTCATTGTGAAACAAATCGATTTATGGCAAAATCGTTACAATTTATACATTTGTGAGTTACAAGTGAAAATTTTTAAAGCATCTGCTGGCCGCACCACTTTGCCAAAAAAGTCAAAAAAAGTGAAATCTTTTAGATATGATTCACTAAAGTTCGCATACTAATTCAGTACTAATTTCCCTCTAATAGAAACCGGCAAATTTTTATACGTTTTTAAAATAGAATAATTTTTTTTGGGAAGTAGTTCTGATTTACCCATATTAACTTACATTTATTATATTAAGTTGAAATAGGCGGACATATCAAATTTTCTTAAAGTATATTAAAAGTTATTGTCCAAACTCACAGATAGATAGGCAAACAAATGGTCCTATAGATAAGCAGGTTTAAGTCAATTGAGAAAATAACTTTAAATTTTTCCATTTGTTACATATATTTTGTACTACAAGTGGTGTATAGATGGCTTAAATAAAAATTATAAAGCGTCATAATTTTCATTTTTTTGTCTATTCTATTCTTGTCTTTTCTATTCTCTTTTCTTTGTATTTAATTGTTGAAATTGTATAGTAATGGAATATATGCCCAATGGTGAATTATTTAGCAATATTCAATATTTCTGTTTGGATTTGATACGCATCTATTTAGCTGAAATAGCTTTGGCTTTGGATTTTCTTCATAATGCTGGCATAATTTATCGTGACGTTAAACCAGAGAATATTTTATTAACGCATGACTATCATTTGAAATTAACAGATTTCGGTTTAAGCAAATGGTTAAAAATTGGTGAAAGTACACAAACTATGTGCGGAACTTTGCAATACACGGGTACGCCATAAAACTTCATTTTACAATAAATTTTACTTTATATATATGCGTACTTTATCTATATATATACATGTACATATATGTATATATATGTAAATGAAATATATATCAAAGAATAAGTCAAGCAGTCAGTCAGTTAGTTAGTGACTGGGTTAGATGAGTACATTGGCCGGTGATCAGAATAAAAAAAAAAAAAAAGAAAAAACCTCATTTGATATTGATGAACATAAATTAAGTAATTAGAGAAATTAAGTTGTGTGAATGTGAGAAATTATTCGATTGTGTAAAAAGTGAAAATGAATGCACGTTCTCAAGTATTCGATTTAGCCATTGAAGGCCGTCAAGTTGATGAAGCTGTCGCTAGTATTTTTCATACGGTACTTTTTCATCGCTGCCATGGCAAATATAATTATACAGACGATAGTAACTATTCTATTGGTTCCATTGGCTATACGGATGTCGATTGTGATTTTATAGATTTCACGTATGTTTGCCTCTCCTCAGAAAGTTTACAACGTACAGTTAAAAGTGCTATAAATATGTTTAGTGAAAAGTTACGTTCGAACGATAGCGGTGGCTCCGGTGATATAACATTAGAATTTTTTCAAAAACGCAAATCCCGTTGGTTCTTTAGCTCTGAAAGTCAACCATGGGAAGTATGGACAGTGCATTTAAATTTAATTAGACATGAAAGTGAAGATGAACGTCAATTGTGTCGTGAAAATGTAGCTGATTTATTGGCGGAAAAAGTATTTTATATAACAGAGATTATGAATCGGCATGAATATTTGCCAAAAACACCTTCACAAAGTGATCTAGATTTGGTATTCGATACATCGTATCCCGATGTGCAGCCATATCTTTTTAAATTTAATTCATCTACGGCAAATTATGGTTCACCCTCCGTTGGCAATACTATGAAAAATTTAATAAGAGAAACATTTGCAATTTGACGCGTTCCGCGTCTCAGCATCGCACAAGATAGGCAGCGTAATAATGTTAAGCCAATTGTTATGGCTACATCGATAAAAGTATGTGGTGACACCACTTTCACGACAACAGCAAGTATTACAAAGTCGCAAATTGTGTATAAATTGTCTCATATTCACGACGACTGTAATAATAATAACAATAATAGCAACAATAATAATAATTATGGTGATGGAATTCAAGTAAGTCAAAGGGAATTGGGTTGGATTGATTGCCATAATCATAATCATAAGTATTTTAAAAATGGAAATAAACAACTCTTGATATATTATGATACATTAACATCTGTGGTATCATTATGCCATAAATTGAAACCTTATCTGACCATGTTTATGCGTAACTGTTTAATGATGTTTCTTGTGTGCTTTTGTCAACAACATCATCATTATCAACACAACTATCACAATTGCTATTACAATCGCTATAATCACCATCACCATCACCATCACCATCACCATCACCATCACCATCTAAACCATCATCAACATCAGCGTAAACAGCAATACAATTACTGCAATCATCATTATGAAGAGCATCAATGTTTAGGTACCTTGTAGAATTTTGAATTTGAATTTCTCAATAAGTTATAGTTTTTAAGAGTTTAAATCTAAAGCTAAATCTAATTAGTATGTAGATTATTAAGCGACAAGAAAAGTCCACGTTTCGTTAATTTTTACCGTATGTATATTTATTTCTTTTTTTTTTGTAATTTCAATTAACGCATTGAAAAGAATGAATGACATTTAAACTGTTTTAGCAACGGACACGTGATAGTTTAATGTAATGTTCATTAAATATATATATACATATACTTATGCATATGTATGTATGTATGTATGTATGTATGTGCATATAATAGAATAATAAGCTTCTTTAACCCATAATTCTAAAAACTATTTATTATCCCCTCAAAATTACGGTTTTGTATTCCTTTTTTTCTTTTTTTTTTTTGTTACATTACAACTGAGTAAGAAAGACGTGCTTGCACGAAGGGAATTTTTTTGTACATTTAAAATTTAAGATGATAATTGCAACATATTTAACTTATTCATCATGTTTGTATAAGTTTTAACTGCAACCCAACGGTTTTATTTTTTTTATTTTATGATATAAAACAAAAGTTGAAAAAAAGGAGAACAAGCAAACAACAACAAAAAAAAAGAAAAGAAAAAGGTAAAAGTTTTGAAATTTATTATGTAATAGGATTAGATAATCAAAATTTTAATTTTATGAAACATGTGAAATTTAACTAGGACCATAAATTCGTGTTTAAGTGCAAAACAAACAAAAACGAAATACTATTAAAACAAAAAAAAAAAAAAAGAAAAACAATACAAAGGTAGAAGGCAAAAAACAGAAAAAGAAGAAGTCAAGAAAAATTTCTAAATTCACTAAATATTTGTATATTTTTGTAGCAGTTTCTTATTTTGTTTTATTTTGCTTTGCTTTGTTTTGTTTTGTTTTATTTTATTTTGTTTTGTTTTGTTTCGCTCTGCTTTGTTTTGTTTTGTTTTGGTTGTGGTTGTGGTTGTGATTGTGATTTGTGTTTATGATATGACGCCTTTTTATTTTGTATTAGTAGCCATATAAACTGCCAATTAATACTATTCAATATGCAATTATTCTAAATGTAATAACTAGATTTATATGGGCAAACATTATTCATTCTATCCAAACAGAATGACATATAAAATATAATTATCCAAAATTTCATCGAACTTGTTAAAATAGATAAAGGTTTGGTAAAGACAAATTGTATTTTGAAACTTTAATATTTAACTAAATTTCTGTGAGATGGTAAAAAATTTATGCAAACAGAAAAATGTCAAACCTTAGATATATTTATCTTAATTTGGACATTTGTCTGTCTGTGCACGCTTGTTCATTTATGTGTGCTTATAGTTTGTTTAGGACTAAGAATTATCGATCTCAGATTTAATAGAGATCACAAAGGTGCTTTTTGTATTCATGTATTTATGGGCAAAGTCATTTCTAAAAATTTATTGATACGCTCTCTTACTTTCAAATACAAAATGTGAAAAGTAGCAAGGCATATTCAATAGGCTACTTCAAAATTATTAGCCCAAACGTATTGGCCATGTTCACACTTATAAAAAAGTATCAAAAACGTGAACATTTGAAACTCTTTATGCGAAATAAGATCATCTGCTACTCTTATAGATTGTTACAAGTCCATAAACAGACAGAAAGGCAAATCGATATGATTGAATTGTATTAATTTAGAATAAATTCGGAATAAAATGTTGAATAAGAATAAAAGAAACTTAACTCTGATTGAAATGATAGAAAAAGTCTTTAAAATTATAATATAAAATTTTTATTGCAACTTCAAAATATATCAGAACTTTTTTCATATTTTCTGTTCACTTTTGTTTTGATAGGATTATTTAATTGAAGTTATGAAACTTCATAATATTATTCTGAGCACTTATTTGTAACATATTTAAGGCAAAGGGAAGATCATAATGGTGGTAAATTTTTTGATAACTTTGCTTGTATGCTCCTAGAAAAGTATTGTGCTTATTCTAAAAAAACAAAAACAAATATCATTTTAATTATGCTTATGGATTCTTCTAGTCTATTTGTCTAAAATGAATTGAATCCATATGATATATGAAATCTGGACAAAGGATGCGTTTACCATATTTATCATAAAATTATATTTGATGGTTTCCATTTTGTATTTTGATTTATAACAGCAACGGCAACAACAACAATTGACACGTTATATATTTGTGTAATAAGAAAATTTTCATTGAATTTCTTCTTGTTAATTGCAAGTCCTTAAATGCTTAATTATTATTGTTTTCTTCATACTTCTCTTCTACTTGTTCAATTGTGATACAAAAAAAAGTTTTTTTGTTTAATATGTAATAAATAAATTAATACTTAATGAAAAAAAAGAAGGAAACCAAAACAAAACAGAACAAAACAAAAGAAACAATCAAGTGCATAAGACGATTTATAAATTTAGAATAAATTATAACAATGAATAAATATAACTAAAAATGTCATATAAATCCACCATCCAGACATTTATGATCCAATTAATTCAGGTGTCTAGAGGAAGTAATATAAAAAAAAATGTTCTGAATTTAAAATATAAAATATTGTACTAATTATAATGTTACAAGGATTTGTTGGACTTTTACTCACTTATAAGAACATTAAATAACAATAAGAACAGAAATAACATTTGCCTATATAAATTGTCTATAAATCACGTGTATCAGAGAAATCAATACAAATCTCAAGAAATCAAGTCAAAAATCTAAAGTTCTACATTCAACTGCTGTAAAATCTCTGTAAAAAGAAAAAAAAGCATTGAGAATTAAGCATTTACAATTCTTTCCGAAGCGTTTTAGTTTCAAGAGGTGTTTTTTGATCATTTCGCTTTAATTTCATTACTAATTCGAGTACATAAATTAAATTTTTTCTTCTTGTTTTCCATATAACTGAATGTTGTATGTTAATGTTAATGAGAAATTGATTTATAATACTCGGACTGCTGGATATTAATTAAAATCTAAATAATTAATTAGAAACAACGACAAAAGTAATGAAGCAAATGCTTCAAAAATATGAATGTAAAAATATAATTAAAATACCAAACAATTTTGTCATATTAGAATGTTTGACAATGACAGAAATTGTAAATTGTAATTTATTGTATTATTGTAAGCAATTTAAATGCATAAAATGAACATTTATTGTATATGTATGATTAGAAATTGCGCCCCCTCCCCAAAAAAAAAGAATAATAGTAATTAAGCAACAAGCAAAAAAGAAGCATATTTCGTTGAAGAGTTAAATTCTAAATGCAATACAAATCAGTGAATCAAATAAATATGAAAAGTTATAGGCAATTAAAATAAAGTCCAAAATATTTGAGAAACTTGTAAATATTTTCAAGTTTTCGTGTAAATACTTCAATTGGCAAAAAAAAAACAAAAGAAATCATTTACATTAGTATAAGAATAACATTTAAATACATCAATGAAATGTGATTTGAGTTTTTCTTCTTTTTAAGTTGTAAGTTTTAAGATATCAATTTTATTATTAAAACAAAAAACAAGAGAAATCTTTAGTAGGATCAATGAATTATTTAAACGTATCAAATAAATATATAATAATTTATTTTCTATATTCTATTGCTATAAACTTTCTGCACATTTAAATGTATAATCAAATAGAACATAGAACTTTTCTATTATTAAAAGCATTCTAATGTTGCTTGTACTTTGTATATATTTAAAATGATTTTTATTTATATAAATTTAAGAAATTTGTGTACAAATACAAAAAATATGAAAGAATTCATATGTGAACATAAAATGACTATTATTTTCAAGAAGTTGATTGTAGTTGCATCTAAATACTTTTAAAACTTTTTATTTTGAATTTTATTTTATTTTGTCTCTATTCGTTTTTAGTTAAAGCTTTTATAGTTAAAAAATGTTTTTTCATTGTTATTGTAATATAAAGCAGGTAAGTAAAATTGTTTTCTTTTTTGTTTGATTTTCTTTGCAGCTCCGGAAATTTTGAAAGGTTTAACTTATACTCATGCGGTCGACTGGTGGTCATTAGGTATTGTTGTTTATGAAATGTTTATGCAAAAGGTAAGTTTTATTATATTTTGCTTTTGTTACTTAAAAGAAAATTAAGTGAAGTTTTATTATTCTATACCAATCAAAATAAAATTTGTACAATTCTATTTAGAAATCATTTAGCATCATTAATCAGTTCAGTTATGGTTTTCGAATTACGTGGCACAATTTTTTCAGGCAATTTTTTCAGGGCCTTAATAATCTTTGAATAACTTAGATAATAAACAAGAAAAATCTGTTACGTCTATCAAGGAGTAAAAGCCACGTGATACAAGACGATTAAATCGCATGAATTATGCTTCAAATTATTTATTTATCCCTGTACAGATTACTCAGACATTTCCTTTTTTGCAGACATTAAGTACGACGAAAGAATGGCAACCTTATCGAGTTAGTTTTGAATTTATTGATGTAATAAAATGTAATGGAATCGTGCCCTCTGCATTCGTTTTATTGTCTAGATTATGGGTACACAAGGGTTTCTATTTACAATAAATAATGTCATGGGGTTATAAAAACATCTAAACTGCGAATGTGCCTTGAATCAATGAAATGATGATCTAAGGTATCATTTTGAGATGAATGTGGAATCAAAGTTACTCAGTTTTGCTTCTCTATATCTTTACTTTTTCGCTTTTCCTCTGTTAGCTCCATTTTACACTATTTGTATGAAAAGAATTTGGAAATGGATTGCGAAACTTCTAATTTGGATGTTTGATGATTTGTATGTAACGTTGATAAATTACCACATAAATTTTCATCAGCACAATACCAAAGCCCTTACATTTTGCCACTTCTTTTTTTTATCCTATTATAACGCTACCATTATGATAGTATTAGAGAAGTATATTTGTAATTGTTTTATGATGAAGTAATCGATGTGGTTTTGGCTATGGCTGGTAAATGTTTTGCCATTCTAAATAAATGTGAAATCTATGAGACATTAGCTTTGTTGTCGTGGTTTTATTATTTTATTATAAATCAATTTATATTCTAGTTGCATTCTGTAATATATTTTGTATAAATGTTTCATAGTTTATTTTGCTTAAGTAGATATAACATATAAATATAAAATTTGTAATGTTCTGGCATCAAGAGCTTATTGCCCATAACTTTTATTTATTGTCTTATGCTTCTGTAGGATTTACAAAGTAGTATTTGCTTTTTTCGTAATTCGTTGATGTTTTTTAAGCGACTTTAAATTGTACAACTTATTTAAAACTAGTTTAATTAATTTATATATTAAAGAATCGTGGATAATTACGCATAATCGCAAATCTATTTTAGACAACAGGAATGATTGACTGTTTTATTAACGGAAGGATAAGGTAGAAATTTCATGAGTTTTTATTAAATGGGTTATTTGAAATAAAAACGTGGTCATGACTAAATTTAAAAATTAGGTATGGTGGTTGTGGTTGTGGTTGTGGTCGTATGGTGATGTGTTTCATTAACTTAACTCTACCGCTGAATTTTAATTTTTCTTATCTTCTTTTGATTCATCGGATTCTTTAGATTCTTCAGATTCCTTGGATTCTTCAGTCACTTTTTTGCTTTCGTTAATCTTTTCATCTTGGCCTCCCGATTTTTCACCTAATGCTTTAGTAGCTTGATGACTTTCAGCATGTGTTTCACCTTCAGTGGAACTCTTGCTGGCAACACTGGTAACGGCACTTACTTGTTCGACAGGTGCTACGGCTGGTACAACTGCAGAAGCAGCTTCCTCTAATTTCTTAACTTCGGGTGCAACGTCTTCTCGCTTTTCAAATTGTTTGCCTTGATCATGTTTTAATTCTTTTTGTTCACTAAGTGGTTCCGATTGTAATGATTGTGGTTGTTGTTTCAAAGTTTCAGCTGGTTGCTCTTCCTTCTTTTCAGCAGTTTCAAGTGATTTGGCTGCATGTGAAACGGCATCAACGTTTTCATGTTTTTGTTCGCCAACATATGCGGTTTGTTCTTCCGATTTCAAACTTTTCACTTCTGTTACATGTTCTGAAGCAGCAACTTCTGGTTCAGACACAGTTTCAGATTCAACAGGCTTTTCTTCGGCAGTACGCTCTTGACGTATTGACGAATCTTCGAGTTTCTCTTCAGTAATTAAAGGAGCGGCAATATCAGCTGGTCTTTCAGCTTTAATTTCAGCTGGAGATTCGGCAACAGTTAATTCATCACGTTTTTGTTCGGAGGGTACTACTGGACTACTAACAAAACTTGCACTTTTACCTGCGAAATGTTGCTCCTCCAACACATGCTTAACATCATCATCTGCTACTTGTGTATGTTGATGCTGCTGTTGCTCTGCGGTTGGAGCTAAACCAGCGACAACTGGCAGAGCTTTAGCTTCTTCTACAACAAGTTCATCACTACGAGTTTGTTTCTCTAATTGTTGTTGTTCACTTTTCTTTTCCAATGGTTTTTGCTCAAATTTCTTTTCTTCCTTCTTCTCCATTTTCTTCTTTTCAACGGTCAATTCTTCCTTATTCTCAGGTAATTTTTGTGCTAACAATACAGCATCTGGTGCACCAGCGGCCAATTCTGATTTCTGCTGTTTATCCAATGCTTTGGTATGGTGATGTTGATGATCATGATGATCATGTTGCTCATGATGCTCATGTTCATGATGATCATCTTCGCTTGCCACTGAACGTAATTCTGGTTTGATAGCATTACTTTTAATCAAATCTTTAGAGTCGATTTGTACTTTATCAGTTTTTATTTCTGGCGAAACTTCCTCATCGGGCACCGGATGAGTGAGAGCGCTAACCAAAACGATCGATAAAATTATTAATTGGAATTTCATTTCTTAAAATATAAAAAATTTATAAGTAAATAAGGTATCGCACATACAAAATTTTTATATATTTATATACAACATTTGAAACTTTAGCAGAATGATTTGGAATGGAAATACGATACGATAAGTCTATTAAGCTTATTTATTTATTTATTTAAATTAAATAAAATTCAAAAATGTACACAAATTGATAACTTCTAGACATAACAATAAACTTTATTCATATTTCCGTCTGATGTTGCTTGATCTATATAATTATTAAATATTTCAAATACTCTTTAATGAAGTCGCAACAAGTTTATTATTATTTTTTTTTTTTGTTATTATTTAAATTAATTTTCAATTAAGGAAGTTACTTTTTTTTAAAGTAGTTAATCTTGAAAGAATTCCATATGCATGTATACTATTTAAACCAGTTTTTTATCAGTGATTACCTTTGCTTTATTCAAGATTTTAGGAATCATGCAAAATGGTACGATCTGTAGATCGTTTAGCACTTTAAAAAAGATATTTGCTGTAAAGTTGTAACTAAAACATAATTAAATGTCATGCAGATTTTTGAATTTGTTTCATATCTGACAGATAAATTCCACATTTTTGTGTCAAATGTCTATTATGTGTTAATTTTCTATTATAATACCTGTCATTTATGGTACAAAGTATTATTTGTAAGCCCGTAAAAGGACTTGAGATATAGTTGTGTATACCCACAAAAGGACTTTAATTCTGATGGCATTCAGAATGATTTGCTTAATGACTTTTTAAGCTGATTTTATATTAAGTTACATGTCTCAACTTTTAAGATATTATGATGAATTTATGGAATTGGACATGACCCCCGTTGGTCATGCAAGACTTTTTGCATGTGCCAGTTTCAATATAAAAAAGTGAAAATTATTATAAAAGATTTGCTTGACAATTGAATCAAATTGTTCCATTTTTTGAACTTTTTTCCCACAAAACAAACTTTCAAAGACCACAAATTCGGAATTTATTTTTAATTATAAATCATGTACAAAGAAAAACGGCGTATAACTCATCATATCTAATCAGTTAACGTAACGTAATCTACAAATTTTATGTAAGTGTAATTAAGTGTATTTATATTCAACTTAAAGGTCAATTATGTTAATATTATATATATGGACTGACTGACAAAATAACTAACTGACTGAGTGTTTGGTGACTGGCTTGCTGGCTTAGTAGATCTATTGAAAATAATTGCTGAAAGAAAGCATTGCGCAATCTATGACGAAAAATATATCTACAAGAAAATAGCAAATAGCGACTAGAAAAATAGGAAAAAAAGGCAAACAAACAAATTTTCAAAATACCACGTTTAGAGATTTTGTTTTCAGCTCTGTCGACTAAATTGAAAAAATTGAAAAAATTAAAAAAAAAAAAACGAAAAAACAAGAAAAAAATATTCAAATACAAATAGCAACATATTAGATAAACAGTCAGCCAGCAATAACAGCAATAGCAACGCAACAGTAGCAGCAACAACAACACTTCGCATTAACTAACTTGACGATAATTTGAATAATGTACAGCAGGTACGTTTACGAATGAACATACATGACAAGATTACATGATATATGCATGTGTGTATGTATGTATATGTGTGTGTAACACAAAAAAATTTGATGCTGTGCATAAATTTGTTAATTTTTTATTCTTTGTTTTGTTTTTATTTTTTCTTTATTTAAGCTTGTTGAGCATTTGAAATGGAAGAGAGAGAGAGAGAGAGAGAGGAGAGAGAGAGAGAGAGAGTGAGTTTGGTTGTGTGTGTTTCAAATATGCATGTTACAGAGGGGGCTTGGCCATAAATTTTTCATTTCGATTCCATCCAAGTTGATCGTTGTTAATTCGATTAAAAGCTTAATTGAATTGTTTGTTTAAAGTAATGGGTCGCTAAACTAATCACATTAAACAGATTTAAACAAATCGAAAAACAGAACAAAAGAAAAGAAAACAAAAATAAATTAACAGATGACGGAAGTTCATATTTTAGATGTCATAATTTATTTTCTTTGCCTTTTTTTTCTATTTTGTTTGTTTATTTGCATGCCATAAAGTTTTAAGAAGCAATTTAATTCAATCATTGAGACAGTTTAAAAAATGTTCTGCCAATTTATTTCATTTATAATCGCAATAAGCTTGTACTACTAAGATTGAGACTGAGATTGAGACTGAGATTGAGACTAAGATTGAGAGTGTGTTGGTTTAGGGATGGTGCCATTACGAGCCAAGTACAAGTTCAACGTTTCATTTATTTCATTTGTTTCATTTATTCAATTCAACAATTAATTACAAACGTTCTATAAATCTACAATAGAATTATTCAAATTCTCTTTTAGTTTTTTTAGTTTTTTATTCATTGAAAAATTTTTAATTGGTTTGTTTTGTGTTTTTTTGTCTCTTTGACATGAATATGCATTAACCAGATCTTGAAAAAAAAAACAAAAACAAAAAATCAATTATTTATTATTCGCTTTTTCTTTTATTGTTATTTGCGATGTGAAATTTCTACAAAAACAATAAAATTTTAAATTCAATTTCAAATGTATTCACTTTTTATAAATTGAAATTGAGTGCCATTTATTAAGTTTTTATTTCATTCAATTCATTGCAATTTTTTCTAGTTTTTTTATATTTATTTTTATTTTTGCTTTTTTTATTATTTTGCATTAATTGTATTTAAATTTAGAATTACTGTTAAATAGTCAATTAATTAGCTAATATAAATATGAACTTCTTGATGCTTTTTTCTTTTGCATTTTTTAACTCATGAGCACCCTTTTTTCTTGTTTCAATAAAATAAATAATACAATTATATTTTAGAACGTGCTTAATAATGTTTCCTTTTCTTTTCTTATTAAAACGATAAATTTTTTTTTAAAAAACTTTTTTGAGACTTACATTGAATGTAAAACGTGCTTTCATACTTCAAGGTATTCAAGATTTAAGACAGCGGTTTCCAAATAACAACTTATAATTGTCTCTTTTTGGGATGCTTATTACTCAAAAAAGTCAGTTTCGGGTTCTCGAAACTGACTTTGATTTACATAAAATTTACATAAGATATTTACTACTTGATTTACATAAGATATTTACTATTTATTTACTAACTCTTTAGGGCAGGCCCTTGGTCGACTTCTGTTGTTGCAACTAAAGGCTGTGGCCTCATAAACTTGGACAATCAAGGCTTTAAAGTTGTACTTATATTATGAATTAGTTTTGCAATATATGGAAGAAACTATCAGAAATTTCTGAATGTGTAGACATGTGTATTAATCTCTTTAAGAAGAATTAAGAAGATTAATTAAGAATTTATCGTAACTTCTAAGAGATACTTTGCTTAGAAATTATTCGGGTATTTAAAATAGTTTCCTCATACTGAGACATATAATCTTAATAAAGAATTTCCGAAGGTTTGTAAAATGGCGGTACTTGTTATCTCAGGAATTCCGAAAATATTCTATTAAAAATATTTCTATTAGGCATAACCGCTCTCTTTAAGCGAAAGTTGTCCAGTTTAAATTATACGCTAAGCTAATGGCTAATGATGCTCATATCGTTTTATGGGATTTTCTCAGACATTCATTTATTGGCTCACGGCTGAGTCCAAGTGAGTAATTCGACTCAATGTTTTCTATTAAATTAGAATTTAAAAAGCTCTATAAAGACTAATTTTGAAAAAATTAGAAACTTTGGTGGTAACAGAAAAACAAATTAAAAGAAAATATTCTAGAAAATTTCGATAATATTTGAAACAATCTGCCTGATATGTGAAAAGTAAGCAAATCGATTATTAATGCCTTAGAATTATCAGTATCAGTAGTATCAGTATTAATTCTATGGCACTTTGTTGATTGTTGTAAAAGATGTTACGTTTAAAAAACAGCATAATAAAATGTTTGTTAAACATTGTTTTGATTAACTGATATTTACTAATATCGCAAGTTAATAAATCATTATAAGCAAGTTAAAGAAAAAGAAAAAAGAAAAAGAGTCATGGCTATTTGGGAAGGTGAAGAGAGATCTCTTAATTAACATAAATTTTTATATCATCACATTTGAATTAACGCATTTATTATTATTATTTTTGCATTATGCATGCATGTTATTTAAGTTAAGACAAAGGCGAAGACAAACACCAAAGCAAACATAAAGACAAAGAGTAGAGGGAAATAGCCAGCCAGTTATATACATATAAAAAGATTAAACAAAGTTAAAGAAATAAATTTATAAAATTTTGATCATATTAATTTATACAATAAAATAATCATAATTAATAAACTTATTATATTGAAATGTATGAATGTATGAGAGATGTATCATAAGAATGTTGCACGTTGTATGTTGTATGTTATATGCTGGTTTATGTGTTGATGTGCATAAGTGTGGTAGCTGACATTAACTATAATTAATTGAAGAATTTTGAAATGTCATCTGGTACGCAAACTGGTTTATTAATCACATTTAATTGTAATTATTTTGTTAACTGCATATGTAATTAGCCATTCAAGAAACAATTAGACTTAGACTAAATAACTAACTGACTAACTAACTAACTAACTAACTGACTGATTGAATGATTGAGTGATAGATAGACACAAAAACAGATAGACGGACTGACTGATTAACTGTAAGTTAAATTTTATATTTTTATATTTCTATGATAAAATGGCTGAGCGTCCTTCTCAAACATTAACTCTCAAACTATCGTAATGCGATATTATCGATAGCTCAATGATCGCGCTGTTAGCTGTTACATTCCTAGAATGTATAAGAAATCTGCTGCGCATTATATTTACATTATTGTGAACGTTATAAAGATTGTTGCAATCTATTTTCATATGGCCCATTACTTTAATATGGGGTGTCATATAACGGTAAACTAGACGAAACAGAAAAACAACAGCAACAGAAGCAACAATAAAAATAATATTGCAAAAATCATGGTCATCGTCATTCGGTTTGAAAAAAGAACAAAACAAAGCAAAACAAAACAAAGCAAAACAAAAACATTTCACCTAGTGAATAGATTTTGCTAGTTTCTTGTTAAATGAAATTTTACTTTTATTTTTCTTTTTTTGTTGTTTTATAATTTGTAAGAATATCGCTTTTTTCCTTTCTGCTAGCAGCACTCCTTCTTTCCCTTTTACGATCCATCAAATCTTCATATGTTTGTATAAATGACGTTTAGCCATTGTTCTTATATATAAGTCGACAGGTTTTATGTATTGTACTTACGTTTAATTCGTTTAGTTCGTTCACTTCGTTTAATTAGTTTACTTCGTTCAGTTCGTTTAGTTCGTTAAGTTCGTGTTATTATAATTATAAGAATGTATAATGATTTTATATATATAAGTAAGCCTTGGCTGCCTACAAGGAACTAGTCTAACTTGGCCCCGTTTTTATATAGTTTCTTTTTATATTTTATGCATCTTTTTTTTTAATATTTTATATATTATTTATATAATTTATAATCAAGTATCAATGTCAATGTTAGTACAGTTTATTTTAATTTTATTTTATTGTTTCTGTATCGTTGTTTCATTTGCCTGATTTCTGTATAATTTTTTTTTGGATCTATTTTTTATATTATATTATGTATTGAATTCCATGGAAATATTAAAATAAATATAATTAAATTATGTAAATTATCTTTTGTCACTTCAAAGGTCACTCTATGTAGAATTTGAGGAAATTTTTCATGTTCAAAACTATAAAGGAAAGATTGTCATTTCTGCCAAATTATAAATTTTCAAGAAATATGGCATGCAAGAATTAAATTATTTTCGAAAATAATTGGAATAATTGGAAATATACAAAATGAAATTGTTTAATTTGTTATAATTAATTTTAATTAAATGAATTTAATAAATATTAATTAATTTCAATTAATTACGATTAATTAATTAATTGTAATGACTAATAATTAATTTTAATGAATTACTCTTAAATAATTAATTTTAATTAATCACTTTTATTTAATTTTAATGAATTAATTACATAATTTTACAAGTACATAAAAAATTGCATTTTTTTTTTAAAAAAGTTACCAAAAAAGAAATCGATTAAAATATTGAATATCATAATTTACATTAAAATTATTTAAAACGCTATAATTCAAGAAAATTTTCCAAATGAAAGCAAATATTCGTACAATATAAATGTCTCAGCGAAAATTCAATAGAATAGATAAACATTAAAAATAGAGCAAAAGGTAAAAGTTAGATAAATATTAGAAACATTTTGAATAGAAATGATTTGAAAATTAATTTCCCACCCAAAAAAAAAATGCGTTCTAGATTAGAAAAATTTATGTAAGAAAAAAATCTTATATTTCAATCGATTTCAATCAAACCCGTTTTTTTATATTTAAAATAAATATCGTTAAAAATAAATATTTTTTTAATTTTTATAAATATAAATTAATTTTTTCTGTATACTTTCGAGAAGAAAACTAAAATGCATAATATAAAAATGATTATATTAAATAAAATATGCCAATTTTTGCGCTTTAATTTCGCTTAGAAATTTTAGAAAACTTATTTCTCCTTTTTGATTTCTATCATATCATTTTTAAAAATTTCTTTTTATGTTTTTGTTTAGAAAAATTGCGACAAATACAAGTAAAACAAGAGAAGCAAAAAAAAAAAACAGCAAACGGAAATTGAAAACTTACCTTAAAATTGAGCACTTCTTATTTCTTTGTCGTATTTAAAAAAAATTTAAAAAAAATTCGCACACACACGCAGATATAAAATTAGTAAATAAAATAGTACAATTCAAAACCAAAACCAAAACCAAAAAAAATATGTAAAGATATAAAAATGAGAAATTGAATAAAAGGGGGTGGAGGGAAAAACGATTCGAATAACTTGTTGAATATTAGTGGTGCCACAAAGTAAAAAATTTTCCACTAAACTTTTTTGTTTTTTTTTTCTTTTTTTTAGCTATTTGTTTGTTGATTATGGTGTTATTTTATTGTTGTTTGCTTTGATGTCCAAATATCAATTTAAACTAAACACTTAAAGCCGCTGTAGAAAAAAATACATAAATGCAATGCAATGCAATGAAGTTTTTTTTCAATTTTTATTCTTTCTTCTTTTTTTATATAAATTTTTTTCTCTGAAATTCTTCTATATTATCTGCTGACACTAAATATGTTGTGCGTGGTCATTAACAAAAATCACTATGAATGGCTGCAATGATGCTCTATTGTTTATATACGCCGATTCTGTGGTGAATAAATATAATAAAATACTTTGATATATATACAAAAATATATATAACTAACTCTCTGTAAATATTTCCAGTCACCAAAACGAAAACAAATCAAAAAAGAAAAGAAAAAAAAAGGAAAAAACAAAGGTAGAAAAGTTATAATAATGATGAATGTTAATGCTCATGCTCATGCTAATGTTAATGATTAACAGTGATTCCTTTCTGTTAATGATGTTTTTTGTCTGTTTCTCTTTACTTTTTTTATATCATCATCATTTAAGCTTTATCTATCCTTTTCTCGTATTTTGTTAGTTCGATTTCTTTCTCTTTCTCTATCTGCGTATTATTACCATTTAAAACTGAATGAACTTTGTACCAAATCAAATGTAACCAAATCATATTTATCCAAATGTTATTAGCAAAATAATGTAGATATAAATGATGCCTGTTAATTACTATTCGAAAATCCTCATACATACATACATACATGATTATATATATATGGTTATGTATATATGTTTATATAGAATGTATATGGGAATATGAAAAGTCACTATACAATGAACAATTAAGAAGCGGAATCACAAAACCCGTCATGTGTCTCTTGAAGCAAATGCAAATCAAGGTGTAGCCTCAACAATACAACAATAAAACACTCTCTTTCTCTATCTCACTCTCTCACTCATATATATATTTATATATATATATATATATGCTCTCTTTATTTTATATGTATGTATGTGTGTGTGTGTATGCTTACTGAGTTTAATTCATTCCACAATGATAATTTTTTAATTCATAGCTCAGTGTCTGTACGTTCTTTTTCGTTCCATGACAGTTTAACAGAATGTTATTTAGCATAACATTTATTTTATTAAGATTATATAAAGATTACAATTTGAAAAAATTGCGTCTTATTGTTATTTGTATATATTTGTATGTATTTAGTGATCATATAACATAAATTATTTATTCAGTTGTGGTGAATTTCTCATGTCATGTTAAGTTATTGCTTAATACGGTCAGCCCAAACGCTTGTATATATTATGCTTACTAAATCAATTGTTAGTTCTATTATAGAGCATTTTGTTTTTTTTATTACATTATAGAAATTTGTAGATTATGATGGAAAAATTAAATTAGAAAAATTACCATATGAATTTTTTTTGCTACGCTTATAAATAATTACAAAAATTCATTTTTAGTTGGTGGCATAAATTTTATCTATTACATAATGAATTTCTTTGCTGTTATCGAAAATATCAAAAATATCTGTAATTTTATTCACATGAAATTTTTAAAATTCTAGTTATTCATTTTACATTTGTTGATAATGGTTTTTTCAAATAAATTATTCTAAAATATTCTCCAAAGTACAAATTCAAAGCTATAAATTTTCGAAATCTACACAATCTTCTTGATGCCATGTTAGAACGGACTGTAAAATATTTCAAATATAAATTCATCGAATATTTCTAAGGAAGTTTTTTAATTCCTATTTAAAATGTAGAAAACCGAAAAGTGTATTAGATTTTTATGTAATTAGAACATTTAAAATTTCATGTAGCAGTTCGAATAAGTAGCACAAGTTCGTGTTATCGCAGGTTTAACTGTATTACAATGAGTTTATATTATAACTATTAAATGCGATATATGCTTAAATTAATACTTTTTATAATTAAAAATTCTTAAAAATTGGGAAATTTTTTTAATAATTTAGAAGTAATTACATGTGAAGTTAGGCCGTTGGCCTTAAAACGGAAAAGTCATAAATTATGATAGATTATTTCACTTTAAATTGGTCTCTTCTCTCAATGGTTCTTTTCCGCTTTATGCATTTTTCTTACACTAGACTCAAGTGCCGATTATCCTTTGTATCCATTCATGTAAATGACGTGAGTAGTAAGTTAAATATATGTCACATAATTACATTATATTACTTTCCATGTAAAGTTATTTCTAATTTATAATTTGTATATAAAGAAATTTACTTAATTGCATTGTATTTGTAAAATATTTCACCAAAAAATGCGCGCAAGCAAATAAAAGTATATATTACTTACAGAATGGATTTTGTATAGTCTTGTTAAAAGAAATCTATAGCTTTGTGAATTATTTAATATTTTAATATGATCCAATGGATCGATTAAGTTCGATTTCTTTACAATTTGATCAGTTTATTGTCAATTTCTATATCTGTATTTCTATATTTGAAAATAATCAAGTACAGCCTGCCTAACTAATTATTTTAATGAGAATACAATTTCATTCGGAAGCTTGTCCACTGTAAATTACTATCATCAAATTAATTTTGTATCACATCGATGGAAAATAATTATTAGGTTTGTGTGTGTGTGTGTGTGTGTATTTGTTTGTATGCATTTGTGGACGATCAAGTGCCAACTTCTTATTTTTTTTCTTTCTTTTCTTTTTTTTTGTTGTGGTTGTTGTTTAAAACAAATAACTAAACGACTGAGTTTTCTTCTGCCTGGGTTAGTATGTACATGTGTGCATGTGCGCATGTGTGCATCAGTATAAGTAATTATTATAAATTCTAGCAAACCATGAACTAAAGAAAACCAAACCAGACCAAATCAAGGCTTGGTGATTTTAAAATAGAATCTCATCAATTTCCTTGGATTGATATTATCGGCAACAATAACAACAACAATAACAAGAAGAAGAAAAAGAAAAAGAAGAACAATTCAGTAAAAAGAAAACAACAAGCAAGAAATTTTGCTACACAAATAGAAAATTGCCTTAAGGTTAAAAGAAAAAAGAAAACAAACAAAAAAAAAAAGCAAAAATGAAAAACAAAAACTAGGAACGTTGGCTATTTTTAAAAAGGAGTCTTAAAATAAACAATTAAGAAAGTTGCACATGGCTAAAATTAAAACTTAAATACCCACCATGTAACAATTGCTTTATATTTTTGTGCAATATAAGCCATGTTTTTCCAGTTTCAATTTTATTGAACTTTAAGTCTCGGGCAGTACTTGAGGTCTAAGAAACACCTTAAAAACAAATGAAGGAGTACATTTTATAAACCAAAAATTTGAATGAGCTTGAAGTATATTTTCTATTTTAAAAGTTAAATATAATAAGAATCTCAGTAAATCGATTTTTGACCCATTTGATCTCTATATAAACGCTACTTGGCCTGTGGAAATTTCTAGTGATTCTATTAAATTTCAGAAGTATAAAATGAAGAAT